>LR991081.1:49066542-50316542 GCA_905163515.2 Lymantria monacha | reverse complement strand
TTATTTATTTTTACTGAAGAATATTTGTACGTATTTTTTTTAAATTTTACTGAAATTTTAGCATTTAATATGCTTAATTTATAAAATCCGATTACGAAATGAAAAATTGATGTCGCAAGCGGGATTCGAACCCGCGTGTTCAGTGGCAGCACGATTGGGCCGGAATCCCAATAGGCGCGGGTTCGAATCCCGCTTGCGACATCAATTTTTCATTTCGTAATCGGATTTTATAAATATTTGTACGTAATTTGAAAACAATCGATAAAGATTTTTTTCGCCCGGCATTCTTTAAATTGGCATAACTTTTTATTTATGACCCAATTGACATGAGAAAAACTAAATATTAAGTGAAGCTTACCACAATATATTAGCGAAAACCACGTCTAAATCGGATAAGCCGTTTCTGAGATTAGCGTGTACAAACGCACAGATAAACAGACAAACAGATAAACAGACTAAAAATTTATCAATCATTGTTATGTGTTCTATTTGTGTTGATAAAGGTCCCAGTAATATTTTTTTTCATATATCTTCCATGTACAGACAGCGATTCGTTACATTTTTATTATATGTATAGATAGATGTGTAATACTCGCGTCAATATTAGAAATCATTATGTTAGCCAGTACGGACTGGAAATTGCAAAAGGACGCCTTTTTACCCGACTGCGTAACGCAAAGGAGTGGTATTGTGTTTAACAGTCTATGTATGTATGTTTGTATATTCCTTTGAAGCACTATATAGACCAAACGCCTGGGCCGATTTTTATGATTCATACATCAAACGATTCCTCTTAGTCTGGCGAGTGTCACTAAATAACTATCGATTTAAAGTTTCGTAACAACCTTTTTCACATACAGGTTTTTAGACAGTAGAAATTTACGATGAAAGGACGAAAATATCGTATGACTGTGTGTGTGAATGTGGATGGAGATATATTAAAGTATCTAGTAGGTATATTGGACTACCTAAAGTATGGAACGTCTGACGCGGTCGCCCATCTTCAACTTCTAACGATTTAGTACTCAACTTCAGTCGAAAAACTATATATAGTTAGGTACCTACTTATCTATACTAATATTATAAAGAGGAAAGCTTTGTATGTATGTTTGTAATAAATTGGCTCAAAAAGTACTGGACCGATTTAAATAATTCTTTCACTATTTGAATGCAACATTATCACTGAGTATTATAGACTATTTTAATTGTAAGAAAAATATAAGGATCCCTACTAAAATTACAATAATGTTACCCAAGGTGTAAAAAAACGCCCATAAAATATCTTTCATCGCATGTGCTGTGAAAACTATTGATAATAGAACCAAAACTGTTCCACAATATTAAAGAACATATCAATATCTACAAAAAATGTTGCGATAGCATGTGTCTAACTATTGTAGTTATGTCATTCTAACATTTCTAACTACTTTTTAACATTTTAAAATTTAATAGAAATTTCGACCATAATCAGAGCAAGTTATTTATACCTTTGCCTTAATCCTTACCTAAATAAATGATTTCTCAAGCAAGGCTGTTTAAATACCTGTAAATAACTTTTTATTTTATTAAAATCGGACACTCCATTCGAAAGATATTACGAGTTTAATAAAATTGAAATAAAATTAATTCGCCGCCGTGACGCGCCGGTGCGGCGGGGGCGGAGTGCAGGAGAGGGGCACATCTATGAAATAGGTAGCCGCGCGGCTCGCTCTGAGAAATTTAAGCCCTCCCAATATGTGTAATGGAACAAGACTTTTGGTTATGGAATTGCGAGATAATGTGATTGTAGCTACTATCATCACCGTCCCGCGGCCGGACAGCTTGCTCACTTTCCGCGGATCCCGATGATACCGACGGATTGTCCTATATCTTTTAAAAGATTACAGTTTCCTGTAAAGATATCGTTTGCCCTTACAATAAATAAATCCCAGGGACAAACTTTTTCTATGGTTGGCATCGATCTAAGAAAAGAGTGCTTTTCTCATGGCCAACTATATGTTGCACTTTCTCGAGTAGGGTCTCCTGAAAATCAATATGTTTTATTGCCATCTACAAATACCACTGCTAACATAGTGTATCGTGAAGCATTAAGGTAAAAATGGAAAATTAAAATAAAATTCTAATAAAATTTAAGTCTTTAAAATTAAAGATGTACTTGAATAAAGAAATGATACACCAACAAAAAAAACTACATTAAAATAAATAAAAAATATAAATCAAAAAGGAAAAATAAATGTAAAAAAAAACTTAGCACATAAGTCGGGGTGCTATATTTTTTAGTCTATGAAATATGTGATAATCAGTACTTATACAGTAATAGTAGGTATATAATGTATCTAATTATTATTAGTATACCTATACTCTAAACCTCAGTGAAATGTTTTTAAAAATTACCAGTTGATGTCATTTATTCTGTTTACTCATTTTGTTTTCAAACATCAACCCAAGGGAAGCCAGCGATACACTATTGCTAAATACATTATTATTTAGGTATGTCCTGCATTTACTGTACGTTTATGCCAAAATGTTTAATAAATAAATGTTCACCCGTGCGAAGCCGGGTCGGGCCGCTAGTTAATAAATAAAATAACTATAGCCACTTAGGTATTCATAACTAAAAAGTATAAAATAAAAAATAATTTAAAAAATCAAAAAACCCGACTGCGTAAAAAGTGAACCAAATTACGTACACATTAAAAAAAAACTGAAAAGAAATTTTTTATAATTAGATAAAATTTAATTAAATTTAAAATTAGATTTGCTGTCGAATAATGGATCCCGACTGTTCAGTTGTTGTGTTCCATTATTAAAATATATTTTATTTTCTGCAATAGTATTCATTCAATAATATATTATAGAATTCTAGAGCACCGGCCATCTAAGTGCTTGTTTTTTTTCTTTTCAGTTTATTTTTATTGTGTACGTGATTTAATTCACTTTTTACGCAGTCGGGTTTTTGATTTTTTTAATTATTTTTTTTATTAAAACATATATTTCAGTAGGAACCAAGAACAAGAAGTAAGTTATTGCTCTTTGAATCAGAGCCCTTTTAAATAAGTGAACTATTGATATTTAAATATTGACATTCAATACTTATTGTTTGCATATAATTTTTAAATTAGTATAATTATATCGTTTTAACGTATTAGTAGGGGTGTGCGAATAATTCGAACTTACGAATTATTCGTTCCGAATCGAATATTAATATTCGATTCGAAACTCGAATCGAATAATTCGAAATTTCGAATTATTCGAAAGTTCCCGAATAATTCGAAAAATTTCGAATAATTCGAAAAATTTCGAATTATTCGAATAATTTCGAATTTTTTCGAATTATAATATTATTCGCAAATTTTTATTGTATTTTAAATTCGGAGTTTGTTATGTTCGATATTCAAATATGACATTAATAATTAATAAATATTTTATTTAAACCATGAAATATAACTACATGAATAGAACAATGAGTATGAACATTTGCTACAAATTTTTGTTTAAAAATAATAAATACGATACTGAATCTGGTGATAATGAAGTTCGTTTATCAGATACAATATCACCAGCAGTGGAAAATAATCTTTCACTTTCAGCAGAAGTACAAGGTATTCCTAAATATCTTCTCGCCATAAGTGACAATCGGGGATATTTATTTTTTTCGAATTATTCGATTTTTTTCGAATTATTCGTCGAATTTCGAATAATTCGAAAATTCGAATTATTCGGTTCGAATTTCGAATCGAATATTAATATTCGATTCGATTCGATTCGAACGATATTCGCACACCCCTACGTATTAGTACTTTTTTTGTTTGGCTTATTTTAGTTTCGTACATTCATTTGATTAAACGCAGCGTGTTTATATGTTATGTGTTATTTAGATACTCAAATAATTAAGTAGTTTTCTTATATTAAAGTTATACCGATATATTCTTGAATGACATAAAAACCTAGATTAATTGCGCATTAGACCTGTTAAAAGAATTCTAAATATTGCATTGTTTTCGCAAACGAAGGCTTTGTTTAGCCTGTTCTTAGCGTGGGAATATTACACAAAATGTCGTATTTGATAGTTATTTTGCGAATGGCAGTAATAACATCCCAAGAATATATATGGTTGCGAAATAGCAAATCTTCACGTCTTGAAGTTTAAATCAAGACATTTAAGTGAAATGTAGTTGTTTTATTAAAAAAGAATAAAGAATGACGAAGTTTCGTAAATATTCATAGCTTTCAGATTTGCAAAAAAATCGTATTAAAATTTAGTGAGGTTACAGAGCTGCGTAATCGTAACCATAACTGAAACTATCGGATATCCGAAATAAGAATATACTTGAGACCGAATGCAATGCATAATTTACGAATTCGAAGATTTCGGATGAGGTAGGGATTTTTGTAAGACACGTTACGATAGTCTTTCTTTTAAACAGTAGAAACGGCAGCCTAAACATAAGCTTTTCCAATAGAGAAATAATGCGAAAATCACCTAACATAGAATTTCAGTTTTAGAATTTCCTAAAATCCAATATCCATAACTGAAACTCTCCAAAACTATCAGATACATACATACATACATATCATCACTCCATATCCCTTGCAGGGTAGGCAGAGAGAACAGAGTGCCAGAGAATCAGATAATTCGGCATAATTCCATATTCATAACCGTATTTGAAACCAGTTTAATGTTATTCTAATATCCATATTCGTATCAATATCCAAAACTTTATATTAGGAGAAATTTGAAAGTAGCACCAGTGATAGAGAAGATTAGGAGCTCGAGATTGTCTTGGTATGGACATGTGATGAAAGACTTTTGGCAAGGAGGGTTATCAATATGCTTGTGGATGGGCGTAAGAATCGTAGGAGACCCAAAAAGAGATGGATGTATTGTATAAAACCTCGTTTACACATATCCTCATATGTGTATGAAAGTTGTGAATGCAGATTTGACGGCTGATAGAAGTTTATGAAAGGCAAAAATGTGTTGTGCCGACTCCACTTAGCGTGGGATGAGGGCAGGCAAATGAATGAATCCAAAACTTTATATTCGCAACAACCTTAATAGAATTAATATAATAAATGGTCTATTAGGAGCCATAGTAATTACAATATGCCATTATCTATTTTTTCTTAAGGCTGTCGTAAAATCTAAGAATCACCTGGAGAGTGGGCAGCTGCAGGCCCCTTGGAATTCTCTTTAACTTCAACTTCAATTATGGAATTATACCTTTTTGGAGTTGCCATGATGGCATAGCTAAGATTAGACATCGATAGACTGATAATAACTTAACTTGATAGGTAATAACCTAAAATATTAAAAATGAGATAAGTACCTATGTAAGTAATTAAAAAACTTCTTTAGGCTTTACTTTTCTTGCCACTGAAAACAAAGATCGGGTACCGGTGGCCCGCTCGCACGGCGAAGAGAGATGCTTGCAGGGTGGGTCTATGGGGTTGCGCGCCGCTTCTTCCGCCGCCCCGGACCGATTTGCCTGAGCGTGACCACCTTCATAGTCTACCGGAAGGGAAAAAAGGCTTTACTTTTTCTTTCCATTCAAAAATCATTGTACATCACCATAATCAACGTCATCTCAGCCCACATATATTGTTGAGCTAGGGCCTCCTCCACAATGTGGTTAGACGTGTTGGTATAGGGTTTTATTTAGAGTTTTCCTTCTCTTGCACAGATGGCATATGTATATTATATCGCTTAATCGTCTTCTACGATACCCACGCGTAAGATAGGGGGTGGTGAACACACAGAAAATTTGTAATACATTGGAAATGGAAACATTGCACATCTACATGTAAACTATGTTCACTAAATTGCATTGAAATTCTTGTTACTTTTATTAGTGTACATTTTTTTTAATAACAAGCTGTGATAATTTGAGTTTTAGAAAAAAGGTATGAGCACTTTAATAGTGATTCATTACTGATTCACATAACTTGTACAAGTGCTAATGAAACCAAAAAAAAATGGTATTTAACAGGTTTGAAAATAATATATCTCATGTCGTTTATTAAAATATATTTAATAAATTTGCAATTTAATTAATTCTTTGGGCTATGAAAATTATTGTGTAAGTTCAGATGAATTAAATAACCGCCAAGAAAATATATGTCTGTTTTTCAAAATAAATTTTAGCGAATCATAACGCTGATTGATACTGGTCGTATGAATTTTATAGATTATATTCATTGCACAGAGTCTATCTTACAATTCTATGTATTAGAAGACATATAATACTAGCAGACCGAGCCACACGTTGCTGTGGCTTAGGTTAGCCCCAGTAACACTTTTTGTTTATTCTAACAAATTTTAGCTTATATGAAGCGTTTGTACATTTAACATAGCGCCATCTATTAAATACTTACTGAATCAAGTCAACAGATTCCGCCATCTTTTAAAATCCTTTTGATATAACACATGACTTTGACTGTCAAATATTAGACAAATAATTTGCAATAAAATAATATTACTATAAATTGAGATTTAAGCTATCCTATCTTTTAAGTTGGATCAAGCTACACATGCTGTGCAAATTTGGTTAAAATCGGTTAAGTACTTTATGAGTTCATTGCGGACAAGCAACGTGACACGTAATTTATATATATTAAGATTATCTTTACTTTTAAATGGTTATGCAATATACATGTTATGTTTTTTTTTCTGAGATTTTAAAATATAATACCTTTGAACATTAATATTGACCTAGAGAGATCAACATTTAGCTGATAAAAAGTTTTAAAAGAAATACGATGACCGCAAGTTATTCGTTTAAGATAGACAGACATATGTATAGGTACGCTACTTGCTTAGGATGTTATAAAACTAATAACACTGCATTTTGCGTTCATATTATACAATCATTTTCATAAACTAAGCAATATTTTATTTCAATTACTTATACCTAATTGAATTTTCTCTTTAAATTTATTTAACAAAATTTTCTTAAATGCATTTATCTTAATTAATATTGCTTTAAAATCAATAACTATATTAAGACAAAGGTTTTTTTTCCGTGTGGTGACGGATTAAGAATACTATTCACCACCCCATATCTTACCCGTGGGTGATCGTACGAGACGACTAAGGGATATAAAACACATATAACATCTATGCGAGAGAAGGAAAACTCGAAACAAAACCCTATACCAACACGTCTGTCCAGCGCGGTATAGTAGGTTAATTGCCCTCCCATTACGGAGGAGGCCCAAGCCTGACAGTGGAACATATATGAGCAGTGATGATGATGATCATGAAGACAAAGGTTCCTAACTAATGCATTATTGTATAAATAAATGAGATATTAATTAAAACAGCTTAGAACTGAATTAAGTTTTAGGTAAACATCGATGAAATTAAAAAAAGAAGTTAATATATTTTCACTGAAGAGTATTGCTACAATGTCAAACATTGTACCTAATAAGTCTACAATTATTTTTATTTAGTCGTTTGTTATGGTTTTTTATTAGAAGAATATTTCTGCAAAATTTTCAAGTGAATAGACCTTTTTTTAACATGCTATCTACGTGTTAGATCTATTTGTGGCGACGAAGTGCGGTTCTAAAGCCTCGTGTACCTCTCATCGCCAATTGAGCGTGCCAACGTTAACGATTCTTTAACTTTCGTGGCACAACCGCTGGGTTACCGCTTCCTGCATCAACCTTAGTCGACGTCCCGGTTTAATATCGTCTCCCTCAGGCATGGACAATCCTCAGCCTCGTCACCCGCATCAAAGCTTCGGTTAGGACGGCATTAGGCGCAGGTATTCGCATGGACGCTGATCCACGCACTTACGATATGGATGTCCGTGTGTAGTTTCTCTTTGACTTCATCTACCACTCACTTCCGTGATACACTATTTTCTAAATACGCCCAAAGATCGGCCCCAATCATTACAATGACTTCACTGTATTCCTTTTTCTATCTCACGCAAAAAGTGTATAGACCTAAGTTGTCAAGATTTTTGGGGGCTAATGGCCTAATCGCCACATTTGGCAAACGGGTTAGATATCGCAGTTGGCGTTATAAACAGCAAAGGACAGCGCTGTTGTCAACTGATAAACCCAGTGATACTTTAGGCAAATTTTTACGATTCCCATAGGAAATTGCGGGGGTTTGATACATTGGCTTAAACGGTCCCCAATTGAAGAACGGCATTGGGTCATATCAGCTAAATAATATGCAATATTATAATATGTATGATGTGCTATTGTAATTTCATGTTAATACTACATTGTGTGTCAAATTGTTATTCAAATTTATTGCTAATAGGAAAACATTTTCCTCGTGATGTTTATGTGGGTCTTAGAATAATAATGATATATTGTATCACCTAATTTGTGATAATGTATATTAGTAGTTAAAAAGTATTAAAGATTTTATACGTAATTCAAATTACTGAAATTTAGCACTTAATATGCTTAATTATTTATAAGTTTATAGGTACGTAATCGTTATAAGTAAAGGTTAATCATCATCATTATCATCATCACAGCCCATAAATGTCCCACTGTTGGGCTCGGGCCTCCTCCGTAATGGGAGGGAAATTAACCTACTATACCGCGCTGGTCCGACGTGTTGGTATAGGGTTTTGTGTCGAGTTTCCTTCTCTTGCATAGATGTTATATGCATTTTATATCCC
Organism: Lymantria monacha; assembly: GCA_905163515.2. NCBI lineage: Eukaryota > Metazoa > Arthropoda > Insecta > Lepidoptera > Erebidae > Lymantria > Lymantria monacha. The sequence goes on along the minus strand of LR991081.1, from coordinate 50,307,894 downwards.
TTAGTCGTCTCTTACGATCACCCACAGGAAAGATAGGGTGTGGTGAATTGTATTCTTACTCCGTCACCACACGGATAAGGATATGGTAATATTTCTTCATCAAATACATACATCGCATATCTAGTCTATAATAGCAGAGATATTAGTTTATGTAGTATACTGGCCAAACGAGTTAGCATAGAAATTTATTACTCTTGTAGGGGATGAAGTAAGAATAAAAATTACCACTACTTCATTTACTGGCAGGCGTAGTTAGAAAAGAAATATATATATTCATCCATCCATCTATCAACCTTTTTTTTTGGGGTGGGCTACGATCGGCGCCCTCCTCGCACCACTCCGTCCGGGGCGACAGAAGGGCGTAAGCACGCACACCGTAACCCACTCGTGACACCTCGCCTTCGTCGTTGGACCGACCACAGGAGCAGAGTGAACTGTCCATTCATCAGCCAGCCAGTAGAAATCCACTGACTGCCTCTTCGCTAGAATGCCACTCAGGACGGTCGTGTGTCATCTGCATTCCATGCCAACTCATCCTACCAAATGACTTTGCATCTCCGATTTGGCTCAAACTTAGGCATCTTTTTGTACCCTTCGAAAAAGGTTTCTGTAATTTTTATCCAGCCACTTCAGAGATAAGAATTTTTTAAAATTTTGCGCCTTTTTTTTCAATGGACGTAAGTTTATGACAAATTATCCAACATGGGTCATTTTTTTTAATTTGTGTATTTTAATGAATTTTCTGAAAATCTCATGCAAATTGTTCATGAACATTCTAATCGGTGTTCATTTATTTCAAAGTTAAAACATGAATTTTGAAACTGTTTGTATCCTTTGATTTTTTTTAAAAAATCTCATGAATGCTACTCCGGAAAACACAAATTTTAAGCCTAGTCCGGTAATGAGATAATTATAGGATATAATTCTTTTGAATTTTAAAAATAATAAATTCCTTTTTTTATGATCATCTGATCGCTTTTCATTTATTTCAAATGTTGCAGTTAATTGGCAGGATGAGTTGGCATGGAATGGCCCATAAATATATACATACATATGTATATGTAAGAGAAAATGAAACAGCAATTACTAAATATTTAAAGTACGAGTAGGTATGTGTATATAACATATGTAAATATACGCTTTGAAAGAAAAATAGATTAAAACTAGTCATCATCATCATCATCATCATCATCACAGCCCATATATCTGCAGCCCCACTGTTGAGCTCGGGCCTCCTCCGTAATGGGAGGGAAATTAACCCACTATACCACACTGGTTAGACGTGTTGGTGTAGGGTTTTGTTTCGCGTTTTCCTTCTCCTGCATAGATGTTATATGCGTTTTATATCCCTTAGTTGTCTCTTACGATCAGCCAAGGTTAAGATAGGGGCTTTTTAATTGTATTCTTACTCTGTCACCATACGGGTAATTAAAAAAAAAAACTGATATAACAACATAATTAAGAAATTATTACTAGATACACTAGCTATTTTAATATTACGTAGAATTAAATATATATTTAATAATATTATAGTTAGATAGGTAATAATGTTTAAAGACGAGTGATCATGATTAATAAAATAATAGGTATTTAAAATATAGGCATAATCATGAGTTGCCAAATGTATTGGATTTAATAAGGTTTTGAGTTTACTTTTAAAATTAATAAAGTATTTGAGCTTTATGGAGGCAATATGTAAGTTAATAGCGATAGGGTCACATTGTTGACAATTCTCTATCTGCAGCCGCAAACCAATCCATCCGGTGTAGAACCGCACTCGCGGATGCAATCGACGCGGACGTCTGAACATTGGCAATATGTTGTTGCGCTTGTTTCGGTGACCGCGAGTGCCCGGAGCCTAATATTCTGGGTGGATTTTGATTGGCAGACAGCGGCTTGACTGTATCTCTAGTATTGCAAAGTTCCATGAGCAGTAGTAACACTTCACCAGGTGTACTGCTGGCTCGTTTGTAATATTAAGCAATAAAAAATTGTAAAAAATGATAGCAAAAATTTTCAAAATCTAATGATTACATCATTACATAAAACGTTAATACATATTACTTTACGTGTAGCGACGGTGTATGTATACAATTCACCATCCCCTATCTTACCCGTGGGTGATCGTAAGACATAAAAAGGCATGTAACATATGCAAGACAAGGAAAATTCGAAATATAATCCACGTCTGACCAGTGTGGTATAAGTCAATTTCCCCCCCGTTAGGGAGGAGGTTTTTTTTTTTTGTGTATCTTAGTTGTTAGACTCATATGGCTATGACAACTTTATCCGGACTGTGGGTGAGCGCTGAGGGCTCTCAACCCGTTATGGAGGAGGTTAGAGCCCAAAAATGGGACATATATGAACTGAGATGATGATAATGATGATGAATAATACATCTATCAGTATCGGTACTCTTAAGAATTATTAAAGTCGATGTAAATAATCTTAAATGACGAAATTATATTGTGTTATATTAAATATAATATAACATTTATATGTAATTAAGTAGAGTATATCTTTGGTTAGAAGTAATATTATTCTTGTTCATAAAGTGGATAATGCTTTATGACAGTTGATATGTGAGTCTTGATTCTTAAATATCCTGTCATGGAGCATTAATGTTATACTTTAGCTTGCAGAGGTGAGATGGCAGTCACCTTTTTATATTTTAGAACAGAAAGTTGATTATAAAATTATTGGCAAATAAAGTCTCGAATTTTTTTCGAAAATTATTTAGAAATATTAAAATAATATTTGGCTTCATGATGATAATAATTACAGGATTTTTTTGCTGATATTGTATTTCGTATAACACACATAGATTTCAATGTATCGGATATTCTTTAGATTATATCAGCATATTTCGTACTATATTCGAATGTAATTTTCACACAAAAATAAACACATTCTTTACGGGTGGAATATTTTACAGAAATTTCAATATTCCTTTACAATTCTTTTCCAAGCATTAATAATTTTACGTATGAAATGAAACATTTTATGATGGATTTTATCGCCTCACTTCATAGTTAGAAATTAGTTAGGAAACGTGGCAGCAATTATACGGCCCATCGTTTATATTGTCCAGGTGCACCAGCCTGAGTTCTTTCTGGTAGAATGGAAGTATCGAATTGACTGATTGGAAGTATTGAATATGACTGAGCGTGAAGCACGTGGCAATAGCGGCAATAGTTCCATCATAAATGAATTTCTGGAGAGATGAGATGTCATGACGCTATCTCTGACGGTTGACGAGTGTGCTTTTGGAACATTGATACGTCGAAAAGTATCTATGTTCAATATTTTTAATATAGACTAACGTCTATTCTAGCTCTTCTTTTTTATTAATAATATTTTCTTTATTACGAACTGTAACAATCTTTACTTACCTATTCTAATATTACGATTTATTGTTTTTTTATTTATTTCTTTACTAATTTGTTTAATATTAAGAGCTAACTACCGCTACGCTGAAGCGAAGCCAGCTGCTGTCGCCTTCAAAAATCAATATTGGTCAATATAGAGTTATAGAGTAGGCATGCTATATGTATAGTCTAAAGTATAGATGACAAAACTTTTCTTCAGATTTCAGACTAAAAAATATTGAGGTATTTCATACTTTGTTAAAACTGTTGTGGTGGATATTGCGCTGGTTATAAGTACATTTTCGTACATTGTTTTTTTTTTTTTTCAATTTCAATTTTATTAACTGCATACTGGCCTCTTACACATAATCAATCAAATCAAATCTTTATTTTAAAAAGTAAAAATAAGTACAAAATATCAGTTAGTACACTGTCTATTGTGTTAGTTAAAAAATGTGTTACAAAAGACAGGCATCTTCCTATTAAATATGAGCTTTCTCTTAATATAAGGATTAATAAAAAAAGTTTATAATATTTATTTTTTATAAAGTTTATAGTGCAAGTAATTAAGTCATGTTAATGTAGTATTTCTCTTACAGGATATTCGAGAAAGTTCGACAATATTTTGGTGCACAAAGCGAATCGATACCCATGTCGTTCGTGCTAGGCTTCTACGTAAGCCTGGTTGTCAAGAGATGGTGGGAACAATATAAGCTGCTGCCGTGGCCAGATACGTTGGCACTTTTCATCTCAGCTGGAATACCTGGAGCGGTCAGTAAAGTAAAGACAAGTATTCAACTCCTTCATAATATTGTTGTAATGTTGGTATATTGTTTTGATTTAGATTTGGTGTAACATCAGCAAACAAAAGCCTTATTCGTTATTTTGCGACTGCGAAATGTGAAATTTAATTGAGGTATGGAATAGAAGCGAAAGCGAATACATAAGTTGATTTCGCTTGTTCTTTTGATTAGGAGTCCGGACACCTATGAATAATTATTATGAAATTCCTTTTTAATCCTGTCCCAATTACTAGTTGTGAATACTGATGAAGACGAGTTATAATGATTAGGATGTTCTATTGATCTAGAAGGTAGTTCGTTTGTTATTACTAAAATTGTAAATTTTATATAGATACTTTTGATTGTTTATTAAAAATTCACGCCTAAAATTTTTAACGATATATAATCGCAATAATTTATATAATGACAATGAGTAGTTAGTTGATTGTAATATAATTAACTACTGTTTTGCTTATGTTATAAAAATATTTATATGATAGAGCCATCATAACATTAGTTTCAATGGACTTCACAGGTGGTACAGAAGATAGAATTAGCGACATATAATGCCGACTATCGTCCATTCAGTTCTCATTTACGCTGATCTAAGCAACTTAGTGTTTGAGCGTACCACAAACAATTGTTTATATGGGTGTTGTGTCCCTTAATTATATTTGTAAAGTCCTCGTACACAAGAATTTATTCTTGGTTTTAAAATTCTGGTATGTCTGCGTTAAATATATGTTTGTAAAGTCCCTCGCAATACAAGGGTTATTTCTTTAATGTTGATTTTTCTAAAAAAAAATGGCTGAGCCTAGCTGCTGCAATTAAATACTTCTTCTTTCTACATGGAGAATATAACTAGAGTAGTTACTATAAATCTGAGTCATATTTCAACAAAAAATTCTAATCTTAAACGATAAACCTAGTTGACTCTTGCTTTATACCTACACAATAACTGCAATTCAATAATATTATGGCTTCGATACTACGGAAATCTTTGTAATATTGATACTACTTGGTTATTTCTGCGAACATAAAGAAGTATAATAATTCTATGTATAACATTACACGTTATAAGTAATGTACAACAGCGACAAGCGAATGTTTTGAGAACTGCTTGAAACCTTACAGTTATTATTTGAGATGTCTTCATTATGCAGATGTTTCCAGCAATATTCGGAAACAAGCAGGAAGCTACAACAAGGTAATGTATGTTAATGTAGAGTTAATTAAGTGTTTTTTTTTTAATATATTGTATTGTTCTAAAGTAATTTTAAAATAAAGTTTGTTTACGGACGTTAATAAAATCATTGTCTGTGACGTACGAGTACGGCCTGTGTCATAATCGTTGCCATATTTATTAATGGTCCACACTGTTGACGTGCGTGATTAGGTACCTAATACATATTTCAAAGCCACATTATTTAATATGTTGATATAAAATTGTAAAATACGACTTGCCGCTAAATATTAATAATAGGTAGGTACCTAGGTAATGTAAGTAATATAAAATATAAAAATAATGAGATTCTATATATATGCATTTTTTAGCTGTTGTTATTTGCTGATGACTATTGACGCATATAACAATCCTTTGTGAGATCAACAAAAGATATTATTGAGTCAGAGTTCAATTTGAGTCAGTTTGTATTTTTATGAATTCCTCCGCAATGCAAGGAGTTATTGTACCTTCATGTGGTTTTCTTTATACATTGCAAAACTGCGTTCGTATTTAGATGCAAATAATCGTACTTACAATATATTTAATAATCATTTTGTAAAACAAAGCAGGAGCGCTTTAGGTAATTAAAAATATTATATAACAATATAATTATAATTTCAATTGGCCATTCAGAGGCCTCAAGATTTATAATTTATAAATATTGAGGCCTCTTTACATAGTTAAAAAAAAAAACAATAGGTACAAGTTAAGATTTATTTGTACAAATCACCTTATTACTTATAAATACCCGATTACGAAACGAAAAATGATGTCACAAGTGGGGTTCGAACCCGCACCTATTGGGAAGCCGGCCCAATCGTGCTGCCAAGGTGCGGGCTCGAACCCCACTTGTGACATCATTTTTCGTTTCGTAATCGGGTATTTATAAATAATTAAGCATATGAAATGCTAAAAATTTCAGTAATTTGCACCTTATTACTTTTAAGTTGAAGGTTATTTTCTGTTTTTCAATACTTAACAATTATTGTGGCAATTGGCTATATAAACATAAAATTGCTGTGACATTGAAATTAAACAATACCATTCACTAATTGAGAAAGCATTGTTAAATTTTAATGACACTCAAACTACAATGTTTAATACAGATGTGCCGTTTTAATGCCATTCAATAGTTTAATAGCTTAAATACCAAATTTTATGTGTATACAATTATCACATATGATGCCGTGTTGTGTCTTTGTTTTTAAATTATTAATCTATTACTACACGCACTTAAATCTATATTCTATTATTCTTTTTTTAAATTCAAAACACCGACGTAATTTTAAATTAAAAATAAACAATAGGTACTTAAGAAAATGTTTTTTTTAAAATTCAAAACACCGACGTAATTTTAAATTAAAAATAAACAATACTTAATAAAAATAGGTGTATGGTTTTTGTTTATAAGTTGTATCACTGATTGGTAGGCCATTAGTAAAATGGACACTGATTACATTACATTAACAGTGGTACCATTTGCGCTTATCAATAATGTTACGTTGTTTTAATTACTTAGACCCAACATTCTGTAAGTGCATGTTTTGCTATTCTTTTGGCTTATAATTCATATCTAGAATTTTTGATATATAAAAATATTAATGATAGTCTTATTTGCAGCTATAACTAGTTAAAAATCAATTTAAATGTAATGATATTTAAACGTAATATTAATTATAGTTAGCTGTTGGGAAGTGGAATTTTTTCAACGCTGTTTTTCTTTTCTATTTAAATTTGTTGCGGAACCCAAGATAATTAAAAGTGTTTACTGGGACTTCCTGAGAGTCAAACCTCAGTGTCTTTTACGGAGACCACTTTGGATTCTGGCTAACAGGAGTTACAGTGGGAAAGTGTGGTGGGATTAGTCCAAAAAAAAAAAACAAAGTTAGTTGTTGATTACGCTCGATTACTTATATCAATTATCTGTAATAAAAATATTATGTCAAATTCTCTAACGGTTGATCTATCACCAAATTTGTATATCAATGAATGCGACAGATATTCCTAAATGTTAAATGTTTATTGTTTAAATTGTGTTAGAATTACTATATTTATTTACGTACATTGCACTAGTTACTTACTTTAATTTTTTTTATTAACTTGAATGAAAAATATCCAAATTTATGCCTTGTAGTGATACGTTCACTAAAAGCTTAACAAATTGATATAACTACTAAACTTGTTGAGTTTCCAGATTTTTTAATAAAATATTATTTCCTAATAGTAGCGCGGTAGCCGATCATCAAATCGAGTTGGTCGGATACTGTGTTAATCTATAATTAGTGACTTTTGCACGCCTCATAAGCGAAGCGTTGAGGTGATGCTCTACTCTCGATATATGAAAATCAAGGACATTTCAAAACTAAAAAGACTGTATTTTTCTTACACTGCACTTATGAGGTAATATTACCATACATATGTCAAGAAAAACATTCGTTTAAACGTATTTGATATTTTTAAGAAGCAATTATTTTTATTTTGTGTGTAAATGGCTTCATAATTCTTTGTCGTTTAATCGCAATTAATAAAAAAACTAAACTGCTTAGTCTTTAGTGTATGTATACATTATGAAAATTGGGTTCGTTTACATTTTTTCTCTCTGCTCTGTTCGTCCATTCGGATAGGCAAAGCGAACAAATCCCATCCAGCAATGGGTTCGTTTACAATGCTTGCAAGTTGTTTTGCGTTACGTCGAGAATGGCGCGAAATTTCAAAAGTTTTTTTTTTCTTCATTTATTTATGGCATTGACTAATAGTAAATGCTAAATAATATAAAAATTATTAGGCGTGCACTTTTAGATTTGCCAAACTATTTATATTTTTACTCATTAAACTTTTAGGCGAAAACTGTTTCGATATGAAGTGCATCGGAAGGTATCAGGGTAATTCTTTGGATCGTTAATATTTGAAACGTAACTTACTTTATGGATTATTTAATTAAAAAAAAAATACTTGCTTTATGACGTGGTTTTAATTCCAATCGAATATTTGTAACTATATTTTCCCTGTAAAAAAAATATACCTAAATGCTTTAAGTTGTATTATTATCCTTATGGTGACGGAGTAAGAATACACCACTCCTCTTTTGCTCGCTGGTGACTAAAAATACGACAAACGGATACACGACGACGGACGACAAACGATTTTATCGGCATATTATATGCCGATAACGTCGTCGAAGAAATATTCGATATAAAATTTTGTGCCAATACGACTGACCAGCACGGTGTACGTCAATGTAGTAAATTTTGAGATCAAAAATAGGACATATATGGGCTAAGGTGATCAAACCAAAATATTTTTATTTGATGATGATGCTTAAATATTTTTTGCCTTAAAAGCATATTGAAAGACTATAAACGCCAAGCGTTTTTTGAGCAATTCACTTTTAAAAATAGAAGCAATTTGAAAAAGGATAGCTTATAAACTTTGCACATACATACACATCATCACGCCATATCCCTTGCAGGGTAGGCAGAGAGAACAGAGTGCCAGAGAACTCTATCCTTGCACACTTCACTCGCTTTTTCAACATTCATAATTCTCTTCATACACGCTCGCCGGTTTCGGAGACTCTTGACTTCTTTCAGTACGTGACCAATCTGGTCTAGGTATGTGAATCTCGGTCTCCCCGGTACCTACATCCTTCCACTTTCGCATTGTATATCTTCTTAACCAGACGTTCGTTCGGCATTCTTTCCACATTTTCGAACCATCGGAGCATTCCCTTTCGCATCTTTACACCAATACTCTCTTTCATACCTACTCGCTCTCTTACGTCGTCATTGCGAATGCGATCGGTCAGCCTACTCCACAGATTTTCCGTAGAGATCGCATTTCGACCGCATTAATTTTGCTTTCATGCTCCTTTCTGCATACCCAACTCTCGCTTCCATATAGTAATGTTGGGACAAGCACTGCGTTATGTATTGCTACATGTGCCTTCTGGCTGAGGTGGTGGCTACCGAGAAGTTATCCCAACGCTCCGTTCACTCTATTTCCCGCATTCACTCTTCGCTCTATATCAGTGGTGTACCTTCCATCTCGGCTAAAACCACATCCAAGATATACCAATTTATCCACTTGCTCTAGTACCTACATCATTACCTATTTTTACTCTTACATCTGTTCTGGCTTCATCTCTTTCAAAGACCATTATTTTGATATTGCTCACATTCACGCGTAGACCCCTCTTCTTACAATCTTCTGTCATTGTGTCGACTAAGGTCTGCAGGTCAGCCGCTGACTGTGACAGCAGGACTGCATCATCTGCATAAAGCAGAGCAGTGACCACTGAGTCGCCCATCTGGACTCCCACATTCATATCGTTCAACCTTTGGAGACATTTACCGAGTTATATGATAAACAGCCTGGCTGACAGAACGCACCGCTGCTTAACGCCGATATTGACGTCAAACCAAGGCGACATTCCATCATCCAGCCGCACACAGGCTCTACAGCCCATGTAACTGGACTGCACAGCCTGTAGCAGTTTACCGTTAATACCATACTCCGGTAAAATGTCCCAAAGTGCCTTTCGGACAGCCGTGTCAAATGCTCTTTCCAGATCCACAAAACTACAGAAAACCCTCTGACCTAGAGCCAGATGCTTCTCCACAATATTGCGCAGAGAGAACACTTGATCCATGCATCCCCTTCCACTCCTGAAACCTCCTTGAGTCTCACACAGTAAACCATCGGACATCATCCTCATTCTTATAAACTTTGCATGTGATATAATCGCTTGACTGGCACAGGCTTCCTCGATAACCGATTAAAATTGTTATTAAAACATAATTTTAATCTCTTCAGTAGTTTTTGTCTGATGAAGCAACAAATTAACAGACAGTCACGATTCGTTTAAAGTTTTATTAGATCAGGCCGTGGATAATTGAATACACTTAAATCTATTTAGAAATAAGATTTTTATGTCACTTCCTTATAGAGATAGGGCAAACATTAAATTCACTATAAATATAGCCTTTTAATTATAGGAATGTCCTTATTTATTGCTTCTTAAATTTAGTTAGGTTTATATGTACGTATACGAAACTAAAACATATTATCATAATAAATTGTTATTCAAAGGCCATTGAAAATGATTGCATTGTGCCGGATGTTTCGAGTACAGGGGCAGAAATTAATAATATGTAATCGCGAATTGATTCAACGTAAATAGGCTCTTCATATACCATACGTAAGATACCAATTTTTAATCTGTGCTTTTTCAGGTGAAAGTTGTACATATTCTTAGTTGACACCCGTATCACTAGGAATACAATAGTCACTTGCATCAGAACGTCAATCTCTCCAACGGCCAAATCCCACGAAATTTCTTTTTCATAATACTTGGTGGCAGATTTCGAAAAAAAACAATGATAGCTGAGTAGAGGGCTAATTTACTGCATTAACTCCACCGTGGCAAGGGTTTCTGACATTTAGAGTTGTTTGTGTTATTATATTGTTGTTAAAAGAAGCATTCATGCTTCTTTTAACAATGACGCTAACATCCTGAAAATTCTTATGACAATGAATTATTAAATGTCAGTACTTTGAAATATTATGACGCCTTGTGTTATCCTAGCAGATCGTTATCCCTTTGGCTTTTGCAGGTCAGATTCTTATTGCGTAGGAATTAATATTCTGCCGCAACTGGTTCGACTAGAAAGCTGTTTATCAGTTATAGTAATGAAGGTTTGGGGGAATTTTAAAGGGCTCTAAATGCTCCAATCCTAGAATTATATCATCACAAAAAAAACGATTTAGAGCCATACACTGACTAGAGCCAATGGCACCTTGTGAAGTTTTGGTTAACAATTGCTTTTTTAAGGAGATTTGACGTTAGGCAGTCGGAACTATGCTAGAACTTATTTAAAACACTAAAGTAGCATATTTTGCTTTTCTTTCACCTGTATTTGAAGAATAAACGCTGCGCTAACCCCTGCTCAAATTGAGATAAAGATATGATTTGTAGCTACAGATAGACAAGCTCGTTTTTTTTAAATATTTTTATATATTTATAAATGACTGAGTCCTTTAGGGGTTGCCTAAAGTGTTACTACTTTTAATCTTAAACTATTTGTTCAGACTTATTAATATCAATAGTGGTGAATTTATTGTACACAAACTTCATACGCGAGCTGCACAAGTTTAAAATAAGCCTTAATTATAAAAATAACATACATTTTAAGATGAATGTGATGAGTTAGAATTACATAAGAAAATATAGCTAAATTATATTCTACTAGTTTCTGCCCGCGGCTTCGCCCGCGTAAAAGGCTACTATTCTAAAGTTGAACTATTATCGCAAGGTAACACATTACCGGGATAAAAGTATCCTATATGTTAATCTAGGAAATACTTGCAAAGGAAACATAAACATAAGTGATTTTACTGGGATAAGAAAAATTGGAAAATAACAAAACAAAGTTTATAGCTAACTTATTTATATATAATTAAAATATAAGATGAGATGTCATAAAAATTTATAACAAAAAGCTGATCGCAGGTGACAGCATTTTTGTATTTAGCCAACTATGTGCCTGAGCTGCGAGGCATGGCACCTCGCAGAGCTACTGACAGCAGCCGGTTAACGTAATGCCATTTTTATTTATATCTAATCAAAAGCAAAAAAAGAAATACTTCATCAATCTAGCTTCTAATATAACCAAAATTTTTTTTACATAATTTTATCGACATATTAATTTATATCTAATCGACAGCCTACAAATAAGTTTCAAGCTTCTGGCTTTAAAAATGACGATAATTCATTACTACTTTTCACCTCCCTTTACTACCTTTTTTTTGCATTAAAAAGTAGCCTATTTCCTTGGTCAGGTTCTAGACTATCTGTGTACCAAATTTCATTTAGATCGGTTCAGTAGTTTTGGCGTGAAAGAGCGACAGACAGACAGAGTTACTTTCGCATTTATAATATTAGTAAGGATTATTTTTCTTGTGACACGGTACTTTTTGGTGTTAAATTTTATTGCCTTCATTATGGAATGGAAGGAATATGTGTAAAATACTACGCGACTCAGACGGAAATAGCAGCCTAGACCAGAGAGAGAAATAGTAAAAAAAGAATCTTAATAGAAGGCTGTATATCTTTTTTTTTTAGCATTGCTATGGTCTGGATACACGCCGTCCGTTCCGTAAGGAGCGAGGAAAGGGCGGCGTGGGGCCCCATTACCCACTCTATTCCCTCTTCATAGCCATTGGGCCGGCCACTGGTACAGAATCCTTGACGTCCGAGACCAGCCCGGTGAGCTACCCTTTCGGGTACCGTTACCCTGTACATACTACGGCTTTGTGCCGAAGCGTCGCCTTCACGAAGGTTTTATACCTGATAAATCCTCGTACCGTACGAAGATTTAGCAGGTATACAATGATTCAAAGCAAAATTCTGTCTCAACCCCTTGGTGCAGATCATTTATTTGTAAGAAAAAAAAAATCCTATCTTAAGGAAAATAAACTGTAATTTAGCCAAGGAAATTATAATATCAAGAATTCAGTCAAGTGCCTATGACATTAAACAACTTTGTCATGGCCTTCACACTATAATGCATTACTGCTTCACAATTAATACCGATATTTCTGTAATCTCTGATGCATTAAGTCCTTCGCAAAGGATAATGTTATTATCGTGACACTAGGATGTTTGACGTCACATCAACAAGTGCTGCAGTTACATTATTTGATAACAATCTTCTCGCTATTGTCTCTGTTTATTATGTATTCTAAGATTAACCTTCATGCAGTTATTTTATATTTATTTCCAGAAATAATTAGGATGATATAGTTACTTGGTATTTATAGCTGTGTGATAGCGGCTACGAATACTAACAACCCTTACTTTGCTCGTGGATGTCGTAAAAGACGACTAAGAGCCTTATAACGATCTGGTCCAACTCCATCTGATGCCGTTTGGTCAACAATTACATTCCCAAGGAGGGTTGACGTCTGACAGGCGGCCGGTCATAAAACTATTGCCAATAACTTTTACAATATGTACAATGAAAGAAGAGTACATATTGTATCGACCCCAAGTAATTGAGATAAGAGTAGGAAAATGATGAATGAGTTACTTGGTATTTAATATAATATGTTTTAAAAATCATTTAATTTTCGACGATCTAATAAGTGATATTTGTAGCTTTAATACCACTGATTCAAAATATTTAATTTAATACAGCAATTGTTTTATGGTATCTAGATGTATTACATTTGTAAGTCCTTCAGTTATGTGCGTTTTAATGGGATGGTTTGCAAGTATTTTTAAGTTAAGTACTATAGTTCTCCAATCTAATACCAAAACCACCTTAAAATGATGAAATGATTTTATATGTTTGTAACTTAAGGTAAGATCTAGTATATTATTAATATATCTACGTCAATCATAATCATTATCATCAAACATATCTTTGTCGCTCTACATAGTATATAGATTTACAAAATTGTTGAGTTCGTTTAACATACAATTTGCCATTCGGAAATTCGCTCCACGTAATAATGCAATGGGGCAATCACGTCGCACTTCTGAGCAGTGCCGTAAATAGGGCGGTGCTACCGGTGCCCAGGCACAGGGCGTAGACTCTGGAGGGCGCAAAAATTAAATGGCCAGACCAGGCAGGACTATTATTTTTTCGGTTTGCTCCTGATAAGTTCCCGCTGCGCCACTAGTGCTCGATTTCAACACATACGCACCTACATGCCAGTATCATCAAAAACGTCTATTAAATTAGACAAAACATCGCGCTCATTTTTTTGGCAGCGCATGAGCGTATTTGTATTTAGTGTTTATCGGAGTCAAGCGACCGGCCGGCTACACGGTCGATTGGAGGTTACGTTTGGGGTGTTATTTTATTATAGAAGTATGAAGACCATAGTGGCCCAAAAATTTAATCTTAAGCATCAGGGCGGGCAACGCATTTGCTCTAGTGAACTTGCGTTTGAGTTTTAGTGATTGAGACACAGTGGGTGGTATAATAGGCAAAGAGTCCACCTAACATCAGATGGCTCGTCTGTTTGTTTGCCCACATCAGTTCTTTAAAAAAAATTTTTTTTCTTCCAAAATATTAGATACCTAATTGATCCACCAACACCAAATTCCTTGTGCTTCATTTTATCACCCTAAATGAAATAAAGTAGGCCTATACATAGGCATTGCTCTAGGGTACCTATAATAACTAAAAAAAAAATACGGGCGCAGTTATAGAAGCTCGCACAGGGCGCAGAAAAGGCTATTTACGGCACTGCTTCTGAGCAATAGCTACCCTACATACATCGAGATCTTAGCCATAGTACTTTTTAGTAGGTATTCTAGTGAAACCACTACCATTATAATAATAAACAAAATCCAATAAATAACATCGGGCAATTAAAAATCAAATACAAACGCAATAGAATTCGTAAAAATAGTTTTATTTCAAATGTAATACTCGCGGAAACATTAGAAATCGTTAGATCGATATAAACTTATTTCTTAAATAAACTCTTGTAAACACAATAAGTAAGAACTAACGCTACCAACATAGATATTATGTAAAGAATGACGAATTGATGACACCCTTGAGTCACCTTTCTTTGTTATTTGACCGTTGCATAGAAGTTTAAAATAAGGTTATGTCACAGTACATTTAGTATTTGACATATTTTCGTACAAGCAGCAAAAAAACGACAAATGTTTGTTAAACATCCGTTGTATAAGAAGTCAGCAATGGATTTTCCAATTGTTCAATGTTCTTTAATTTCCTATTCAATTATACAGACATTTTTAGTTAATAGGTACCTATACGTTACACTATTGGTCATTCGGAAATAGGTGGGAAAACGCCCACGTAGGCCAATCGTGTGCCCATAAAATTTTGTTTTGATTTTTGCTTTTCTTACAATAATATTATTTGCTTACGTATCTTAGTTGTTTTTGACGGCACCCGTAGGAAAGAGAAAGGCCCTGAATTGTGTTCTTTTTCTGTTACCACACGGTAGAAACTAGATTCGACAGAATATATTATTTTGGAAGCGAATACCGTTAAATTTTCTCAATTCAAAAAGAGAACATGTTTTTGACATTAAAATCAGTAATGAATTCATCATTCACCAATAAAATGTCGTTACAGCAGAATCTATAGAAGATCTTGGTACTATGCTCAGTTTAGTTAACTATCAATTTCGAGACAAGAGGTTACATGACCACGTATGCTTAGCTAAGTGACTTCATTCTAAACCAATATGACGGCTACCAAAAATGGCAGATGAGTTATTTATTATGCATCCCTGTAATATGGATATCAAAGGAAAGGGTTTTGCTGAAAATACGAAAACATAAAATGACGTTATACTAAAACTCAATATGGCTGACGGTGCAGGATATTGGACAAAATTTTCTTGTCAAACGATGAGGAGGACGAAATAGAGGTATTATATTAAAGCGTAGAAGAATACGTAATAAATGAAAAGTTGAATATAACATTTTATTTAAAGCGAAAATCTTTTAAAATGAAAGCTTTCAGCCTTTTGAATTCTAATAAAATGAAAACAATAATTTCGGGCAAGGACTTTCAGATTTTTTACAAATATTTTATAAAATACGACAGCTTTAATATAAGTTTATTTTTAAATTAAAATTTGTATTATTTGAACAAAAGATTATAAAAATAATAATGTTTAATGCACGCTACATATCTAGCTAACGTTATAATGTAATAGAAAAGGATAGCCTTGTAATAGTGTATCATTTATTATATTAATGAAAAATATTATTCAGTAGTAGTAGTTCTTGTATTAATGTTTAATAATCAATAAATTAAGGTTGTGAGCTATAAATTTATATACATACTTCAAAATAACATCAACCAAAAACTCTGCTTGCTTAAAACACTAAAAAATGAAAAATAATTAATGAGCTTCAAATGTTAATATTCTAAATGAATCTATACAATATTAATGTCTCAATATCAATCTGGTCTGAAAATCAAATTCTGGTCTAATTCGAATTATCTATTATTTTTTGTAAAATATAATTATATTGTATGCTAGAAATCCACTGACACGATTTGAAGTCGGTGCTAAGCCCAGTAGGTATGCCAGGCTGACCACGAATGTCAAGGAAGCGATACCGATGGCCGGCAATGGCGATGAGAAGGGAATACGGTGGGTTATGGGGCCACACGCTGCCCTTGCCCCAGACGAAAGGGACGGCGGGTGTCCAAACCATAGCCTGCCAAAAAAAGCCAAATAGGAATACCATATCGCATTCACACCTCACCACGTTTGCGGCCGAATTGTACCGAACGCGCGAGCGTCGATGGGGGGATTGTCCTGAGCGATTAAGCGACGTAACCGATTTAACCCAAACGGGAACACACGTGGTAAAAAAACATAAAGACGTCTTTCGAAAAAGTTCAAACGAAATGCTATGCAGGTCCGTAAGTTAGAGTTATAGGTAGGTATATATTATGTGTAAATTAAGTTAATTACCTAAAGTTATGACAATATTGGTCTACTAAGTCAGCAGAACTCAAAGTCTTATTAACTTTAGTAGTGTACGCAGCCTGAATGGCAACAGATATACAAAAATAATGTTAATACACAATATCGCTAATTTTTTCCTCTTAAAAACTGCTATAAAAACGTCCGTGGCAACGTACATATATCTCTCAAGGATAATTCATAGCAACCACTATTATCTTTAAAATTTAAATAACAAGTTATGCGTATAAAATTAAAGGCATTTGAGGGATTGTAACTACTTCTTGACGTTGGATAACAAAATGGCTGGACTTAAAACAAACTTATACAAACCGACGCGAAACGAAGGCGGGCTATTAGTTTTTTTATGAAATCATTTTAAGTATATTAATTAATGTAATTATAATTACTATACATAATTTTTCATTTTAATAACGTATTATATCTAATTTTTGTTTTTTTATTTTCAATACTATATTATATCATAAATTATTACAAGAATTGTTTGACTATTCATCATAAGAAATAAAAAATATTCAACGAAGAGTGACGTTCTTTCGTCTGGCTCTTAGCAATATAACAATGTACGACGTAATAAGCTTATATTCTTAAAACTACTTATAAAATATTAAAGCAATGCCAATATTTTTATTTTCATATAAAATACTAATACCATATTAATCATAAGCGCTCGCTCTCTTTAAAAATATTATGAATAATCTCCTTATATTTTAATATTGTTGCTATGATCATAAATTTTAAACAAGCATTATTCCTGTTTGGAAAAATCTTTATCAAAAATTATGTTGAAGTAGTATTGCACGCCTCATAAGCGAAGCGTTGAGGTCTTACTCTACTCTCGATATATGAAAATCAAGCACTTTTCAAACCTAAAAATGATTGTATTTTTCTCACATTGCAGTTATAGGATAATATTATTATACACATGTCAAGAAAAAACATTCGTCTAAACGTATTTGATATTTTTAAAAGCAATTATTTTGTTTAAAGTAAGAAAAAAGTTGATTAAACAAATATTTGAGGACGTCCTGATGTTATCGTAAGTATCTGACATTATCACGACCGTAAAAATGAATGTGTCGAAGTTTTTCTTTTATTAAAAGCTTCATAATCGCAACGCGTTGTTTCCTTTCGAAAATGGCTTGGTAATTCTTTGTCGTTTAATTGCAATTAATAAAAAACTAAACTGCTTAGTCTTTAGTGTATGTATACCTTATGAAAATTGGGTTCGTTTACATTTTTTTGTTCGTCCGTTCGGACAGGCAAAGGAAATAAATCTCATTCAGCCTATACAGCTATGTTTAGCTCTACGTCGAGAATGGCACGAAATTTCAAAAGTATTTCTTTTCTTTCATTACAAGCTTATATTTAGTTTCACCTGTCCCGTTGTCTGTAATCAAATCTTGCAAGTTAAATTTGATCCACTTCCCGGTTTCCTATTGAGCTAAAATTTAGCATGCATATATAAATCGTATGACAATGTAATATTATTGTGACATAGAGCTGATCTGATGATAGACCTGGAAGCTGGCCATAGGAACTGCGTAATTAAACGACGCAACCCTTTCGAGTTTGGGCTCATTTGATTTGTCTTGACGATTACTTTAATACTATATGGTAACCAGGGTCTGGCGATGGATCTGGAAACGGGCCAAAGAAACTCCGTAATTAAACGCCGCAACCTCATCGAGTTTGGGCTCGTTTGATTCGTCTTGACGAGTACTTTGATAATATATGCTAACCAGGGTCTGACGATGGACCTGGAAGCTGGCCATAGGAACTCCGTAATTAAACGACGCAATCCCATCGAGTTTAGGCTCGTTTGATTTGTCTTGTCAAGTACTTTGATACTATATGGTAACTAGAGTCTAATGATCGACCTGGAAGCGGGCCATAGGAATTCCGTAATTAAACGACGCAACTCCATCGAGTTTGGACTCGTTTGATTCGTCTTGACTAGTACTTTGATACTATATGGTAACCAGGATCTGATGTTGGACCTGGAAGCTGGCCATAGGAAAAAGAAGGTGCTAAATGTTCTTAATCATATCATCAAAATGTAACACGCTTTTATTTATAAAATTGGGACTGTGATAGAAACGGGAAGATTTAATAATTATGGTGTAATAGTAATAGTGTTAAAAATATATAATTATGTACGATATGGAATTATTTTGTAGTAGACGAAGAAGCTTAATTATCGTTAAAGGTTACAATGAACTTATAAAGTGTAATATGTCTTATTAGTGTTAATTTATTTTTAACTTTTTATTTTATTTTATTAGCAAATAATAAAAGCGTGTTTTTAAAAAAGGCTCTTTCTTTAATTTTATTTTTATTTTTGGCATTGACTAATAGTAAATAATAAATAATATAAAAATTATGAGGCGTGCACTTTTGGATTTTCCAAATTATTTATTATTCGTTACCTATTATTTATTAGCGTGTATGAAGAGAATTATGAATGTTGAGGAAGCGAGTGAAGTATGCAGAGATAGAGTTCTCTGGCACTCTGTTCTCTCTGCCTACCCTGCAAGGGATATGGCGTGATGATGTGTGTGTGTGTGTGTGTGTATTTATTATTCTTATAAGAAACGGTAACCGCCAGACGGGTCACTGATGTTAAGAAATCCTTACTGGTGATTGTCCCAAATAGTAATGAGGAAGTAAATGAGGTAGATTAAGGAGTCGCACGCTGCTGTCCATTCTCAAATGGTGCCGGCGGGCTCTGTCTTGACCATAGATATAAAAAAAGGGATTTACTTATTGCTTTACTTAAGCTTAACGTTACATCTGATGTTACAATCGTTTACCATGCTACAATCAGAATGCGGTGTGTGTGTCGTGACTATCTGTATTACACATACATATCATCACGCCATATCCCTTGCAGGGTAGGCAGAGAGAACAGAGTGCCAGAGAACTCTATCTCTGCATACTTCACTCGCTTCCTCAACATTCATAATTCTCTTCATACACGCTCGCCGGTTTCGGAGATTCTTGACTCCACCTTCCTTCAGTACATGACCGATCTGGTCTAGGTAGGTTAGTCTCGGTCTGCCTCGGTACCTAAATCCTTCCACTTTCGCATTGTATATCTTCTTAACCAGACGTTCGTTCGGCATTCTTTCCACATGTCCGAACTATCGGAGCATTCTCTTTCGCATCTTTACACCAATACTTTCTTTCATACCTACTCGCTCTCTTACGTCGTCGTTACGAATGCGGTCGGTCAGCCTAACTCAAATCCTCCTATCCGTATTAGTGTTGCCCAAATGCAAGACCAAGACCCGCTGCAAGAGTCTCGCAGTGCTCTCTTAGACAGCATTTTACGATTCCTTTGACAAAGAAAGGAATGTCAACATTTTGTATTCTTTATACCAGTAGGTACACATGGAAATAATTTGATGTTATTTTAAACAATCTCATGATTGATAGTTTTGATTATAGCTCCACTGCTGTAAAGCGGTATGTACCTAATTATTGATAGTTGTATAATTAGTACCACTAGATGAAAGGACTTTAATTAATTTAGTTGGATTTTTCATTTCTATGTGGATTTTATTATTTCTATCAAAATAAGTGACTCTGTATTATTCTAACAGCGAGAGTTGCAAGACTTGTGAGACTCGCAAGAGACTTGCATTTGGGCAACACTAGTCTGTATACTCATAAACACGCATGCACAAAACTACGTATATATGTGTGTGTGCATGTATATATGTATATTTATGAAAAATTAATGCAAGAGAAGGAAAACTCGACATGAAGTCTAACGCTAATATATTAGGTCAATTTGCCTCCCATTATGGAGAAGCCATTGCTTCAAACAACAGCGGCACTTATATCGACTAAGACGACGATGATGAAATAACCTGTTCATATTCATACATGAGATTTAAATATCAGAGGAATTTTATTTATCGTTGTCTCGTTTAAATACAATAGTTCTCTTAAATAAAGTGACTTAAACATCAAGAAAAGCAATATCTAAAAATCACAACTACATTAAGTAACATTGTAATAAACAGAGGTGGACTTAATACAATTCTTTTGTAATATTAATACTTAACATTTCTTGTCATCAACATTTTAAGTCACATATTGTACTGGCAAACCCAGCCACACACAAATCCATACTACAAAACAACGGTGTTTTGTTTGTAGAAGTCGATACATCGAAGCGCCGCCTGGTGGCGAGTTAAAACAATGGGGATGTATGGGGGTATATGTGCTATAAACCTTCTCCGTGAAAAAGTACATATACATGATATACATACCAATTTTTATAATGATTAGCCAAATAGTTACCGAGTTTAGCAGTGTCATATACACAAATATCCTATAGATATAGATTTTTATAGATAAATGAATTATTTATTTTAATTTAAAAACAGATTGAGACAGATGATTTAAAATTCTGCTTAATGAAGAATTTTTAAACAATTCGATTGAACAATGTCTAGGAGCTCAAGTTTAAAGTATTAAATGAACATTTGGCTTCAGATATTGGTCGTAAAATTTCAAGTAAATTGAAAGCAATTTATAGTTAGGTACATTAATGTGCACGCAGGTACAATATATTGGCCATATGGTGACCGCAGATACAATGTATTCAGCCCTATTTTCCGTATGTTATGTAGTAAAATCTGCTCAATATCTATTTAGTGTAAAATTTCAAATGTAGATATGTTGCCACTCAAATAAAACATGCCGGTAATTGATGGATTTACTGTTCCTCTGCAATGAAAGTAGACTAAACCTAACCTAACCTACATTAGCTGGGAAATTTAGCTTTACCACGTAACCTCGCCTTACCATCTAAATTATGTTACCACTTAATACACTATTAGATGGATTGTTGTGTAATATCAGCTTTATACAACAAAAAAATATAAAGGTGGCGTCATTTTTATGATAGAAGCCTTATCACAACGGCAAGGCTAGCACGTAATGTAAAATCGTGTGCTGGAGTAAATTAAATGATAGGTCTTTCGCGTTAACATGACATGATGCTGGAGTGATACATTCGATTCAATTTTAGTAGTTATTTTATTGATTGACAGCGTTTTGCGCATAATATGCTCTGTTAGGGCAACAAAGAGTTTTTATTTTCTATACTATCACGTCTTTTGTTGCATATTATCACTTGATAGACGAGAAGACTGGTCATTGATATAGCAAGTTAATAGATCGAAGATATTCTCGTGTAAATAATCGCACCATACCTGTTGAACATAATAAAAGTGTTTACAATATTACATATTACGTGCGCAAACATGGTTTCTAGATGTTATTACTTCACATTTGTTTGGCTTCTAAGAAACTATACAAAGAAATAGGATTGAAATATCTGCTTGTAATGTCAAAATAACAGTTTTTTTACTGAGTGCATTTGACGGTATAATACGTACGTACAAACATTGTTTATTATTAGAATTATTGGTTTTTAATCTATGTGTTTGTTATCTCTAATCTCTAAAACGTCTGGATTGATTTCGAAATATCTTTCTATTGCAGATAGTTGATATTATCAACAGTAAATTAAGTTACTTTTTTTTCAATTAACAAATTAGGATTCCGCGCAAAAATTAATAGAGATGAAATTCTGTATTATTTTTATTCAAATCGATATTACATTTTCGAAGAATATTATTTTTTTTTACACAGGACACCTGATAGTAAGTGTCACTGCCGCCCATGGACTTTTGCAATACCAAGAGTATTAGCTTAAGCTGCTGCCCACCAATAAAATCCCCAAACCCACCCAGTTGGGCTTCCGGCTCTCTCGCTCACCGAAGAAGCTCACGAAGCGCAATAGCACATTGCCATTACTGAGACGTCGATCTTCAGCGAGAGTGTGGTACTACCCCGGATGGGCCGGCCCGCGGCTGTAGACAGACAACTGCCAACAGCGTGGTCCTACCACTATTGTTCGGTGATATTACAGAAACAAATATGAAACATGAACATTAATGGCATATTAGTGAACTATTATAACACGAGTGAAGTCGCGGGCGATTTAATACGAATCCTTTTAAAGTATGTATATATATACTTCCAAGTTAATAGATGTGGATTATTTAAATAAAATAAATTAGGTATATTTTATGACTATTGATATACACACTTCGGCAAACATAACCGTATTTAACATAAGGTTAACATAATTTTATTATAAGTAAGTTTAAGTATAAAATTTCCGTGTGGTGACTGAGTAAGAATACACCTTATCTTATCCGTAGGTGATCGTAAAAGACGACTAAGGGATAATATATACATAAACATCTATGCAAGAGAAAGGGAACTCGAAATAAAACCCTTTACCAACACGCTTGACCAGCATGGTGTAGTAGGTTCATTTCCCTCCCATTATGGAGGAGGCTCGAGCCCAGCAGTGGGATATATATAAGCTGAAATGATGATGATTAACATTTAAACTATATTTTTAAATTAAAACATTAAATTAAAGATATTTATTTTTTCATCATAAAAATAATTTTCTATAAATATAGAAAATATTAATTTATTTTCTATTTTATATGGGCGTGTGTGTATCAAACATTAATTGATGAAGTATAATTACATCACTTATAACGGCAAAAAGCAATTTTGAAATATAATAGGATGAAAAATATATGGGTCATTTCACGTCAAGCGGATCACCAAAAAAAAGTGACTTGAATTTTCTATGGTCAGTTATACTTCTAGTATACGTGGATATGTACTTACATTTTTTTTTTCGCGTAAAGCTTTATTGCTGAGTTATGAGCTTTTAAAAAATTACTAAGAATAAAGTCAGGAATTTGTATCGAAGTTACTCAAATATCGATTTGAAATTTCAAGACCTTACTTTTTTTTGGTTGTCCGCTTGACGTGAAATGCCCCATATAGTAATTGCATATAGGCAGGTACGCGAGATTATGACTTGTTCGATGGACGTTTAATGCAATGCAAGTCTTAAAGAAATACACTGTATTCGTGGCTGTGTTTATTTAGAAAGTACATTCTAGAATATTGTTAAAAGCTCAAGTAATAAATAGTTGTAAAATATTAGATAATGAATATTGACAGATTGTGAACGGATTATACGAGGCAATAATTGTTCCATAAGTGTTTGCTCCGATTTGACAATGCTGTTATTTTTTAAACTCAAGAGCCTTAAATTATATTTTGTAAGACATGCTATAATGACCGATGTTGTCAGTGTAGATATTAGTAATAAAAAAAGTCTTAAAATAAAATAATTAGCATTTTCTGTTTTTGTTCACCTTTCTGCTAATATAAAAATATGGCATTAGGTAAATAGATAACCTATTTATAATATCTATATTATTGGGTCTTTACATCCAAAGACGAGACAGTGATTTAACCATAAGCACACCTGTATTTCATAATATATACACAGCTTCAGTCTCATTTAAATAAATTAATAGTGAAAAAGTTTATTCAAAAGAAACTTTAAATACTCTATAAGGAAGAAAATAAACATTAAATAAAATCAAACCCATTAAACAATTTATATATTTTTTTCCTATAATTATTAATCATCATCACCATTAGGGTAATGGTCTTATCCCAATCAGTGGGGGTCGACGCAATATGTTCTTTTCTTAACTGCCTTAACTTTTCACTCCTTTCCTATCCATGTCATGTTTCACGCAATCCATCCATCCTTTAGTCAGTTTTCAATTATCCTTAAAGCCTTCAATATTCATACTTAATTTTTTTTCACAACATTTCTTTTATCTCGTCTCATCACATGCTATACCACGCCAGGCGTTCACTTTTTAACTTTTTTACGTCATTGGCGCCAATTTCAAACTTTCTCTTATACTTTTCTTAGAATTACAAATGTCTAAATCAAATTATATATTCTTATTTAACTAAACAGGCAAATCTACACCATTCTAAATAGTCCAAACATGATTAGGTAATCTGGTTGCGTTTATTATATATTAGCGGACCCGGCACACTTCGTTCCGCCTAATAAGTTAATGAATGAGAGGAGCAGATTTCGATTAATTCAAAATTATTAAGTATTTTTTTTTATTATGTTAATAAATATGTATAATATATAAATTCAAAATATCAAGTTTTGTAATAACGTGCCGGTAAGACGAAGAAGTACCGTGTGTTATACGACATTTTTCTTCACGCGTTGAAAATTATCTAACTGTTGATCTCTGAGATTTGCTCGACGATTTCGCATTGTCAACCGAGCCGTTTCACGGGCTGCCTCGAAGTTGTGCAATATTTTGTTCTTATGCCATGGTTACATTCATGAAGTTTCGAATTCTAATTGCGTTACTTTATCTTTCGGCAAAGATTTGATCTTATTGGTCACAGCATTGTTGATGACAATATAGACACAATATGATTTATTATAACAATATTTGTAAAAATTTGTAACACTCGCACAAAACGAACTCTGACCGGTTAAATTTAATTTCAACTTTTCGCGGTATTTTCCAAACACACTATTAGACCACGTAATGACGTGAGCTGTCAGTTGCGTTTTGTTATATCATCAATAAATGGACGTTTAGAACCGATGTATATTTAATTTTTTTTTGTTATTAATATCATATTTTAATATCCTATATCCCTTTCTCGACGAAGACAAACTCAAAAACATACAAATCATAAAAATTGGCTAAGCCGTTCTCAAGTTATAAGTGTTGTAACTAACACAACTTTCTTTTATATATATAAATTAGATGACCATCTTTCTCTTCTATAATCAAACTAGCTCCTTGGCTCCATATTAGTGTATTAACATCCAAATTACAGAAGTGTATTAAATTTCAACTTAACGTCAGGAAGCGTGTCGAATTAGGCTTATAGGATTGATCTCGTGAACATACATACATACAAACATTGTAAATTAAATGAAAGCCAATAAAAAGTCAAGCTTATTGCTATATCTGCCTATTCCGGTCATACTTAACGATTTCGCGCCAATTTTCAGTCAGTTTCATGCATAAAAGACAACAATAATTCATTTTTTTTTGCATAAATAAATATAATCAATAATCCTAACGTATACTGTATTTATTCGCATATTGAGAGATTAGTGAGGCTGGACGAAAACATTGATACATTAACGTTACGTCGTGCTCTTTCTCAACTTAAGTATTCATATGCACTCATATGAGGGTTAATCTATTATTTTTTATACCCTGTGGTGCAGAGAAGAATTCTACATTTAAAAATGAACGTATATAGGTTGATTTTAAATGTACTTAGTTTACCGTCTGACGGTCTGACCTTGATGAATTGCGTTTACTGACGGCAAGCTAGTGATTCTCAGAACCTATTCAAAACGATATGAGGTTTGAATTTATGAAAAATTTAATTACTTTGTATTTTATTATTTGTGTATTTTTTTAGTGCGGAATGAATACCCATTTTTTTTTTAATTATAGATATTATATTATTTCAATTAATTACATTTTATTACAGCAATCTAAATACTCTTTCTTTGATGTAGTAGGTAATTGCTACGTACGTAGACAACAAAGTTTGGTGAATTGTGTTTTTATACTAAGTCTGTGTTTTTATATCACTGCATGGAATAGTGATTTTAAATATATTATGGTGTTATTATTTACTCGTTCAAAAATAGCGAAGAGAAAAGTAGCTGAAAATTTTCTGTGGCTCGTGATTTTATTATCTATGGGTTTGAGTTGTTTGGAGTTTCTTTGGTGTTTTGTAGTGTTATATTGAATAATTTTGCTAGTAATTTATGGATTATGATATAGTTAAAACGCTGCAGTGTAGTAAATATGGTATAATAGTGGTTTACACGCATTTTCATATTTTGTTAAAATTCCAAAAAAAACATTGATTAGGTTATCAGCGCCTGATTAATGGTAAAGACTTGACTTACTGACAGACAATGGCTATTAAGGCTACACAATGTGAAGAAATGATACTTAATATATGACAAAAAAATAAATAAGTCTTGGCTGTATGGGTTTTGATCCCTTTGCCTGTCTGAATGGACGAATAGCATTAAAAAAAATCTATGGGTTTTAAAACTATTATTTGTAATTCGATTTTATTATAAATTAAAAATGATAATGCCGCCTCAGGTACACATAAATGACTTC
The DNA here is from genome assembly GCA_905163515.2 of Lymantria monacha. Classification (NCBI taxonomy): domain Eukaryota; kingdom Metazoa; phylum Arthropoda; class Insecta; order Lepidoptera; family Erebidae; genus Lymantria; species Lymantria monacha. The sequence goes on along the minus strand of LR991081.1, from coordinate 50,280,911 downwards.
ACATAGGTACACGCCAATGTTTTCAATTGGCGGCATGCCTTAATAGACGGATAGACTAACAATTGAAGTCGACTATCGATAGGATTGATCAAGATCATTTTCAATAATCACCTTTTATGATAACCGCAAGTATAGGTAAACAATTACATGTACATGTTATTAGTTGATCGCCATATTTGTCATTCTTGTGAAATTCTTAGTGTTATATGACGTCACTTAGAAGTTATAACACGAAATAAAAACCGGCTAGTGGGATTTGGAAAAAACGTTCGTACTGTTTGAGCTCAGTCAAAAGTGACGTAACTTCTAGATATTAAAGTTGTGTTCTTTCCCGCACCTCATTTTTGACACTAGCAACGTAAATTACAATTAAAGTTCTTATTTAACACAGCGCACATCTTATAGAAACTAACTATAGGTACCTACTAATAATTTTACAGTCATATAACTAGTAGGTACTAAGAATACAATCAAGGCAAATATTGTTTTGTTGTTTTTATTTTATTATCGTAATAATAACTTTGTTCTACACACTTATATCAATTGTATGTATTCAGTGTGATGAGCCATTGTTGGGTGACCAAAATCTTTGTGCCAAGACGACTTTTCTATTTGCAAAAAATATAAATTGTAATTATCAAAGAATAATTTTTGTTGTGAAAATTTTACCTATGTAAAAAAAATACAAATACAAAATAATAGAAAGGCGTGTGCCACAGAGAGTGTGTGTGGGTATGACCATACCATAGCCAGCCGACAAAAAATAACTATTAAAAACTATTAAATAATTGACAATAATTAATAATGACAATTATTATACAGGGTGGAAGGGGACCTCTCCCGAAAACAAAGGCAGGTAACCCTACTAGCCCTACTTGTAATGATAGGCTAGATAAAAAATCGATTCGGACGAAAAAATTCTTTTTGGACCACGCGAGGTCGTTGAACTCTTGAACATATGATCGTGAGTTTTGAATAGATCGCGTCTTTTCTCATCTGAGTAAAATTACGTATTTTTTATGAAATTATCGTTACATGGTACTAATACGATAGAATGTGAGAAAAACTTAAAATTCGTTGTGAAAAAAAAAAATTTTCTTCCGAATCGTTTTTTTTCTAGCCTATCTATCATTACAAGTAGGACCAGTAGGGTCACCTGTCTTTGTTTTCGGGAGCGGTCCACTTTCACCCTGTATATAAATTGAATATAGTAAACACAGCGACACAGAAGTGAAGAGCAGCTGACTGTATCTCTCTCACTCGGGTACACTCGGCGGTCCCGAGTTCACCTGATCGAGCATTTCACCTCTGAGCGTGACGGATCAGCCTCACCTACAGCCTACAAAAATATCTGTGTGTGGTACGCCGAAAGAAGTTTTCACTTCAATACAAATAAAAAAAACGAGAGGTGTCAAGGGACACCCGGATGGAACGAAGTTCCTTTCGATTAATTAGTGAAGGAATTGTAATAAAATTTTATTTTTTTTAAGTTATAATAATATTTTTGAAGTACTTAAAACTTCTTTAGGCGCGACTAGGGAGTAACTCAGATTTTTTGATCATAATCTATTACTAGATGGCGCTGTAACAAAGTTAATGGATTCTAAGAAGACATGTATTAGAGTCTAAATCGCGCTATAGAAATTTTTGCAAATTTTAACTATATATATTAAAATTTATAATAGAAATGATACACAACCGGAGGTGTCAAGGGACACCCGGATGGATCGAAGTTCTATTTTAATTATATGATTTTTTTCTGCCTTAAGCGATTTTTATCGTTATATTTTAGCCAATTTGCAAAATATCTTTATAAATTATAGCCTATGTGTTATTCTGATGTGCAAGCTATATTACTATAAATTTCATCAAAATCCATTCAGTTCAGTAGTTTTTACGTGAAAGAGCAACAAACATGTTCACATCCATACATTATTACAAACTTTCACGTTTATAATATTATTAATAGGATATACAATTCCACTAGACTACCAAAACTTTTCGGCCCCGAGCTCGAACGCGAGTCGGCCACGCGGCCCGGTCACGGGCGAAAATAATTTCGTTGCGCATTATTTTGATTTTGCTATATCTCTTAAGGTATTGATTTAATTTGCATGGTCTGAAGGAAAAAAAATATCTTCATGAAATGCTCAAGCCAACTAATGTATTTAAAATGATAAGGATTAATACAGTATTTGTGTAAATAGCTTTTCAATTACCGTTTTATAATAGAACATTTTTTAAAGTATTAAAATGGATATAGTATGTTATCCTTAAGAGATAGATATATACCATCGCGGACTTTTTTGTAGGCCTTTTTAAACTGTATAATACTGTAGTACTTTATTTTGATCTATTTCGTAGGGTTCAGCCAGCGTTTGCAATGTAAGCGCAAAATAATGTGTTTATTTACGACATCACATTAGAAACCTCTAAAATTATCAGTGTTTCTCTAGTACATTATGCATATATTATACATATAAACCTTCCTCTTGAATCACTCTATCTATAAAAAAAATCGTCGCGACACCACACTGTTCAATGCGAAATAGAAATGAAAATATCTGGCTTGCTTTCTATAAGAGAACCGACGAGCGACGCCGCACAGCTTACAATAGCTTACTATAGCAAAAAGTGTCGTGACAACTTTTCGTAAGAATTTTTTCCTTCTAGCCCCCTTCACAACGCGCGATAAGGAACTTCGTTCCAACAAACACACTTTTGTTATCATATCAGCGATCATTTATAGAATTTGAAGCATGGTCTTTAAATATTGGTCGAATAAAAACCTTAAAGGCGCTGAGCGTGCTATTGAATTATTCTTGATACGTACTTTTGATAAAATCTTTACCAAAATGTATGAATGTAACGGATATAACCCGAATAATTAGCACGTTGAAATGGCATCGGGCAGGCCACGTCGGTCGTCGAATCAACAGCCTTTGGAAAGAAAGTTTCTTGAGTGATGATTTTGAATTAGACGGGGCAGCTTGGGGCGACATTTCAGTAAGTGGAATAACGACTAACAACTTTTTAAAAGTCGCAGGCATCCGTATGCAACGACTTTAATGGCATAAGATCATTTTGACTGGCATTCTCATGGACAGGTCTATATCTTATGGTAGACTCCTATTTGTGAACTCTACTCTATATTCAGTAATTAGTTTGTTAAGTAGATATCTATATATCAATACTTAATATTATAAAGCTGAAGAGTTTGTTTGTTTGTTTGAACGCGCTAATCTCAGGAACTATTGGTTCAATATGAAAAATTATTTCAGTGTTGGATAGCCCTTATATCGAGGAAGGTTCTAGGTTATATATGTATCATCACACTAAGTTTAGTAGGAGCAAAACACCAATGATTATTGTTACAAAATTTTCCTTTTGAGAACTGCCGCTGCGTGCGCTGCGTAAACGATTAAAGTTTCGTGAAAATCAACTATGACAGAATCATTCCTCTTTTAAATTTCTAATAAAAAGTCCACGACAGCATATATTTTATCTCTAAGGATTGCCTCACTATAACCTTTTTTATGCTCACCCAATTTATTCTAAAATAATACGATTTTTGCGAAGGTGTTTTTATAAACATTATATTAATCTTTATCCAAATTAATACGTCATTCAACACAAGTATTTAATTTAAAACAAAATTACCCGTTACATCATTTAATTTCAATGAACATCTTTATTTTTCCTTTTTTTTGCGGTCGACTATGGATGTGGTCTCGCCCCGCCAAAACGGTCCGGGGTGACGGAAGAGGCGGCGCGGGACCTTATAGACCCACCGTGCAAAGCTCCTCTCTTCGCCGTGCGAGCGGGCCACCGGTACCCGATCTTTGTCTTCGGTGGCCGATTTCAATGAACAACTTACGAGATATTGCAGTTTAAAAAATAACATCACAGAAAAATAATGATCAAGTACTGCGCGCGTATTTCATAAATAATAGAAATAAGTATAGAAAGTATAGATAAGACCCAATACTTTTACCTAAGGTTTTAATGTTCTACTCTTACTAATGAATGTCACTAATGAAAGCGTCCTGTAGTATTATTTAAAAATATTTCCACGTTCTACCTAATCGAAGTCGCGAGTTAAAGTTAGCGTTAACCCAACGTAACTATTCCATGCGAACGATGTCGCGGGCAGAAGCTAGTATTACTTAAAAGTTTTAATCCAACATCCGTACTTACGTCAAAGTTCAATAGCATTTTGTGAACAAACAAAAATAGTATAAATAAACATGTAATTTGTCAAGTAATGACTTTTCAAAACGAAATGCAACGTGTTAAAAAATTATGCTATTTAGCAAAATTCATTTTATTTTTGCTGTGTAAACAATATGATCTTATATACCTACAGTATTATTGACGTAAAAACTTCTTTAGCGGCGTTGTGTACTTATTTGAGATGGGGAAAAATGTTAAACTCGCGTCAGGACACGTGACATGATCGAAAATTCGTAAGACGGAGGGAGAGGAGACCGTGGGAGATTATTGTATTTAACGACATAAATGAGAAAAGCAATTCGTGCGAAAAAATTTTTTTTGACGCCTGGCTATCGTATTGTCACATCTATACGTACTCCCTCAGCCACCCTTTTTATTTTTTTGTATTTGTTATTTTTTTTATAGGTTTAAGTTTTCACTTCTGTCGCCAGTCCTCGTGTTCGCTTTGTGTTTTTTTTCTTTTTCTTTCGCCTATATATGGCATTATATCGAACTCAATAATAGCAGGATTATAGACTGTACCCCAAACTACGTGACCTAATTTTAGTTTTTAAAAAAGCACCCTTAGTCACAAGGGCGGAGAAGAGGGAAGGTCTTCTTCGCGTAGTCGAACTATATTCATTCATAATATTTTTTTTAACTACCTGTTTGTTAAACAAGCATTTAAAACCATATTAATAAACTATAAAAAAAACTAGAGTGGTCTTGACGTATACTATGGATGGTCACCGAGTTGGGTAAACATAATTGTAAAAAATGAGCCGCGTATATACAGAGTGTAAGGGGACCGCTCCCGAAAACAAAGAAAGATAACCCTACTAGGACTAGTAGTCCTACTTGTAATGATAGGCTAGAAAAAAATCGATTCGGATGAAAAAAAATTTTTTTTTCACCACCCGAGGTCGTTGAACTCTTGAACATATGATCGTGAGTTTGAATAGATTGCGTCTTTTCTCATCTGAGTGTAGTTACGTATTTTTTATCGAGTTATCGTTACATGGCACTGTCCTATACGATGGAATGTGAATAAAACTTAAAAATATTCGTGGAAAAAAAAAAAATCATCCTGATCGATTTTTTTTCTAGCCTATCATTACAAGTAGAACTAGTAGGGTCACCTGTCTTTGTTTTCGGGAGCAGTCCACTTCCACCCTATATGTTCCCTATTCACTTAACATCATCATCATCATTCTCCTGGAGAATGATGTAGTGTTTGTTAGCTAATAGGTATAATAAAAACGAATACAGTAAATCAATGTTGATAAAATATGCTTACGAGTATGTAGATACTTTTATAATTAGTTCGCATTTTTTCTTTTTCTTATTTTGAAAGGACACCATCCTTTTTTTTTTGGTTTGACTTTTTTTTTTGCGTTGGGCAATGGAAAGGTCACGCCCCGCCAAATCGGACCGGGGCGACGAAGGAAGAGACGTCGCGCAACCCCATAGACCTACTCTGCAAAGCGCCTCTCTTCGCTGTGCGAGCGGTCTACCGGTATCCGATCTTTGTCTTCGGTGGCCAAAAGACACCACCCTTTTTTTTTTTTAAATTTTTTATTTGCGGTGGGCTATGGACGTCGCACCCCGCCAAATAAGTCCGGGGTGACGGAAGAGGCGGCGCGCAACCCCATTGACCCACCCTGCAAGCACCTCTTCTTCGCCGTGCGAGCGGGCCACCGGTACCCGATCTTTGTCTTCGGTGGCCCGCTCGGCGGTATGCCCTCTCGGGCTCCTCTCCTGTCGACGCCCCGACAGCTTTCGCCGTCGAGGCGTCATCCTCACGTGGTGGCCTCACGTCGGGTGACCGGACAATTCCCCGGTCCGATCACCCGAAGCCTCGGTTAGGGCGGCATCAGCGCAGGTACTCGCGCCTGCGCCACCCCGGCCGCGGGCGGCGTCCCGGGTCGCGGGAATCCTCCCGGGCCCGTTCCGCCGCCACCTTCTGCGAGATGACAGACTCGCAGAAGGCGGCGTCCGCGTCCCAATTCCTGACGCTGTCGACCATCGCTCGCGCAACAGCCGGCAGCGTCAGGTCGGCACCGATGACAACGACGAGGCCACGGCGCTGCCCGTCCCAGCCCGAACATACCTCGAGCGTATGTTGCGCCGTGTCCTCGTCGCTACTGCAATGGTGGCAGGACGGAGTCCACTCCCTCCGCACGATCGTGTGCAGGTACTTGCCGAAGCAACCATGCCCCGACAAGACCTGCACCAACCGGAAAGAGAGGACTCCGTGCCGCCGCTCCATCCACTCCATCAGTATGGGCCGGAGGGCCTCAACGGTAAAAACACCGTGTCTAGGCCTCTTCAGCCGCGTAGCCCAACGGGCGATGACTTCTCGGCGGGCCTCCTCGCGCCAGGTGGCTATCTCGTTGAACGATGGGGAGCCACCCTCTTCGCGCATTGAGGTAACCCGCCGGTAGAGGTCGGAGAGCATCTCCGCCTCTAGGCCCCACGGGGGTGTCCCGGCCAATAGGCATGCCGCCTCGGTAGACACCGTGCGGTACCCGCGAATGGCTCTGACCGCCATGGCTCGCTGTGGCCTCCACAGCACCGCCCTGAGCTGGGCGTTCAGAGCCTTCGCCCACACGGGTGCGCCGTACATGGCCATTGAGCGGATCAACCCCGCATACAGCCGTCGGCCCTCGAAACTGGGTCCGCCCACGTTCGGCATGAGCCGAGAAAGGGCGGACGCCGCGCCGACCAGCCGGGAAGCAATTTGACGAAAATGCTCCCGGAACCACCATCGCCCGTCGAGCACCAGACCCAAGTACCTCATATGGGCCTGGATACTGATGTGGATGGAGTTGACGACTAACGAGGCGCCGATGGGCAGCCTCACACGGGGCCCATGGAATAGTAGGGCCTCCGTCTTGTTTAGGGCCACCCTGAGCCCCAGCGCCTCAATTCGCCTGACCATCTCCTCGGTGCCGAGAGTGGCCAGGCTCGCCGCCTCTTCGAGTGTCCTGCCCCGGGCTGTGACGAGCGTGTCGTCAGCATAGCAAATAACGCGCCAACGCCCAGTCGTAACCGATGTCCCACAGAGTCGGCCCCAGAACCGACCCCTGCGGAACACCGCACGACATGGGCGTCCGCACAATATCCCCTGCGGGGCTCGCGTAGGGAACACTGCGCCCCTCCAAATAGTCTGCCACCAGCCGCCTGAGGTACAGGGGCACTCCATGGAACCGGAGCGCCTCCCTGATGCAGCTGAATGGCAGACTATTGAAGGCGTTGGCGATGTCCAACGACATCGCCAACAACACTCCTTTGCCGGCGACAGCCTCCGCGGCCGTCTGCCTCAGGCGTAGCAGGGCCCTGACCTGGTCGAAAGCCCCTTCCGAAACCCAAATTGAGCGTCTGACAGATCGGGCCCCCCCTCCTCCAGGTGCTGGACGATGCGGGCAGCGAGGACACGCTCCAGCAGTTTACCCACATCGTCCAGAAGCACAATGGGCTTGTAGGCCGACGGCGAATCCGGGGGCCGTCCCGGCTTTGGCAGGAGAACCAACCTCCCTTCCTTCCTGCACTCAGGGAACTGTCCAGACGTCAGACAGGCGTTGAACAGTCGCCTGAGGCGAGGTTCGAGATGCTCGAGGAGCAACGTCAACACCCGGACTGGGACTCCGTCCGGGCCGGGGGCCGTGGTGGCGGAATGAATCTTCGCCACGGCTGCCCCCACTTCCGACTCCGTCACGGGTGGAACACTCTCGACGGCCTCCCGGTCGTGATCTGGCAAAGCCATGACCGGGGGCGTGTGCTCCGACTGCCGCGGGCACAGCTCCTCGACCACTCTACGAAGGAGGTTGGGCTGGAGGGTCTCGGTGATGGGGGAGCCCTGCGCGCGAAGCTTGTTCAGCGACGCGCGATACGGGCGACCCCAGGGGTCACGGTCGAGACCGTCCAGCATCTCCTGCCAACTTGCGTCCTTGGCGGACCGGATGGCCAGCCGAAAGGCGGTACACGCACTGCGGTACGCCTCGTTCAGCTGGCCCTCCCGCTCAACATCGCGGCGACGCTGCCGATTGCGGGTGTAGCACCTTCAGGCACTAATGCACGCCGCACGAAGGTCCGCCAGTCTTGGGGACCACCAGTACCACCCCTGCCTCGGAGGTAGACGCCGCACCCTGGGCATGGCCGCATCGCAGACCTGTGTTAGCGCACTGCGGATGCGGACAGCTTCAACGTCCACTCCGTCCGCTGGGGGTGGTGAGGACAGCCACGTGTTCACGATGGCCGCCTCCGCCAGTAGGTCCCTATCCAGCCGCCCCACAGCCCACCGCGGAAATGCGGGTGTCGGTCCCGGTCCGCCCTTGTGGGGTCCCGGAGAGGGGAGACCTCCATCCGGATGAATCGGTGATCCGACAGGGTCTCCGCCTCCTCCAGGACACGCCAGTTCCTCACTCGTGGTGCGACAGCGGGGCTAGCGAACGACAAGTCCACTATCGACCCACCCTGCTGTCGCACACACGTGTTCACTGAGCCTCTGTTTAGAATACAGAGGCCCAGTGACGCCGCCCACTCCACGATCGCCCGCCCGCGATCGTCCGTCATCGGGGACCCCCACGCCGTGGATTTGGCGTTGAAGTCCCCCAGGACCAGGACGAGGCCCGGTGCCAGTCGCCGTATCGAAGCCTCCAAGGTGGTGAGGGAGGCCCCGAAATCGTCCATCCTCCTATTAGGGGAGAGGTATACACTGTAGAGCGTGACCCCTCCCCAATCCGCCGCGACAAATTCCTCGCCCCTATCCAAGAGGGATAAGGACGGGAAGTGCCGCTGCGTGGAGGTGACGATTGCCGCAGTTCCGTTCCGGCTGACCACCCAATTGGGGCGATCAGGCACGACGTACGGTTCCGCGACTACGGCTGCACCGATCGACCACTCCGCCATGGATTGCAGGAGGAGATACTGCGCACCGGCGGAGTGGTTGGTGTTGGCCTGCAGGAGGTGAGTGGACTGGGCAGCCATTAATGGACCGTGTCCATCATCACCTCCTGGCTTGCGGCGGGCAATCAGGCCGCGCTAGGAGCGGGAGCGGCCAGAGTCGAAGGGCCGCTCCACCCCTTTGGAGCCGAAGCCGGAGGTCTGCACGCCCCAGAGCCCATGCGGTGCTTGGCAGGCTTATTGCCCGCCGCACACGCGGGGCAGTGGGACGGGCCGGCGCAGGATGTCGCCATATGCCCAGTCTGACCGCAGCGTAAACAGAGTCCGTCGCAGTCAAAGCAATTAGTGCATGTTGGCCGGGTGTGCCCGACCGCCATGCACTTGAAACACCTCGCAGGCCGGTGCTCCAGCACGGTGACTCGCGCTGAGCTCCAGCCCACGAGGAGCCTGCCTGAGTCGGGCAGTTGCCTGACCGACTCCACTGGGCACTGCACCCAGGCGGCACCTACGCCGCCCGGACCGGGCCGGATGACGACAACCCGGACGGTGTCAAGGGGACACCCGGTTTTCGAGGCAATGGCCTCCCGGATGTCTTCCACCGACACGGAGTCGTCCAGACCCGAAATGCGCATTTCGGCGCACTTCACGGGTCTGGCGATTCTAACGCCACCCTCCTCGGCGAACAGACCTCTCAACTTCGACGCCACGCTATCGGCCGTCCTGGTGCCCTCGGCCCCAGGGAACTCTAAAATCCGAGCCCCTGTCCGGGCCTTGCGGGTCCTGGCTTCAACACCTCCTATGTCGGAGACGTCGAGCTCCCGCCGGGCTTTCCGCAAAACGGCCTCATAGCTGAGGCCCCTTTCTGCCGCCTCGGGCAGCACAGTGATCACCACTGCGGCTGTCTTCGGCGGCCGGAGCCCCTTGCGCGGCCTGTTTCTCTTCGTGCCGCCTCCTCCGGCTCCTGCCTGGGGAGCGGCGACCTCAGCGGCGCAAAAGACACCACCCTGCACTAAGGTAATCCTTGTATTGTGGAGTACTTTACAAACATGCAATTAACGAAGATAAATTACACCCACACTCAGAACAACTCTTTGTAGATTGCACAAATTTTTGTCCTGCATGGGAATCGAACCCACGGCCTTGGGACGGAAGATCGATACCTTAATCTTTGCGCCATCTGTGTATTCATCATTTTTAACGAATAAAGTATTTTATATGTGAAACAACGAATATTAAATGGTTAATGAATATATATTTATATTTGAAGAAATCAACAGTTGTTAGTGCAAGAAATCCGACAAAAACGTTCAACATTTAAATGTTTTAATATTAATGTTGATGTATATATTTTTGTATAGTTTGACCGGTATATTATTTATATCCCATATTTGACAGCACAGATGGGAGTCGCTGGTTCGATACCCACGCAGTATAATACATGGTGTCATAGGCAAATTATTGTTGCGTCTGGTTGTAATTTGTGTCCGTACCTATGTGTTCTGCAAATTCTCCCGCAAATACAAGAATTATTTCTTTAAAGCAGAAAATCAATGCAGATAGAGAAAAGGCAAGTTGTAATGGTTAGGCATATATTATAAAAAAAAGGACATGTAATAAAATAAAATAAAAATAGCCTTTGTTCTAACCACAATCTTGCCTTAATAGCATTAAAATAATAACTAATTTAAAAGTATTAAACTTAATCTAGATTGGAGGAAGCTGGGGGAGGCCTACTCCCCCAGCTTCCTCCAGTATTCTCCATTCTTATCCTGTAGCCTTCAATTTGTTCCACATCTTTCCTTAAATATATCCTCACATCGCCCTTTCCGTCTCAACAAGACATGTTTTATAAACTAATATATATGTCACTGACTTTAGTGCCGAATGCATTTCTGAACATTAGTGTGGTCTTGGTATTCAGGGTCAACGAACGTTAGCCAACTGATTGAACATATGTGTACACAAGTGTGTGCGCAATCACAGATATCCTACCACCTTACTGTATCTCATTTTATGGGATAATATTCCTACACAGTGATTAGGCACAAAATTGACGTTTATACGTGCCCACGACTAATGTTGAGCACGTTAGATAATATGAAGCAATATCTATAGATAAAACTAAATTAATACGCAATGTGTATGCGTGTAGTGAAGGTGTAAGAATACAATTTACCAACCCATTTCTTACTAGTGGGTGATCGTAAAAGCCGACTAAGAGACTCAAGCATGTAACGTCCAGTGTAAGAGAAGGAAACTAGGAATAAAATCCTATACCAACACATCTGACCCGCGTGGTATAGTAGATCAATTCCCTCTCCCAATATGGAGGAGGATCGAGCCCAGTTTTTTTGTTTTTTTTTGTTTTTAGCTGTTAGCCGCAGATGGCTTTGACAGCTTTACGCGAACTATGGGTGAGCGCTAATGGCTCTCAACCCGAGCTCGAGCCCAGCATTGGGGCATATATGACCTGAAATGGTTATGATGATGATGAATGTGTATCTATTCTAACTAAAATCAGATGAGTTTTCAAAATCCATTTTTCAGTATTGATCTATTTCTATCACTAAAACATAATTTTTTGAAAACTTGCTAAATGATTTTTCTATGAGATAGAGTATTTTTTTTTTAATTTTGTTATAAAAAATATCTATTATCGGTATCTCTAAGGGTCTTAGGTCACTCATACAACACCGCTTCCACCCGACAAATTACTGTTCATTGAGATGTGAACTTTTGAGCGTCCTATGTAGAAGAAACATTTAACATTGACAATACAAATTAATAGCGAGCTGTAAGCGAGCGGTCTGCTAAAGCTAAGAAGGCTAAGAATTATGTTGCAAGCCTCCTCTAAATAATATATAATGTTTTTTGTCTCGTTTCACCACGGAGGAAACATAGGGAAGAAAGGTATTTAAAATATTCTTTCCTATATCCCCGGCAAGATTTTGTAGCCAATATTGTCATCCGCATTCAAATGATGCTAAGAAAGTCAAGATTTAAAGTGCTTGAACTTGAATATGTACGCTGTGATCTCGATTCTTCTACAAGTATCTACTGGGTCCGTTAGTACTCAGGCCAAATATCACTGTGTCTGAATTAGTTTTAACGAATATAATCGCTGGTCAAAAACTTTTCGCATATTATATACCAGCGAGTTTTATACATGTTATCGTTTAAATCATTGTGCATAACAGTCATACCGTAACTAATTGTGCATTACAGTCGTAAATAAGTCTCATGATAAGCGATTATAGAAAGGATTTTGTTATGACTTCAATATAAATACACACTCTCTTATTAATACACTAGCTGGTGCGACTTCACCCGCGTAAAAAGTAAATTGCCGAAAGTTGAAATATTAACCCAAGGCAACACATTATCGGCATAATAGTGTTCTGTGTTAATCCAGGAAATGTTTTATCTATGTGCCGATTTTCGTAAACGGATAAACAGTTTTACTGTTTATCCGTTTACGTGTGATTGTGTAACAAACATCTTCACAAACTTTCACATTTATAATATTAGTAGGATTTTCTTGAGTGTTTTTTGCTTATTCTTTTATTGGTTTCTTTTTTTCTCTCATTTAATTAGGTTTTAAATTAGTATTAGCTGCAAAGATTTGCCTTAGTTCTCTTATGAGAGCATTTTCTGGATTAAAACATAGGATACTTTTATCCAGGTAACGTGTTCCCTTGATATAATGATGAAATTTTAGAAAAGTAACTTTTTCGCGGGCGAAACCGCGGGCAGAAGCTATTCTATGTAAATAAATTTTAAAATATTAGCTTGTCTTTATTACTGTATCTCAATTAATGAAATTCTCATCTAATTGTAAAATTTGGTTTAGTTGGTATATATGTTCGTTACTTCTTCATGCATTCTTCATAAGTAATGAACCGTTTGCGACTCTGATATTTCCAGGGATTAAAACTTAGAAGAGTGAAACCGCATTATATAAATTTTATTTTAAGCTCAATAGTTTTTGAAATACACGCCTAATAAAGAATCGTTTTTATTCCTTGTGATTTAGTACCTAAAAGCTGCTATTATAACAACTACAATAGCTAGTTATTATTTTTAGCAGATTTAATAGTGGTAAGTTCGTCCCGGGTAGTACCACACTCTCGCAGAAAATCGACGTCTGAGTAATGGCAATGTCGCTTCGTTCGGTTAGCGAGAGAGCCGGAAGCCCAACTAGGTGGGTTTGGGGTTTATATTAGTAGGCAGCGGCCTAGCCATACTCTTCGTATTGCAAAAGGTTTAATAGTGGTAGGACCACGCTGTTGACAGTTTTCTGTCAACAGCCGCGGGCTGGGCCGTCCGGGGTGGTACCACACTCTCACAGAAGATCGACGCCTGAGTAGTGGCAATCTGCTATTGCGCTTCGTTCGGTAAGCGAGAGAACTGGAAGCCCAACTAGGTGGGTTCGGGGATCTTATTGGTAGGCAGCGGCCTAAGCTATACCCTTGGTATTACAAAGGTCCATGGGCGGCAGTGACACTTTCCATCAGGTGTGCTACTTGCTTGTTTGCCATCACAACCAATAAAAATATTTTTTTTTGTAGATATTAATACAGTGCAACCTTAATATAACGAACCTCAATTTAACGATTGCCTCGATTTAACGAAATTTTCGTAAACCCTTTTAATCGTCCATAAGCGTCAATGTAAATAATACCTTTACAATACGAATTTTTTACACGAACACCTCTTTATAACGAATTTTCAACTATAAAAACAAAGTGAAAATACCTCTATTTAATGAATTTTGTCAACTCAACACGAGTTTTGTTGTGTGAATCATTGAAATTAACGTTTAATTACCTGCATAATGTATGAACCCACCTTAATACAATATTAACAATAAAAGTAATTTACGGCTTTTCCTGCATTTAATTTTGATTTTTAATCTAAAGGAAATGTAAAAATATGTTACCTACCTAATTGCTTTTAAATAGAAATATATAGTAATTATCATTTATAAGTAGAGGTTGTTCACTATAACAAGATGAGTACGTAATTTTGAGGTGAATAAAACAATTATTAAACTCGTTATAACAAATTTTAGACCAACTTTATCTCAATATAAAGAACCTCAGTTTAACGAATTATTTGATATAACGAATATTTACGAGTTCCCGTCGGATTTGTTATATCGAGGTTGCACTGTAACAAGACCTATAAACGCATAGTACATAAGTGATCGTAAGAGACGTCTAAGGCATATAAAACTCATTTAACATCCTTTCCATAGAAGGAAAACTCGAAACAAAACCCTATACCAACACGTCTGACCAGCGTGGTTAGGTCAATTTCCTTCCCATTACGGAATCCCATACCAGAATGGGGCGTGTACGGTGAGATGATGATGATGACGATGATGATAGCCTACGTCACTTCTTGATCATTTGGTTTTCTATTAGTGAAAAAATGGTTACGATCGGTCCATTAGCAATACAATAATTACAAACAAACACATACGTAAAAATCATTGCTATTTATAATATGGGTCAATAAGTATAGATTTATTGATTACGGCGTAAAATTTTTCGCTTCTTCAGCTCAATTTGATTTAATTACTTTCTTGGAAATGAATGAATGTATGTATGTTGACAATATTTACAATTATATATTATATTTATGAATGGACGTATTTTATATTCAAAACATTTTACTACCGTACTATATAATACGACACGTAAAGTATATAGATATTGATATATTTTTTATATTATTCATTGTCATTAGTCGTATTATTTATTCACTTTTTCCGTTTGGAGACGTAGTCATAATACAGTTCATCACCCTCTGTCTCACCTATGGATATCCTAAATGACAATTCATCATCATCATCATCATCACAGCCCATAAATGTCCCACTGTTGGGCTCGGGCTTCCTCTGTAACGGGAGGGAAATTAACCTACTATATCGCGCTAGTCAGACGTGTTGGTATAGGTTTTTGTTTCGAGTTTTTCTTCTCTCGCATAGATGTTATATGTGTTTTATATCCCTTAGTCGTCTCGTACGATCACCCACGGGTAAGATATGGGGTGGTGAATAGTATTCTTACTCCGTCACCACACGGGAAATGTAGGAATAACAATTAACGAATATAATTTGCAGATAATAGCTTTTATCAGCATCATGCAAGAGAAGAAAAATTTGAATTAAATTTCAATGGCAACTAACCCAGATCAGCGTAGTATACTCATCGTCTCATCATCATCATCATCTCAGTTCATATACGTCCCTGGGCTTGAGATTCCTCTACAATAGAAATTGAATTATCATGCTAGTCAAATGGATGACCATAGAATGTTATTTCGAGTTTCCCCTTTCGTACACAGATGTTATCTGCATTTCATGCCTCTTAGTCGTCTTTTACGACAACTAAGGGCAAGGTGATGATGTCTTTTTATTTTATCACCATATGGAAAATGTATATGCTAGAACAATTTCTCTTCTATTGTGGAAGTGGCTCCAGATCAGCAGTGGTACGTATAGTAGCTGAAATGATAATAATCATTTTTCAACCTCTTGCTGTACTGTTGTTAAGCATTGCTTAACCATGTCGGTCCAGTTGATGGCGAGCCATCCCATAATGTGTTTCTTCCCCAGCATTTGTCGTATTGTCGAGCGACGTGGCACGTCCATTGTTAATTCAGCATACTAATTCTTCGTGCTACCCTCTTTACATTTGTTTCACTACCTTTTTTGAGGTTTACTCCTTAAGAATTGATTTTCATATAAGGCGCCTGGTATGAGAAAAATCTGAGGAGTAAAATCTAGTGATCGAATGCCCTCGTTACGTTTTTGGTGCACAACCTATTCTGGGCACCTTTCACTTTCTGACGTGAGATAATACTTCACTGAACAGTTTTAATAAATGTAAATAAAAATATAATATATATTATTTTTAGTCAAATGAGCTTTTTTTGCGTCTGTTTTGATAATCGTACTTAAGGAGTAAACTCCAGTCGTGCGTCGGAGTTGACACGCACACTTTTTTTTTAAATTATTATACATTTGTAATTGTATCAGTTGTAGGTATTTATATTATTTACAATTTCGCTAGTACGGGTCTTATGCGAAATATTGCTAGCTTTATTATTAGTTTTGCTAACATTTGCCAATACCGATCGTTCCCGAAGTCAGTCAGTCGCTAAGCTACAAATTTAGTTAAATAATATGTTGCAAGCTCACGAAATTGTGTTACCACCAAATCGTGTGCTATTTCTAGTATAGTTGCAGCTTATTTCAAAATGTTTGGGACTAATTCCACCACATATTCTCACTATAATATTTATAATTCAATTTAAACTTTCTTCGCATTCTATATGAACATACGAGACATTTTTTTTTCAAAGTTTATTTATGTTTAATTACAATATATATATTTATAAGCCATTTTTGATGATTGTATGCCATTTTGTAGTTAGTGACATGATCCCGTGGCTGTAAAAATTTTAGGACTTATGATCAAAAACCGCGACAAGTAGCTTAGCAGTCGTCTCTTGATGTTAACCTGATACTGTCTAAAGAATTCTAAAGAGATCGAAACAGGTGGAAATCTGAAAGCGAAACGGTCAGGGCTATATGGTGGATGCAGAAATAACTCCCAGTGCAACTCTCTAAATTGTTTCTTAATTTGAAATGTAACCTTTTTAATGGTATCAAAAACCAGCCAGATACAATTAGTACAGCCAAAGAGATTTTATTCAAAGTTTATACAGACTGTATGCGAAAAGACTTTGTCCCCGACCTATTACATACACCGAAGTGATCTCTAGGCAGTCCCAATCACGTCTATAATTATATATGTCCTGAAACCGCAATAAATTTATTTAGTGTTAGAAATGATGGCAGAAGAGATAGTACAGCTACCAGAACATTGCAAAAGGAAATCCGTGCTGTGTGTCGTTGCAAAACTTATCGCTATTGTTGAGTCAAGATCTTGCCTGGCACCCAGACACTGACATCTGTGCAGAGAACGCTAACTAAAACTTCTCTTACTTTTCTCTTTTTTTTAATGACAACACACTAAGTAAATAATTCTTGTATTGCGAAGTATTTTATAAAACAACTATTAACGGGCACAAATTATATCCCGACTCCTAACAATAGCTTATGGATCGTACAAAGTATTGCCCTACGTGGGACCACTATCGGTCAAGTCAACTTGAAAGACTTTCCGTTCCGCATGACCTTGTATAACTGACGCTTCGAGAAAATTCCATTCATTTAATATTCATATTATATTATAGTATTACTTTATGTTGATAGAGGTAAATAAATAATAGACATATACTAAATTCTTATTGCGTTTACCATTTTTAGTAAATGAAATTAACTCCTCATTACCCTTTTTTTTTTGTTTTTTTTTTTTTTTTTATTGGTGGGCTATGGGTGCGTCTCGCCCCGCCAAATCGGTCCGGGGTGACGGAGAAGGCGGCGCGTGATCCCATAGACCCACCGTAAAATCCTCTCTCTTCGCCGTGCGAGCGGACCACCGGTACCCGATCTTTGTCTTCGGTGGTCAACTCATCATTACCCTGCTCTTATCCCAATTACATGGGGTCGACGCAATATGTCCTTTTCCTCAACTCAATCCTATCCCATGTCATCTCTGCGTTCACTCACTTTCTATTCATATCATGCTAAAGCCTTCAACATTCATTCTTAAAATTCTTCTAATGACATTACATTCATCCCGTCTCATCACATGTCCATACCAAGTCTACTAAGTAAATGAAATTAACAAAAATTTTTAAAAACAATACTTTTACTACTTTGGTAAGATCTGGACTTAGTAATTATTTTATTTGAATATTATATATCTATAATCTCGAAAATAATATTGAAAATTATATAGAAATATAATACTAGCACAATATATCTCATAATTTATACAGATTACGAACGTAAGAGAATTATAATGTATCATTTCATATTTATAGTTAATGAGTTTACTATAACTACAACTGTATAATACATTATTTAATTAGATATTGATTTTGGTTTTTTTTTATTGCTTTTGGTGGCAAACGAGCAGCAAACCTGATGGTAAGTGTTACTGGCACCCATGGACCTTTGCATAACCAGGGAAATAGCTAGAACGCTTCCTACCAATACATATCCCAAACCCACCTATTTGGGCTTCCGGCTCTCTCGATCACCGAATGAAGCACAACAGCATATTGCCATTGCTCAGACGTCGACCTTCTGCGAGAATGTGGTACTGCCCCTGACGGACCGGCCCGCGGCTGTAGACAGTATACCGTGAACAGCATGGTCTTACGTTACCACTACAGAGTGGAGATAGTGAGCTGTAAAATAAAAATTAAAAGGAGAGGTTATTCATAGATACCTAATTAAAAAGGTTTCACATGATAACGTATTAAAAAGTTCACTTTTATAAAAAAAAAATTGTAGGCAGTCACGATGTAATTATGTGATGAATTGCTTTCGTCAATTTTTGATCGTTAAATAATTATCCTTATGATATCAAAATAAGATGGCCGAAAATGGAAAAAGGAGGTTAATAAACATTTACGAAGCCACGAGTGGGTTATAGCTTCTTAAAGAATTGGAATGTTTTGTGTAAGTACCAGTATTTTTATTCCGTTAGTTATCATGAAAAGCTAATAATACGTAATATGTATTTTTTTATTTGCCGAACGAACGTCTGGTTAAGAAGATATACAATGCGAAAGTGGAAGGATGTAGGTACCGGGGGAGACCGAGACTAACCTACCTAGACCAGATTGGTCACGTACTGAAGGAAGGTAGAGTTAAGAGTCTCCGAAACCGGCGGACGCGTATGAAGAGAATTATGAATGTTGAGGAAGCGAGTGAAGTATGCAAGGATAGAGTTCTCTGGCACTCTGTTCTCTCTGCCTACCCTGCAAGGGATATGGCGTGATGATATGTATGTATGTATATTTTTTTACTTTTTTTTGTAAAGTGATCTAGTGCTTATTGCAAGAATCTCAAATAATAAATATTAATGACTATTTATATTTTGTTCCAAGAAAATCTAACTAAATTAAATAATAGAATAATGGTTATTTCATACATTCCATACAACTAGATGATCACGGATATGTGTTAAATAAATACATAACGTCATTTTAAATATGATATATACATTATAATAACATATGTACATATATTATGCGTGATTCTTTAAATATTATATCTGCTTATAAACATCAATGAGGTGTCGTCAGGCCGTTGACAGTGTAAGTAGAAGTATGACTCACAGGCATTGTTTACTACATAATATATGTATTTTATTACACACTATACAGGATGGAAGTGGACCGCTCCCGAAAACAAAGACAGGTAACTTTACTAGTCCTACTTGTAATGATAGGCTAGAAAAAAAATCGATTCGGATGAAAAAAAGTTTTTTTTTCACCACGCGAGGTCGTTGAACTTTTGAACATATGATCGTGAGTTTTGAATAGATTGCATCTTTTCTCATCTGAGTAAAGTTACGTATTTTTTATGGAATTATCGTTACATGGCACTGTCCTAATACGATGGAATGTGAAAAGAACTTAATATTCGTTATGAAAAAAAAATTAATGATCTCTAGCACTCTGTTCTCTGGCAAGGTGTGAGTTCTCTGGCATTCTGTTCTCTCTGCTTACCCTGCAAGGGATATGGCGTGATGATATGTATGTATGTGTAAAAAATTTTTTTTTATTCATCCGAATCGTTTTTTTTCTAGCCTATCATTACAAATAAGACTAGTAGGGTCAGCTGTCTTTGTTTTCGGGAGCTGTCCACTTCCACCCTGTATACGCGTGAAAGAATCTGTATGTAATTTGCATTAAACATATTGTGACATCAATTAAGAGAACTCGTAAAAGAAAAATTATGACATAATTGTAGATTAGTGTTATCAAGCAATTAAGCCTTTGTAGTTCACTATTGGACGTATATACATACATATGTTTCTCCTAATCTGTGCCATAGTATTTGGTTCTACTAATTACGTATCCAAGTTATACCCGTTGCCCACTTGAAAATGGTAACTGGATCTTTATAATAACAGAGCTACAACCTGATCGCTGGCTACCGTGTTTGGTTCTCCGGCTCTCTCTCTCACTGAATATAGTGCTTAAGAAATAAAATTGTTGTTATTCATAGGTCGATTTTCTGCGTCAGTGTGGCACTACCCTGGGGAACTATGATCGTTTATAGTTGATGACAGCAAATAAATTATTAAAAAAAATAAAAGAGTCTAGGGAATTACCTATACTAATTATTATTAGTAAATTCTACTGCAATCTAATCATATGATAGCGTGGCAAGCCAAGTAAAAAGAACTGTTATGACAGAGCGTATAATAACACGAGCCCATATTCGACCCTTTCATAACACAAAAAATATTATACATTTATGTTTTTGCTAAGATGATATACTTAAAGATTCTATTCGTATTTCGTTTTATTACCCAAAAGCGCACAACGCTTGATTCTAATATTCATATCACATTTTATAGTGAACAAATTTAAGAATGTTATACAAATCTATCTATATTTTTATATATCTATATTATATTTATATCATATAAAATGCTTTGTCCTGAGTTACTGACTGACTGGCGGATCAACGTATAGCCTAAAATTTTAATCATATACACCTGAAAACTGGAAGGTGTATTCTTTGCATGACGTAGGCATCCGATAAGAAAGGATTTGCCAAAATTCTATCCCTAAGGGGGTAAAAAAGCTGGTAAAATTTCTATAGGACAACGTGATTCTATGGTCTAATGTAATTCATATTTTGTATAAACATTCTCTAACAGAATTGATGTACGATGTATTTCGTATTTTATTGAAATTGGTCGCCTAACTAGGTTAAAAGAGGGTAGAAAGTTATTTTCGGGATTGATTTGCTTTATAGTTCATCTAATCTAAGAAGTACATTTTGACGTTTCACATTTTTAATACACAATAACCTGGGTCAAACGTATAATTGTAATTGCAAAGAATAAATCTGAAATTTCAAAGAATTATTAAGTTATTTACATAATTAATGTTTCTGGTGACTTTCTTGTACAATATTCTAGTGTTGAAACTCATAAAACTAATTTAAAATTAAAATAACATGGTAAATAGTAATTCTTATTAACGATTTTACGATGTCACGTCATCACGTTCTATACAATAGTGCTTGATAACTTCCAAATCACGAATATTCAAATAATCGGTAAAATAATTAGAATAATATAATTAATCAAATAGAGATTTTGACAGAGATGTACTTTTCGACAATTTTATTGATAAGGAAATAATTATTGATGTTCGCGACGATGATAATTCAAGTAATGGTAGTAATAGTAGTAGATTCTGAATAAATAGCTATTTTCAAATGCAGTTTTTTAACCGACTTCCAAAAAGGAGGAGGTTCTCAATTCGAACGCTATTTTTTTTTTTTTTTTTGTATGTTTGTTACGCGATAGCAACACCAATTATGGATGGATTTTTATAATTCTTTCTTTGTTAGAAAGAGGATACTCTAAGGGTGGTCCCATATGCAGGGTATCAGGATCTGATGCTGGGATCCTGGGAAAATCGAGAGTAATTCCTTAAAATGTAGGGCAAAAATGCTGTTTCTGACGCCTCTGTACATAATTTATAGTTCATCTAATCTAAGAAGTGCATTTTGACGTTTTGCTTTTTTTAATACACAATAACCTCGGTCAAACGTTGATGACACATGATTGTAAACACGAAATCTGAAATTTTAAACAACTATTAAGTTATTTACATAATTAACATTGCGGGTGACTCTCTTGTACAATAATACATACCATCACGCCATGTCCCTTGCAGGGTAGGCAGAGAGAACAGAGTGCCAGAGAACTCTATCCTTGCATACTTCACTGGCTTCCTCAACATTCATAATTCTCTTCATACATGCTCGCCGGTTTCGGAGACTCTTGACTCCACCTTCCACCTTCAGCAAAAGACCGATCTGGTCTAGGTAGGTTAGTCTCGGTCTCCCCCGGTACCTACATCCTTTCACTTTCGCATTGTATATCTTCTTAACCAGACGTTCTTTCGGCATTCTTTCCACATGTCCGAACCATCGGAGCATTCCCTTTCGCATCTTTACACCAATACTCTCTTTCATACCTACTCGCTCTCTTACGTCGTCGTTACGAATGCGATCGGTCAGCCTAACTTCACAGATTTTCCGTAGAGATCGCATTTCGACTGCATTAATTTTACTTTCATATTCTTTTCTGCATACACAACTCTCGCTTCCATACAGTAATGTTGGGACAAGCTCTACGTTATGTATTGCTACACGTGCCTTCTGGCTGAGGTAGTGGCTACCGAGAAGTTGCCCCAACGCTTTGTTCACTCTATTTGCCGCATTCACTCATCTCTCTATATCAGTGGTGTACCTTCCATCTCGGCTAAATCCACATCCAAGATATACAAATTCATCCACTTGCTCCAGTACATCATTATCTATTGTTACTCTTACATCTGTTCTGGCTTCATCTCTTTCAAAGACCATTAATCTAATGTTGAAACTCGTAAAAATAATTTAAAATAAAAATAACATGATAAATAGTAATTGTTATTCACGACCTAACAATGTCACTTCATCACGTTCTATACAGTAGTGCTTGACAACTTTCAATTCACGAATATCCAAATATTCGGTAAAAATATTAGAATAATACAATTAATCGAATAGAGATTTTGACAGAGATGGCCATTTCGACACTTTGATTGATGAGGAAATAATTATTAATGTTCGCGACGCTGATAATTCAAGTAATAGTAGTAATTTTTAATAAATAGCCATTTTTAAAGCCAGTTTTATTTTTAATTAACCTAATCCTACTAAATATGATGAATAGATTCTATGCCGAAATAATTAAATTTTTTTAGTACTAATTTAGCACTTAATTAATTCATCACCTTTTTGAAAAGTAAAAAATAAACCGATTATTAATTATAAAGAATCAATATCGATTTCGCAGTAAAATCGGATATTTTCGATAGCGATTATTTGGTTCACATACCTAGACAACTTACTCAGACAGCTGTCAAAGTGCACTTCTTAGATTAGACAGACTATAGTTTGATTATTTGTGTATGGAGATTATCTTTATGAGCTTTAGCTGGTAAAACAACAATGTTACTAAGGGGTAAAATAAGGGTCACGGGATGAACATTTATATGGAAGTTTATCATTTTCAAAGTAGTTAAGTACGAAATTTCGCACACCTACATTTTTTTAGAAATAAAATAATATGTGTGTTAGCATTTTTTCAAAATTTCACTACTAAGGGTTAGTAGAAGTAGTATAAAATAGGTAAAAAGAAGTGAAAAAAAATAAAATATATTTTTTTAATTAATATTAATTATTTTTTTAAATATTGTAGTTTTTTTTCAATTTTGTTAAACTTTCGTGTATTAAGCTAATACGTTGAGATCGTTGCTCCTCGATTTAGTTTGATAAAGTTCGCGAATCAAACTGAGCCGCTGAGAATGACTTTCTGTAGTTTCATTACGCTTATATAAGTTTGTGTATGCCCTCATCTGAGAAAGCCTATTGACCCGCTGCTCATCACTCTCATTTGTAATATTTATCCCATTTCCTAACCCCATTTTTCTTTAAACGACTGTCGCTCTCGTCACTCGTATCTTCCAAACGGTGCTGTCTCATTTGAGCAGCCCGTTTACTAAGTCTACCTATTAAAAAAAATCTGAATTCACTTATTTTCCACTAAAAACCGGCAAATAAAAAAATATTTTATAAAAAAAACAAAAACCGACTTCAAAACTATACCTACGATAAACGATATACAATAAACTTACACTAAAAAGTAGAAAATAATTCTTTTAATTAGTTTAATCTCAAAAGAATAACAGAACAATTTACGAAATTATAGTATACCTACCTATTTACAGGTAGGTATGTAAAAACTTATACTATGTCAAGAAAAATGGATAATAATATTATATTTTGTATTTCAAAGCAAGAAGCATTGAAATACAATAAACGAAATTATTAATATTTATTTACAAGTACTATTTTTTTGGAGTCGGTGCCAGCTAAATCAAAATTAAATTCCCTTGCATAAATCTTTTAAGCGCATTAAATCATCAATCAAATCTGCCCGCGTTCGGGTAGTTCACTCGGTGACATCGCCCCTCTTTTCTCGCACTTGCCTCGCTCCGGCTATCGCCCTATTCGAAGTGATCGTCCATCTTTGCGTAGGTCAGGTAGGTACTGCGTGAGCAGCGTGATGTTCGCAAAGTAGAAAAACTTTCCTTGGCTGGCACCGACTCCAAAAAAATAGTACTTGTAAATAAATATTAATAATGTCGTTTATTGTATTTCAATGCTCCTTGCTTTGAAATACAAAATATAATATTATTATCCATTTTTCTTGACATAGTATAAGTTTTTACATACCTACCTGTAAATAGGTAGGTATACTATAATTTCGTAAATTGTTCTGTTATTCTTTTGAGATTAAACTAATTAAAAGAATTATTTTCTACTTTTTAGTGTAAGTTTATTGTATATCGTTTATCGTAGGTATAGTTTTGAAGTCGGTTTTTGTTTTTTTTATAAAATATTTTTTTATGTTTTTACTTAACCTAATCCTACTAAATATGATGATAGATTTTATGCTGAAATAATTAAATTTCTTTAGTATTAATTTAGCACTAAATTTAGTCATCTCCTTTTTGAAAATAAATAAATAAAGCGATTATTAATTAAAAAGAATCAATATCGATTTCTCCCTAAAATCACTGCTCTGCTATATGCAGATGATGCAGTCCTGCTGGCACAGTCAGCGACTGACCTGCAGACCCTAGTCGACACAATGACAGAAGATTGTAAGAAAAGGGTTCTACGCGTGAATGTAAACAAAACCAAAATAATGGTCTTTGAAAGAGTCGAAGCCAGAACAGATGTAAAAGTAACAATAGGTAATGATATACTAGAGCAAGTGGATGAATTGGATTTAGCCGAGATGGAAGGTACACCATCACTGATATAGAGCGAAGAGTGAATGCGGGAAATAGAGTGAACGGAGCGTTGGGGCAACTTCTCGGTAGCCACCACCTCAGCCAGAAGGCACGTGTAGCAATACATAACGCAGTGCTTGTCCCAACATTACTGTATGGAAGTGAGAGTTGGGTATGCAGAAAAGAGTATGAAAGTAAAATTAATGCGGTCGAAATGCGATCTCTGCGGAAAATCTGTGGAGTTAGGCTGACCGACCGCATTCGTAACGACGACGTAAGAGAGCGAGTAGGTATGAAAGAGAGTATTGGTGTAAAGATGCGAAAGGGAATGCTCCGATGGTTCGGACATGTGGTGAATGAATGGTGAAATTGGAAGGAATGGTGAAAAAATTAATGGTGAATGCCGAACGAACGTCTGGTTAAGAAGATATACAATGCGAAAGTGGAAGGATGTAGGTACCGAGGGAGACCGAGACTAACCTACCTAGACCAGATCGGTCATGTACTGAAGGAAAGTGGAGTCAAGAGTCACCGAAACCGGCGAGCGTGTATGAAGAGAATTATGAATGTTGAGGAAGCGAGTGAAGTATGCAGAGATAGAGTTCTCTGGCACTCTGTTCTCTCTGCCTACCCTGCAAGGGATACGGCGTGATGATATGTATGTATGTATCGGATATTTTCGATAGTGATTACTTGGTTGCCATACCTTTTTTTTTTCCTTTGCAGGGTGGACCATGGATGTGGTCGCGCCCCGACAAATCGATCGGGGCGACAAAAGAGGCGGCGCGCAACCCCATGGACCCACCCTGCAAGCACCTCTCTTCCCCGTATGAGCGGGCCACCGGTACCCGATCTTTATCTTCGGTGGCTCGCCCGGCGGTATACCCTTGCGGGTTCTTCTTTCGTCGACGCCCCGACAGCTTTCGCCATCGGGGCGTCGCCCTCACGCGGTGGCCTCACGTCGGGTAATCGGACAATTCCGCGCCTGTGCCGCCCCGGCCACTGGCGGCGGCCTGGGTCACGGGAATCCTCCCGGACTCGTTCCGCCGCCTCCTTCTGCGAGATGACAGCCTCGCAGAAGGCGGCGACCGCGTCCCAATTCCTGACGCTGTCGACCATCGCTCGCGCAACAGCCGGCAGCGTCAGGTCGGCACCGATGACAGCGACGAGGTCACGGCGCTGTCCGTCCCAGCTCGGACACACCTCCAGCGTATGTTGCGCCATGTCCTCGTCGCTACTGCAATGGTGGTAGGATGGAGTCCTCTCCCTCAGCACCACCGTGTGCAGGTACTTGCCGAAGCAACCGTGCCCCGACAAGACTTGCACCAACCGGATGGAGAGCACTCCGTGCCGCCGCTCCATCCACTCCATCAGTACGGGCCGGAGGGCCTCGACGGTAACAACACCGTGTCTAGGCCTCTCCAGCCGCGTAGTCCAACGGGCGATGACATCTCGGCGGGCGTCCTCGCGCCAGGTGGTTATCTCGTCAGACGATGGGGAGCTACCCTCGTCGCGCACTGAGGTAACCCGTCGGTAGAGGTCGGAGAGCATCTCCGCCTCTAGGTCCCACGGGGGTGTCCCGGCCAATAGGCATGCCACCTCTGTCGACAACGTGCGGTACCCGCGAATGGCTCTGACCGCCATGGCTCTCTGTGGCCTCCACAGAACCACCCTGAGCTGGGCGTTCAGAGCCCTCGCCCACACAGGTGCGCCGTACATGGCCATTGAGCGGATCTCCCCCGCATACAGCCGTCAGCCCTCGAAACTGGGTCCGCCCACGTTCGGCATGAGCCGCGAAAGGGTGGACGCCGCGCCGACCAGCCGAGGAGCAATCCTGCGGAAATGCTCCCGGAACCACTATCGCCCGTCGAACACCAAACCCAAATACTTCATATGGGCCTGGATACTGATGTGGATGGAGTTGACGACTAATGAGGTGCTGATAGGCCGCCTTACGCGGGGCCCATGGAATAGAAGGGCCTCCGTCTTATTTATTGCCACCCTGAGCCCCAGCGCCTCGATTCGCCTGACCATCTCCTCGGTGCCGAGAGTGGCCAGGCTCGCCGCCTCTTCGAGTGCCCTGCCCCGGGCTGTGACGAGCGTGTCATCAGCATAGCATATCACGCTCAGCCCGGGGGGGAGCCTCCCTCTCAACGCCCAGTCGTAACCGATGTCCCACAGAGTCGGCCCCAATACCCCTGCGGAACACCGCACGACATGGGCGTCTGCACAATGTCCCCTGCGGGACTCGCGCAGAGAACACTGCGCCCCTCCAAATAGTCTGCCACCAGCCGCCTGAGGTACGAGGGCACTCCATGGAATCGGAGCGCCTCCCTGATGCAGCTGAATGGCAGACTATTGAATGCGTTAGCGATGTCCAACGACACCGCCAGCAGCACTCCTTCGCCGGCGACAGCCTCCGCGGCCGTCTGCCTCAGGCGTAGCAGGGCCCCGATGGTCGAACGCCCCCTCCGAAACCCAAATTGAGTGTCCGACAGGTCGGGCCCCATCTCCTCCAGGTGCCGGAGGATGCGGGCAGCGAAGACACGCTCCAGCAGCTTACCCACATCGTCCAGAAGCACAATGGGCCTGTAGGCCTCCCTCCCTTCCTTCCAGCACTCAGGGAACCGTCCAGATGTCAGACAGGCGTTGAACAGTTGCCTGAGGCGAGGCTCGAAGTGCTCGAGGAGCGACGTCAACACCCGGACTGGTATTCCGTCCGGGCCGGGGGCCGTGGTGGCGGAACGAATCTTCACCACAGCCGCCCCCACTTCCGACTCCGTCACGGGCGGAACACTCTCGTCGGCCTCCCGGTCGTTATCTGGCGAAGCCATGACCAGGGGCGTGTGTTCCGACTGCTGCGGGAACAGCTCCTCGACCACCCTACGAAGGAGGTCGGGCTGGAGGGTCACCGTGTGGGGGGGGGGGGGTTTCTTCTGCGCGCGAAGCTTATTCAGCGACGCGCGATACGGGCGACCCCAAGGGTCACGGTCGAGAATGTCGAGCATCTCCTTCCAACTCGCGTCCTTGGCGGACCGGATGGCCAGCCGAAAGGCAGTTCGCGCACTGCGGTACGCCTCATACAGCTGGCCCTCCCGCTCAGCATCGCAGCGATGCCGCCGGCTGCGGGTGTAGGACCTTTGGGCACTAATGCACGCCGCACGAAGGTCCGCCAGTCTTGGGGACTACCAGTAGACCCCTGCCTCGGAGGCAGACGCCATACCCGGGGCATGGCCGCAGCGCATATCTGCGTTAACGCATCGCGAATGCAGCCAGCCTCAGCGTCCACTCCGTCCGCTGGGGGTGGTGAGGACAGCCACGTGTTCACGATGGCCGCCTCCGCCAGTAGGTCCCTGTCTAGACGCCCCACAGCCCACCGCGGAAATGCGGGAGCTCGGTCCGCCCTGTGACCCCTGCTGGGATCCTGGAGAGGGGAGACCTCCATCCGAATATACCGGTGGTCCGACAGGGTCTCCGCCTCCTCCAGGACACGCCAGTTCCTCACTCGTGGTGCGACAGCGGGGCTAGCGAACGACAAGTTCACTATCGACCTACCCTGCTGTCGCACACACGTGTTCACTGAGCCTCTGTTTAGGAGACAGAGGCCCAGTGACGCCGCCCATTCCACGACCGCCCGCCCGCGATCGTCCGTCGTAGGGGACCCCCACGCCGCGGATTTGGCGTTGAAGTCCCCCAGGACCAGGACGAGGCCCGGTACCAATCGCCGTATCGAGGCCTCCAAGGTGGTGAGGGAGGCCCCGAAATCGTCCATTCTCCTGTTAGGGGAGAGGTATACGCTGTAGAGTGTGGCCCCTCCCGATTCCGCAGCGACAAATTCCTCGCCCCTATCCAAAAGGAACAAGGACGGGGAGTGCCGCTGCGTGGAGACAACGATTGCCGCGGTTCCGTTCCGGCTGACCACCCAATTGGGGCGATCAGGCACACAGTACGGTTGGTTGCAATACCTAGACAACTTACTCCGACAGCTGTCAAAGTGCTCTTCTTGGATTAGATAGACTTTTGATTTAAATTATATTTTATTTTGACACATGTTTGAAAACACAATCCGATTTTATTCAGAAAAGATTGAACTTACATTGGTGCAATGCAAATACTCTTTTAAATTGGAATGTCTCGAAAATCACTGTACTTAGTACGGCATTTGAATGTTTCTACTTTAAAAAGGTCATGCACTAAAATTATTTAAACATAATAATTTATAGGTATATTATAACAAAATGAATAACGTAAAAATCCTATTAGAACCATTTTCGACATCTACGCGGACGTAACATCATCCACCACCCTGCACTAAGGAAATAATCCTTGTATTGCGGCAGACTTAACAAATATGCAATTAACGCAGATAAATTACACTCATACTTAGAACAACACTTTGTGGATCACACAAAGTATTATTCTACGTGAGAATCGAATCCTTATCACTGACATGGAAGGTCGCTATCTTAACCACTATGTCATCAGTGCACTCGATGCAGTTTTATATCTGTGCAGTTTTATATGACAATGACAATTTATACGAATTTTTATAACATCATCAATGTCCATTAAATATTGACCAATCCGTGTGGTGACGAAGTAAGAATACAATTCATCACCCCCCTATCTTACCCGTAGGTGATCGTAAGAGACGACTAAGGGATATAAAACGCATATAACATCTATGCAAGAGAAGGAAAACTCGAAACAAAACCCTATACCAACACGTCTGACCAGCATGCTATAGTAGGTTAATTTCTCTCCCATTACGTAGGAGGCCCGAGCCCAACAGTGGGATATGTATGGGTTGTGATGATGATGATGCTGAAATATTGACCTAGCTGTCCTGTCACGATATAAAAAAAAAACTTAACCTTGGCTACGTATTTATCTTATAGCATATGTGTTATTCTGACAACATCGCTACAAAGTTTTATCAAAATCTCTTCAGTATTTCTATGATAAAAGTAAGTACTATAAAAAAAGTTCTATATGCTCATTTATTGTCATTACATGTATGCTCATTTATTGTCATTACATGTATAATAAAAACGTATATAATTAAAAATTAACGATCATACCAATCTAGAAATTTAAATAGGTTTTTATTTTTTAAGCGTGTAAGTCTTACAAATAAATAATAATTATTTATTACATTTTTTCTAATAGACAATACTTGTCTTACTAGTAAAATAAGTTCACAATTTACAGTTACCTAATAAATATCTTTCCGAGGGTTCATTTTATTTTATCGCATTGAAGTATGTTACTTTAAATACGAGAAAGTCTTTTTAAGTTTGAATGTACCCATATTGGTCTGTTTCACTTAACGCTTGATATGAACAATCATGAAGTAAATGGATCCAAGTAGGACATCATAGGGTTCATTATACCTCACCTGGATTTGTTTATATGCGCGTTTTTCCTATCTAATTTATCATTACTAAAAAAAGCATGTACTAAAAATCATAATATATATTAGACCAGCTGACTCGGCCACGTGTTGCTGTGGCTAAGTTAGCCTCAGTAACACGTGGTGGTTATGCTTATAAATTGTAGCTTGTATGAAACGTTTTTACTTTTTACATAGCGCCATTTATTAAATACTTACTCAATCTAGTCAACAGATACCGCTATCTGTTAGAATCGTTTGGAGATAACAGATAATTGTGACTGTCAAATAATAGACTAATAATTTGCAATAAAATTATATTACTATAAATTGAGATAGAAGCTATCCTATCTTTTAAGTTGGCTCAAACTACACATGCTGTGCAAATTTGATTATAATCGGTTAAGTACTTTAGGAGTCCATCGCGGACAAACAACGTGACGCGTAATTTATATATATTAAGATTGTCAATAGTTAGGTGTGACCTCTCCATAAAAAGGTTTAGATATTATTTAGACTAATTTCAAATAAATATATTAGAACCAAATAATACTCGGGCCAAATAAATCCTGTAATGCTAAGGTAAAATATTTTATTTAATATTGAACTATAGCAACACATGCCATCGCCAATACTATCAGTGTGCCTTGCTCCAAATGCATTTTTAATTCGCTAGTTTCAATGTCAACGAATAACAGAACTGTTGCTGCACTTATGATCGATATGATATCAACAAGTCTATTTCTAATTGAATAATTGGATTAGCAGTTAATTATACATTTTCTTTGTGATTATTCCATAAAGGTACAATTTTTTAAGGTATTCTGATAATACTTAAAGAATCATGGATTTGTAGTTTATTAGACTATTGAATTCCAACATTATTTTTCAAATTTTAATTTTGTAGATTTATATTCAAACATTCTGAATATATAACGCGATAGCCTGTAGTATTACTGATTTATTTAAACATAAACATATTTTTAACAGGAATTGTATCATCATCATCATATCAGTTCACATATGTCCCAATATTGGGCTCGAGTCTCATCTATAATGGGTGGGAAATTGACCTATTACACTAGGCTGGTCAGTAGGGTTTTGTTTCGAGTTTACCTTCTCTCGCATAGATGTTATATGCGTTTTATATCCCTTAGTCGCCTCTTACGATCACCTGCGGGTAAAACATGGGGTGGTGAATTGTATTCTTACTCCGTCACCACACGGATGATTATAACCTTTGTATCCTTAAAAATGAGCTTATTGTTGTCCAAGAGTGTTTATAGGAAACGCTGCGTTTTTTTATTTTTTTTATTTTATTTTTTTATGGAGGCTTTGGGCTCATAGAGCATGTCAGCCTCATCGTTCCCTAACCTGACAAACATCTTCAAATAACTCTCATGGTGGAGAATGAAATAGAGCCGCTGATACCAACTGGTATATTTGCTGTGCTGCTTCTGATGTAGGTTCAGCCAAAATACTATTAACTGCACCAACGTCAATTCTATTAATATCCAGGTTTTTCATCAGCAGCTAACGCTGCGTTTATAACTGCAATTTCTTTAGAGAGCGGCAATACTTTTTGCTACATCCAGAATTCGAAATTGCGCCCTCTCAATCCGAATCTGTATTTATATAAGACGATAAACTTCTAAATGTGACTCAGTGTTTACTCGAGCCTGTCTCACGTAATTTTACACTAAGTATCAGCCATGTTTAATAATAAGAACCGGGTACTGGTAGCCCACCCATGTGGCAGTAAAAAGATACGTGTACGGCAGGTTATGGAGTCAAGAGTCGTCCTTTCTATCTCTATGGACGGATTAGAAGTTAGGGTTTTAAGATCCATATAAAGTCTTATTATATTGCTTTTATATTCGTATGTCATTATCATCATTCTCCTACTCTTATCCCAATTACTTGGGGTCGATACAATATGTACTCTTGTTTCATAGTACATAATTGTAAAAGTTATTGGCAATAGTTTTATGACCGGCCACCTGCCAGACGCCAACCTTCCTTGGGAATGTAATTGCTGACCAAACGGCATCAGATGGAGTTGGCCCAGGTCATTATAAGGCTCTTAGTAGTCTTTTACGACATCCACGAGCAAAGTAAGGGTTGGTAGTATTCGTAGCCCCTATCACACAGCACATTTTATATTCGCATGTATAGATTTATAATTATCATGAATAAATATGTTAAAACAACATTGATCAGTGGAGAATACATTTTTTTTTAAAATCTTTGTAAAGATTTTCAAATACATAATATTTCATGTAAACTGAATTTGATAATGTCATACATTTTACGTCTATATTTTAATATACAAACGATAAGAGAAATATTATTAAAACTGTTCTTACTTTTTTTTTTACATTATTCATAAAGGCGTGTCGTGTGTCATTTGTTTTTATTCCACATTATATTTTACATATAAATATATATCTTTTCTTTTCTGTAAATGTATAACTAATTCAGCGTGACATTGTCCTTGGTTCACATTGTCTCAGCTGGATGTATTTGGTCTAGTTACTCGATGTATAGTATATTCCATTATACTTTTGGAATTATACAATAAGGTA
Source organism: Lymantria monacha (assembly GCA_905163515.2). Taxonomy (NCBI): domain Eukaryota; kingdom Metazoa; phylum Arthropoda; class Insecta; order Lepidoptera; family Erebidae; genus Lymantria; species Lymantria monacha. The sequence continues at coordinate 50,247,794 of LR991081.1, read as the reverse complement.
TTATGTAAGATATATTTATTAAAACATCAGGCTTGGAGATTTCTTATTTATAATAATGAAATATTGCATTACTTTTATTAGACAGCTGAGCGAGTAGTGCAAATTTTAAAGTAACAATTTTCAATTTTTATGTCATTGTATTTTTTTTTATGTCGATGGCTGTTACGCAAATATGTCAAGGGAATTGGCGAATAATGATCAGTACTTCATATTAAAACAATTATTATCGTTTAATGTCATCTGTCTTATTGCCAACTTATTCCAGATATGAAGAATTGATATATACAATTATATGTAATTGTTTCAATTCTTAACTGGTTTATATAGTAAATTAATAATAGATAATCATAGGCAATATTTGACTGCACCGATGGCGTAGTGGTTAAGATACCGACCTTCTGTGTCAGTGTCATGGGTTCGATTCCCACACAGGATAGTACTTTATGCGATCTAAAAAGTATTGTTCTGAGTCTGGGCGTAATTTGTCTGCGTTAATTGCATGTTTGTAAAATCCCCCGCAATACAAGGATTATTGCCTTAGTGAAGGGTGGTGTCGTATATATATATATATATATATATATATATATATATATATATATATATATATATATATATATATATATAATTATTGTAATAATTAATGTTTTACAGCTACTGTTTTTTTTTTATTAAGCCTAAGATGGTACAAAAATATTTATCTTTGTTGCAGGACGAAACAGGCCGACTGATGAGAAGAAATATTGTGAGATATGCCATCTTAGCTTATGTTATAACACTACAAAGGGTATCGTTACGGGTTAAGCGACGGTTTCCTACATGGCAGCATGTCGTGGACTCCGGTAAATATACATAAACAATATTTTCATCTCAAGTATTCCGTATTTGCTATAGATACGGTGACTATTCTTGATTATCTATTTCTATGAGTATGATAACGTTGGTGTCTTTTGAGTTATAGTAGTGATCGTAAGTGGACTTATATGTGATTTCACAGATGTCGTACTTAGAAAATATAAAGTCCATGGCACTTTAAATTAACCTGAACCTATGCTGAGTTATAAAACTTAACCTTTATAGCTTTTCTTTCGATCATGCTTAAAATATGAATAAAGCTAGATGTTATATATAAGACTAGCTCCTGTCCGCGGCTTCGCCCGCGTAATAGATTACTTTCCTAAAGTTTTTCATCCCCTATTATTATTTTACCCCTTAAGGGTAATTTTTTTACAAAATGTTAATGTCATATTTATTTATATCTAATCAAAAAATAAGTTTCAAGCTTCTGGCTTTAAAAATGACGATACTTCCTTACAACTTTTCATCCTTTACAACTTTTCTTTGCATTAAAAAGTAGCCTATGTCCTTTATCAGGCTCAAGACTATCTGTGTACCAAATTTCATTTAGATCGGTATAGTAGTTTTGGCGTGAAAGAGCAACAGACAGAGTTACTTTCGCATTTATAATATTAGTAAGAATTTTGCTGAATACATAAGAGTGAAAAGTAGAATAAATTGTCAAACGTTACAAAATTAACTCACGATACATCTTTGACCTAAGCGATTACACAAGAACATTATTTTAACGACTTAGTTGCTTCATACATCATTCATCAGTTCATCTACGGACATCGTCGGACATATGCCTCCACAACGTGAGAATCATAATCGCCATGTTTAGCAAATGGTTTGGCGATTACAATTGTTATAACTGTTATAACTTTCTCAAGAGAATGTTATTGCTAATTTTCTTTCTTCAGCCAGTTTTTATGATTCCCACGGCAAAGTCGAGGATGTTGATATAAATTATTATTCATCATTCTCCTACTCTTATCCCAATTGCTTGCGGTCGATACAATATGTACCCTTCTTTCATAGTACATATTGTAAAGTTATTGGCAATAGCTTTATGACCGGCTGCCTGCCAGACGTCAACTCTCCTTGGGAATGTAATTGTTAATCAAACGGCATTAGATGGAGTTGGTCCAGGTCCTTATGAAGCTCTTAGTCGTCTTTTACAACATCCACGAGCAAAGTAAGGGTTGGTAGTATTCGTAGCCGCTACCACACAGCTATAAATTATTATTATTATTCTTAATTTGTAATCACACGGCAATATGTATGTACATAGCCAGACGTATAATATAAACAAGTCGCGACGTTCCTTACTATCATTCTTGGAGATTACTGACTCGTAGGTACAGAACATTCAGTCACACGAAGCTCGTGTGTCGCCGTGACACTGACGGTATGTTCGATGTAGTAAACTTGTTATCGAGCATCTAAGCAAAAATAATACTGTTGGCTCCGTTGGGTCATTTCTCGTATAAACTTCAAATTAGAGTATACACAAGCACGGCTGCCAGTGCTCATACGTATAATCATTGCACTATTTTTTTATTGCATATGGTGGTGAATGAGCAAGCAGAACAGCTGATGGTAAGTGTCACTGCCGCCCATGACCTTTGTAATGCCAAGGGTATAGCTTAGGCTGCTGCCTACCAATAAAATCCCCAAATCCAACCAGTTGGGCTTTCGGCTCTCTCGCTCACCCAACGTAGTGCACACATTGCCATTACTCAAACGTCAATCTTCTGCGAGTGTGGTACTACCCTATACGGACCGGCCCGCGGCTGTAGACAGAAAACTGTCAATAGCGTGGTCTTACGTTACCACTACAGAGTGGAGGTAGCAAGACATCTTTTTTTGACTGTTTATGGTCAGGCTACAGTCCGCCTTTGTCGTGCGGGTTGCCTTTTCAGGTATCTATTGAATGTTGAAGGCATATACATATAGACAGCTCATGCATACGGTAGTCTAATCTGTAATATTCCACGGCTCCTGCGGAAAGGAAATCAGACCAACTTTTCACTGTCTGACAATGCTGTATATGAAATAAAAAATTTAAATAGTGCTTCTTAAATGTAACTCATTGAAACTGTTACAGTTAGGGACTTTAAAAGTATTTTTTAACAAACATATACTTTTAATCTAGCCTGTATAAAATTGTAGATATAAAGTTGTGAATTTTTCATTTTGATTACACATTTTTTTTTTTGGAGTTTATGGCTTGGTTACTTAGACCTTTAAGCCAAGTCTTCATAGTTTAGACACTTCGTGCCTTGTCTTCCGTATTATTGTTTACCACTTCTTCAAATTGTAATTAGTCCTTGATAGTCACTGTCCATCAGTAAGTCAAGTCGTTACTATCAATTTGGCGCTGATAACCAAATTCATAGTTTTGTTGGGAATTTTGGGTGAACACGAAAATACACGAAAACCACTATTATACCATATTCACTACACTTCAGCACTTTAACTGTATCATATTCCATAAAATACCAGCAAAATTATTCAATATAACACTACAAAACACTAAAGAAATGAATATAATACAAGAGCGTGACATGACATTACCATATTCGCGCCAAAACTCCTTTGATTACACAATATTTGCCTGCTTTTGTAGTGAGGTAGTAGTTTCGAATATTACCAACCCTTATGTTGCTCGTGGGTGTCATAAAAGATGACTTAGAACATTATATAGACCTGGGCCAATTCCATCTAATACCGCCGAGTCAACAATTACATTCCCAAGGAGGGTTGACGTCAGGCAAGCGGCCGGTAGTAAAACTATTGTCAAAGTTGCATCGACCCCAAATAATTATGATAAGATAAGAGCAGGATGATAACAAATTACCTGCTTTTAAGCCTGTTAACTAGAATACTTGCCTTAGACGTCATTTCTATCGACCCAAAATCATCATTAATATATATCCATCCATGTTTTCTTTGGTCTTAAAAATAATTAGTTTTCCTCGATACTTCCTATCTAGTAAGAAATTTCTAGCAATTTCCCTTCATTTTTATTACTCTACATCCTCTTAGAACGATATTTAACTTTATGTATAAGACAAAATTTAATGTATTTTTTGATTTCAGGTCTAATGTTGGAAAGTGAGAGAAAAGTGTTTGAAAAAATGGACGGTAAAAGCCCTATGTCAAAATACTGGATGCCACTCGTTTGGGCTACTAATATAATAAATAGAGCAAGAAAAGAAGGATTGATTACTAGCGATCATATTGTACAGACTTTACTGGTGGAGTTATCTGATATCAGAAGACGTTTGGGAGCTCTTATAGGATACGATACAGTTTGCGTACCTCTTGTATATACTCAGGTTTGTATCTGATTTTTATTAGGCTAATACGCTTGCATTGACTGTGAAGTGGTCTGCGAAAACAATGTGTCACCGTGTCTTTCTTATCTATAAACATTTAAAAAGATTAAAAGAATTCCTTCTTGCCATTCATGTACGTTCATCAACGTACATTTATTTTGGTAAGAATTTCTGTTCCATAATTCATATTAGAAATGAAATGGAAGGGAGCTAGAGCTAGAGAAATTGGTGAAGGGAACTAGTTAGTTAGTATTATAGTGGAGTAATGGAAAAAGGATTTTCCGTGTGGTGACGGAGTAAGAATACAATTCACCACCCCCTCTCTTGCCCGTGGGTATCGTAAAAGACGGTTAACGGATATAATATGCATTTGGAATCTGTGCAATAGAAGGAAAACTCGAAATAAAACCCTATATCAACACTTCTGACCAGCGTGGTATTGTAGGTCATTTGCCCTCCCATTGGTTAGGAGGCCCGAGCCCAACACTGGGACATATATGGGCTGAGATGATGAATGGAAAAAGGAATGGCGTAGAATAAAATGTGTGACGAGTGTAAATAGGATGAATGATAGTTTAATAATTGTGAAAATAGTTTGGAACGGTGTCGTTCTGAATGTTCTTAGTTCGTATGCACCCTAAGCCGGATGTAAGTGTGAAGTGAAAGAAAAGTTTTGCTAGGATTTTGATGAAATTATGATAGGTACACCAGAAAGTGAAGAGATATATATATATATATATATATAGGAGCTTATTTTAATGGACAACTTGAAGCGGCTAATGATTGTTGTGAAACAGTGCTTGGAGGATGGGGATACGGAAAGCGAAACGGTGGTGATAAGACGCTGCTTCAAGTAGCCTCATTATTTTATTTGGCTATCGATAATACTTTTGGTTCTAAAGAAGCAAGGAGCACATATAATCCCCGGATTCGCCGTCGACCTACAGGCCTATAGTGCTTCTGGACGATGTGGGTAAGCTGCTGGAGCGTGTCCTCGCTGCCCGCATCGTCCGGCACCTGGAAGAGGTGGGGCCCGATCTGTCAGACGCTCAATTCGGCTTTCGGAGGGGGCGTTCGACCATTGGGGCCCTGCTACGCCTGAGGCAGACGGCTGCGGAGGTTATCACCGGCAGAGGAGTGCTGTTGGTGGTGTCGTTGGACATCGCCAACGCATTCAATAGTTTGCCATTCAGCTGCGTCAGGGAGGCGCTCCGATTCCATGGAGTGCCCTTGTACCTGAGGCGGCTGGTGGCAGACTATTTGGAGGGCCGCAGTGTCCTCTGCGCGAGTCCCGCAGGGGACATTGTGCGGACACCCATGTCGTGCGGTCTTCCGCAGGGGTCGCTATTGGGGCCGACTCTGTGGAACATCGGTTACGACTGGGCATTGAGAGGGAGTCTCCCCCGGGCTGAGCGTGAGATGCTATGCTGACGACACGCTCGTCATAGCCCGGGTCAGGACACTCGAAGAGGCGGCGATCCTGGCCACTCTCGGCACTGAGGAGATGGTCAAGCGAATGGAGGCGCTGGGGCTCAGGGTGGCTCTAAATAAGACGGAGCCTCTTCTATTCCATGGGCCCCGCGTAGGGTTGCCTATCGGTGCCTCGTTAGTCGTCCACTCCACATCACTATTCAGGTCCACATGAAGTATTTGGGTCTGGTGCTCGACGGGCGTTGGTGGTTCCGGGAGCATTTCCGCAGGATTGCTTCCTGGCTGGTCGGCGCGGCGTCCACCCTATCGCGGCTCATGCCGAACGTGGGCGGACACAGCTTCGAGGGCTGATGGCTGTATGCGGGGGTGATCTGCTCAATGGCCATGTACGGCGCACCCGTGTGGGCGAGGGCTCTGAACGCCCAGCTCGGGGCTGTTCTGTGGAGGCCACAGAGAGTCATGGTGGTCAGAGCCATTCGCGGGTACCGCACGGTGTCAACCGAGGCGGCATGCCTATTGGCCGGGACACCTCCGTAGGACCTAGAGGCGAAGATGCTCTCCGACCTCTACTGGCGGGTAAACTCGGGGTGAAAGCGATGGTCGACAGCGTCAGGAACTGGGACGCGGGCGCAGCCTTCTGCGAGGCTGTCATCTCGCAGAAGGAGGCAGCGGAACGAGTCCGGGAGGATTCCCATGACCCAGGCCACCGTCAGCGGCCGGGGCGGTGCAGGCGCGAATATCTGCGCCTGATGCCGCCCTAACCGAGGCTTCGAGTGATCGGAACGGGGAATTGTTCGGTCATCCGATGTGAGGCCACCACGTGAGGGCGACGCCCCGACGGCGAACGGCGTCGGGCGTCGGCAGCTGTCGGGGCGTCGACATGAGAGGAATCCGCAAGGGTAAACCGCCGGGTGGGCCACCGAAAACAAAGATCGGGTACCGGTGGCCCGCTCGCACGGCGAAAAGAGGTGTTTGCAGTGTGGGTCCATGGGGTTGCGCGCGGCCTCTTCTGTCACCCCGGACCGATTTGCCGGGGCGCGACCACATCCATGGTCCACCTTGCAAAAAAATAAAAATAAAAAAGGAGCACATATAAACCTATAAAAGTAGCAAGCACTGTACGTACTCGTAGCTCGACTACTTTCTTATTAAAAGAATTAAGTTGGTCTGTGTAAGGAACTGTAAGGTGCTTCCAGGTAAGGCACTAGTATCCCAACAACGTCGTTTCATACTGGCTATGAAAATAAGTTCCATTAACACTAGAAACCGTCTCGGTGGATGTCTACTGATACCCGGCCCTTTTGAACGATGGCCCGTCTGACAGTTTATTTCGGGAGACCATCTCCGGGCAAAGGTCCTGGCAACAGACTACAGTGCTGTCGGGCCCCATCCACACATGGTAAGGGTCTCGGAGGCGAACTAATCCCCGGTCCAGCCAACCGCAGCCTCAACTATAGCAGCATCAGGGGGTCGCCCGACCCAAAGTATTGTTCCACTTGGGAATCGAATCCGTAACACTTGGTACAGTAGGTCGGTATCGTAACCACTACGCCCTCCGTGTAGTAATTTTGATGTAATACTTAATTAAAAACCCAATTTTAAGTTAGAGTCTTACTTAGTACACTATTATGTACACAATTATAGAACAGAATTTTTGAAATTATAACATAAATGTATTTATGTATTTTGAATAAACATCATCAGTAAACGAATAAAAACATTGCGGTTTTTTTATGCCAGGATAGTTCGAATCAAGTTTTTATTAACCCTACATATAATGAAACAGTGTATTTCATTACTTGACGTATTGTGGTATCTAGGAAGTCAGAATAACCACTAATACTAGTAAGAGACCAAAGGAGTACCTGATCTTGCGACGGTTACTCTGACTGGACGCTGACATAAAGGGCTTCTCCACAAGGCTTCCAATCCGTTATCGTTAGATGAAAAGAAAAATATTCTCTATATCAATCCTATTACAGAAGAATCATCACTAATTCTTAGGAATTATATAGTGAGCACGAAAACTAACGGTAACATTAGTCTTCCTATCTTTCATAATAACGGTCTACTAGTCGTCCCCGCTGCACTTTGCTTAATATATGCATCTGTGAAACTTAACACTGGATATGCACTTGATTTCCTTATTTATTTATTTATTGCATCAAAAAAACATACAGTATTATAATTATATTACAATAAGAAAAAAATATTAAAATAATTAACACTGTCACCAATGAAGTTTCTAATATTAATTAAAAGATTAGTTATTAAGAGTTTATTAGATGTTATATAAAATAAAAGGAAAAATAAAGAAGTAAGTAAAGAAATACATGAAATTACAAGTTATGCCGCAAACTAGGAAAGTTGAGATCAAAAAGTACTAAGAGTTTCATTAAAAATATCTATGTTGTTATACTTAATACTGTAACAGCTAAAAGCACATTTTATAAATACATTTTGTCCATATGAAGTTCTTGAATAAGGTATATTACAAAGAGACAAACAACGAGAAGTTTGCCTTTTACAACGTAATCGTATTTGGAAATAACCCTTAATAAATAATAATAATCCTTATCACGGAAGAAAGTTTCTTTTTTAGGATAGTAGTGGTTCATTGGTATGCAATGCTAACCTAGAATATTCCTGAAGGTAAATAAAATAAAGATTTCACATTTAACCACACGAATTTGGATATATGAATATGTTATGTCTCACTTGAACTGTGAATCGCATGCTTATTCCATTAACTAGTTATAAGTAAATTTGCATATCACACAATAAGTGGACATTCATTTGTTATGCACGGTATTGTTCTATGAATAATGTCATTTTAAGAATACTACAAATATGGTTGTTTAACCGATAAACAAATGAGAATAATTCATTTTGAAAAGTTGTCGCGGCAACAACTGCATATTCTCTATTGTCCTAGTCTAATCTCTTTATATTATTTTTCAAAGATATTCTTTTTGAAATAATGAAATATTTCTCATAATAACTGTATCAATATTAATATATATATGACACGTTATTTTTAAGACTAGTTTTCCTCTAATGACGAAAACTAAGTAAACATTACAAAAATAATGATTTTGATTAATAATTACACCTTTAAAATATTTAAACACGCCAGCTTACGTTGATTGATTCTCTCACGTGCATATTAATTAACTTTGCAAGGGGACACGTGATACAATCTCTGCTATGGTTCTGAAACACGAGTCTTCTAGTTATCTAGTATATATGTAAATTAGGTCAGGTATCATCATCATTAGATAGTCTCATCATTCTCCTACTCTTATCCCAATTACTTGGGGTCGATACAGTATGTACTCTTATTTCATAGTACATATTGTAAAAGTTACCGGCAATAGTTTTATGACCGGCCGCCTGTCAGACGTCAACACTTCTTGGGAATGAATCTGTTGACCAATCGGCATCAGACGTAGTTGGCCCAGGTCGTTGTAAGGCTCTTAGTCGTCTTTTACGACATCCACGAGCAAAGTAAGGGTTGGTAGTATTCTTAGCCGCTACCACACAGCTATTAGATAGTCTATTGCATGATAACACAGGCCAACGATGAAAAAACTTTTTCAATAATTTTAGCTAATTTCTATGTAATTTGGTGTACTGATTTCGAAAAAAAAATGAAATGGTCGTATCACCCACCAATTACTCACATTTCAATATTTAGTGAAAATAAATTTTTCTAAACAAAATGTATAAAAAATATTTTTAACTATTTAAATATTTTTAAGTTGGCAATATATGTTAGTGTTATAAGGTTGGCAATAAAATCAGATGTTTTTAGGTTGGTAGTTCTGATAAATTACAAAGCTGTTTTTGTTCTTTCAGTAAATATAACCTCACATTGCAGTATTTAACCTAAGTACGTTTTATTCACAAATAAAAATGGTTAGACGTGTTTGTATAAATTCTCCTAACGTTTTTTGTTATATATGTGGTAATTTTGTAATTAAAAAACATCAAAGAAACATTACTGACTTTGTAAAAAAAGTTTACTTACCATATTTTGGTGTAGAAATCGGTAATCAAGACAAGTGTTGGGTTCCTCATAAAGTATGTTATGTTTGTGTCGAGGATCTTAGGAAATGGTACAAAAAAGAGAAAATAGCTTTTAAATTTGCTGTACCCATGATATGGAGAGAGCAAAAAAATCATTTAAATGATTGTTATTTTTGTAGCATAGATGTTACTGGATATAATTTAAAAAATAAAAAAGTAATTGTCTATCCTAACGTTACTTCAGCTGATCGGCCGATAGAACATGGTCCGAGATTTCCTGTCCCTGTGCCACCTGAGTCTATTAATGACGTTTTACAGTCTAGCCCTGAATTTAATCCAAGTCCACCGACTGATGATGATTTCCAATACTCTCCAGAAAATATAAAACCGCAGTTATTTACACAAGCCGAGTTAAATGATTTAGTGAGAGATTTGGGTTTGACTAAGGAAAAAGCAGAATTGCTTGGTTCTAGACTAAAAGAAAAATATTTATTGGAATCTGGAACATCTATTTATCATTATAGAACAAGAGATGAACAATTTACTCAATTTTTCCGGCAAGACGAGGATTTAGTTTACTGCCATGATATTAACGGTCTAATGAATGAATTTGGCATTGAATACAAAAAGGAAAGTTGGAGACTTTTTATAGACTCATCAAAAACAAGTTTAAAAGGTGTATTATTACATAATGGAAATACTTATGCTTCATTACCTGTTGCTCATTCAGTTCACATGAAGGAAACTTACGAAAATCTTAATATAATTTTAGAGAAAATTAAATATACAGCTCATGGTTGGATGCTGTGTGGAGATTTAAAAGTTGTCTCAATGCTCCTTGGTCAACAAAAAGGATTTACGAAGTTTCCATGTTTTATATGTGAGTGGGATAGCAGAGCAAGGGATCAACATTGGTCTAAGAAACAATGGCCCATAAGAAAAAATTTGACACCTGGTAAGAAAAACATTTTATATAAAACTTTAGTTGACCCCAAGAAGATTCTTCTACCACCACTACACATAAAGTTGGGCTTAATAAAACAATTTGTAAAAGCTTTGCCTAAAGACGGTGATTGCTTTCAATATTTGTGCGGAAAATTTCCTCATTTATCAGAAGCTAAACTGAAAGAAGGGATATTTGTTGGGCCTGATATTCGTAAGTTGATGTTCGATTCCAACTTCGAAGCAACGATGAATAAAAAGGAAAAGGAGGCTTGGATATCATTTAAAGAAGTTGTAACTCAGTTTTTGGGTAATGTGAAAGCTCCAAACTATAAACTTATCGTAGCTAACATGATAAAAAAGTTTAAAACTCTTGGTTGTCTGATGAGCCTTAAAGTCCACTTCTTGCACAACCATCTTGATTTTTTTCCTGAGAACTTAGGTGATATGAGTGAAGAGCAAGGGGAAAGGTTTCATCAGGACTTAAAAGAGATGGAGAAACGATACCAGGGACGATGGAATATCAAAATGATGGGTGATTACTGTTGGTCACTTCACAGAGAACAGCAAAACGCATCACATCGGCGAAAAAGCTATTCAAGAAACTTTACGGAGAAAAGGGAGAGAAAATACAGAAAAATATAAACATCTTATGTTCATATTTTAGTAATTAAATATTATTGTAAAAGAAAATTGTAACGAAATAAAAATAACTATAAATTTTTAATTCTTATAGATAAAAATTTCCCTATTTTTTAAAATATGTAATCGATGTCGTATTGTAAGCGAATGGTGGGTGATAAAAAAAAACTGCTATCAGATCCGGTTTCAGCATTCAAAAATACATAAGATTTAGGCAAATTTGTTTAAAAAGTTTTTACAAACATTTTTTTCGTTGGCCTGTGTAATCTATAGGAAAATAAAGGGTAGGTACACGTCGTATTCCCATGCTGTTGACAGTTCTCTGTCAACAGCCGCAGGTAGGTCCGTCCGGGGTAGTACCACACTCTCGCAGAAGATCGACGATTGAGTTATGGCAATATGCTATTGCGTTTCGTTCGGTGAGCGAGAGAGCCGGAAGCCCAACTGGGTGGGTTTGGGGTTTGTATTGGTAGGCAGCGGTCTAGCTATATCCTTAGTATTGCAAAGACCCATCGTCTGCAGTGACACTTACCATCAGGTGTGCTGCTTGCTCGTTTTTCACCTTTAAGCAATAAAAAATGCAAAACGATTTGCTATCTTATATACTCTATATTTATTACTAGGCTGCCCTTTCTTCTATTAATCCATAGACAGCCGTTATATCTACACGCTCACTACTTTCATACGTATGCAAAATACCTATATCAGAATTAATTACATCCTAATACACACATACGCATGCATACTCTCACACTAGATAAAATTTGATAAATATGTTATATATAATTGTATGCACTAGATGTTGGTAGCACATCAGCGCTATTTCATCAGCGGACGACCGAAGTAGCACAAGCTGAGCCAATAGCTTTTTCTCTCGTTAGATTATTTTATGTCGGCACTTATTGCACGCCTCATAAGCGAAGCGTTGAGGTCTTGCTCTACTCTCGACATATGAAAATCAAGCACTTTTCAAACATAAAAATGATTGTAATTTTCTCACATTGCACTTATAGGATAATATTATAATACATATGTCAAAAAAAAACATTCGTTTAAACGTATTTGATATTTTTAAAAAGCAATTATTTTGTTTAAAGTAAGAAAATAGTTGATTAAAAAAAATATTCGAAGACGTCGGAGAAAATATTTTGTATCTGGCAGGATTACGACCGTAAAAATGAATGTATCTAAGTTTTTCTTTTATTAAAAGCTTCATAATCGCAACGCGCTGTTTCATTTCGAAAATGGCTTGGTAATTCTTTGTCGTTTAATTGCAATTAATAAAAAAACTAAACTGCTTAGTCTTTAGTGTATGTATACCTTATGAAAATTGGGTTCGTATACATTTTTTTGTTCGTCCATTCGGACAGGCAAAGGCAATAAATCCCATTCAGCCTATACAGCTATGTTTAGCTCTACGTCGAGAATGGCACGAAATTTCAAAAGTATTTCTTTTCTTTCATTACAAGCTTATATTTAGTTTCACCTGTCCCGTTGTCTATAATCAAATCTTGCAAGTTAAATTTGATCCTCTTCCTGGTTTCCGATTGAGCTGAAATTTAGCATGCATATATAAATCGGATGATAATGCAATTTTATTGTGACATAGAGCTGATCTGATGATGAACCAAGAAGCTGGCCATAGGAACTCCGTAATTAAACGACGCAACCCCATCGAAATTGGGCTTATTTGATTCGTCTTGGAGAGTACTTTAATACTATATGGAAACCAGGGTCTGATCATGGACTTGGAAGCTAGCCATAGGAACTCCGTAATCAAACGACGCAACCTTATCGAGTTTAGGCTCGTTTGATTTGTCTTGTCGGTTACTTTGATACTATATGGTAACTAGGGTCTGACGATCGACCTGGAAGCGGGCCATAGGAACTTCGTGATTAAACGACGCAACTCCATCGAGTTTGGACTCGTTTGATTCGTCTTGACGAGTACTTTGAGACTATATGGTAACCAGGGTCTGATGTTGGACCTGGAAGCTGGCCATAGGAAAAAGAAGGTGCTAAATGTTCTTAATCATACCATAAAAATGTAACACGCTTTTATTTATAAAATTGGGACTGTGATAGAAACGGGAAGATTTAATAATTATGGTGTAAAGTTTTAGTGTTAAAAATATATAATTATGTACGATATGGAATTATTTTGTAATAGACGAAGAAGCTTAATTATCGTTAAAGGTTACAATGAACTTATAAAGTGTTATATGTCTTATTAGAGTTAATTTATTTTTAACTTTTTATTTTATTTTAATAGCAAATAATAAAAGCTTGTTTTTAAAAAAGGCTTTTTTCTTTAATTTTATTTTTATTTCTGGCATTGACTAATAATAAATGATAAATAATATAAAAATTATGAGGCGTGCGCTTTTGGGTTTTCCAAATTATTTTATTTTATTTTTAATTACATTTTTATGACTGCAAATTGTAAAACGAGAGCAGAATATAGATTTTTTTTCTGTTCTTCCTTTCTTTCATAACCATATTCTCGTTCACAAAGTAATAAATGAACATATTTTTGTATTTATGTTATGATATTCGACATTATAAGAATGAAACAAGTAGGTATGAAAGAGAGTATTGGTGTAAAGATGCGTAAGGAAATGCTCCGATGGTTCGGGTATGTGGAAAGAATGCCGAACGAACGTCTGGTTAAGAAGATATACAATGCAAAAGATGTTGGTATCGGGTGAGACCGAGACTAACCTACCTAGACCAAATTGGTCACGTACTGAAGGAAGGTGGAGTCAAGAGTCTCCGAAACCGGCGAGCGTGTATTAAGAGAATTATGAATGTTGAGGAAGCGAGTGAAGTATGCAAGGATAGAGTTCTCTGGCACTCTGTTCTCTCTGCCTACCCTGTAAGGGATATGACGTGATAATATGTATGTATGTTATTTTAATTTTAATACATTATAAGAATGATCTATTTTGTTTAAGAAGGTTGTTAAAAAATTATTGCGAGAGTTACAATAAAATCATAAATAAATCCGTGTCAACAATGTTGTGTTCATTTACACTAACTTATTTTAACGGAGGCCTGTGCCCAGTATTAAAACGTTTATAGAGTCAAGAAAAAAAAAGAACAAGTTTTGTGAGAGTACCCTGAGACTAACTAGCTATTTACTCTCTACTATTCCTAATAAAAATATAAAATATAAATTAAAATCTATTGAATGAGAGAATAATTAATGTATACTGTAACGAAACGTTTAATAAGGTGGACCAGAACTACATATCGGTTAGCTAATGATACATTAATTCAGTATTATTTCATTATTTTTAAATACGCAACCCATTGCAAGTAAAAAGTTTCTGACGGCCTCCCAAAGTCATACTCTAAAAATAAACAGAATGAAATTGAGAATGATTTTAAAGAACTACATTTACAATGTTCCTATCTATATCGATTATAATAATCGATTATAACAATATCGATTATCACAATTCATTAATATTTTTTGGGAAAAATACCTGGCTTTCGTTTTTACTGAAATTGTATTTTTTTATTATCATTTGCACATTCACATCTTTGTATGCGTAAAAGTCGAAAATGATTCTAATAGGATTTTTGTTTGTTTTTACGTTATTTTATTATTATTTATAAATTATTATGTATAAATCTTTGCATACTTATATAATATAACAACCTTTATTATAGTGTAGGAAAGTTAATAAACATGAAAATAAAATAAATTTTTTGGTATATATTATGGACACGAGGTGTTTTCTTAGCAGTCTATGTTTTGAACTGAACACACCGCGCCCATTCCGACCGAAGCGACAGAAGGGTAGTTTGCGGCCCATAAGCCACCATCTTTTCCATCGAAATTAGGCCGACCACTGGTACCGCTTCTTTGACATCCACCCGTGATACTACACCTCTTACAGTATTTCTTTGTAAACAATGTCTTTTGTTTTTCTTTCGGTTACTAGAATTACCAGGTTACTCTGTGAGCTTACCTACTCTGAAGCATGTCACATACTACCCATGGGAGAAGCAGCTTTCTCTCAACTCTACTCCCGCTACCTTAAGCATTTGACCTCGAGCTTTTTTTATGGTTATTGCGAAACAGACTTTAATGGCATACTGCACTCTCTGAAATTCAAAGGAGTGATTGATGGTAGGTATTCAGAGAATCCTAGGAATAATACAGACTCTGCTTGAGAACAACCGGTCAGTATAGTTGACCCGATAATATGGCAATGCAATGTTTTTTCTTGCAAACTGATGGCATTGTATAATTTTGGCGCGCCAGTTCTCATTTTAAGATGCGAGTTAGGAGACCGGGAGCCTTCAGAGTATTCAGGAGCTTGAGCGGTTGTAGGACTCAGAGTTCATCACTTATTCGAAGGATTTATTTTGATATTCGGCCGCTTCAAATGGTTTAAAATATTTGCAAGTAAATGGTATAAATTAATAATATGCAAGAGAAGGAAAGCTCGAAACAAAACCTTATACACGTCTGACCCGCGTGGTATAGTAAGTAGGTCAATTTCCCTCCCATAACGGAGGAGGCTCGAGCCCAACTGTGGGACATATTATGGGCTTGATTGGCTATGATGATGAATTATATAAAGAAATCGAAACGACTGTGGTAGCGCACGTAGATAAGTCCTGGCGTCTTGCGACCAGTCTGGTCAGCATTAACATCCTGTCT
The DNA here is from genome assembly GCA_905163515.2 of Lymantria monacha. NCBI lineage: Eukaryota > Metazoa > Arthropoda > Insecta > Lepidoptera > Erebidae > Lymantria > Lymantria monacha. The sequence goes on along the minus strand of LR991081.1, from coordinate 50,231,897 downwards.
CCTTATCGTATATTACTGATTGTTCCTAATGTAACTCAGCCCTTCCCTCTCGATTTTTACACATATTGACTTCTAATGTTTACGCGAGTATTACACATTTGAAATAAAACTACTTTTACGGATTCTATCGCGTTTGTATTTGATTTATAATTTCCCGATGTTTCGAACACTTTACAGTGATCATGGTCACGGGAGGACTGACTTTTACACATATGTTGATTAAACGCTGGCTAAACAGCAAACAAAAATATAGCAAATGACTATCTCCCTTTCCTAATCATTATGCGGTAAAATAAAAATGGGTAATACATCTTATGAGCAATAGATTTCAGTTATTCAGTGCCGTGTCTTAAAAGTGTATGACCTTTTTATAGCTTAGAAACTTTCAAATGCCATATTAATATAGTATTGTGAGTTTCGAAACATTTCAATTTTAAAGAGTATTTCCATTGTACCAAGCTTTTATGTGAGTTCAACCTTTTCAGGGTTCCGTACCCAAAGCGTAAAACGGGACCCCAAAACTAAGACTTCGCTGTCCGTCCGTCCGGCCGTTCATCTGTCTATCACCAGGCTGTATCTCATGAACCATAATAGTTAGACAGCAGCCAGACAAAAATTTTCACAGATGATGTATTTCTGTTGCCGCTATAACGACAAATACTAAAATACAAAATAAAATAAATATTTAAGGGGTGCTCCCATACAACAAACGTGATTTTCGCTCCTTTTTGCTCGATATATTTTTTAGTTTCTATTTTTACTTTTTGATTTTTTAATTTATTTCTTATTATTTTTAAATATATCTATCTTCCAAACGTACTAACAAGAAAATACCGAGCAAGGCTCGGTCATCCAGATATTGTCATTTAACTGAGAATTAATTATTGTTTAAATATCCGTGTAAAAACAAGGTGATATAAGCAGTCATGTCTATATATATATATATATATATATATATATTCGTTTCCATCATAAAATATAACAAGATAATGTAATATGCAACTTAATTTATTGCTTATAGTGGCACACGGGTATACAGCACACCTGGTGGTAAGTGTCACTGCCGCCCATAGACCTTTGCAGTACCAAAGGTACAGCTAGGCCGCTGCCTACCAATACAAACCCCAAACCCACCCCAGTTGGGCTTCCGTCTCTCTCGCTCACTGAACGAAGCGCAATAACACATTGCCATTACACAAACGTCGATCTTCTGCGAGAGTGTGGTACTAACCCGGGCGGACCGGCCCGCGGCTGTAAACAGAGAACTGTCCACAGCGTGGTGAACTATTGAAATTAGTATTTCCACACTATTGAAATTAGTATTGTGATGGAGTAGAAATGCGATAAACATGATCCTTTCCTTTCTGATGGTTGATGTCGAAAAACACAACTAACGGACAAATATTATTGTCATGAGAGAAAACATCACGGTAAAAAAGTAGTTTTCGAAATAAATGCTTATACCATCCCGTTGACAACTCCATTTAATGCCGTTTGGTTAACGATTACGTTCCGAAGTAGAGTTCACGTTAGGTAGACAGCCAGTCATAAAACTATAGCCAAAATTATTTGCAATATGTACTATGGGAGCAGAGTACATAATACGTCGATCTCAGAATTAAAATAAGAGGAAGATGATGGTGATGTGAATATTTTTGATCGCTGATATGTCATATTCGAGATTTTCTTGTGCACTGACATTGTCGTGGTACGACTTTCCAAAATGATATTCAAACTTTCGTATTCAAAATTGGCTTAACTTCCTTCTTAGATACTATTGTTTGCAATTTTTCTCATTTGTGGTGACGTCGTCTTCATTTCTTCCTTTACAAAATAAACGACGGTACGACGGTAAAAAGCCAGCATATCCATTCCACTCAAAACCGCAAAAGTTGCTTGCGGTTACAAAATGAAAATAACTATAAAGATAACTGTTTAACGGGTACCTACAACCTTAATTGACTGGCATAAAACCTTAAAATTAAAAAAAATAAATAAACATTTACTGAAGGATTTCAATCCGTGTGGTGACGGAGTAAGAATACGAATTCACCACCCCCTATCTTACCCGTGGGTGATCGTAAGAAACGACTAAGGGATATAAAATGCGTATAACATCTAGCAAGAGAAGGAAAACTCGAAAGAAAACCCTATACCAACACGCCTGACCAACGTGGTATAGTAGGTCAACTTCCCTCCTATTACGGAGGAGGCTCGAGCCCAACAATGGGACAAATATGAGCTGATATGATGAAGGATTTTTGTGTAGTGGCAAACTTAGGGTGCAATATGTCATCATTCTTTAAATTTGCTATGCTGTTTAAAGCTATGCTACGCCGCCGCGTCGATCCAGCGTGATGTGCCATATTACACCATGTGCACACATGTACTTCTTTATTACATAGTATAAAAGAAAGTCGCTTTTCGCTGTCCATACACTAGATCCTCTAAACGCAACAGGTTTCGTCAATAGATAGAGTAATTTAAGGTGAAGGTTTATATGTATAATACGGGCATAAAAAAGTAGAGAAAATCCAATAATCTCAACGATTTGTAATGTGATTTCGTAAAAACATAATTTGGCGCGTACACTCTTACGAGATGGTTCAAAATAATCTACTTTGAAATTTTATATCTTAAAAAATTCTATAAAAAAGTTTGCGATCGTTTATGTTCATCTCCTAAGAATAACCCGCAGAAACCATGTTTATTTTTTACAAATAATAAGTTATTTACTAAACTGTTGTTTAAGCAATACAGTATTATTTTTAACCAGTAGTAACTTCTGTGGATGTCCGTAATACAAAAATCCGCAGAAAAACGGGTGTAACGGACATAGCACGAAGAATTAGCACGTTGAAGTGGCAATGGGCAGGCCACATCACTCGACGAACCGATAACCGTTGGGGAAGATAGGTTCTCTATTGGCGATCACGTATCTGACGTCGCAGTGTTGGTCGCTCCCCCACCGACGAGGAGCGACGACCTGATGAAGGTTGCTAGGAGTCGTTGACCGCACTTTGTGGCGAAATATGAGGGAGGCTTACGTCCAGCAATAGATGACAAAGGGCTAAGTGATGATGCTGAAATATAGTAGAGTACGGGCTGTATTTAATGTAGGTAAAAGTTGTCATGTACTATATATATATATCGTTAAAATGAATATCATAGAAGTATCAGATATTTAAAGTGCGGGGGCTGAACAGCCGAAACCGAAGCGAAGCGAGGGCGGGTCATTAGTTCAATAAAAAGATATAAAATACCATATACCTTAGCCGGATAGATTTTTGCAAGATAGTATATACAATTTTCTTTTCCTGATTGAATTCGTGGTGATGATTCTATTCTTAATACAATATTGCCCTTCTTTTATTTTCCAATAGCAGTCGTAAAAATAGATGAAAAAGATTCTAACATTTAATTAGAATTACATTAATCGCTATGCTGTGCGGTGATTGAGTAAGTGTACAATTCCCACTCTTACGACGAGTAAGCGATAATATGCATATACTAATATTTGCAAGAGAAAGAAAACTTGAAATAAAAGCCTAATGATTTCTAAAGTTTACGCGAGTGCTACATATTTGAAATAAAACTACTTTTACGGATTCTATCGCTTTTGTATTTGATTTTTAATTTTCCGACGTTCCTCGTTCGTTCTCTCGTAACCATGATCACTGTAAAGCAGTGCTTCCCAACCTTCATTTCGCCAAGCCTCCAAGCCTAACAGATTTAAAACACAACTTGGACTTTTATGCGAACGAACTAATGACAGAAGCGAGTAGGTACGGCACGCAATTGTTTTAGTGACGGACATGACAGATGGATGCAAGCGGAAAGGTGGGGCCGGGAGCGTGTCATACGTCGTGTTGTGACTTGTAGAAACTTGTACAGCAGCGATTGAATGGCAATTAGGAACAATAGGGAATATGCATTTTTTTAATTGTTTCTATCGATTACTTATGTTAATATAATACGGTAAAAAATATATTGTACACAGAAAAGTCAATATTTATTTTAAACTAAATAATAAAAACTGTAATGACTGTTTTTTTTTTTGGAAATGTAATCTTACACATTACGTACTTACGACGCCCCCCCCTAACATCTCTCTACGCCTCCTTAGTGGAGCGTGCCCCCCTGGTTGGGAAGTCCTGCTGTAAAGTGTTCGAAACGTCGGGAAATTAAAAATCAAATACCAACGCGATAGAATCCGTAAAAGTAGTTTTAATTCAATAAAAGCCTATACTAATTCATCCAACCAGCGAGCTCGGTAATTGGTATAGTAAATTAATTAACCTTCTATTGTGGAGGAGGCTCGAGAGCAGCAGTGGAGCACGTAAGAGATGATGATAATAACATACTTGTATTTAACAGCCTTGTTAGCAAATTATCACAACAAAATATTAATGTAGAAATATGTAACATACATATACGAAGTAAAAGATAATAATGTGTTAAATGGCAAAAATAATTAGCCATTTTATTATAAGTTCATTTAAAATATGTTTACAGGTAGTGACATTGGCTCTTTATACGTACTTCGTCGCTGCTTTGATGGGTCGTCAACTCGTGCCACCAGCTCCCGGCAGTACCTCCAAATACGAACCCGATGTTTATTTCCCACTCTTCACAGCACTCCAAGTATGTATATACACACAGAATTAACAATAGTAAAACTTATGCTTCCTTTATTTAGGGTCAATGGAAAATACTTTTACATCCTTACACTTCTTTTAAAGAAGAACTTCTTTGAAGAGAAGGAAAACTCGAAACAAAACCTTATACCAACACGTCTGACCAGCGTGGTAGATTAGGTCAATTTGCCTCCTATTGTGGAGGAGGCTCGAGCCCAATAGTGGGACGCATATGAGCTGGGAAGGGATGGGAATTCTTTTAAATGTTATCTCTGAGTTCACTGATTTTTTTTCACATTATCAAACAATTTATTGCTTTTTAACTCTATGAACTATTCATATTATCAATTTTTTTTTTGTTTTATTTACTCTAACTCTATGAACTTTTCATCATATCTCATTTATTCATATCAAGAAAAATTCTTATAATTTAACTTGTCCATCTATCCATCTAGAAGCTTCTGTCGAAAGGAAGCCTAACTGCATTCACCCCCTTCTTGTGACTTTCACTAAGTCTTTAAATCCATATGGCTGCCCTATACTGCATTTTCCAATTTATGATCTTTACTCGATAACCATCCATCACTAAAGACTTTTGAGTCTTTCTAACTTGATAGTTGTTACTTCAACTATAAGCTTTTCGGCTATGTAGGTTACACGTGTTCATCTATGGATTACTATTTAGGAGCTATAAGGTCGAAGTTTATATATCACATTTGTGTATTATTATACGTTACTCATTAATAACAAATAAAGGTAATAAGCCTGTGCTTTGAAACTTATGCATAGTACGTATCAAAACACGAGATCGTGCTAAGTATCTCAAAGGTTAGGTAGTCGTATTGAACTGAATTCAATGAATACCCAGATTCTCAATATTGAATGTAACTAAATTGATTGCTTTGAATAAACATAGCGATCGACAACTGCACGCATTCTTAGCGTTCGCTTTAATTAACGAGACCGGAATTTAGAGACTACCTTTGTATAGCATAAATCGTTTCTGGTAAATTTGGACATACTTATGTGTTTTTAGATATTAACTATTAGACATCAAGAAAAGATATTGCCTACTAAATTTACCAAATATTGCTCCACCTCAGGTCATACATGTCTTAATTTGTAATAAATAGAGCCTGTATACGGTCAAAAGTTGAAAATTTCAAGGACGGTTGTTCCTTTTAGTAATCGCTACATCTAATTTTACATATACCATATAAAAATAAGATAAATCTCACGTTAAAAAGAACTTAATTTAGGCCTAATGTTATGACCAAATTATTTTACATATTTCTGTAAAATATTAATATCTTTTGACTGTATTGTACTCGTATATACACTGCAGCTGTTGTATTACGGATTCAATTAAAATTTTATTGGTTTAAGAGGTAGCCCATTAAAAATAGAATAAAATTGAAACTTTAATATTATTTTAAATTTACAAGTTACATTGATTGGTATTTTTTTAATATGTACAATATTTATTTTTAACTATATTTATTTTTCCGTGTGTTGACGGAGTAAGAATACATTTCACCACAGGTGGAAAACTCGAAACAAAACCCTATACCAACACGTCTGACCAGCGTGGTATAGTAGGTAAAATTCCCTCCTATTATGGAGGAGGCTCGAGCCCAACAGTGCGACATATATGAGCTGTGATGATGATAATATTTATTTATAATTATTATTGTTTAAATTTTTCTATTTAATATTTAATTCTGTTATTTGATTATTATTAAGATCAATTCAAGACACGTAGTCTTATAAATTATATTCTATAATGACAATATTTATATTGATTAAAGTTTATGCCATTCATTAACACTAATAGGATCAAGAAAATAGTGATTAATATGATCGTTTTTTTTTAAACTCGCTAAATACCGAAGGCGGATATTTAATTCTGGGCGAGTCGTGTTAACACAACGGGGTCAAGTTCGTACTCATGACCGCCGAATATACTTCCTTGCCTCACCTTCTTCTTATGAATTACTCTTATGTAATTATTTACTATATACGTAATCAATTATACACAGCTTTATTATCAAGTACGCAGATCGAGGTGGAGTTTTTATCTTGGGAGTGATATTCGAATAGCAAGCAATAATAAGCAATACAAATGGAACTGTTTTTGAAACTCTGTATTAGTTATTTAAAAATATATTTTATATAGCACATTTACAATAATTATATACTAGAGCAAGTGGATGAATTTGTATATCTTGTATGTGGATTTAGCCGAGATGGAAGGTACACCACTGATATAGAGCGAAGAGTGAATGCGGGAAATAGAGTGAACGGAGCGTTGGGGCAACTTCTCGGCAGCCACCACCTCAGCCAGAAGGCACGTGTAGCAATACATAACGCAGTGCTTGTCCCAACATTACTGTATGGAAGCGAGAGTTGGGTATGCAGAAAAGAGTATGAAAGTAAAATTAATGCGGTCGAAATGCGATCTCTGCGGAAAATCTGTGGAGTTAGGCTGACCGACCGCATTCGTAACGACGACGTAAGAGAGCGAGTAGGTATGAAAGAGAGTATTGGTGTAAAGATGCGAAAGGGCATGCTCCGATGGTTCGGACATGTGGAAAGAATGCCGAACGAACGTCTGGTTAAGAAGATATACAATACGAAGGTGGAAGGATGTAGGTACCGAGGGAGACCGAGACTAACCTAACTAGACCAGATCGGTCATGTACTGAAGGAAGGTGGAGTCAAGAGTCTCCGAAACCGGCGAGCGTGTATGAAGAGAATTATGAATGTTGAGGAAGCGAGTGAAGTATGCAGAGATAGAGTTCTCTGGCACTCTGTTCTCTCTGCCTACCCTGCAAGGGATATGGCGTGATGATATGTATGTATGTATGTACATTTACAATTAATTTTTCCGTGTGGTGACGGAGTAAGAATACAATTTACCACTCCATATCTTACCCGTGGGTGATCGTACGAGACAACTAGGGGATATAAAACACATATGACATCTATGCAAGAAAAGGAAAACTCGAAACAAAACCCTATACCAACACGTCTGAACAGCGTGGTATGATAGGTGAATTTCTCAATAGTGGGGACATATATGAGCTGAGATGATGATGATGATAATGATTTACAATTATCATCAATCTAATGTAAACTGTAGTTCAGTTTAAATTAGCTTGAGTCTCGTACCAAAGTGAGAGTGCATTAAGCATTTGGGGACCAAATATTTATAGCACTAAGTGAATACAAAGCTGATTAGCAAACATCAAAAATATGAAGATGGTTAGGTTTCCATATTAACTTGTAATAATTTCAACTACAGTATAGAGATAATATCTATTTAGTGGCGCACTAGAATATAATGATGTGCTACTTTTCTCCATGGGTATCGTAAGAAAGAGCTAAGAGATATCAGAAGATAGTATAACAACAAAATAGAGCATACAAAACTTTAGAAAACCCACCAACGCAACGAAGTCACTTAATATCGTTTATATGATTTAGAAGTTAACAAGCTACGAACGGGTCGTAAAAAATGACGAACTAATACGCATATAATAACATCAAAAATGTACCAGAGAAGAAAAATCCAAATAAATCCTATCTGATCAAAGTGTATTTTAGGTCACTTTCCCTCCTGTTTTGAAGGAGGTTCATAGCTACCTGTGGGATGTATGTAAACAGATATGATGATAATAAAATAAAGAATAACTATTTTAATTGGACTCTCCTAAATCAAGCCAGTTTACATTGGTTTGGAGTAAATGCAAAATAAATACTTGGAGTTGTATACTTCATAAATACAAGATTCTGAGCGTACATAATATATGATGGATATACACATATATATATTTGCACGAGTATAAAAAGTATATAAACAATGTGAACACGTTCAATTTATCAAAGAGAGTATTTAATATGCTTCTTCACAGTAGAGATTTAATAAAGACATGCAGTAATGCAGACCTAGTAGGTATGTAAAGGTAAATTAGGGCAAGCCGACTTTTCGACACATGTCACCTTTCTCACCAACCACCCACTCTCGCTTTTAGTTGTAAATTACACACATACAAATTTTTACTTCACTCGACTAGACTATACGGTATGAAACCCGAGATTAGTCTATACTATAATTGACAATGCGTCGCTTAAATATTACTGTAGCACTATAAAGATATTTCGGTATACTCGGTATTTACTGAGTAGCGGAGTAGTGCTGAGACATGTGTCCTTTTATCCAACTTACATTAAGAAACATAAACGTACTTCGTTTGCTAAATCTACGGATAGATTAGACGTGAATCGCAATTAAAGTAAACTTATATAAAGGTGTATGATAAACTAATAAATAATTAGTAAATGTTATACTTGAAATTAATATGTAAAAGTTATAAACTAATAAATAAGTCCATGCACATTAAATCGTAAACTTATTAGTTTTAATTATTTCCAGTTTTGCTTCTACGTTGGCTGGTTGAAAGTGGCCGAGGTGCTAATTAATCCTTTCGGCGAGGACGACGATGATATCGAATTAAATTGGCTCATAGACAGACATATAAAGGTATGTAATTTTAGGGTAATAATTTAATGTTATTTTACGATACTCATCGATGACGAAGGTTGACAGACAGGTATCTACGTGGATTTTCACCTTGCGGTCTGCGAGGCCAGACAGATTGGCGACTCAGATGTTGAAATTCATATCAATTTTATACTGTTCTTTTGAATAACAAATTATTTATTATTTTGAACTATCATATTTATTTTTTAAATACGTTTTGGTGATATTTTCTCTAGACAAAAAAATTAATTATTATTTAAGAGAGGTTTAGATTACACCTTGGATTAGTTCATATGATAATTAGAAGATTTATTAGTATTTAATGACAAAAATATTTATTCATTCATTTATATATAAAATTGTAAAACCTTTTAATCAAACAATCAATCAGTATAGCGCAAGATAAAATATAACGCAAGAAAAAGCTATTAAATTTTTTACTATGTTGGGGGTGAGAGATCGCAAATGGTGTTACAAGTTTCTCAGTAGAGTACTGTTGCTAATTCTACTGGAGATCCAACAGCCAGTTTTTACGACTGCCATGGAACAATAAAGGGTGATAACACACTATGTTCTGAACTTACTACCACGTGGGTACTACTTTTTTTTTTTGGGATTAATCCCACCATACATTCCCACCATTGTAACTCCTGTAAGCCAGGATTCACAATGGTCACCATAAATAACACCGAGGTTTGACTCTCACGCAGTCCCGGGAAATGGTTTTAATTGTCTTCGAACCTGCAACAAATTAAATCAGAAAAGTTAAAGAGGAGAAGTTGAAAAAGAGTGTTCCACTTCCCTCCCAGAGAAAGCGGGAGACAGAAAGCAATATTGATTAGTTAGCCAATAAGTAAAGGGTTAAAGCGGGGGTAAAGCTACGATAAGCGCAGCAGTACGGCACCACGGATACGGGATAACTTAACGAGGCCTATATGTGAGCCTTAAGAATGATTGCAGTAATAGGTATGGGCGTATGGCAAAAACGTCTAAACGCACGAAAATTTTCTCGAGTTGCTACAAGATCCGTATAATATACTACTCTAGATGTGACTTGCAAACTGTCTAACATAAGGTCGCGCTCGTTACGCCAGAGATCGCACTCCCAGAGAATGTGATGTGCTGATTGTTCATACTCGCGGTTATGTGTAGAACATTTACATAGGGGTATACCATTGATATACACGTGGGTACTACTGAGTGAATACACTAAACTGAGCAAATTCGTTAATATTATGAAATCCTCAGCTAGTTTAAGCAGTGATGCTTTTTATTTCAAAACGCTTCTAACAACATTCGTGGCAAAAATCATGTAAAATTTTGTTTTTGATTCTTCACAATATAAACCATGGTCTAATAAAAGTTAAGGACAAAATATAATTGTAATTTTGTTACAATCTATTATATCAAGGCTAATTACTATTACTATAGAAGGTTGATTTGCTTAATAGTAATATAACTCCTACCGGATGCGTATACCGAGTGACTAATATATTTTAATAATATTAAATATATCAAGGATTTTACAAATTAAGTATAATTTTATTTAACGCATAATTTAATATGTGCGTGTATAATTTAGTTACCAGTAATGTTGTTAGGTAATTTTAGTGTAATATCTGGTACGTAGTTTACTCTTCCTTATGGGCGTAGATAGTAAAACGTCCACCACCTTGCTAATCTACAGCATAAGCAAGATACAATCTATTATCTAATAAGTACTAAAAATGTTAATTATTCAATAGGGAGCTGATTAATAATACGGGTTTAAATATGAAATTGCTGTTTTAATGTACTAGCCAGTTTGAATTAAAATTAAACCTGCATGTCAGATATCAAAGTGAAACTGATTTCAAACAAAAACTTTAACATTCTAAATTTAAAAAAAAATATCATACGACATTCAATTGTTTTTACATTGAGCTTTTGAAGTGAACATGAATACGGCGAAAATCAGAGTAATTTTCGAATACAAGATCCGACGTGGTACTAACGCGGCAGAAACGGCTCGTAATGTCAATGCTGTGTTTGGAAAGAATACGGCTAACGAACGCACCATGCATTTTTGGTGTAACCGCTTTCGTAGTGGAAACTGTGACTTGAATAATGAACCACGAGGAAGACCAGCCACTAAGGTAAATAACGATGAATTGAAGGTGATGGTGGAAACCGATCCGAGTCAAACTACTAAGGAATTAGCGGCATTGTTTGACGTTAGTATACCCACATTATTGACCTATTTGCACCAAATCGGTAAAATAAAAAAACTTGAAAAATGGGTGCCTCATGATTTGACTGAATTGCAGAGAGTAGTGCGCATTGAAGCTTGCCTTATCCTGTCAAACCAGTATAGAAATGAAGGTATTTTACATCGAAATTTGACGTGTGATGAAAAGTGAAAAAAGATTCTTTATGATAATCGCAAGCGAACAACGCAATGACTGACCCCATGTCAAACGCCACATCAATGCTCTAAAGCGAAGCTTACACATAGAAAGGTGATGGTAACTGTTTGCTGGTCACTTCATGGTATAATTCACTGCAGCTTCCTCAGATCTGGTCAAGCAATAAACGCAGATGTCTACTGTGCAGAACTCTAAACAATGATGGCGAAAATCGCAGGCAAACAGCCCCGACTTGTCAATCGATTTTCACTATTATTGCTCCATGATAATGCAAGACCTCATACTGCTCCAGAAACTGTTTTAACACTATAGTTAGATACTGCAGTTAGAAACCATACGACATCCTTCGTACTCACCAGATAAAGCCAAAACCGACTACCATTTGCCGCGATTTGGACAATTTTTTGTACGGAATAAAATTTTCTTCCGAGGAAGCAGTAGAAAATACTTTCACACAGTTTGTGGAGTCCAGGACTCCAGAGTTCTATCGCAAAGGTTTAAACGATCTTGCAATTAGATGGCAGAAATGTATATAAAACGAGGGTAAATATTTTGATTAAAGAAATCTGTTTTATGAACAAAAAAAAATGGTTCTAATTTATCAGTACGAAACGGCAATTTCATACTTTAACCCCCAATATTATAATTGTATGGCTACTCTATACTTACTTACTTCTAAATCCGAGAGTATGAATGTGAGAAAATAGTAAATACATTTAATGGTTCTGATGATGATGATGATGAGGAAAACATATTTCTGTGAGGTATTTTCTCTGCGTGATTTATAAAATTTGATAAAAATATCAACATCATCATTACCCTGTTCTTGACTGACGCAATATGTACTCTTCTATCACAGAAATCTATCAGATGTCATCCCTTACATTCGGGTAGAGGTCTCCCGGACATTCTGGTAGCCCAGCACAGGTCATACAGCGGACGGTGACGAATCGGTACAGCATCGTATATCCTCAGCGCTCTTGATGGATGGGGTGAACGCCGAGGCTGGTTGCATTGTGCGTTAACGCAGAACTGCGATGAGGTCATGCCACATGTATGGTATCTTCCCAGAAGAGGGCGGTTCCCTGGTGATTCCGGGAGTTGACGGATCTTCGAGCTGCGTGCATACTTACTTGGAGGTCTTAAACCCTCAGTTGGTGGCGTCGGACGGAGACGGAGATGGGGGGATGGTAGCGATTTGCGCGCATGTTAAAACTACCTCTCTCGGGCCGGACGATGTACCCGACTGCGTGCTGGCTATGAACCTCGAATACCTGGAACCCCACCTCAGGGGACTCTACAACGCAAGTTTAGCGTCTAGGCAGTTCCCTGTGTATTGAAAGGAGGGGAGGCTGGTGCTCCTGCCGAGACCAGGACGGTCTCCGGATTTGGTCGCAGCCTACAGACCTATTGTGTTGCTGGACAATGTGGACAAACTGTTGGAGAGAATCCTAACTGCCCGTATCGACCAGCAACTAAGCAGTGGGACGTCATTACCACTGGTCATTCCGGCTGGAGAGGGCTCGGTTCAGCTTTCAGACCGTGGAGGCTTTCCGGACGATACTGACGGAAACGTTGAGTCGGTGTTAAGGGGTCTATTCTTTTCGACTGGTCTGGAAGACCAGCGTCTTGACGGGGCATGGCTAATTCGGCCTAAAGCATAAATACCTGCACAAGGTCGCGAGGAGCTAGAGGACTTCATCCTGTCACCACTGCGATTGCGATGAGGACATACATACGCTTGGGGTTTGCGTGGTCTGGGCAGAGCGGAGTCGTGAACTCGTCGCAATCATCGGTGCTGACCTGGTGCTGCCGACCATCCCTAAGACGATGTTCGACAGCGTCAGGAACCAGGACGCGGCCGCCACGGTGGTTAGGCGGTGGGGCGTGTCAGAGTGGAATCTCTCCGCCGCCGGCGCATCTGGTGGCGCAGGCGTGATTACCTGCACCTAATGCCGCCCTAGCTGAGGTCGCGGGTGGATGAGTTGAAGATTAGTCCGCCACCTACAGAGAAGGTAACCGCGTGAGGGCGATGGCTCGGCATCATCGTTGTTTGCTGCCGCGGCGTCGATGGGGACGATGCGCAAACGAGTAATCCTCCGGGCCGACCACGGATGTGAAGGAAGCGGTACCGATGGAGAGGGAACACGGTGGGTTACGGTGGCAGACATCGCCCTTCCGCCGTCTCGGATGGATTGGGCGGTGTGGGTCCAGATTAAATTTCCTAAGTGAACCATAATCTCAATTGTGACAAATTGCCAGTTTTGATTCCATACGATCCAATTGCAGATTTTGAATACGGGTACTGTGCGGTATACGCATTTTCTCTCATTATTAAGGTGGGCTCAATGACTACGTAGAATAATGACGAATATAAGCGCGTTATAATGCTAACCTTAGAATAAAAATACGTTATGACACACTATAGTGCAATTTAGCGTTATATTTATATTAGTTGGACTAGTAGATTCGCTAGTATAGATTAAATGTATATTTAATTCTATTATTTTATAAAAAGCTTGTTTTGGGAGCAAAAAATGATTGCCATATGTGGGATTTGAACCATTGTCTACTGTAAATCCATTTCCCATATGTGTTCGCCTTCTTAACACACTGTAGATAGCATAGTCTTAGTGGTTGGTACCGTTTTAATAACTAAGTACCTATATGGTGCCGGGCGGGCCACCGAAGACAAAGATCGGGTACCGGTGGCCCGCTCGCACGGCTAAGAGAGGAGTTGCATGGTGGGTCTATGGGGTCACCCCAGACCGATTTGGCGGGGCGAGACGCATCCATAGGCTACCGTTAAAAAATGTACCTCTATGGTAATTTAGACTTGTTGCACCTGTAGTGTACTCGTACATTTTTCTTATATTAATATTATAAAGAGAGAGGTAAATTTTTGTTAGTTTATTTTTATCTCCGATGCATATCCTCGGAACCACTGCACTTATCAGTTATGAAAAAAAATCTTTTACCATTTGAACTGAACGGAACGAAATTTTATATTATCACCAATAGTCAAAGGTATAATATGTGAAAATTACGCTAATGGTACCTAAAGTTATGACGATATTAGTTAACTACAAGGTAATAGATACATAAAAATAATGTATTCACAAATTATTTCACTTAAAAAGTTCTATAAAAAAGTCCGCGGCAGTACAAATTTTTCTTTTAATTAACTCACAGCAACAATTTCTATCTTTAAAACATATATCAAAAGTTATGCGTATTTTTGAAGTCGTTTTAATCAATGATAGTTTTATATATGTATAATGAAATAAGTTTATTATAAAAATATTTAATTTATCCTTGTGGTGACGGTGTAAGAATACAATTCACCACCCATCTTACGCGTGGGTGATCATAAGAGACGACTAAGGGTTATAAAACACATATAACATCTATGCGAGAGAAAGAAAACTCGAAACAAAATCCTATACCAACACGTCTGACCAGCGTGGTCATATATAGTAGGTCAATTTCCATCCCATTATGGAGGAAGCTCGTGTCCAACAGCGGGACATATACGAGTTGTGATGATGATGATTTAATTTTGAATATTTTGCCCTTTACAATATCTAAATTATTTTCGTAAGAGGTATAGCGAAATAAAACTCGCGCACGATAAATTAATTAATTATTGCGTTATGCCGGGGTGTCAGAGGGGAGATGAAGTGAGGTACGCGGCAGGCGAGAGAGCTTTTCACAAAAAGTTACTCGGTACGGGCGCACACGTGAGAACGAGCACTGTAACCACCACTTGGCGTTGGATAACAAAATTGAATGCGAGGGTGGGTTGGTAGTATGAAATAAAACTATTTTAATGGAATTTATTACGTATTTGATTGATTTTACTTTCTTGCCACTTCTTGGCGTTGGATAACAAAATTGGATGCGAGGGCGGGTTGGTAGTATGAAATAACACTATTTAAATGGATTTTATTACGTATGTATTTGATTTTACTATCCCGCCACTTCTTGACGTTGGATAACAAAATTGGATGCGAGGGCGGGTTTGTAGTATGAAATAAAACTATTTTAATGCATTTTATTACGTATGTATTTGACTTTACTATCTCGCCACTTCTTGGCGTTGGATAACAAAATTGGATGCGAGGGCGGGTTGGTAGTATGAAATAAAACTATTTTAATGGATTTTATTACGTATGTATTTGATTTTACTATCCCGCCACTTCTTGGCGTTGGATAACAAAATTGGATGCGAGGGCGGGTTTGTAGTATGAAATAAAACTATTTTAATGGATTTTATTACCTATGTATTTGACTTTACTATCTCGCCACTTCTTGGCGTTGGATAACAAAATTGGATGCGAGGGCGGGTTGGTAGTATGAAGTAAAACTGTTTTAATGGATTTTATTACGTATGTATTTGATTATACTATCCCGCCACTTCTTGGCGTTGGATAACAAAATTGGATGCGAGGGCGGGTTTGTAGTATGAAGTAAAACTGTTTTAATGGATTTTATTACGTATGTATTTGATTTTACTATCCCGCCACTTCTTGGCGTTGGATAACAAAATTGGATGCGAGGGCGAGTTTGTAGTATGAAATAAAACTATTTTAATGGATTTTATTACGTATGTATTTGACTTTACTATCTCGCCACTTCTTGGCGTTGGATAACAAAATTGGATGCGAGGGCGGGTTGGTAGTATGAAGTAAAACTATTTTAATGGATTTTATTACGTATGTATTTGATTTTACTATCCCGCCACTTCTTGGAGTTGGATAACAAAATTGGATGCGAGGGCGGGTTGGTAGTATGAAGTAAAACTATTTTAATGGATTTTATTACGTATGTATTTGATTTTACTATCCCGCCACTTCTTGGCGTTGGATAACAAAATTGGATGCGAGGGCGGGTTTGTAGTATGAAATAAAACTATTTTAATGGATTTTATTACGTATGTATTTGACTTTACTATCTCGCCACTTCTTGGCGTTGGATAACAAAATTGGATGCGAGGGCGGGTTGGTAGTATGAAGTAAAACTGTTTTAATGGATTTTATTACGTATGTATTTGATTTTACTATCCCGCCACTTCTTGGCGTTGGATAACAAAATTGGATGCGAGGGCGGGTTTGTAGTATGAAATAAAACTATTTTAATGGATTTTATTACGTATGTATTTGACTTTACTATCTCGCCACTTCTTGGCGTTGGATAACAAAATTGGATGCGAGGGCGGGTTGGTAGTATGAAGTAAAACTATTTTAATGGATTTTATTACGTATGTATTTGATTTTACTATCCCGCCACTTCTTGGAGTTGGATAACAAAATTGGATGCGAGGGCGGGTTGGTAGTATGAAATAAAACTATTTTAATGGATTTTATTACGTATGTATTTGATTTTACTATCCCGCCACTTCTTGGCGTTGGATAACAAAATTGGATGCGAGGGCGGGTTTGTAGTATGAAATAAAACTATTTTAATACATTTTATTACGTATGTATTTGATTTTACTATCCTGCCACTTCTTGGCGTTGGATAACAAAATTTTATGCGAGGGCGGGCTGGTAGTATGAAATAAAACTATTTTAATGGCTTTTATCGCGTATCTATTTGATTTTACTATTCCGCCACTTCTTGGCGTTGGATAACAAAATTTGATGCGAGGGCGGGCTGGTAGTATGAAATAAAACTATGTTAATGGATTTTATTGCGTATATATTTGAGATAGACAAGAAGTGACCACAGAGATGACGTCTGATGGGGTTGTATGGAAGGAGAAGACATATCGCGTCGACCTCAAATAAATTGGGATAAGAGCAAGTTGATGATGATATTTGATTTTACTATCCCGCCACTTTTTGGCGTTGGATAACAAAATTGGATGCGAAGACGGGTTGGTAGTATGAAATAAAACCATTCTAACGGATTTTATCGCGTATGTATTTGATATAACTGTCCCGACATTTTGAATATTTTTGTTACGGGATGACAGAATGCTGAAAAATATAATAAACTCTGTTATATATTATAGTATAATATATTCATAAATTAATTCTAATTTATAGGCTGCCTACATGATAGTGGATGAAATGCACGAGGAGCACCCTGAACTGCTCAAAGACCAGTACTGGGAGGAAGTGGTACCAAAAGATTTACCGTATACTGTCGCTTCGGAACATTATCGTCGACATGAGCCCCCTTGCTCTGCAGATCACTACAAGGTGAAGGCTGAGGATGCTGTGTATGCCAATGTTCAAGCACCGAGGAAGAGTCACGATGAAACTTACGCTGACTATGTAAGAGAAATGAGTATTCTTTCTATTCTTAACAGGTCATACGTATACATTATTTCCACTATTCTGTTCGGCATTTCTCTACAATAAGATGGAAACTAAGCTACTATAACGCCAATCAGTTGAGTTGACTTAAAGTTTTATGTTGAGTTTTTATTCTCCTGTATATTTATTATCTGCATATCATATCATTTTTTTTTACGGCACTCACGGTTAAGAAATGAGGTGATGATATGTTTTTTTTTTCAATTCATCATTATACAAAAAGCCTTAATAAAAACTCTATAATAATATCTTGCTTTTTTTATAGGTTATGGTGGCAAACGAGCAGACAGCACACCTGATGGTAAGTGTCATTGCCGCCCATGGACCTTTGCAATACCAAGGGTATAAGCTAGGCCGCTGCCTACCAATACAAATCCCAAACCCACCCCAGTTGGGCTGCCGGCTCTCTCGCTCACCGAACGAAGCGCAATAGCACTTTGCCATTACTCACACGTCGATCTTCTGCGAGAGTGTGGTACTATCTCGGGCGGACCGGCCCGCGGCTGTAGACAGAGAACTGTCTACAGTGTGGAACTATAACTATTGCTTTTTTAATATGTATGAAAAAAACTCGATTACGAGCGAAAAATGATTGCCACAAGTGGGATTCGAAACCACACCTATTGGAAATCCGTTCTAAACGTGCTGCCACTTACACCACCGTGAACTATTGTAGGACATTCAATTCTCGCATCGTATTATATTTTCATCTTTAAGGAGACGTGTGCCATCTACCCGACAATGTTTACACGTTTTCCGATACGGATTGCCTAAAGGTGTGGGTTCGAATCCCACTTGTGACAATAATTTTTCGCTCGTAATAGGATTTTTATAAATAATCAAGCATATTAAATGCTAAATTTCAATAATATGTATGAAAAAAACTGAGATATTGATTGATTTCTTCAGATCATATAGGGTATATATATCCTTTTGTTGGATATGATGGTTCAACACTATATTACGCTAACCAGGCGGGTTAGTATGTCTTTCTGCTTACTTACCTGACTTTCTTGATTGCATGCATATTTTATGCATGGAAAAGATAGCTTTTTCAATGCTTATGGTAGCAAACGAACAAGCAGCACAGCTGATGGTAAGTGTTTCTGTCACCCATGGATCTTAGCGGTACCAGGGGTAAAACTATATTGCTGCCTCTCAATGACAATCCCAAACTTACCCAGAAAGTTGGGCTGCTGGCTCTCTCGCTCACAACAGTACATTGTCACTGCTCAGACGTCGATTGTCTGTGAGAGTATGGTACTACCCCGGACGGACCAGCCCGCGATTGTAGACAGAAAACTGTCAACATTGTGATTCTAGCTCTATTAAAAGGTGTATCTAATAGGAAGATAGGAGGGAAGATAGACTTATTGAAGTGAAAACTTCTTTAGGCGCGTTGAGCGTTTTTGGAGGGGAAAACCTTATAGGTTCGCGTCACCGACATGCTAATGCTAATAGTATATCTATAGCTATGTGAAAACTTCTTTAGGCGCGTTGAGCGTTTTTGGAGGGGAAAAACTTATAGGTTCGCGTCACCGACATGCTAATGCTAATAGTATATCTATAGTATCATTGTGGTTTAAAGGTTATCTTACTAGCGTGGTAAAACCGATTCCTAGATGTTCGATAATATTTTTTATTTTTATATAAAAATTAGAAAATTATTATTATTTCAATTAGTCTTAAGTTAATAGTTTTCACTTCTATCGGCAGTCCCCATGACTGCCTATTGTTTTTTTTCTTCTGCAACCTATATATATATATACATTAGTATGTATATTAGTATATTAAGTATTAATCTACATTGGTAGGAAAATCGAGCCATGGTAATCATATGAGTCGGTTTAATGTTATATTTATAGTTATTTTCTGTTACGTACAATGTTATTTGTATACCCCCCTATATATGGGAAATGTTCTGGTTATAACTAACCTTAACCAAACCATCAAAGGTGACGAATACAACGAAATCTAATACTAAACATACATTATTATAAAATGGAGGAGAGGAAGGAAAACCCACCACTTTCCCACGGTTAATCAATATACCGTACACCTCAAAAAAGAAGGAATACGGGATGGGATCAAGGTGGAATAGGATATAAGGAAATCTTACTCCTGTGATGAGCACCGCCTCCAGAACTTCTACTTGCAATTTTCCGCAGAACTTCAAATGCGCCTTTGGAGCATTTGCCACTCAATGCTCCAAAGGCGCATTTGAAGCCGAACCGTCCTGAAGATGCCTCGTTTAGAGGCGAAACACGTGTCGAATCTTTATTCGAAGTTCTGCGGAAAATTGCAAGTAGAAGTTCTGGAGGCGGTGCTCATCACAGGAGTAAGATTTCCTTATATCATATTCAACCTTGATCCCATTCCGTATTCCTTCTTTTTTGAGGTGTACGGTATATTGATTAACCGTGGGAAAGTGGCGGGTTTGCCTTCCTCTCCTCCATTTTATAATAATAATAATGGATTTCCGCCATGTATCGCCTAATTCAATCAATTATACTAAACATACAATCAGATACAATTTAAAAGTTGTATCTTAAAAGAAATTCTACTTCTATAATTCATCACCATCATCTCAGCTCATATACATATATGTGTAGTGTGTAGTGGGACATCTCACTGTTGGGGCTCGAGCCTCCTCTATAATGGGAGGGTAATTGACCTATATACTACTATTACCACTACCACTACTACTACCACTACTATACCACGCTGATCAGACGTGTTGGTATAGGGTTTTGTTTCGAGGTTTCTTTCTCTCGCATAGATGTTATATGCGTTTTATATCCCTTAGTCGTCTCGTACGATCACCCATGGATAGGATAGGTGGTGGTGAATTGTATTCTTAATCCGTCACCACACGGAAAATCTATAATTTTATCTAATGGTGGCTACTAATACTTGCTAGTAAGGGTTGGTAGTATTACCAACCCTTACTTTACTCGTGGATGTCGTAAAAGACGACTAAGAGCCTTACTGCGGCCTGGGCCAACACTACTTGATGCCATTTGGTCAACATGCATTACCAAGGAGAGTTGATGTCAAGCAGGCGGCCGATCATAAAACTATTGCCAATAACCTTTGCAATATGTAAGAAGAGGGGTACATATTGCGTCGACCCCAAGTAATTGGGATAAGAGCAGGAGAATGGTGATGGTGGCTACTAATACTACGAAACCTTACATTACACGTGGGTATCGTAGAAGACCTGTATGAGCACGACTAGCACCAACTCCATCTGATGCCGTCCGTTCAACTAATTCAGTTCAACTATTGCCAAAATTATTGCAATATATAAGGTGGAAGGGGACCGCTCCCGAAAACAAAGACAGGTAACCCTACTAGTCCTACTTGTAATGATAGGCTAGAAAAAAAAATCGATTTGGATGAAAAAAAATTTTTTTTCACCACGCGAGGTCGTTGAACTCTTGAACATATGATCGTGAGTTTTGAATAGATTGCGTCTTTTCTCATCTGAGTAAAGTTACGTATTTTTTATGTGATTATCGTTACGTGGCACTATCCTAATACGATGGAATGTGAAAAAAACTTGAAATTTGTTGTGAAAACAAAAAATTTTTTTTAGTAGGACCAGTAGGGTTACCTGTCTTTATTTTCGGGAGCGGTCCACTTCCACCCTTTATATGATGGTAGAAGATTATAGGTATATTGCGTCGAACCCAAGTAATTGCATTAATTGATAAGAACAAGAGGAAGATGATAAATTAGTTCTTTTAAACCATCGCATTTGATTTTTAATAGTAATATCGAATATAATTTATTCACAGGAAAGTGTAGACACACCATTAGTTGAAAGAAGAAAGAACTGGTTTCAAAGACAGATATCAAGAATGGGTTCAGTAAGGTCTGCTTCTACAGCGTATTCTTCTGGTGGTCTCTTTGGAAGGAATCGACATAATTCAGTGGTGTATTCAAGCCCAGAGGCTGGGCAGCCTGTTGTGCCACCTCCACCACATCATAAAATGTCTTTATATGAAAGACTCGTTGGTCGCAAATCTGGACGGGGCCAACATAGACAGAATTCTAGGCACGGTAAGATGTTTTTTTTTAAATCATAGACAGCATCGTTGGGTGCAAGATTTGTGCTTATTAAGAGAAAATTGGGTTATTATATCACTCACATTTGATAAAACTCCAACTGATGCCGTTTGGTCAGTAATTACTAATTGGTCAGTAAATAAAAATTATTGGCAATAGTTTTATGACCGGCCGCCTGCCAGACGTCAACCCTCCTTGGGAATGTAATTGTTGACCAAACGGCATCTGGTGGAGTTAGCCCAAGTCGTTATAAGGCTCTTAGTCGTCTTTTACGATATCCACGAGCAAAGTAAGGGTTAGTAGTATAAGTAGTATTCGCAGCCGCCGCCACCGACACAATATTATAAAAAAAAAATAACCGTTTTGTTGTACTGTTCATGTATGTATGTGTCGATTATTAATTGTAAATTTAATTAATACGTCCCCGCCGTGGCAATGCATTCGAGAAAATTGTTAGTAGTATTTAGCCTTCGTCCTTAGCTGGGGGGGCACAGTTAAAACATTACTTATTTTTACTGATCGTCGCGCCGCCTACAGATTGTACAAACATAGCTGCCATTTTGTTGTAATTGTCAAAAATTTGACAACTGAGAATTGTTATTTTTTGTTCCTAACGTATGTACTTATTGTCAATAATCTATTTTCGGTTATTAATGTTCGTTCTGGAAATTATCTCAATTTTCATTATTAAGTTTATACTATTGCCGTTTCGTTAACGGCTGATATGTTATTTTTATATTTCAGGGTAGGTTTCATAGTAAAGAAAAATCCTATATAATTACATACACACAATATGTAGATACGTAGGTATATATGTATATTACTCCAACTTTAGTTCACCGCCTTAGCTCTAGGTAGCAGCACTTTCCATACATGCATATTTTACCATCGAGTTGCCACTCTTTTTAGTTAATATAATTTTACTCTTTGGTCCTTAGCCTAGCACTCATTAAAATCAAAATTAAAATAAGAAATTGTCTTTTTACCTATATTGTAATACTGTCCATTTTCGCTAATTAAGCTGTTTGAAATTTATAGATTTAAAACTAACATACATTTTAGTATAGAAAGAATTTTAGTAAAACTATGACTAATATTTAGAAAATTTTCTAAAATATATATTTAAATCATAATATTAAATTATTTGTAGGTCAAAAAAGCAACGGTTCAGCAGTGCCGATTACACTCCGTAACCGACCCCGAATACCCACGCCGGATGTCACGAAAGAGGTCATGGACCGCGAGAACAGGATCGCTATGGGCATGCAGAACATGGGAGTTATTATGGCTCAGGGCTATCAGAATGAAGTGCCTGTACTTGGAGCACTTGTATTGTCTCCGATTCAAGAACTCGATAGTGGATCAGTGAATAATACACTGCACGCCGGCCAGCCGGGGACGACTGCTTTGGCACAGGCAGTCCTATCTCCTGCATTGACTTCTGGTGGAATAACGCCAATGTTGACAGCGGCACCCGTGACGTTATCGCCCATAGGTGTATCACAGCTCACGTCTTTGGTTAGCTCGACGCCATCGACACCTCGTGCCGAAAGAGGTGCGGCAGATGGTTCAGGAGGTTCACCACATTCTCCACGAGCCACAGTTACGGAATTACCGCTGTCAGATCGTGAAAGTGAACACAGCGCTGCTAGCACGGGGACACCCCCAGAATTCACAAGAAAACGAAACAGTTCCAAAAGAGGAGAGGTTTACGTATAGATTGTCCGTCGATGATGCCCAATGGTGCTTGAAATGTGATCGATGAAACATTTTATGTTGGATAAGTAACTAAGTACATTGAGCGTCAATGAATGTTGATCTTCTTTATATGAAAGCCTTAAGTCAAGTTACCAGACGTTTTGAATACATAGACTTATATGCTAAATCCATCACAAACCAACCACAATCGAACTTCTGCAACATAAGATATGTAGTTTCAAAGTGTTATATCAACAGTTTATTGTGTCATAATTTTTTTTAAATATCTTTATATCGAACTAAAAGCAACATTAAATTTGAATTATGAGTAAAATAAAACATTGTTCAATGAGTTATTTAATTTCATGCTGTCACTTTATAAGACTCAAATAAATGTTATAATATAAATGTATTATAATTAAGGATTGTATTTTTTTTTAATATAATGCGTTACGCAAAAGTATAGGATTCACTGCGTCTAAAAGATGTCAACGGTCTGACGCCGCCAAATATGTACTTGGGTACTCATTATTTTCAAATCAGAAGTCTTATTTTATTAGATAGCTGAATTACGTTCTAAGAATATAATTGAATTTTATGCACAGGCAGGGATTGTATTGTATAGATTTATATTAATGTATTTTTATTATAGTTTTAAAATTTTAAATATCACAATATTATTTAATACACTTTCATTTGTTTTTGATTATTTCGATATTTTTCATGTAAATGAATAAAAGCCGGTTTTGCGTAGCCGTGTCATTGGATTCCGATAAGTGAGCGTCACTACAAATTTAATTTTATTCAATATTGAGAGGATGGGATGCGGTGAGCCTGTCGCTCATGGCAAATAATATCCTGATGTATTTCATAATTTATAAAAGCCAACGATAAAAGCCTATAAAACTTTTAGTACTTTTAATTTTATTGAAACAGTCTATTGTTGTGACTAAAAATAATAAAGACTAAAAGTCTTTTATATCTTTTCATCATTGGCACTTCATTGTGAAATTTTTAGATGATCACTATAATCGTTGATTGGGACAATTAAAAATGATGATTATCCAGATGTTTATTAATTTCTTGTCAATAACTAAATATGATTCAATCTAGATATAATACTAGAATAATGTGTGACATAAAACTGCTGCAGACCGGTGGACGACGTCTCTTTATTCTTTACAGCGTTGTAGAATCCTTTTGAAAAGATATGTTGGCGTATTTAACTTCGGGAATAGATTATAGAGTGTTCAGTGAAGTAGTTTACAATCAAAGGCTGTATTTTCATGAATTATTATTTGAGCAACGTTTTCAAGCATTGATTTATTAATAAGTAATGATGTCTAATGTTTTGGTAAGATTAAACTAAATGCCTTTTAACTTTATGAGAAAGTAGGACTGAAATTTATAAATATCTGTATAGATACTCAATTCGATTTATACACAGTATCATACCAATAGTAATTCATATATTTAATATACAGAATCTTATTAATTTACAAAAAGAACATCATTGTGTAATAATTTTAAAGTTGGAGCCGTAGCTGTCCACCACAGACTCTATAGACTTATTCTCTATCTTCTAAGCAGTATACAGAAGTAACAATATTTCCCTGTAGCCGCAGATTATTGAGTGAATTTATTACTATTTAGGCCTCCTCCGTAATGGGAGGGAAATTAACCTACTATACCACGCTGGTCAGACGTGTTAGTATAGGGTTGTGTTTCGAGTTTTCCTTCTCTTGCATAGATATTATATGCGTTTTATATCCCTTACGCATTTATCACGATCACCTACAGGTAAAATATGGGGGTTGTGAATTGTATTCTTACTCAGTCACCATACGGATAGATAACTTACATATAAACCACTATATGTTGTCTTTCAGCCAGTCCTGACTGAGCCTAAAACATCCATAAATTGGTCTAGCAAGAGTTTTAAAGGTGCTATAAACTGGCAATAAATACGGGTTCTTTCTGTATAGACATTAAAAATGATGAGGTAACACCATTTACGTATACATATACATAGACATTAATTGACGTGTGCCTGATCCTATTCAGTTTATTAACTTTCATCATTTATTTTTAATCATTAATCTACATACTAGCGGACGTTCAATGATCGATTTAACAATGTAAAGTAAGACAAATAATACGCATTTAAATGTATCTTTCAAAATTATTTAAGTTTTACTTAGTATTAACTCTATTTAGTGCTATGTGGTTGCTTGAGAGCCTGGGAGGCTACGAATACTACCAACCCTTACTTTTGCTTGTGAAAGTCATAAAAGACAACTAAGACTTTATATCGATCTGAGCCAACTCCACTTGATGCTGTTTAGTCAAGAGGACGGAGGAGAAAGACATTTCCAAGGAGGGTCGACATCAGACAGACCACCGATCTTATAAACGTAACAATACTTTGTGTAATCCACAAATTGTTTTTCTGATTTTGAGTGTAATTTGTGTCCATTTATTGTTGAAAAGTCCCCCGCAATACAAGGATTATTTTCTTCACGCTGGGTGTTGCTTAAAAAATAAATGTTCTATGTTGTCATAGAGTGAAAGTAGAAATAAACATCGAAATTTATTAGAAAGTTATTAATTGAGATAATAAAAAGGTGAGAACGTTATGTAACTGTCAATAGAGCTTCCGACTCTCTCGCTCACCGAGCGAAGCGCAGCAGCACATTGCCATTACTCAGACATCGTTGTTCTGCGAGAGTGGGGTACTGCCCCAGACGGACCGGCACGCGTCTGTACACAGAAAATTAACAGCGTGGTCCTACCACTATTAATTGAACTTACTTGGACTTTAACTAATATTATTGTTACTCAATTTAAATAAAATTGTTATAAGAGCTTGACATCGACCACAGCCAGCTTCATCTGAAGCCGTCTGATCAACAATAATATCCAAGAAAACAACTTCAGGCAGCCCACCGATCATAAAACTATTGTCAATAACTTTTGTAACATATAAGATGAAAGAGAAGTACATATTGCATCGAGCCTAAGTAATTATGATAAAAGCAAGGATGATGATAATGATGATGACCTGATTATAAGTTTGACATTCAATACTGTGCTCGTGGATGTCATAAAAGACGATTAAGAGCTTTACATCTAACTGAGTCAGCTCAATCTGACGCTGTCTGCTCAACAATTATGTTCCCAAGAAGATTTGACGTCAAGCAGACGGCCGGTCATAAAACTATAGCAAATAACTTTTGCAATGACGTGACCAGGACGATGATGATATAAATTGATTGAACTTGCAACTACAGCGTGACATCTCCATTCTATAAAATTGAATACATTTGTAGTTACATACATAGCACTAGCGATCCGCCCTCGTTTCGCTTCGGTTTCACTCCACAACAAATTCCAAGTCTACAGGGGGACTATTTGAAAATGTAGCTTTTTTTGGTTAACACCTATGCAATCCCCTTTATTGATGTAATTTTTAAAAAGCCGTTCATAGTTTACCTCTGCATTGTAACACAAATATGCCTACCGAAATTCAAGTCAGTAGGAGCTTTAATAAAGAAATGAGGATTTTTACGTTAAAACCTCCGCATTTTCTTTTAGGAAACGAATTTTGTAAAATCTATTATCATTTGACCTTTACAGGGTAGAAAAAACGTTCATACCAAATTTAAAGTCTGTAGGAGCTATATTTAAAAAAATGTGATTTTTACACCCCAGCAAACCCCCTTGCGGTTGGAATTTCGTAAAATCTGTTCTTAGCTGATCTCTACTCGGCGAAAGGAATATTCCTACCAAATTTTTAAAGTCTGTAGGCCTTATAGTTCCAGAGATATCGTGATGAGTCAATACATAGGTGGAGATCTCATATATATCCCTACTAATATATAAATGTGAATGTAAGTTTGTTTGTTACGCTATCACGCTAAAACTACTCAACCGATCATCATGAAACATTGTACACATATTTTTGGAGGTATTAAAAGTAACATAGGATACTTTTTATTAAAAAAAATCAAATTTTTTATATGAAAAATAAAAAAATTGTTTGTCAAAATCTCAAAATCTAGCTTCTTCAACGCCATCTAGCAGTCCAGTAACGAAGTTCCAACCCTGAGTATTGTAATACCGTTGCACTTTATTACCGACGGTCAAAAATAAAAATAGGGGATCAAAAACTTTAGGAAAGTAACCTTTTACGCGGGCGAAGCCGCGGGCAGAAGCTAGTATATATATATATATATATATATATATATATATATATATATATCATCATCATTTGCCTGCCCTCATCCCACGCTAAGTGGGGTCGGCACAACACGTTCTTGTCTTCCACAATCTTCTATCAGCCGTCATATCTGCACTCACAACTTTTATACACATATCCTCGTTTACACAATCCATCCATCTTTTTTTGGGTCTCCCACGACTCTTACGCCCATCCACAAGCATATTGGTAACCCTCCTTGTCACATGCCTTTCATCCCTCCTCATCACATGTCCATACCAAGACAATCTCGCGCTCCTACACTTCTCTATCACTGGTGCTACTTTTAAACTTCCCCTAATATACTCATTTCGTATCTTATCTAGTCTTGTCACCCCACACATCCATCTTAACATACGCATCTCAGTAGCATGCAATCGTCTCTCATCCGTCTTTTTCAATGCCCAACTTTCAGATCCATACATAACGACAGGTCTAATGATACTCTTGTAAATTTTTCCCTTAAGTTTAAGGGGCATCCGCGCGTCGCATATTGTTCCCGAAACCTGTCGCCATTTCATCCAGCCTGCATTCATTCTCCTACTAACTTCCCGGTCGATATTGCCGTCATTTTGGAGAAGCGAGCCTAAGTACTTAAAATCGGGGCAGACCGGTAGGGATACCCCATCTAAGGCAATGTGAGAGAATTGGGAAGAGCCACCGAAGTTACAGAACAAATGTTCAGTTTTGGTACGGCTGATCTTAAGGCCAACTCTTTCCAACCTTTCCTGCCATTTTTCCAGTCTGCTCTGTACCTCAGCTGCGTCCTCCCCGACGAGAACAATGTCATCTGCAAACAGCATACACCAAGGTGCTTCCCCCTGTATGTCCGATGTCAGAGCATCCATCACCAGGAGGAATAGATAAGGGCTTATAGCCGATCCCTGGTGCAAGCCTACTGCCACATTGAACTCGTCAGTAACGCCGGCTTCGGACCGAACATTTGTTCGCGCTCCTGCATACATAGCTTTCACTAATCTTACATACTTCCCAGGTATTCCTCGTTCTTTCAAAGCCCACCACAGAACTTCCCGGGGAACACGGTCGTACGCCTTCTCTAGGTCTATGAATACCATGTGCATGTTTTTATGTACACATTGGTATTTTGCCATAAGTTGGCGTAAGCCAAAAATTGCGTCCGTGGTACTCAGTCCTGGCATAAAACCAAATTGGTTCTGGGTTATCTTACATTCCTCTCTCATTCTTTTCTCTATTACTTTCTCCCAAATCTTCATGCTATGTGACATAAGCTTTATTCCTCGGTAGTTGTTGCAGTCTTGTACATCACCCTTATTTTTAAAGATGGGCACCAGAGAACTGGAACACCATTCGTTCGGGATAGACTCTTCATGCAACAACTTGCCGAAGAACAAAGTCAGCCAGTTCCATCCGTCGGCTTTCAGAAATTGCCATACCTCCACAGGTATACTGTCTGGGCCAACTGCTTTACCATTTTTCATGCTCTGGACAGCCTTTTGTACTTCATCTATACTTACTTCCTCTACCAAACCCAAGTTGATCGGTAGATCCTCTATCTTACCAGTCCAAACGTTCTCCTCATTCATTAATTTTTCAAAATAACTTTTCCAACGCCCTTTTATTTCTTCATCATTCATTAAAACTCTTCCATTACAATCTTTTATACATTTAACATGCACAACATCTCTAGCATTCCTTTCTCTCGCTTTCACTAGACGGTATAATTCTTTCTGTCCATTAGGACTGTCGAGACGTTGGTATAATCGGTCTTGAACTTTACCTCTAGCGATTGCGACACCTTTCTTACCTTTTTTCTTACATTCCACATAAGCTATTCTTTTTTGCTCTTTCAACACCGGGTTATCATCACTCACATTTTTCCATTCTTTAAAAGCATTCTTCTTTTCTTTCAAAACCTTTTGTACACTATCATTCCACCACCATGTATCTCTATCAATTATTCCTTTACCTTTCGTCTCACCCAGAACATTCTTCGCTACTTCCTAAGGGAAGTACACAGTTACATAGGAAGCCATTTCATTCCAACATTCATTTACAGTCTTTTCTTTCATTCCTTTCTCCATCTCAATCATTCTATGAACTACTCTCTTTCGAAATTCTTTCGCGCAATCTTCTTTCTCTAGCATGTACCACTTAATTTTTGGTGGGGGCCTAGGTTTAAACTTAGCTATTTGCACTGAGGTTTTAACTTCCAGTAACAATAAGCGATGTTGGGAAGTTAAAGGCTCACCCGGAATGACTTTGCAGTCCACTACTGCGCGTATGTTATTTCTTCTAAGAAGAAAGTAATCTATTTGGCTGCTGTGGTTCCCGCTTTTATACGTGGTTAAGTGACTTTTGCGCTTCTCAAAGAAGTTATTGACTACAGCCAAATCGAAGGCTGACGCAGCCTGCAGTAGAGTTCCGCCTCCCTAAGCCCCACCCGCCATGCACCCTTTCATACCCTGCTTTCATCCTTCCTACATGTCCATTAAAATCACCTCCTATATAGATTATCTCACTCTGTGGAATGCACATTAATATTGAACTCAAATCCTCCCAAAACTTACCTTTCGCTACATCATCGCATCCAACCTGTGGCGCATACACACTCAAAATGTTCAATATTAAATTATCCAAAACCACTTTAATTGCGATAATTCTGTCATTCACTCTCCTTACATCCGTCACACATTTTTTCAATTCCTTATCCAACACTATACCCACTCCATTTCTCTTACCATCGCCTCCACAATAGAAAAAATTATAACCCATTCCAATCTCTCTAGCTCTCATACCCTTCCATCTTGTCTCTTGCACACATGCTACATTCACTCGTCTTCTTGCCAAAACATCCACTAGCTCTCTTCCTCTTCCAGTCATCGTACCTATATTCCAACTTACCATCCTCATTCTTACTTCACGGACTCGCGTCTTACGTCGCACCCGTCCCTGATGCGACAACCCTGATCCATTTTCCGCAGGCGCCGGGTGCTGCGCCTGCGCGTCGCTTCGGGGGTACGCCCTAACATTATCATGCACTTCATTCGTTCTCAAGACCATGTTGTGAAGAATATATATATATATATATATATATATATATATATATATATATATATATATATATATATATATATATATATATATATATATAGATAAAAGCCACCAAATTTATCAGTATCTACAACAATCCAATTCTAGAAACATCTTAGAACTCTTTGAAAACGTTCACCACTGCATTTCATGACTTCATTAAACTTTTGAAATTGACTGGTGACGGTAAATTAAATGGCGAATATATTACATTCACTCACTTCAATTGGCAGATGATATCGATGATTTACAGCTGAATTGCTGATTTGCTTGCAGTGGATGTTATTTGCATATTATATCTCTTAGTCATCTTTGACCACCAGCCAGGGTGATGGATTGTATTATTACTCCATTACCACATGTAAATACCGGGTCGTGACAGAAAAAAATTGGTTCACAGGAATCTTTTAGGTATACTAGCTTTTGCCCGCAACTTCGTTCGCTTGGAAGTCGAAAATGGTTATAATAGATTTTAATTGGTTTTTACATTATTAATTTTGTCATAACATATGAATTATTATGTTTAAATACGTGAATACTTATAAAATATAACAATATTTATTATCGTGTAGTGATTTGAAGGTTAAATAAACATGAAAATAAAATAAAATTTTGTTATAATTTATCAACACGAAGCTCGACCTTTTATCTGGTGAAAGTTACAAAGTGGTATCTTTTTAGAATGAAATCGAAATACTTCACCTTTTTTTTGGCAGGCTATGGTTTTGGACACACGCAGCCCATTCCGTCCGGAGCGCTGGAATGGCAGCGTGTGGCCTCATAATCCACCATGTTCCCTCCTCTTCGCCATTAGGCCGACTACTGATACTGGTCCCTTGAGATCTGTGGCCGAACCTGTTAATTATCCTTTTAGGTATCTTCATCATCGGAGCTCCAGAAACAGTGTATTTGCGGGAGGCACACTAATTCCTGGTCCATGCACTCGCAAGAAATACTACACCTACCGCACCATTTCTTTATAAATAATATTTTATGTTTTTACACGCTTTTTATTAGCTTGACCTGTATGTTTGTAACCGACTCCTTTGGACTTGATTTTGACCCACTTCGAACGGTCAGATTTCATTTAAATTTAGTAGACTTATCGAGGACGGATGACAATGCAATAATTTAATAAGATTACACCATTATCCTAATTAAGCCACTGTGTTTTGTTAGTTTCATATTAAATAGTTAATAAAACTCGAGCTACGTCGTTCAATTCATCAGGTTAAGGGCCCAGAAAAGCTCAGAAATAAAGACAGTGTAATATCTAATGGTAAAATCAGTGATCAAAGACATTGAAGTGAACATTAAAAACGAAACGTAGTTCGTGTAAAAGTTTTCTTGTTAGGTCTTTGCGAAGTATTTAAGTATTTGAATTATCTATTTGAAAATGGCATTAAATAATACTCTCGCATTTATCGAAAACCTGTCTGTTTTTTTTTTTTTTTTTTTGCGGTGGGCTATGGACGTCGCACTCAGCCAAATCGGTCCGGGGTGACGGAAGAGGTGGCGCGCAACCCCATTGACCCACCGCAACCTCATTGACCCACCCTGCAAGCACCTCTTCTTCGCCGTGCGAGCGGGCCACCGGTACCCGATCTTTGTCTTCGGTGGTTTATCGAAAACCTGTCTGGCCATACAAATTATGCAACCTGGCGTTTCGCAATGCATACTTACAACATGAGGAACTTTGGGATTGCATAGAAGACTTCTCAGAAAGTGTAGATAAGAAACGATACGCTAAAGCTAAGACGAAGATAATACTCTCAGTCAATCCAACAAATTATGTGTACATTCAAATCTCGTGTATTGCCAAAGAAATATAGGAGTAATTGACAGGAATTATCTGTGCAGTCCTCAGGACAAGTAAGCTTAGACACTTATATATTATATAGGTCATGACAAAAAGGTCCTGTTTAATAATGTTTTACATGTTCTCAAACTAGCAACCTAGCAATCTGATATCTGTGAATCAGGTTATTCAAAGTGGTGGCCAAGTAAGATTTGACAAAACTGACTGTTAGTATAAACAGTAAAAATCAGATAACAACAGCTAATTTATAATCAATAACATGTACCGGCGGAACATGGATACAAGTCATTTACTTACTGGCTATGTTTTCATCAAGAACTTGTGTGTGGCCGCCCGAAGGCCCCGCGAACCCAAACTAAAAAGAATAAAATAACTTTTTTAATTATTCAAGTTAAGGTGGAGTCATAAATAAAAGAAATTATTTTAATGTAAAAAAGCGTGGGGTGCTTTCTGAAAATATTGCGATAATGTCGCTACTCCTAGTATCTAGTCATGTGAGACAAGTGTGCGGTATGATAAGTGTACTCAAATCACTGTATTTCAGTCCAAAGCGAATGGGATTGCGCACACTTAGCTACATGACTCTATCAATGGAATGTTAACATCAGGCACCCCACGCTTTTTTACATTAAAATAATTTCTTTTATTTATCACTCTACCTTAAATTGAATAATTAATAAAGTTATTTTATACTTTTTAGTTTGGGTTATATATAAAAGCGTGTTTTTTTAGTTTTTTAAACTATTATTTATTTATTCGGATGTTAGAATCATCAGACTACTGTGTGCTCTTACTTTGGAAGATGTCACATATAATGCCCGTAGGTGCAGCAGCCTTTCCTCAAATATACTCTCGCTACCCTAAGAACTTGACCTTGAGCTTTGTTTATGGTCAATGCAAAACAGACTGTGCTGGCAAACTGCACTCCCTTGAATTCAAATTTGATGGTGTTAGGAAAATCCTAGGAATAAATGCAGACTTAGCTCGAGAAAACGGGTTAGTATGATTGCGTCAATTAAATTGGGATGCAATATTTTCTCTTGCAATCTGGTGGCATTCTATAATTTTGATGGATTTATACTGCACAGCAACATGTTTGGCGCGCCAACTCTCAATTTTAAGACGTGAGTTGGTAGACCGGGGTTTCAGTGTATTTACGAACTCAACCGGTGATCTGACTCGGTGTTTATCACTTTAGGGTAAAGGATTTATTTTGATATTCGACCCCTTCGAATGAGTTTAAACGTTTGCAAGTAAATATTGTAAAGAGATCAGGACGACCGTAGTGGCGCACATACGTCATGGCATCTTGTGATCCAACTGATCAGCATGAACGTCCTGTCTCCCTATCGCATCTTGCATGTATAACTATCCGCTCTAAGCTTCGTCTGATTGTTCCTAATATAACTCAACCGTTCCGTATCGATTCGTCGACTAAAAAACAGTGAACGAAAATTTAACAGGCTATACCTAATCTTCTCCTTTCCTAATCATTGTACGGTAAGAATAAAAACTTGCAGCACATACCATTTTTTAAGTAGTTATTTGGTCTTTAATTCGCAATGAAGTATTTATCCTCACCCTAGCCAAACAAAAGTGAGTACTGTAATATATCGCAGGAGTTCACCTATTCAATGGTATCTGTTATTATAGATCTCAATTATAATTTGCTAGAAAATTGCTTTCCAATAATTTCAAACTAAGTCCCTATGAAGCCGTGTGCTAAAAGCGCATGACTATTCTAAAGCTCAAATCAATCAAATATCATACTAATATAGTACGATGTCTTTCGAGATATTCCAATTTTAAAGAGTATTTGCATTGCAACCAAGCTTTTTCGTGAGTTAAACCTTTTTTGATTGAGTTTTCAATCATGTGTCAAAATAAAATGTACCTAATTTAAATCAAAAGTAATAAGAAGTATTAATATGAACTTCGATGCAAATCACCCAAAACAAAATATTGTCATATAATCCAATTTTGTAGTTTTAGCAGCTTAACGCTGGCTTTAGTTAGCAATGGCGTTAGTTGCTCATAAGGTACAAGTATACTCTTTCTAACAGCGGATTAGTTATACAGTGTTCTTGGCAATACATTTTTCTTTCATTTTAATACAATGTCCTCAACGTTGTACATACTCAGGGTATTTATTTATTAAAATTGTGGTAAAAGACGACTAAAACTTTGACCTGTGTCAATTCCATCTTATGCCGTTTGGTCAAAAATTACGTTCTCCAGGAGGTTTGACGTCAGGCAGTCCTCCAGTCGTAAAACTATTGCCATAGTTTTGGAATATTTAGAAGAATTAACTTAATAATTACTTAGAGGCAATGCCTTACATAAAGCAATACAGGATACTATAATACAGGATAGGCAATAATTCAGGATAAGAGCAGTAGAATAATGATTAAAGAATGAAGAAAGATACTATACAATTTGGTTAATTAGTTAATATATACTAAAGCAACAATCGACTGTTGGAGTGCTAATAAAGATAAGGCATAAAAATCTATTTCTAAAACTTTTGTAACGTTAAAATTCAATTGTTATTTAAAGTTTTAGAAACGTATACATAGAAAAGTACTATGAGCATCATAATTAAAATGTTTGAATTGTAACTAATTAACACCAAATGGAGAGGTCAATTATTATATATTATATATTAAGTTTTTTTCCTACCTTTTTAGGATATGAAATTCATTAAGCCCATTCACTTAACTCTTATTAAGTTATAAAATAAATATTAAATTAATTAGGCACCTGAATATTATTTGCATTACATACACAGAAAAAGGAACATACACACACTACACTCCCTGGTCCATGACAGAATTAAACAGCTTCTGTAGGGCTTTTAAAACTTACCGTCTACTCTCAAGAACTCTCTGGTAATTCCGTCACCTACCGGTACTTTTCCATTCTTTAATTATTTTAGAGTCATTCTGATCTCGTTCAATATGACGTCCGGAATTTCTTCGGTATAGTGCCGAGTTAACTTGGATCTGGAGTCTTGGTATTGGAGCCGACAACAGGGTTCTGAGATGATTTACATAACTGTCCATAGAACCTTTCGACTTCTTCCAGGATTCACTCTGGAATGAAATGACAATACCGTTATCGGTCTTTAACTTAGTTATTTGGCTTTGCTCAATAGTCAAATCTCGTGCGAGCACGTTGGAGCCTCGGTTTAGCGCTATCTATATTTCATTTACGCTGTGTATTAATTTCAACGAATGACGCCGCGCATAAATTTAGAGATTTGTCTATTAATCTGTCTAAATTCAACTGCACCGTTATTTTTTTTCCGTTGCATGACTTTGAGAGTCTGGTTTTATTTTGGTTCTAATTACGCGAGCCTTGAACAATTTTAACCGAAACGTGTGAACAGTTACCATGAACCTGTTGTTCATATCAATCGAAGATTTATAAGTTTCCAGGCATTGATTGAAGAAGAGAGAGAAGAAGAAGCATTGAAGCGCTTATGAAATTCGAGCTGAAAGCTGTCTGGGTTCTGGTGGTGTAGGTGTGTGTATAGACTTCATCAAGCGAGATCGCTCGACTTTTGTACGATGATTCAATGTGCCTCGTACTATCTGGTGGGAACTTCCAGTTTTAATCCTGCTGATCACAGAGACATCATTAAATATTTATTGTTTATCCATTTTGGTTTGTTTGTTCATCCATCTCTTTTAATTGAACCATCGGGACTAACGCAGGTCCACTTCCTAAGTGGTTGGTTCTTAAAGAATAAATTTATCATAAAAAGGGTTTGGACGCATGTGAAGTGGGTTTTGAACGTGTGGATGGCTTTCAAGATGTCCTCATAAGGCCTCCACTACATCATCTGAGTATGTCGAAGTCGGTGCGTAAACCTGTATGACCTTCAAAGAATACTGTTTGGTTATTATGAGTATAGGGTATGCTGTCTTTGTTGACATACTCTCGATCCTTCCCCGTTGTCTACTAGATACTTACGAACGATAAACCCTACAACGCCTTAGGACGGGTGCAATCCCTTCTGGTAGAAGAGCAGGTTGCCATACCGGAGGATTATCACGGAGGGCCCTTCTCTTCGCATTTTTGAATATCCTACAATGTCCCATCGGATTTTGCTCAATTCCTCTGACAATTCGATGACCATCTCAATGATTGTAAGCGTCCAAATGTTGTCAGTTACCAGGGTTAAGGGTTGATTTGTTTGGTAGCCGAACCGTGGCCGGATAGTCTTAGTACCCCTGCCCCGCCACCAACATTCGAAAATAATACCATAGAATGGCGGAACTGCCACGACTGCGGGCTGTAACGTTTTGTGTATTGATATTTAGGGAGGTACAATGTCGTAATCGCCAGCCTTGGCAGGCGCATTAGCGACCGCAGTAGGTGTATTAAGTTTCCCAGAAGAAAGTTGCTGCCCACTCTCCAGAGGAGGCCTTCAGCCGTTTTTACGACTCCTACGGACAAGTATGGGGTGACGACAATTGTTTTCTGTTCCCTTCGCCATACGGGGAAATTCGAATATATATTAAATATCCCATATCTTCTCTAGAATTTTGGTAATTTTATTTTATATGTAGGTTAACGTATTTCTTGTAGCAAGGTTCATTTTTTGTTCCTTTAATCCTTACTAATATTATAAATGCGAAAGTAACTCTGTCTATCTGTCTGTCGCTCATTCACGCCAAAACTACTGAACCGATCTAAATGAAATTTGGTACACAGATAGTCTAGAGCCTGATAAAGGACATAAGCTACTTTTTAATGCAAAAAAAAGGTTGTAAAGGGGGATGAAAGTGGTAAGGAAGTATCGTTATTTTTAAAGCGGGAAGGTTGAAACTTATTTTTAGGCTATTGATTAGATATAAATAAATATGACATTAAAGTGTTGTAAAAATTTACCCTTAAGGGGTAAAATAAAAATAGGGGATGAAAAACTTTAGTAAAGTATCCTTTTACGCGGGCGTAGCCGCGGGCAGATGCTAGTAAAATTTTAAATTAAATAATTGCGATAATTTTAATTTTAAATTTTAAAGAACATAATTTAAACAATTAAATCTAAGTATATTTGTAAACCATAGAGCTTACAATTCATCATCATCATCATCACAGCCCATAAATGTCCCACTATTGGGCTAGGGTTTCTTCCGTAATGGGAGGGAAATTGACCTACTATACCGCGCTGGTCAGACGTGTTGGTATAGGGTTTTGTTTCGAGTTTACCTTCTCTCGCGTAGATGTTATATGCGTTTTATATCCCTTAGTCGTCTCGTACGATCACCCACAAGTAAGATATGGGGTAGTGAATACTATTCTTACTCCGTCACGACACGGAAAAGAAGAGCTTACAATTATTTTATTAAAATAGACTATAGACAACTTTAAAACAAATAAAAAAAACTATAGACAATTTTAAAACAATTAAAAAAAAAAAATAAATTAAATCAATAGATTATTATCAGTTGATCTAGGTGGCCACTAACTTTTTCAAATGTCGTCATCGTCTGCACGCAGTCAAATAAACCGTATGAACTTCACTAAGGGAGAAAAATGTATTTTTATACATATAGTTGCATCGTTTACCTTAATTATTTTCATGTGCATTATATACATTATCCATTTATCTCTAGTTAACCATACAAGAAGTGATGTACTGAAGATATCGCCACGGATTTATAAGCACCGTAAGTTTCCATTATTTAGATTTAAACACCATTGTGAGAATACCAGGAATATGTGTCTACCTGCACATTCTTAAATTTGAAAAACATAAAAAAAAATCCGCCAAGTGCGAGTAACTCGTGCGTGAAAGGTTCCGTACCATATATATAAAAAGAATATGTGATGTAACTAAAAATTTAAGGTTTTCGGAATTTTTCCATTATATATGCAATAAATCGTTGCTTCATGCAAAATTTTAAGATTCTAGGTCGACTGGAAGTACCCTTTAGGTTTTGATTCCCTTGCTAGTAGTTGCGTTACTTTAATTTTTTCACAGCTTTAAGGGACAGTAGACTTGAGTATTTGATATAAATTTCAGCTTGATTCTCCACGCGTTCCTGAGAAAAAAGGTCTTGACAGACAGACAAACAGACGGACGGACGAACAACAAAGTGATCGTATAAGGGTTCCGTTTTTTCCTTTTGAGGTACGGAACCCTAAAAATAACAAGGTCTTCTTTATGACTTCTTGAAATAACTTATATTTATGTGAAAATATAAATATAAAATGGTGACGGAGTAAGAAAAAAATTTACCACCCTCTATCTTACCCGTGGTTAAGATACGACTAAGGGATATAAAACGCATTTAACGATCTATGCAAGAGAAGGGAAACTCGAAACAAAACGCTATACCAACACGTATGACCAGTGCTGTATAGTTGGTTAATTTCCATCCCATTACGGAGGAGGCCCAAGCCTGACAGTGGGACATATATGAGCAGTGATGATGATGATGTGAAAGTATATTATAAGCATATCATATCTATTAGTCTTCTTTAACGACATCCACGGCCAAAATAGGGATCGGTGAATTCTATTATTACTCCGTCACCACAAAGACACAAAACACAAATTTATAATATCATCTCAGCTCACATATGTCCCACTGTTCTTTTGGCTCGGGCTCGGGTCTCCCCGTAATGGGAGGGAAATTGACCTTCTATACTTACCGCGCTGGTCAGACGTGTTGGTATAGGGATTTATTTAGAGATTTCATTTTCTTGCACAGGTGCCATATGCATATTATACCAGTTAATCGTTGTTTACGATACTTCCAGGGGTAAGAGAGGGGTGTTCCGTGCGGTGTTCCGCAGGGGTCGGTTCTGGGTCCGACTCTGTGGGACATTGGTTACGACTGGGCGTTGAGAGTGAGTCTCCCCCCCGGGCTGAGCGTTACTTGTTATGTTGACGACACGCTCGTCACAGCCCGGGGCAGGACACTCGAAGAGGCGGCGAGCCTGGCCACTCTCGGCACCGAGGAGATGGTCAGGCGAATTGAGGCACTGGGGCTCAGGGTGGCCCTAAACAAGACGGAGGCCCTACTATTCCATGGGCCCCGTGTGAGGCTGCCCATCGGCGCCTCGTTAGTCGTCAACTCCATCCACATCAGTATCCAGGCCCATATGAGGTACTTGGGTCTGGTGCTCGACGGGCGATGGTGGTTCCGGGAGCATTTTCGTCAAATTGCTCCCCGGTTGGTCGGCGCGGCGTCCGCCCTTTCTCGGCTCATGCCGAATGTGGGCGGACCCAGTTTCGAGGGCCGACGGCTGTATGCGGGGGTGATCCGCTCAATGGCCATGTACGGCACACCCGTGTGGGCGAGAGCTCTGAACGCCCAGCTCAGGGCGGTGCTGTGGAGGCCACAGCGAGCCATGGCGGTCAGAGCCATTCGCGGGTACTGCACGGTGTCTACCGAGGCGGCATGCCTATTGGCCGGGACACCCCCGTGGGACCTAGAGGCGGAGATGCTCTCCGACATCTACTGGCGGGTTACCTCAATGCGCGAAGAGGGTGGCTCCCCATCGTTCAACGAGATAGCCACCTGGCGCGAGGACGCCCGCCGAGAAGTCGTCGCCCGTTGGGCTACGCGGCTGGAGAGGCCTAGACACGGTGTTGTTACCGTTGAGGCCCTCCGGCCCGTACTGATGGAGTGGATGGAGCGCCGGCACTGAGTCCTCTCCTTTCGGCTGGTGCAGGTATTGTCGGGGCACGGGTGCTTCGGTTTGTACCTGCACACGGTCGCGTGTAGGGAATGGACTCCGGCCTGCCACCGTTGCAGCAGTGACGAGGACACGGCGCAACACACGCTGGAGGTGTGTCCGAGCTGGGACGGGCAGCGCCGTGACCTCGTCGCTGTTATCGGTGCCGACCTGACGCTGCCGGCTGTCGCGAGGGCGACGGTCGACAGCGTCAGGAACTGGGACACGGTCGCCGCCTTCTGCGAGGCTGTCATCTCGCAGAAGGAGGCGGCGGAACGAGTCCGGGAGGATTCCCGCGACCCGGGCCGCCACCAGCGGCGCAGGCGCGAATACCTGATGCCGCTCTAACCGAGGCTTCGGGTGATCGGACCGGGGAATTGTCCGGTCACCCGACGTGAGGCCACTGCGTGAGGGCGACGCCCCGACGGCGAAAGCTGTCGGGCGTCGACACGAGAGGAACCCGTAAGGGCTGCCGGGCGGGCCACCGAAGACAAAGATCGGGTACCGGTGGCCCGCTCACACGGCGAAGAGAGGTGTTTGCAGGGTGGGTCCATGGGGTTGCGCGCCGCCCTTTCCGTCGCCCTTTCCGTCGCCCCGGGCCGATTTGCCGAGGCACGACCACATCCATGGTCCCAACTTGCGAAAAAAAAAAGGTGTAAGAGAGGGGTGGTGAATTGTATTCTTACTTCGTCAACACACACTAAAAAGTAACGATTATATAATACTTACACACATACATATCATCACGCCATATCCCTTGCAGGGTAGGCAGAGAGAACAGAGTGCCAGAGAACTCTATCCTTGCATACTTCACTCGCTTCCTCAACATTCATAATTCTCTTCATACACGCTCGCCGGTTTCGGAGATTCTTGACTCCATCTTCCTTCAGTACGTGACTATCTAATCTAATATTTCAAACTATTGAAATTTTGCATTTAACATGCTAGATTATTTATAAAAACTTGATTACGAGCGAAAAAGGAATGTCACATGTTGGAATCGAACCCACGCCTATTGGAAATCCGTTCTAATCATCCTACCACTTGTCAAGTGTAAGCTGTCGTATGATATTCCATTTGCGGCTCGTATCACATTTTCGTCTAGACGTGGACTACTCGTATCTACCCGACAATCGTTTAATAACGATGACACGTGTCATCGTTTAATACAATTCTAACTGCAAAGTTTAAGTATTAAAATCTGTATAATGTGTAAACACGTGTCCTTTAAGTGCGAAAATATAATACGAGCCGCATATTTGATTTTTAACATTAA
Source organism: Lymantria monacha (assembly GCA_905163515.2). Taxonomy (NCBI): domain Eukaryota; kingdom Metazoa; phylum Arthropoda; class Insecta; order Lepidoptera; family Erebidae; genus Lymantria; species Lymantria monacha. The sequence goes on along the minus strand of LR991081.1, from coordinate 50,190,100 downwards.
ATCAGATCATTTATTATGTACTAGCGACCCGCCCTCGCTTCGTTTCAGTTACATCCATTCAGTTATGTAGTTTTCTTTCGCTACGTAGAATTCCTTTCGCAGATGAAAGTTCTTAGAAGCCTGATTCATCTGATCTTTACAGGGCAGAAAAAAAGTACACACCACATTCCAAGTCGGTAGGGGTAGTATTTGAAGCCTGATGCCGCCCTAACCGAGGGTTCGAGTGATCGGACCGGGGAATTGTCCGGTCACCCGACGTGAGGCCACCGCGTGAGGACGACGCCTCGACGGCGAAAGCTGTCGGGACGTCGACAGGAGAGGAGCCCGAGAGGGTATACCGCCGAGCGGGCCACCGAAGACAAAGATCGGGTACCGGTGGCCCGCTCGCATGGCGAAGAAGAGGTGCTTGCAGGGTGGGTCAATGAGGTTGCGCGCCACCTCTTCCGGTTCCGTCACCCCGGACCGATTTGGCGGGGTGCGACGTCCATAGCCCACCGCAAAAAAAAAAAGGGTAGTATTTGAAATAGCAGATTTTTTGGGTTCATACATACGCAATCACCTTTGGGAGTGAAATGTTTTAAAAAGCTGTTCTTAGTTTACCTCTGTATCGTAACATAAATACGCCTACCGAAATTCAAGTTTGTAGGAGTTTTATTAAAAAAATGTAGATTTTTAGGTTAACGCCTCCACATTTCCCTTTGGGAACGGATTTTTGTAAAATCTGTAATCATCTGACCCCTACAAGCCAGAAAAAATGCTCATACCAAATTTTAAGTCTGTAGGAGGAATATTTAAAAAGAATGAGAGTTTTGCACCCCAGCAACCCCTTTTGCGGGTGGAATTTCGTAAAATCCGTTCTTAGCTGACCTCTACTCGGTGAAAGAAATATTCCTACCAAATTTAAATTCTGTAGACCTTATGGTTCGAGATATATCGTGATGAGTCAACACATAGGTGGAAATCTCTTATATATATATATATATATAAATAAAATATATAGAATATAGATAGATATAGATAAGTCTGAAGCGGAAGCGAGTGAAGTATGCAAGGATAGAGTTCTCTGGCACTCTGTTCTCTGTGCCTACCCTGCAAGGTACATGGCGTGATGGTATGTATGTGTATGTACGTAGATAAGTCTCATAAGGGCACCTAAATAATGCCAATTATAAATTTTATTTGAAATGAATTTAATAATCTACCACTATCCGGTGGTAGATATTACTATACAGCGAAACGCGGCCGCAACCTAGAAGATCCTTCAAGAAACAGCGGCCTCGTAATTTTTTAAGCTACCTTTTTTAAATGAAATTCTATACAACATGATTAGTAACTATTAACTCCAGTGTAAGGAACTGTGAACCAGATATATTTCATTTTTTGTTTTCAAAATACGATAAAGAAAAATTATTGGTCCATAAGAGACACCCTCACACGATTTAACTACTAGTGCAGCCATCATTGGAGGGAACGAGAGAGATTTTTTTTATTGCTTATGGTGGCAAACGAGCAAGCAGCGCACCTGATGGTAAGTGTCACAGCTGCCCTCGGACCTTTGCTATACTTAAGATACAGCCAGGACGCTTCCCACCATTACAATCCACAAACTGGATGGGTTTGGGGATTGTAATGGTGGGAAGTTGGGCTTCCGGCCCTCTCGCTCATCGAACGAAGCGCAATTGCACATTGCCATTACTCAGACGTCGGTCTTCTGCAAGAGTGTGGTACTACCCAGGACGGACCGGCCCGCGGCTGTAGACAGATAACTGTCAACAGCGTGGTCCTACCACTAAAGATCCAATATATACATTTGAAATAAATACAACAAATAAATACATTTGAATTTGACAATTTTCCACCTTCTGTTTTTTTTTAAATTTGTTTTTGGATTATATAGTAAAAAACTATGAATGCTTCATCTGCAACTAAGCCTAATAACGTCAAGTTATAAAGACCTTTTTTTGCGTGGACTATGGAGGTGGTCACGCCCCGCCAAATCGGTCCGGAGCGACCGAAGAGGCGGCACACGACCCTATAGACCCACCCTGCAAAGCGCCTCTCTTTGCCGTGCGAGCGGGCCACCGGTACCATTAATACATAATCTTTGTCTGCGGTGGCCCGCCCGGCGGTTTATCCTCGCGGATGTTATAAAGACCTGACGTTGCCTTTATATAAGTATCTGGAGTTAATTAAATAGCTCACGGACTTTCATTTACTTCTCTTTTTGGTTAGTGAAATATATCTTTATTAACTATAGTTCCATCTGTTGGTTAATTGTGTTATTCGTGGTAAATACTTTGAGAGAAGAGTGTACAAAATATTTCAAGTGAGATATTTTCCTTAAAGATCGCATGGGTGTTCGGAATGTGGATCTCCAGTACATAGGCATAATTTATTTTAATACGACTAAACAAGAAGTTATTTGCAACACTCTGCTTTTACAAGAACGGTGGTCTTTGGCACCTGCCCAGTGCACTTCCATGCGGGCCGAACCGGCCATGTCAGATTGTTTACAAGTATGGAAAATTAAATACAAAATTGAAAAGGAATATATTCGTAAGTTTCTTTTGCTAATCCTAACTAATAACATAGATGGATATCACATACACACTCAAGCGAATACTTTACATCGGTAGATGAGGATTTATTACGTAAATATATAATTGTGACCTAGCAACGTCATTTTATATACTTTTTTTTAAACTTAAAGGTATATAAAAGTAAATCCGTGTGGTGACGGAGTAAGAATACAAATCACCACTATCATCATCATCATCTTACCCGCGGATGATTGTAAGAGACGACTACGGGATATAAAACGCATATAATATGTATGCAAGAGAAAGAAAACTCGAAACAAAACCCTATACCAACACGTCTGACCAGCGTGATATAGTAGGTTAATTTCCCTCTTATTAAGGAGGAGGCCCGAGCCCAATAGTGGGACATATATGAGCTGAGATGATTTCTTTTTACATAAATCCACCGAAGCTTAAGATACAATTATTGTTGTTGAAGGAATATAAACTTTGGTAACGATTTGCTTTTAATCAATCAGTCATACCTAATACCTATTTACTACGTGCAATATTTACTGCTCATATTTTATCTTTTGATTGCTGTGTGGTAGCGGCTACGAATACAATCAACTCTTAGTATGCTCGTGGATGTCATAAAAGATGACTAAGAGCCTTATAACGACCTGGGCCAACCCCATCTGATGCCATTTGGTCAACGATTACATTCCCAAGTACTCTCCTTGCCGTCTAGCTGGCGGCCGGTCATAAAACTATTGCCAATAAATTTTACAATATGTAGATACTATGGAAAAAGAGTACATATTGTATCGATCCAAAGTAATTGGGATAGGATTAGGAGAATGATGAAGATCATCATTCTCATCTTTTTGATGATATGTAATATTTCACTCTATGAATGTTATATTCTTAACAACACATAAGTAATATCAAATATAGTTAAATTGGATTGCCAGTATTTTACTTATTATGCCCCTAATTTTGTTCTATATAAATTGATGGAGACGTAGACTATTGGGACGGAATAGTCGATCTTGCGGTCACAAATGCTGCCAAGCCGAATAAGTAGACGTTACACAAACCAAATACACTTAGCGTTCAAAAAGTGTCAGAAAAACCAACCGATTTTAAATTTCAGCTATAAACTTATTCAATGTTTTTTTGCCTATGCCACCTTTTTTAGAGGACAAGGTACAAATTATTCCAACTGGAATATTTACATTTTTAATTACTGAATATACTGGAATATTTTCAATTTTGTACAAAGTATTCCAACTGGAATAATTTGTACAAAATTAAAAATTAAATAATAATTATATTTAATTTTTTCTATTAATTATGTATATTATAAAGTAAGATATATGTGTTCGCGCCCCAACAGATCGGTCCGGGGCGACAGAAGAGGCGGCGCGCAACCCCATGGACCCATCCTGCAAACACCTCTCTTCGCCGTGCGAGCGGGCCACCGGTACCCGATCTTTGTCTTCGGTGGCCCTCCCGGCGGTTTACCCTTACGGGTTTCTCTCGTGTCGGCGCCCCGACAGCTTTCGCCGTCGGGGCGTCGTCCTCACGTGGTGGGCTCACGTCGGGTGACCGGACAATTCCCCGGTCCGATCACCCAAAGCCTCGGTTAGGGCAGCATCAGGCGCAGATATCAGGGGCCTGCGCCGCCCCAGCCGTTGGCAGCGGCCCAAGTCAAGGGAATCCTCCCGGACACGTTCCGCCGCCTCCTTCTGTTGACCATCGCTTTCGCGACAGCCGGCAGTGTCAGGTCGGCACCGATGAAATTTATAAAGGACTAGCTGACCCGGCAAACTTCATTCCGCCTAACAGTCAATGTACGAAAAGTAAAAATCCCACAACTGATCGCAGCACCACTTATCGGGTCCATTTGCGAATCTAAACCATTCTTGAATCCACTTGAACACACACACACACACACAATGGCCCTGTACGGCGCACCAGTGTAGGCGGGGTCTCTGACCGTCCGACTCAGGGCTCTTCTGTGGCGACCATAGAGAGCCATGGCGGTCAGGGCCATACGCGGGTACCGTACTTGACGGAGGCAGCGTGTCTGTTGGCCGGGACCCATCCGTGGGACCTGGAAGCGGAAATGCTCGCCGGTTTGTATCGGCAGATGTTGGGGGTGCGAGCGGAGGGCGGTATGGTCTCGTTGAGGGAGCACATCGCCTGGCGCGTCGACGCCCGCCGAGGCGTCATTGCCCGTTGGGCAGTCCGGCTGGAGAGGCCTCGGTTCGGTGTGCGGGCCGTGGAGGCCTTCCGGCCGATGCTGATACAGTGGCTAAAACGGCGGCACTGGGTGCTCTCCTTCCGACTGGTGCAGGTTTTGACGGGGCATGGATGCTTCGCCAAATACCTGCACACGGTCGTCAGGAGGGAGAGTACACCGTCCTGCCGCCACTGCGATTGCGACGAGGACACGTCGCAGCATACGCTTGAGGCTTGTGCCGCTTGGGCAGAGCAGCATCGTGAACTCGTCACAATCATCGGTGCTGACCTGACGCTGCCGACCATCGCCAGGGCAATGCTCGACAGCATCAGGAACTGCCAGGAACTAGGAACTTCTGCGAGGCAGTAGTCTCGCGGAAGGAGGCGGCAGAGGGCGTGCGCGAGGAGCGTCTCCTCGACGACGCGAGCCGCCACCGGCGACTGGAGCGGCGCAGGCGCGATTACCTGCGCCTGATGGCGCTCTAGCCTAGGCCGCGAGTGACTGGATCGGGGAATTAGTCCGTCACCCGCCGAGAGGCCGACCGCGTGAGGAAAGACCGACATCCTACCCGAGGGGGGACGTCGGTCGAGGAGAGGGTACTTCTCAGGGGTATTGCGTCGGGCCGACCGCTGACGTCAAGTCACCCTGCTCCGGTGGTCGGCCCAACGACGAAGGCGACGTCACGGGTGGGTTACGATTGTGCGTGCTTACGCCCCTCTGTCGTCCCGGACGGAGTGGTGCGAGGAGTGCGCCGACCGTAACCCACCCCAAAAAAAAAACACACACAAAAAAAAAATTCAACAACATCCGTCCAGCCGTTTAGGAGGAGTTCAGTGACATTCACACATACAGTAGAATTATATATATATATAAAGACAAATGCTGCTCGTGACTTCGTTCACGTGGAATAGTTGGGTACTTTGGGCTAACTAATATAGTACTAATATTATAAATAAAACAGTTTAAAAACGTGTACTTTAAATGTTTTAATAAATTAGTAGTTTTAATAAATAGGTGTAACCTGAATTAATATCAAAGAAAAAAGAAACTTGAATTAACATCAAAGAAAAACTACTGCATAAATATTTTTTTAGTTTTACGGAACTCTTCGTGCGCGAGTACAACTCGCACTTGGCCGATTTTATTTATATCTAATTAATAGCCTACAATATAAATTGTATGCTACTAGTACTGAAAATGACAATACTTTCATACAACCTTTCATCTCCCCTTTCAACCCTTACATCACTTTTTCAATTAAAAATTAGCCTATGTCCTTTCTCAGGGTTTAGAACATATGTGTACCAAATTTAAATCAATTTAGTACTTTTGGCGTGAAAGCGAGACAGACAGAGTTACATTCGCATTTATAATATTAGTAAGGATTGCAATCTAGAGGTGACCAATTCCAGTTCATTCACTCCATGCGAGAGGCAAGTCACGTACGCTAATTGATATGGGGTGCATTGCTACGAGCTAACACTGAAACATGAGAGCCGCTCCAATAAATAGCTATTGTCGACGTTAATTTTATAAATGGCAATCAAAACGTGTCCTCCATAGATTTTATTTAGGATAACATATCAATTTTAATTTTTTAGCTACACTTACTCTTACACTTTTTTATTTGTATATGTACCACAATTTGTCCGCGACTTCATCCTCGTAGAAGTCGAAAATGATTCTAATAGGATTTTTGTTTGGTTTTTTTAAAGTTATTAATATATAAATTATTATGTTTAAATGTTTGTGTACTTATAAAATAATATCTGGATGACCGAGCTTTCCTCGGTATTTTCTTATTAGTTTGGTTTGGAATATATATTTAAATATAACAAAAATGCTTTGTCCTGAATGACTGAATGATGGATCAACGCACAGTCTAAACCGCTGGTGGAAGAGACCTGAAACTTGGGTGTGGTCTCTGTGGGACGTAGGCGTTCGATAAAAAAGGATTTTTCGAAATTATATATTTCTAGATATTTATTTTATTTTAATTTAATAATTTATTTCTAAAATGAATCATCATTCTTCTACTATTATCCCAATTACTTGGGGTCAACAACAACGATACAATATGTTCTCTTCTTTCATAGTACATTCATAGTACAAGTTATTGACAATAGTTTTATGGCCGGCCGCCTGCCAGACAAACCCGCCTTGGGAATGTAATTGTTGACCAAATGGCATCAGATGGAGTTGGTCCAGGTCGTTATAATGCTCTTAGTCGTCTTTTACGACATCCATGAGCAAAGTAAGTGTTGGTAATATTCGTAGCCGCTACCATACAGCTATTTCTAAAACGAATATATGTATAACTAAATATTATGTGAATATTTTAAGTGTCTAACTGTTGCCGTTATCAATATAGAGCAAAAAGGAGCAAAAGTCACGTTTGTTGTATGGGAGCCCCAGTAAATATTTGATATATATCATCCGTGTGGTGACGGAGTAAGATTATAATTCACCACCACCTATCTTACCCGTGGGCGATCGTCAGAGACGACTAAGGGATATGGAACGCATATAACATCCATGAGAGAGAAGGAAATCTCAAAATAAAACCCTATACCAACACGTCTGACCAGCGTGGTATTGAAGGTCAATTTCCTTCCCATTATGGAGGAGGCTCGAACCCAACAGTGGGACTTATATGCTGTGAAGATGTTGATGATGATGATGATTTATATATACGTATAATCCGACATATTTCGCCACAGAATTTGCAGGTATAGCTAATATTACTGTCATGTGTTCAGATATTTACGGGTAATGCTAAGTGACCTTTTTCTGTTTATTGCGGGCTATGGTATGGTCACACTCCGTTAATTAAGTTCGGAGCGACAGGTGGAACGGCGCGCGACCCCATACACCCGCCCTGAATGTGCCTCTCGACGCCATGTGAGTGGGCCACCGGAATCTGATCTTTGTTTTCGGTGGCCATTCCAAGTGACCATTATACAATCTTTAACTAAAAAAAATATACCAAGAACATAATTTGTAAGTTACAAGTGTGTGACGTGTCTCAGCTCTGAATCCCTATTCGACTGAAGGTCAAATTTTGGAAAAATGCGAAGCCAAATAAAGGAATCCTGGCCTTCGGTCAAAGGCGAAGTTTTAGGACTACATACCTACTTAGGATATTGATTAGAGAGTTTATAGCTATATTAGTTGCCCCTCTCGTCTTCTCCGTCTCGTTTCTATTAATATAACCGTCTCTATAAAAAAAAGGAAGTCTGCTAATTTTTTGGAATGATTGATTAAATTATTTTGGATTTTAGTCATAATGGTTTAAATGAGTATTAATTTTTAATAGACATTAAAATATAAGGACGTAATAATTAAAATGCGGATTCCTTTCACACTTTTTTAAAGTGATTGAGTTTGCAAGAAATCATCTTACTTTAAGGAAATAATTGTTTACAAAGGACTTTGCAAAAATACAATTAACGGACACAAATTAAACCCAGACTCAGAACAACAATTTCTGGAGTGCACAAAGGATTATTCTGTGTAAATTTGAAACCATAATAGTGGTACGGAGAGTAGTTTAATTAATCATAACGATTGTATCACCTATACAGTTAAAAACCACAATAAAGGCCGTGGAAGGAATATTACTAATTCGAGCGCTAAAGTGATGATAAAATAGGCTAAAGTTTCTATATAAATCTATCGTTTTCGAACATGAGCAATGAAATTTGATATAATAATACAGAACTAAAAAAATGTTCTGTTCTGTTTATGTTCTCTCTGCCTACCCTACAAGGGATATGGCGTGATGATATGTATGTATGTGCTAAAAAAATCGTATAATGGCTCACAACCGGTCTACGATACGCACAAAATCGCCGATAGATTACTAATTAAGTGTTAATTAGTTTATGAAACATCTTATTTCATCCATTCATTGTCACCAAATCCATATACTTAAATATACTTTATACATGTTATATTATAGAAATTGGCATAGGGGCCGTCCATTAATCACGTGAGGTTTTAAAGGAGGGGGGAGGGGTTTGACAAAAATCACGAAGTCCTAAACCGTCATAGTGTTAAACCTCACCATGTATCACCAAGGGGGAGGGGGGGTTTAAAAATGCAAAAAAAGATCACGTGATTAATGGACGTCCCCATATTTATTACGTACAATTATTATAGATCTTTATATTTTATACAGACTCGGATATCAAGAGAACATTAACACATTCGGGATTTAATAGAGGAAATTTCGAGAATAACCTTGGCTTATTTGAACATACGCGGCCAATAGGGAAGCAATATTACGTTGGTAAGAACATTCAAATATTCATCGTGTAAAACTGTGTTGAAATAATAGTTATATATTTATCATCATTGAATAATTTTGCCATTGTCTTAGTTAGTTTTCTAAATTATTGAGATTTAGCATTTAACATGCGTGTGGTGACGGAGTAAGAATACAAATCGCCACCCCCTATCTTACCCGTGGGTGATCGTAAGAGACGACTATGGAATATAAAACGTATGTAACATCTACGCAAGAGAAGGAAAACTCTAAACAAAACCCTATACCAACACGTCTGATCAGCGTGGTATGGCAGGTTAACTTCCCTCCCATTACCTTCCTTTCCTATACTCAGAGTAAGACAACTCTTTATTCTAAAAGCAACGTTGCTTACTCATAAAAAGATAAAAACTGCACCCTATTACCAGGCTATGGCACTAAAACGTACCTTTAGAGTCCCTTGCCCCCGAGCAAATTCTCTTCTCGCTGGTCGCCGCCCCGCTTACTTACACCCTCACATTTATAACAAAGTCAATAGATACTGTAACATACATAATCAGTCCAATTACTGCTGTCAGAAATTAATCAAAGAATGGTTGTTGTCTCTCACAAATGACGAAACAGAATTAATTATGACCAACTAAAATACACACGCACACACACACACACAAACGCGCGCACACACACACACACACGCACGAGCAGGCGCACACGCGCACGCTAACGCACATGCACACGCACACACACACACTTACCCAAAACTTACACCAAGTTCAGATAAGCCACTTTTTTTGTATGTTGGTTATTATTTCTGAAATGAAACGCAACTCTGATTCTCAAGATACAGGCCACGGCCTAGTTTGAGAATCGCAGCTTAGTTTTACTTAAATTGTATTAATATGTAAAGTTTAAGATTGCAAATAATCTGTAAACAAACATTGTAAATAACAACTTGGCAAATAAATAAACTATTATTATCATCATATCTCCATTTATTCACGGGATCTTCCGTAGGGAAGATACCCGGTCCTTTGGTAGGCTTACATGGGGATATGGATCCAACACGCAGAGGCCTTTTAGAGAAATTTAATCTAAATATTGGGATGGGACACCTACCGATGACATTCCACGTCTGCACATAACATACGTGGAATGCCAGCACTAAGTGTAAAACTATTGTGTGATGATGGTATCTAATATATGAATATGGGAGTGGGTGCTTAGTAGACTGGTTCATCTTATATCTATGAAATTATAAACTGTCGTCTGCCTTCAAACCCATGTTAAGACATGAATGGTGGCAGACGGTGACTCGCCAACTCACTGAATGGGCCCCCTAAATAGTCGCCACAGACACACTAGTCATACGGGCAACAGAGGGCAACATTGGTGTAAGTGGCTAGGGGTGTCGAGCGGTGCGGCGCCGGTTTCACCATTGAGTCTACGATAAACAGACCCTTGGTTTCCCCGTAATTATGCCCTTGAAAATGACACTTCCACCCCCGAGCATATAGCTTTGGCGACCCCTCTCTGACCAGCTGTTTAAGGCAAGCCAGAGCTGAGAGTCCTTCGGGCACTCTTCGGTTTCCACTCTAGCCAGCCAATGAAGGCCAGCTGGAGACGAGTCCATGATCGACTCTCTGGAGTATTCAGGACCGCAGTGTCGCCACTCACATTCAGCTCGCCACAAGTTGCCCTGCGTTATCATTATTATTATTATCATTATTATTACGGAGGAGGCTCGAGCCCAACAGTGGGACATATATGAGCTGAAATGATGATGATGATGATTTACACTGCTAGGTTTTTCTAAAAAACTTATTTATGAGCGAAACATGAATCTGACACGTGGAACTAAATAAGAGTGGATTCACCCCCTCTTATTTAAACAGATATCTAACAAGTGTGGGTGCGAGTCCCCCGGGAACAATCATTTTTCATTCGTAAACAAATTATTTTTTAGTTTTTCTAATTTATCATTTTATATATTATTAACGCTTGCGATGAGAGCCCTCAGCGCTCACCCATAGTCCGGTTAAGCAGTCAAAGACCTCTCAGCTAAAAAAAGAAAGAAAACAATCTTCTTCGACAGTAGTTAGGAAGAGCTTGCTACGCACTGTTGCCTTGTAGGCGCAATAGACAGTGCGCGGTAGTCATTCATAGGTAAAATCTTTTTTACAATAGTATAGAGTTTACAGTATAACTTTATTTAGAATGAGCATACTTATAATATGTCCTCTACGAATAATGATTAAGACCTTGAATTTTACAAAACTTGACACTGTACTTGATTGAAATTCAAATATACTTGCTAGACTTTATAAATAATGCTTTTATAACACGAGGTCTTTTTTTATGGATGCGATGAGACAGTTTTCAATCTCATAACATATAAAACCAGCGATTATGACAGGGAAACTGAGTTATACTATTGAAACCCATAATGCATTGATTATTCTTATAGCTATAAGATTGAAATGTACATGCACAGAATTATGTTTAGGTATTTTATTTCAAGTCTACTTAATGTAAAGTAAACTGTGAATAAGAATTTGTTTCAGGCGAGCAGCAGACATAAGTCCAGACACACCTAATCGTAACAACCATTCTAATCAAATTCTTATGTTTATAAATAATACGATACACCTTTGGTTAGGTATACCTATGTCGTGTAGGAACCCGCGAGGGTAAACCGCCGGGCGGGTCACCGAAGACAGATCGGGTAGCAGTGGCCCGCTCGCACAGCGAAGAGAGGCGCTTTGCAGCGTGGGTCTATGGGGTCACGCGCCACCTCTTCCGTCGCCCCGGATCGATTTGGCGGTGCGCGATCACATCCATAGTGGTGGGCAAAGAAAAAGGTATATGTCGTGTAAAATGTACATGTTATTGAATCTAAAAAAATAATTGGTAAGAGAAAAATATATATGTACGATTAAATGTTTTTCTGTAGCCAAAATTAATATTGTGAATACTATACACAAAATTAATATTGAGAGTACAAGCACATTGCATAGAGTTACAAATGTACCTCTATGTATATCAGGCACGTAGTCACGATATCTTTATAATCGTTCCTCACCCATAGCGGTAGGTCCACATTGTTGACAGTGTTCTGTCTACAGCCGTGCGGCGGTGCGTTCGGGGTTGAACTACACTCTTGTGTGCATTTTCTTCGCTAATGTTCGGTAGTTTCTGGGTCAGCTTTGGTCGACGCAATATGTCCTTTTCTACCATACAATCATATCCGATGTCATCTTTACGTTCACTCGCTTTCTACCCATACAACGCTTCACGCAATCTATCCATCGTTCCTTCGGGTTTCCCTTAACCCTAATAAAGCCTTCAACATTCACACTTAAAACTTTTTTCACAACATTGCTATCTTCAACATTCTTTTTTATATGGCCTTGAATGTTAATTAAAATTTAGAAGTTCTTGGTGAAAATGGGTATTGGAGTCGTAAGCAAAAATTTTATAATTTAGACAACAAATAGCTAAGCACGACTATTATTTGTGATAATGGTAAGTAGTCTTCAAGTTAGGTTGTACGTCGACGCGTACAGTCGTACAGGCGATGCTGAGAGGGCTAGGTGTAAAACCCACACACCGAAGGCAAAGATCGGGTACCGGTGGCCCGTTCGCACGGAGAAGAGAGGAGTTGCACAGCGGGTATGGGGTCACGCACCGCCTCTTCCGTCACCCCGGACCGATTTGGCGGAGCGAGACGTATCCATAGTAAACCGTGTAAAAAAAAGGTGTGAAACCCACACCTCTAAGTTGAATCACCAGAAACCACGCTTAATTTACATTTGAGGTTGACGGAAGCAGGTATTTAGTCCACCCAAAAATTGCGATATTTTCATAAGATTGATTGAAAGGCTGCATGGGTGTAATATATATTATATATTTCACATTACATTCATAATCGTATGTACTTTAGATATGTTCCACAGATCTGAATAAAATCTTTGATTTTCAAAAAAAGGTTGTGCGCCCAATTTATAAGGTCCAAGAATTTTACTTCGAGAGAAATTCAAATAAGTAAATATTCTGACAATAGATATGTATACGTAATGTATTATATGTAAAAATAAATATCAGTAATTTTGAAAAATATGTTACATTCATTGTGTGAGTACCCGCAATAAAGACAAATTAGGTGTACACACTTCTGTAATCGAAAAAAATTGTAGTTTGTTTATGGGGCAATATCTTTAATAAATTACTAAGAGATATCCGAGACATGCTTGTGAATAAGTTTAAATGGACTGTCAATAATAGACTTTGTAAAAAAAAAGGTTTTTATAAAATCTTAAATTTTCTATACGATAGCAGGTACATTCTGGCTACGAGCCATTCAGAAATTTATTTATTTTTTGTTATAAGTATGCATAATTGTAAAGTCTAGCGTGTTTTGCCTAACGATTGCTGACCGTGCTTAGCGTCTCTCTGTAACACATGCTGGTGTTGGACATGCTCACTTATAGGTCTACTTACGGTAGCTGCATGGAGGAGTCTCCCTCTTCCCTCTAAGGTAGTTGAGGGAAGTGAAGGCTGCACTAATAGTTAACTCGTAATTGGTTGCCACTTGTGGGATATGGTCCAATCATAAGCTTTTACATTGTATTTGCATTTTACTTTATATCAGGGTTCGAAGGGCAGCACACTGGAGCTAATCTTTATTAAACATGTACCTACTATATTTTAAAAAGTCAGTAAAGAAATAATAACAATAATAGACAAACCCTCTGAATTTCTTGCCGGTTCTTTTCAGTAACGGTTAGCCCATCCTGTGGTAGATTAATAAATGATTTTAAATGTTAAAATTGACAATATGCAAGTGCCCTCGCAAGATTTAGATATACATAATAAATGAATTTGAATTATCAAAAATGATACACATTGCAAAAGTACGATTAAACCGATGTAGACCAAACATATTTCTGAATAAACTACACGAAATTTTTACCAATTATATTTTTAATTCTCGAAAAGTACCCGAAAGATGATCGCGTATCGGACGTCGCAGTGTTGATTGCAACCAGGTGGACAGAGGGTGTCACTACCAGTTGTCTGTCCGTCAACTGATTGGTGTCACTACGGGCACGCAATCCCGGACTACTCCAGCTACTGCCGTCATACCACCCTATCCTATATCCTATGACAGTAGTATCCGTAACCTACTTTTCCCTCATATACCTCCACCATACCCTTATCCCTTCCCCATTAACGAGAATTCCCGAGGAGGGTTGACATCAGGCAGGCGGCCGGTCATAAAACCATAGCCATAACTCTTAACAACATGGTCTTGAGAATTTGAAACAAATGCAATTTATAATATTCCTTAGTTTTAATTAATGTTAGTAGATGAATAAAAATGTCATATGGTCGCATGTCACCATTTAATAAATGTCATTGTGTAATAGGTTTTCTTTTTGGCGGCGGGCGTTTTTTTTTTTTTTTTTATTGGTGGACTATGGATGCGTCTCGCCCCGCCAAATCGGTCCGGGGTGACGGAAAGGCGGCGCGTGACCCCGTAGACCCACCGTAAAACTCCTCTATCTCCGCCCTGCGAGCGGACCACCGGTACCCGATCTTTGTCTTCGGTGGTCCGCCCGGCGGTTTACCCTCGCGGGTTCCTCTCGTCGACGCCCCGACAGATTTCGCCGTCGGGGCGTCGCCCTCACGCGGTGGCCTCGCGTCGGGTGACTGGACAATTCCCTGGTCCGATCACCCGAGGCCTGGGTTAGGGCGGCATCAGGCGCAGGTATTCGCGCCTGCGCCGCCCCGGCCACTGGCGGTGGCCCGGGTCGCGGGAGTCCTCCCTGACTCATTCCGCCGCCTCCTTCCGCGAGATGACAGCCTCGCAGAAGGCGGCGACCGCGTCCCAATTCCTGACGCTGTCGACCATCGCCCTCGCGACAGCCGGCAGCGTCAGGTCGGCACCGATAATAGCGACGAGCCCGAACATTCCTCGAGCGTATGTTGCACCGTGTCCTCGTCACTACTGCAATGATGGCAGGCCGTCCATTCCCTGTACACGAACGTGTGCAGGTATTTCCCGAAGCACCCGTGCCCCGTCAACACCTGCACCAGTCGGAAGGTGAGGACTCCGTGCCGCCGCTCCATCCATTCCATCAGTACGGGCCGGAGGGCCTCAACGGTAACGACACCGTGTCTAGGCCTCTCCAGCCGCGTAACCCAACGGGCGATGACGTCTCGGTGGACGTCCTCGCGCCAGGTGGCTATCTCGCTCAACGATGGGGAGCCACCTTCGTCGCGCACTGAGGTAACCCGCTGGTAGAGGTCGGAGAGCATCTCCGCCTCTAGGTCCCACGGGGGTGTCCCGGCCGATAGGCACGCCGCCTCTGTCGACACCGTGCGGTACCCGCGAATGGCTCTGACCGCCATGGCTCTCTGTGGCCTCTACACAACCGCCCTGAGCTGGGCGTTCAGAGCCCTCGCCCACACGGGTGCGCCGTACATGGCCATCGAGCGGATTACCCCCGCATACAGCCGTCGGCCCTCGAAACTGGGTCCGCCCACGTTCGGCATGAGCCGAGAAAGGGCGGATGCCGCGCCGACCAGCCGGGGAGCAATCTGTCGGAAATGCTCCCGGAACCACCATCGCCCATCGAGCACCAGACCCAAGTACTTCATATGGGCCTGGATACTGATCTGGATGGAGTTGACGACTAACGAGGCGCCGGTTGGCAGCCTTACGCGTGGCCCATGGAATAATAGGGCCTCCGTCTTATTTAAGGCCACCCTGAGCCCCAGCGCCTTGATTCGCCTGATCATCTGCTCGGTGCCGAGAGTGGCCAGGCTCGCCGCCTCTTCGAGTATCCTGCCCCGGGCTGTGACGAGTGCGTCGTCAGCATAGCACACCAAGCTCAGCCCGGGGGGGAGACTCCCTCTCAACGCCCAGTCGTACCCGATGCCTCACAGAGTCGGCCCCAGAACCGACTCCTGTGGAACACCGCACGACATGGACGTCCGCACAATGTCCCCTGCGGGACCCGCGCAGAGGATACTGTGCCCCTCCAAATAGTCTGCCACCAGCCGCCTGAGGTACAGGAGCACTCCGTGGAACCGGAGCGCCTCCCTGATGCAGCTGAATGGCAGACTATTGAATGCGTTGGCGATGTCCAGCGACACCGCCAACAGCACTCCCTTGCTGGTGACAGCCTCCGCGGCCGTCTGCCTCAGGCGTAGCAGGGCCCCAATGATCGAACGCCCCCTCCGAAACCCATATTGAGCGTCCGACAGATCGGGCCCCACCTCCTCCAGGTGTCGGACGATGCGGGCAGCGAGGACACGCTCCAGCAGCTTACCCACATCGTCGAGAAGCACGATGGGCCTGTAGGCCGACGGCAAATCCGGGGGCCGTCCCGGCTTTGGCAGGAGAACCAACCTCCCCTCCTTCCAGCACTCAGAGAACCGTCCAGACGTCAGACAGGCGTTGAACAGTTGCCTGAGGCGAAGCTCGAAGTGCTCGAGGAGCGACGTTAACACCCGGACTGGTATTCCGTCCGGGCCGGGGGCCGTGGTGGCGGAACGAATCCGCGCTACTGCCGCCCCCATTTCCGACTCCGTCACGGGCGGAACACTCTCGTCGTCGGCCTCCCGGTCTTGATCTGGCGAAGCCATGACCGGGGGCGTGTGTCCCGACTGCCGTGGAAACAGCTCCTCGACCACCCTACAGAGGAATCGGGCTGGAGGGTCTCGGTGAGGGGGGGGGGCCTGCACGCGAAACTTATTCAGCGACGCGCGATACGGGCGACCCCAGGGGTCACGGTCGAGACCGTCCAGCACCTCCTGCCAACTCGCACCCTTGGCGGCTCGGATGGCCAGCCGAAAGGCAGTCCGCGCACTGCGGTACGCCTCGTACAGCTGGCCCTCCCGCTCGGCGTCGCGGTGACGCCGCCGGCTGCGGGTGTAGGACCTCCGGGCACTGATACACGCCGCACGAAGGTTTGGCGGCGGGCTACGGCACGTCAAACCCCGCTTATCCGTTCGGGGCGACAGGAAAAGCGGCGCAAGACCCCTTAGAACCGCCCTACAATATACCTCTCGACGCCGTGCGGGTGGGTCACCGGTACGCGGTCTTTTTCTTCAGTGGCCCACCCGGCATTGTATAATATGTATCGTTCCGACGTCAAATTATGGTTATCACGGGCTGCTACGGATACCAATATGAATATCATTATTAGTAAATGTTTTAACATTTTAAATATTAGTAAGCATCATGGATAATCGTTTCAGTTTATTTCTATATGCATGTATCAATGTTAGCGACGAGCCTCCTCCAGTACGGTTGATATAGGTGGATGTTTTTTTAGTTTTCCTTCTATTTAATTGATGGCGTCAATTAATCAGTTGAATTGTGATATCCACCATAAAGGTAATGTTGTGGGTTGCGTTCTCACTCTTTCCTTATTACTATACGCATTGATATTTAACTGATAAAGGGATTATTGGCACGAATGTGAAAGCATTATTTGGTATTTAATAAATACCATACCATATGGATATTAAAAAAAACTTTATATGTAATTAAAATGTTATTAAAATAAAAATATATTATTTTTTTAGTTCCATAGGACCTGCTAGGGTGTTGTGAATATCCACGCCCTTTCGGCGGTCATTGGGAGTGACCTGTCGCTGTCGACCATCATCTCGAAGATGCTTGACAGCGACAGGTGCTGGTTGTCGATGGCCTCCTTTTGTGAGGCCATCATGAAAAGGAAGGAGACCGCGGAGCGGAAATGCGAAGCGCTTGCGTCCGCCGACTCGCTCCACCGTCAGCGACCAGGGAGTAAGAGGCGCCGTTATGCGCACATCTTTCCACCGTCTTGAGGGACGATAAGAGTTGACCAGAAGGCCAAGCGCTTGTGTGCCGGGGATCGCATGTCAGTAGACCATCTCTCCGGCGTCCCGTAAATGCGCGGAAAGGGCTGTTGGCTGGCGAGTCCCACACTCCTCCCCGTTTGTCACCGGCGGGGGATAGCGCGTTTCCACAGCAATAACAAAAAAAGCGTGTTCTGAATATCGTATTAAAATTCTTTACATACGTTTTTGTTTTCCACCAAAATTCCCAAAAGACACCATTAACATTGTGGCCATAATACGATTGAAGGCGACATCATACACAAAGTTGAAAAAACTAAAGACACGAATATACTGATAATTTCATAAGAAAACTGCAACTCGACATTCGACAATGATATTTATTTATAGGTATAGACAGGTCGGCTTGTGAAGTTCGTTCCAAACATTTGTAGAAAATCAATGTCTGTGCAGTAAAGAAATTCATTATTGGGTTTCATACGATGGCCGATAGTTCTGTAGGTTTAAAACTCACGATATGGTTTGCAGCAATCAAGCTGCATCTCTGATATTGTAAGCAATAAAAAAGGGTAATTAATATAAATAACACACTATATTTTGATTTGTTTAAATACCTAACAGTTTTACTAAAACTGTATTTAGAAACATTTATTAGAACTTTTGGGTGAGCGTAGATTATATGAAAAGAAACGAGAGCATAAATGTAATCAATAGAAATATCATCATAATAAATTGTTGAGATTTTCACCGTCTACTAAGACGTAGACTCTCTTCATAGAACTCCACATAGCGCGATCATTCATTGGAGTGGTGATTGCTATAATCACCAGGCTTGGCAAGGTTGGTGATCACAGTAATTTGTTATATGTATAACGCTTGAGGCATGTGTCAGAGAGAGAGTTAAAACAGTGCTGTTGTCCATTTTCCTGGTGATTCTCCTGATGATTTTTACGTCTCCCACGGACAAGTAAGAGTTGATGACAATTGTATTGTCCTCCCAGTGTTACATGGGGATATACGTAGGTATATACATATGTAAATACGTCACGAAAAATAAATATATACAGTTAAAAAATGCTACGCAGAACTTACGGTCAGCAACATAGGTCCTTTGAAAGTTATGTGGGCTTTTAATACTCAACTTATTCACTTAGTAGCAAAAGAGAACATGTTGAAAGAATTCATACAAATCTGAGAAACCTTATACTGAGAGAAGTTCAAATTACTGAAATTTTTAGCATTTAATATGCTTATTTATTTATAAATACCCGATTACGAAACGAAAAATGATGTCACTAGCGGGGTACGAACCCGCACCCGAACCCCTATTGGGAATCCGGCCCAACCGTGCTGCAACTTACACCATCGTGAATTATTTTAGGACATGCAAATTTCGATTCATATTATATCTTACGTCTTCAAGGTGACGTATGCCATCTATCGGACAATGTTTACACATTGTATAGGCTTAATACCTCAAACTTTACAGTTAGAATTGTATTAAACGATGACACAACCTTGTTATTCAAATTACTGAAATTTTTAGCATTTAATATGCTTAATTTACTTAATTATTTATAAATATCCGATTACGAAACGAAAAATGATGTCACAAGCGGGGTGACATCCCGCTTGTGACATCATTTTTCCTGAGAGAAGTTATTTAATGCTTCGTAGAAGTACTATGTTTTAATGCAACTATATAATTAGTATTTAAAGCAACTATAATGTGCAATTTATATTGCAACATAGAGCATAATATTTATGATCATCGTAACTTATATGGTTGTTATTTAATTATCCAAACTTGCACATTTGATAGTCATCAATATTAATATTTACAATATTTGTAAAATAATCCAAATAAATAGTACCTATTGGCAGATCAAAATAACTATGACCTATAATACTGAATTATTATATTATATATTACTATATTATTATAATATAGTTTGTCTAATGTCTATTTATCAATCTTTTGTGGACTACCGTCGAACGTGGGCCCTAAATGTACCACATATCGTGGCATTATGCCGCTATTTAACATTTAATTTACGAAATATATTTAATAAAATATCAAAATTCAAATGATTTACTCAAAAAAAAATCCCTGTTAATAGGTGTTTAGAATAAAACTACTTTTAAGGATTCTATCGCGTTTCTATTTGCTTTTCCTGACATTTCGAACACTTTACAGTGATCATGGAGGACTGAGTAGTTTTATTTCAAAAGTGTACTACTCGCGTAAATATCAGAAAACACAATCACTGTTAATAACTTTACATTCATCATAATAATCAAATATTGCCAATTTATATATTATGCGTCCAGAAATCCCTACATGCGATTATTAGCGTAGGCAATGAAACCGGCAGTTCGTAGATCGCCAGTTAACCGCTTGTTTCGTTGGGGAGCGGTCGTTCCCTGAGAGCAAAATAGTTACGTACTGTGGAGGTAGAAATTCGTCTAAACCTTAACTTTTCTGTAATTTTTTGTCAGTTATTAGTGAATTATAGTATTAAGAGGACTACGTCCTGACACAAGACGTTTTGAAAACTCTGTTGCATCAGTGTTTAAAGTTTTTTGCAATTATATTTGCGATGAATTCGTATTACGACCCTCAAAAATATGAAAATTTTCAACACTACTATGAATACTTTCCAAAAGTAAGTATTTTTCTTTAATATATGCAAACATTGTTTCAGCACTTAATAATATCGTATTGGACAATCAAATATTTCAAAAATATAGCAAAGTCATGTTTCTTATAAATTGGAAAGATTTAGCGGATGATGGTTGGTTAACAAGCTTTTTGCCTTACCTACTTTATTAACTTTACTTAATTATAATAGGTATATTAATTTTAGAAAATTCTAATGGTTAGTAGCTGTAGGTTTTTTGTGCACATAAGAAGGTATCTAAAAATATTTGAAAAAGTTCGTTTTTATTTTCAAAATACGAAAAAGTGAATTTAATAGACAAGAAGTAGATGAAATGATGAAGTAATCGAGATTTATAAGAAGTAGATGCATAAAACACTTTGGATTAACCAGTGTTTTTTTTTTTGTTCTTTTTGTCCCATAATTGATCCAAAGTGTAGGTATGCTGATGTTGAACTTAAAATTTTTCGAGCATAGACTTGTAGAAAATTAATATAAATGAATGCTATCTTTTTTGTAAGATGATTTTTCAGATGCTGTTACGCCCATACCCGTTAATCCCATAACATTTCCCATGTGTGCAGCTTATGCTACACCCGTTATAGAAACATTAAGAAGTTATGAATTTTGCGTAAATTTTACTTTTGAGGATTTATCGAGAACCGTAGGTCAGTGAAAAAAAAAATGCCTTCGTAATGAGTATTTATATAATATATAGAAATATTATTCCAACATTACTGTACGGAAGCGAGAGTTGGGTATGCAGAAAAGAGTATGAAAGTAAAATTAATGCGGTCGAAATGCGATCTCTACCGAAAATCTGTGGAGTTAGGCTGACCGACCGCATTCGTAACGACGACGTAAGAGAGCGAGTAGGTATGAAAGAGAGAATGGGTGTATAGATGCGAAAGGGAATGCTCCGATGGTTCGGACATGTGGAAATAATGCCGAACGAACGTCTGGTTAAGAAGATATACAATGCGAAAGTGGAAGGATGTAGGTACCGGGGGAGATCGAGACTAACCTTCCTAGACCAGATCGGTCATGTACTGAAGGAAGGTGGAGTCAAGAGTCTCCGAAACCGGCGAGCGTGTATGATGAGAATTATGAATGTTGAGGAAGCGAGTGAAGTATGCAAGGATAAAGTTCTCTGGCACTCTGTTCTCTCTGCCTACCCTGCAAGGGATATGGCGTGATGATATGTATGTAATATATAAAGTATGTATAACTTTAGTTATTAATCAAGCGATTAAAAATTATTATCTTTAGCTTTAGTAGGAAAGGAGGTAGGTATTTAGAGTTGTAATTGCACTTAGTACTGTGAAGAAATAATAATGTTTGACATAATTTTCCGTAACCTTATAATGAAATGAAAAAAAAAGATACCTACTACGTAAAACAATTATAAGAAATATTTTTCAGCTAGAATACCCGTACAAATACTTCACTCCAATATTAGAGGATTTATAAAAATACGCGGGTTTTACCTTTTAAACTACGTATATATAATTATGTTTAGCTACCTACCTTATCTAGTGCAAGCATTTTTTTTTCATAAAGTATAATAATTTTGAGTAATAAATCGTATAATATTGTTAGAAACTTAAATAAAATAGTTTAATTTACTATGAATGAACTTTCAACACTCGAATAGGTTTGGGAGGTGTTAATTTATCGAAATTTGATAAAAGAATATTCATAGGTCGTTTAATTCCCCCTTATAACTATGTATGGCTCTTGGCTTTCGTTATTGGTACATAAACTTTAAATTTTGTTAAAAAGTGTTTTCCTTTTGTTTAAATGAGAAAATCAAATCGGTTATAAGCGGCCTCTAAATGTAAGCTCTCACAGGCATCATTCTTCATCCTCTCCTTTCAGGAATCTATAAGGAGTAGAGTAGAGGAATAGAGATTTCTTATCCCAATTATCTGGGGTCGATACAATATGTACTTACTTCTTCTTTCATAATTAACACATATTGTAAAAGTTATCGGCAATAGTTTAATGACAGGCCGCGCCTGCCTGACGTCAACCCTCCTTGGGAATGTAATTGTCAACCAAACGACATTAAATGGAGTTTGCCCAGGTCGTTATATGGCTCTTAGTCGTCTTTTACGATATCCACAAGCAAAGTAAGGGTTGGTAGTATTCGTAGCCGCTACCACACAGCATAAGTATATATATAATATAATAACTTAGAACATAAAAAGTATTTCATTGCGGGTATATTTTAAATTTAATTTAAATGACAAAATGTTGGACGACAAGAAATCTACCTGAAATTTGAAACTAATGCAATATGTAATTTAAATGATAAGATCAAGATTAAATTATCATCAAACATAATGATATTTATCGGTTATTATTTCTTCACTTAGAGAACAAAATTCTTTTGATAGAATAAGAGACATGAAGAGAATTTACTCACCCAGGTCTTTACTGAGATTATCAGTGCAATCATGAATACATCGGAACCAGGGTGTCGGCAGGTGCAAACAGTTATGAAACATTTCGCCCAATATTCGTTTAGGAATTCATTGAAGAATAAATTACGATCTATCTGAAGCGAAATCTTTTTAGTTTAATAGATAATATAAACAAAAAGAACCCAATTCTGACTGCACAGATGGCGTAGTGGTTAAGATACCGACCTTCCGTGCCAGTGCCGTGGGTTCGATTCCCACGCAGGTCAACACTTTGTGCGATCCACAAAGTGTTGTTCTGAGTCTGGGTCTAATTTGTCTGCGTTAATTGCATGTTTGTAAAGTCCCCCGCAATACAAGGTTTATTTCCTTAGTGCGGGGTGGTGTCTTTTTAACAATCTTTTAACAATAATTACGAGCAAAAATGATTGTCCCAAGTGGGATTCGAATCCACACCTATTGAAAATCCGTTCCAATCGTGCTGCCACTTTCACCACCGTGAACTATTGTAGGACATTCAATTCTGAAATTACTGAAATTTGAATAACAGGGTTGATTCATCGTTTAGTACAATTCTAACTGCAAAGTTTGAGTATTAAGTCTGTACAATGTGTAAACAATGTTGGGTAGATGGCATAAGTCTCCTTAAAGACGAAAATATAATACAATGCGAGAATTAAATGTCATACAATAGTTCACGGTGGTGTAAGTGGCAGGACAATTGGAATGGATTTCCTATAGACGTGGGTTCGATTCCCACTTGTGACAATCATTTTCTCACTCGTAATCGGGATTTTATATCTAATCAAGCATATTAAATGCTGAATTTCAGTAATTTAAACAAAAAAAAATCAGTCGTACTTTATAACATCAATAAATATATGTATAGTAAAATGGAAATCATTCAAATTTAGATTAAAAGTTCCAAGACTACTTGATATAAATTTGGAAAACGAAACCAAAAAGCACCTTTTTTGTGGTAGGCTATACTAGGTCTAGGTCTGCATATACTTAAATTAACTCCTCTGATCAACAACTGCGTAGTCGTAGGTCAATTTGTGTCATATTGCATCGTGGCTTATAGTAAGATAGCTTATAATAAGAGATGTATATAGATAGAGACAGGTCAAGGAATAGAGTATTTTACAAATTTATGCTCTAACTAACCCACTGTAAACCTATTTCATATTGAATTTTTTTTGACAGATATTATTCATTAATTTTGTATTCTTGCGTTTTTATCTCAACCATGGTACTACCAACGCTATCTAGTGAGCAAGTGTAACAACAATAATTAAATAGCCGGCAGTGCAACATTGTGGATGGCTTTTGGTTGGTAAGCAGCGATCGAGCTATATTATTAAATGGTATAGCAAAGATGCATAAGGGGCTTTCATACTTACCATCAGGTATGCTGCTTGCTTATAAGCAATAAAAAAAAATCCGCCAAGTGCGAGTAACTTGCGCGCGAAAGGTTACGTACCATAATATTATATAAAAAAAAATGTGTAACTAAAAATTTAAGGTTTTCGTAATTTTTCTTTTATTTATTCAACAAAACGTTGCTTCATGCAACATTTTAAGATTCTAGG
Source organism: Lymantria monacha (assembly GCA_905163515.2). Classification (NCBI taxonomy): domain Eukaryota; kingdom Metazoa; phylum Arthropoda; class Insecta; order Lepidoptera; family Erebidae; genus Lymantria; species Lymantria monacha. Next base: position 50,165,541 of record LR991081.1, on the reverse strand, counting down.
TCGACTGACCCTTTAGGGTTTGATTCCCTGGCGAGTAGTTGCGTGTTTGAAAATATGCGGCTTAAATTTTTGTTTCTTTTGATTGCGTTGACATAGAAGTTTGATTTTGTTACAGCTTAAAGGTCTTATAGATCTGAGTATTTGATATGGATTTCAATTTAATACCTCTACGCGTTCATGAGGAAAGGGGTAGTAAGTTTAAAATTATTAAAAATATTTTTATTATATGATGTAATTAAAAACATACGGTTTTCGCAATTTTTCCTTTATCTGTGCTATAAGACGTTGCTTCGTACCAAATATCAAGATTCTGCGTTTACGGAAATTACTCTGTAGGCTTTGATTCCCTTGCGAGTGTCGAAAATTTGCGGCATAAACGCCTGTATCTTTTGATTGCACTGGTTTAGAAGTTTAATTTTTTCACAGCTTTAAGGGACAGTAGACTTGAGTATTTGATATAAATTTCAGCTTGATACCTCCACGCGTTCCTGAGAAAAAGAATCTTGACAGACAGACGGACTGACGGGCAGACGGACGGGCAGACTGACGGACGGACGGACGGACGGACAGACGGACAGACTGACCGACGGACAAACTGACGAACGGACAGACGGATGGACAACAAATTGATCCTATAAGGGTTCCGTTTTTTCCTTTTGAGGTACGGAATCCTAAAAAAATAATAGCCACCCCCGGTTGTGATGGGTCTATTGAAAGTGTGTCAAATTTTGGGAAAATTTCCTATCAGTACACATTTTAAATGCACAACGTAATGCAAAATCTTAAAAATATATCAAAATGTTTCTGGACTGTCAGGTCAACTGGGAGTGAGTCAAATTTTAAAAAGGTAATCTACATTTACGCTACACACGTGTGAGGTGGAGGTATAGTATGATGGTAATGTGACCGCTTAGGCAAGCAATAACGCTTAGGCAAGAATATGAATGGCTGAAAGTCGACCTCTGATTCGAAATTTTTAGATTTTAATCTATATAGTACACAATTTCATTGGTAGGTATATGTTATTAATGTTATTATTGATATTAGTTGTATATTGCTCTTGTCTATGTACGTACTTATTGGAATTTTGAACCTTTTAGGTGGATTTATTCTCTGGTTTGCCAACTTTTATTAGTATGAACGATAACAAGATGAATCATGTTAGTCATGTATGTGATATTAGTCTATCCTACGGTCTAGTATCTCACCTACCAGTCAGCATTTAGATAAGTAAACGTTGCTCACACGCGTATCATAATTAAATTCATACTACTTTAGATATGTATGTATACATTTTGTAGTCGCGACAACCATCGTTATCCTCTGGAGTCTATTTCATATGGAATAAATGTGTAACACACCAAGATGTCATTGTATAAATCTAACAACGTCCTGTCTACATAATTGAGGATTTATTATTTCAATATGCAAAAACTATTGAAAGAAGTTCAGTGATAGTTTACATAATTGGAGATGAAATCTAAGGAAGCACGTATTATACTTTTTATTTAGATAATTTAAATTGTTTGGGTATAGACAGAAAAAATGTTTTAGTATTTTGTTTTTTTATTATTTAACTTTAGACATCGAGTTTCTTGGTTATGATTTTTGTCATTCGCTAGAATCTGAATCGGATCCCTCAAGGCGAATTTATCCGCGGTGTATACATGTTCTGACTTGCACTGGGTGCAACTTTCTACATGTCATTAACGCATATTCACAGGGCCGGATCTATCATATGGCTTTTAAGGCTTCTGCCTAGGGCTCCGTGGATTCAAAGGGCCTCCATCTAAGTCAAGTGAAAGCCAAAAATGGACTATAATAATTTATGAATTTGTCGAAGGAAAGTGCAGAAAGGTTATTTTATAATTTGTCAATTTATTTACGGTTGTATTTAACAAACACTAAGGTATACTATATTATAATATAAATCAATAATTTTATTGTCTTATCTTTTTCATATACTTTAAGTAATTTGGTGGGCCCCTAAGTTGTATTAGCCTAGGGGCCCTTAAATTCACGGTCCGGCCCTGATATTCAAACTGTCTCAGGAGATGTGGAGAGTCATGGTTAACGATTATTGTTTAATTGCAGTACAAACTTGAGAAAAAGTGATTAGTGGTATAATAGTAGGTACATAATTGTATCATCACACACAACAAGAACGAATGCAAGTCGTTCCAGGTACCTGGATTCGTTTTTGTTTTCACTTGTATCAATCGCGAGTGTTTAATATTTAGAATTAGTATATAGATAATTTTAGCAATTTTAAGTGTCCTGGTTCCTAACATTAGTCTTTGTCTTAATCCTAAATACATCCACCTTGAACATTGGCTTAATTCGCTATCTATCACCTATGCGATTAATTGTGTGGTGACGAGTTAATTTACTGTCACTCTTTGCTTTCTCGTGAAGGTCATAAAAACCAGCCAAGGATCACTCAGAATACGGGTCTTAACATATTGCTAGAAAACTTATAACAACGGCGAATTCACCGGAGAAGAGTTTGCAATTATGATGTTATCCCCCTTGGAGAGGTCTGCATCTAACAGTGGATGTATATAGGTTGAAATATGACAAATTTATAATTAGAAAGCGAGTTTACACCTTGGCTAGAAGATATTACTACCTGTTAATTGCGTTATCTAACATTTTAGATCATGGAGCAATTTTCGTGATGAACTCGCAAATTATTGGATTTTTCTCTTGGGGTGACAGAAATGGAAATGGTGTACCAATTTTTATATTAAACATTTTACATTTTAAACAATGGTTTGAAAATATAATATTGTGACACTAAATTTAATCTGTTTACATTTTTATTATTTTATAATATAATGCACTTACTCTAATATTTTACATTCTCTGTTAAGAAATCAATCTTAGACTTGTGGGGAATGTGGGGTTCATTAATACTCAACGTGATCATAACAAACACAGAAATAAGTACCTACGTTGACTCAAAAAATGATTTCCGTTTGCACAAAGAATTATCCTCTTTGAAAATCAAAACCATGACACAAGTTGCGAATATAGATATTTACCTAATATACTATAAATTAGAGAGATGTTTGTGATATTGATAGATCTACTCATTTGTCTTCTTCTTCTTGATGAATGGCTTCTGCTAGTGATTACACAACTTCGCCAATGTAAAAGTAAAATAAGTTTAAAAAATTAGTAGATTTACATTTTAGTCATCAATCATAATGTTTAAACATCGCCAATAAAGTTAAGACGTTTTTCAAGTCCTCTCAATCGTACTCATTAGTCTGATGGTGCAGCTTGAGACTGTTGATTAAATTGACAGACTATTTTTTTACTGCTGTGTGGTAGCGGCTACGAATACTACCAACCCTTATTTTGCTCGTGGATGTCGTAAAAGACGACTAAGAGCCTTATTGGAACGAAGTTCCTTATCGCGCGTTGTGAAAGGGGTCTAGACGGAAAAAATTCTTACGAAAAGTTGTCACGACACTTTTTGCTATAGTAAGCTATTGTAAGCTGTGCGGCGTCGCTCGTCGGTTCTCTTATAGAAAGCAAGCCAGATATTTTCATTTCTATTTCGCATTGAACAGTGTGGTGTCGCGACGATTTTTTTTATAGATAGAGTGATTCAAGAGGAAGGTTTATATGTATAATATATGCATAATGTACTAGAGAAACACTGATAATTTTAGAGGTTTCTAATGTGATGTCGTAAATAAACACATTATTTTGCGCTTACATTGCAAACGCTGGCTGAACCCTACGAAATAGATCAAAATAAAGTACTACAGTATTATACAGCTTAAAAAGGACTACAAAAAAGTCCGCGATGGTATATATCTATCTCTTAAGGATAACATACTATATCCATTTTAATACTTTAAAAAATGTTCTATTATAAAACGATAATTGAAAAGCTATTTACACAAATACTGTATTAATCCTTATCATTTTAAATACATTAGTTGGCTTGAGCATTTCATGAAGATATTTTTTTTCCTTCAGACCATGCAAATTAAATCAATACCTTAAGAGATATAGCAAAATCAAAATAATGCGCAACGAAATTATTTTCGCCCGTGACCGGGCCGCGTGGCCGGCTCGCGTTCGAGCTCGGGGCCGAAAAGTTTTGGTAGTCTAGTGGAATTGTATATCCTATTATTAATATTATAAACGTGAAAGTTTGTAATAATGTATGGATGTGAACATGTTTGTTGCTCTTTCACGTAAAAACTACTGAATGGATTTTGATGAAATTTATAGTAATATAGCTTGCACATCAGAATAACACATAGGCTATAATTTATAAAGATATTTTGCAAATTGGCTAAAATATAACGATAAAAATCGCTTAAGGCAGAAAAAAATTATATAATTAAAATAGAACTTCGTTCCATCCGGGTGTCCCTTGACACCTCCGGTTTTTTTTTTTTTTTTTTTTGGGGTGTACTAAGGACGTGGTCGCGCCCCGCCAAATCGGTCCGGGGCGACGGAAGAGACAGTGCGTAACCCCATAGACTCACCTTGCAAACACCTCTCTTCGCCGTGCGAGCGGGCCATCGGTACCCGATCTTTGTCATCGGTAGCCTTATAATGACCTGGGCCAACTCCATATGATGCCGTTTGGTCAACAATTACATTCCCAAGGAGGGAAAGGGGTTTTAAAGAGTAAAAAGGGGTTTTAAAGAGTAAAAAAATAGTCATCATCATTCTCCTACTGTTATCCCAATTACTTGGGGTCGATACAATATGTACTCTTCTTTCAAAGTACATATTGTAAAAGTTATGGCAATAGTTATATGACCGGCCGCCTGCCAGACGTCAACCCTCCTTGGGAATGCAATTGTTGACCAAACGGCATCAGATGGAGTGGGCCCAAGTCGTTATAAGGGTCTTAGTCGTCTTTTACGACATCCACGAGCAAAGTAAGGTTTGGTAGTATTCGTAGCCGCTACCACACAGCGGCTTACCTAGCTTAACTATCTGATTATAAATGAGCCGTATACAATCTTTTTAAAAACTTATAAAATAATGGGATATTTTACTTCTTCATATTGAGTGCCTTGTTCATATCGAATCACAGTCCACTTTAGTTGTCATTAATTGGGCACTGATAATCAAATTAAGTTTCCTCTGGGCATTTTGACAGAATATGAAAATACACGCAAACCGTTGTTATATCACATTCACCATACCTTAGCACTTACTCTGTATCACATTACATAGATAAAATATTGAATATTATATAAGAGCACAACATTACATTTTTAAATTCCCGCCAAAACCTTGAAATGACAGATGATGGCAGTGTTACTAGTATCTATAATTTTTCTACTTTGGTATTTTTTTTTAATATTGCCATTGGTAAAAGAAGCCAAATTTTAATATAAAGTAATATACCAACATATCTTAGCTAAATTTGTTTTCTACTATCATAGTAGACTGTCGTAGTAGGTCTTTGCCGCTTTGTTGCAATTGCAAAAGAATTAAAAAAAATGGATTACCTAAGAAAATTAACTAAAGATTATTATAAATAAATAACCATAAAAATAATTAAGTTTTTAATATTGTTATTTTTATAAAAGTACGGCTATCAATTTTTATTAGCCATATAGGTAATAGAAAAAAAAATCAAACCCACATCATAGATTTTCGCTTTACAAAAAGAGATACAAAATTTTAAAAATTAGCCTCATATTTATTCCATCAGCACATCCAATATTTTTATGGTTTTTTATATTTTATAACAAAAATTTAGGTTGTAGGGCTCGATCAAAGTCGTGATAAATGTTGACATTCAATATGGCGGTATGTCGTCAGTGCTATGCTGTGTCGTGGTGAGATTTGATTATTGTATAGTTTTGTATCTATTCGCTTTCAAACATGTATAATTTACTTTAGTAAAAATTGTAATATGTAGTTCATTTGTGATATGGCATTTTCCCTAACGTAAGTTTAAAAGTAGTCGAGTCTTGTCCCACGGTGTTAATAATTTCTGCATATCGTTCGTTGTATTGGACGTCCGATGCCTACCTAGATAGCAATAATAAAATGTAGAACGACATTCCGGCAAAACGCTTCGTTTTATTTCATCGTTAATTAATTATTTTGATTTCTTCATGAATATTATACCGAGAATACTATTCTAAAGGCTAACAAAAGTGTCTATTGCAGCTTGTGAATACCGAAATACACGTATAGATAGCAACAGAGTTATACGATATCTACCTTCATCTAAGCTAATACACCACGGGCCCCGACTCAGCAAGCATTGAAGACATCTGAGGATTTAGTATAACATAATCATAAGTTTTTTATTTTGAAACATTAGTGGTTTTGGTGTACATAAATCGTGACTTTTACGCTTAATACCTCATCGGTGTTCTTCTGAACACAAAGACTAAAGAAAATGTGATTTAATGTAAAAATTAGTAACCTCATCTAAAAACTGAACACCACACAATATTCTGTGATATAATTGGTACCTAGGGACTAGGCTTTTCTATTTATATACAAAGAAGTAATTACTGTCCAGACAATGTCCAGCAATCCTCAGTGGAAAATGTTCCAGCCGCCAGATTCACACTCTTCGCCTCTACAGGATATTTTAGATCTTCAGCATTCTAACATGCAGTCAAAACCTGCTTATCGCAATGGTAAGTACATATCTAGTGAATTTATGTTACTCTGTTGTTACTTTTATCCTTATCACAATATTGAAATTGATGAATTATTTTCATTTAGTTATTTTGTTGTATACAAATGAAAGTCATATCAAATATTGTAATTGTTTTAGTTTATTGGGTTTTGTAAATAATTTTTATTTTATCTTGAGCAAAGTAACTTTACATAAGAGTATTTGTATTATATTGTTATTGATCTACATGTGGCACTATAAACTTGTTTACATGCTTTGCTTGATGGCCTATATTATAATTTATTTGACCATAATGATATCTGGATTCACAATATTTTTTTCTTTTTAAATAGTAGTAGTAAATAGTAACAAATTAGTTATAAACAGATACTCTGCCAAAACTCTTTTGTTTTTACTTGCAGTCAAGGTTCACTTAGTTTGTTAGTGTTGTTATGAGGTGTACTTTCGTTTGTTGAACTACAAAGTGTTTTAAGTACTATTTCAGGGGTATCTATTCTTCATAAGCGATGACCTATGACAAGTAGTGGATGTCAAAAGGATAATGGATGTGCTATTTAAAAGTCTCAGCAATTGCAGAATTGTACTACATTGACAATTTTATGAAGTAATAATCTGTTACTATTCAACCACCTGCTTTTGAATAAAATGGTAAACTATAAAATTAAATTTGAGCAATGTGATTAAATAATAATCAGAATTGAATAGAAATAGAATCAGGAAGAGATATTATTATGTTGAAGTAATTCTGTTGGTTTCACTTTCTATTAATTGTTATACAAAATGTGTTTATATTATGTAGTATGGTAAGCACAGTATGTAGTATGGTACACACATCATGAGCTTGATTTCTGTGCAGGTTAGTCTTTGATTCGCGAATGTCATTCGAATGTTTTGAGGATGTTATTTTTGTCCATTAATTATGTTTATGAAGATAGTAGGCAGATTTAGAAGATACTTGAGACAAGAACATTTTCTTAAATGCGGAAAGTTGTCTTTTAACATTTCAATTATTGCTCCAAATATGATTTCTTTTTAAAAACTTAATTATCTGTTTTTGAAATAATTCCCCATTTAAAATAATTTCAATCAAGTATAAATAGGATCTTATCATTCTTTGTTTCATTTAATATTTCAATGAGATTGAGATGAGATCATTTAATATACATCTTTGTTCACAGGCGATTATACAAGTTCTCCAAGGGATAATTTCAATACATCTAAGACTGGTGGGGGAAACCGCTTCTCTATTGGTTATAATATAGATGGGTGCCCTATGGGAGATTCTGTGTTTTCTTCCGGGTCTACTAACAGTTCGTCTCAATATGACACCATGAATCACCCACCTATTAGAGAAACAGGCATTATTGAGAAATTATTGCACTCATATGGATTTATTCAATGCTGTGAGAGACAAGCTCGCCTGTTCTTTCACTTTAGCCAGTTTAGTGGAAACACAGAGCACCTGAAGATAGGAGACCCTGTTGAGTTTGAGATGACATATGACCGTCGTACTGGAAAACCGATTGCATCTACAGTTACGAAGATAGCACCTGAAGTGGTAAGATTATTTCCTCTGCAATCTATTTTCCAACCACTATCGACATATTTTAATATAATATATTGTTACTTAGGTAATGAGTGAAGCTCGAGTAACAGGTACAGTGACGACCGAGGTAAAAGGAGAAGGTTCTGGTGATAATACGGGTAGAATTTCGTATGAAAATCGTGGCGAATGTTTCTTTTTACCTTACACTAAGGATGATGTTGAGGGAAACGTCACTTTACACACTGGTGATGATGTCAGTTTTCAAATTGCAACAAATCAACGGTTAGTTGCCAATGTTATTTGATTTGGCATAACTGTAATATTTTTCTGACCTTAATTTATATTGCAGGGGTACACTGGGTGCCTGTCATGTGCGTTTTGAGAATCCAGCCCATCCTGTAAAATATCATGGTGTTGTTTGTTCTATGAAGGAAAATTTTGGTTTTATTGAGCGTGCTGATGTGGTAAAGGAAATTTTCTTTCACTACTCTGAAGCTAAGACTAAGGAGGAATTGGTTTTGGGAGATGATGTTGAATTTATAATTCAAACCAGAAATGTGAGGATTTTTATTTATTAATGCTGTTATTTATAATTGAAAAATTAAGATGTTACTGGAGTATATTTATGTTCATTCACATTACTGATGTTGCAGGGTAAGGAAGTGGCTTGTAATATCACAAAGTTACCAAGTGGTTCTGTAGTTTTTGAAGATGTTAGTCCTGAGATAATGCGTGGACAAGTGTTGAAACCTTTGGAGCGTGGTAATATGGTGCGATTGCCTCAAAATGACCCACTACCAGGTAGAATAAGATATCGTGCGGCCGATCACTCTGAAGTCGAGGTGAGCTGGAATAGCTGATAGCATTATAATTGCACTGATTAGTCAAGTTCATACATCTACTTAATACTTTTACATATTTGTTTAGGTGCCATTTGGCGATAAAGACCAATGTGGTGAATTTACTCTTCGCCATGGAGACTGGGTACAGTTTCAAGTCGCCACAGATCGCAGGGACCAGCTTAAACGAGCTACAAACATTTCATTGCTTGATGAATCGTTCAATGTTTCCGGTGAAAGGTGAGTTTGTCTAAGTTAAGATACATACTGAAATTTTTAAATGATTTACGTATTAATAGTTTATTTATAACTCCTAACGCAATTTGTATATATGTATATATATAATAAGAGATGTACTATCTCTTTTCTATGTAGTGGCAGGGCAAGGTTCTTCGGTGGTATCGTCCTAGACTATCCAGAGAATCATTGCAAGTTGCAAATTTACATATTTGAATAGTAGATCTTTGTACAACGATAAAAGTCGAAGTGAATCTTTGTACACGGATAAAAATCTAACAGTAATTGTTTAGAATAATTACATTTGAAATTTTACATAATTGTTTTTTTTTTTGCTGATATTTGTTGCAATTCTCAGTTGCATCTTCTAGATTTTATTGTGATCTCTAACTTGTTCACACAATTTTTCCTATTTTCTTAGGAATGTCTCTATTCTGAGGTCGCGGTTGTTTGGGGTATTAGACCGCCACCCCTAGGAAGTCCGAAGGCATGAGGACCATGTCCTGGTGTTATGTTGCCGAAATGTTAATGTGGTACCTGAAAATATATCCCGCCGGCCGGGGTACTGCCTTCAAGGCTTCGGTTCCGGTAGTCCGCTTACGCCGTCTCTCCATTATCAGCATTTGGGCCGTGTGTGGCCAGAATATGTCTGGCCCTACAAAAGAAAGTGATGCTTCCATTATTATAATTATTTTTCATCTCTAAAAACTTTGTTACAAGACCACCATTTTCATCAAATTCTGTTCTTACTAGGATAATTTCGATATTTCTAATATACCTATTTATTACATATATTGTGAATTGCTATTACACCTCTTCATATATTTCAACATTCTTATTTTCAAATTAATCCTATGGTGTGAGAATAGCCTGCTTGAAATCCGAATTGCGTAATGTACCGTCAAGCGGCAGTGTGCCTACATTCGTACTAGCACTCAATTCTTTTGCTCTTGGCTGTATAGGCCCAATGAAATTATGCTGTATAACTATTACATTAAAAAAGAAAATCTACAACAGCCCATATACAAATAGCTTTTGCAGTGATGTTATCTGTTTACATCCTAGTCTCATCTTACGATCGATACGATTTACTGGAAGGCAATGGGGCTTGGATGCATAGATTTTTTAATGATTTCTAACTTTTACGCGAGTAATACACATTTGAAATATAGCTAGTTTTACGGATTCTATTGCGTTTGTATTATCGTCCCGTGATCATGATCACTGTAAAGTTGTTTTTTCTACTCTAACTACGACAGGATAGTAATTAGGCATATCTATGCATATATTGTTATTGATTGCAAATTATTTGGCAATCAGTATACTAAACGAAATGGATTATGATCTCATATTAGTTAAAGATTGTTTATTTTTACTATTTTCACAACAGGAGGGAGCAGGGAATTGTTTGTTCTCTAAGAGATGGTTTTGGCTTTATAAGGTGTGTTGAGAGAGAACAAACTATGTTTTTCCATTTTGCCGAAGTACTCCGTCTTGGACAAGAACTGAGTTTAGGTGACGAGGTATGTATTATATCTGTTTAGTTTTTAAAATCCTCTTCTAAATACTAGACGCAAAAGCTGTGTGGTAGCAGCTACGAATACTTCCCTTACTTTGCTCGTGGATATCGTAAAACATGACTGAAAGGCTTATAACGACCTGGGCCAACTTCATCTGATGCTGTTTGGTCAACAATTACATTACCAAGGAGGGTTGACGTCTGGCAGCCGGCCGGTCATAAAACTATTGCCAATAACTTTTACTGTATGTACTCTGAAAGAGGAGTACATATCGTTTCGACCCCAAGTAATTGGAATAAGAGTAGAAGAATGATGATGATGAAAGGCAGTGCTAGTCGTTGCAATTTAAGAGATGTGATAAACAATAGTACAAATAAAAAAATAACGAAAATGTTATCTGTAGGTGGAATTCACTGTTGATCCCGTGACTACATTCTCCAAAATGAACAACCGTCAATCAGCTATTCGCATTAAGCATCTGCCATCTGGTACTGTAAAATTCGAGACTTTGATTGAACATGGCGCCCGTGGAGTTATTGCTAAGGAAGCTCCTGCATGTTCTTCATCCTCAAGTCCCACTAGGACACCTGTAGTAAGTATTATTATAATTATTCAAATGTTATTATTACAATTATCTTTAACAATTAAGATATTGTAATGTACAACCATTGAATCTTAATGTTAAAATGAGGTCAAGTCTTATCCTTTATCTTCTGATTTTCTATATGATTAAACTTGCCAAAATATAATTATCACATATAGAAATGCACTGGATGCAGGTGGCGCGGGACCGTGTTGAATGGCATTATCGTGGGTAGGCCTATGTCCAACAGTGGACGTTTATGGGCTGATGGATGGATGAAGAAATGCACTTGTTAAGATAATTACATTGTGATTTATGGTTTTATTTATAAATTGATAATTCATAAAAAGCATGATTTTTAATGTTGTCAAACAGGAGCAAAATGGCCTCATTAACTGGCAAGTAAATCAACAGACTAAGAAATCTCTACCATATTCATCCAAAAAATGTGGATCCAAGATGTTGCCTCGAGTTGGAGACCTTGTCACTTTTGATGTCTACCAGGTTACATTTTTTTTTACTATCTCAAGTCGTTAAATATATAAAAGAATAGGATTGACTCTGGTTTTGTTCGCCTTAATGAAGACTGTGTCATTTAAATCCCCAAAAACCGTCCGCCCTAGTATACCAGACCATAATCTATGTCTGTACCGAATTTCATCAAGATCTGGTCAGCGGTCCTAATGTGAATGAGTAACAGATATTTATCTATACTTTTTCTATACACATGACAAACTTCGTGAGCTCAATTCCCACATAGGAAATTCATTATGCGATCCAAAAATGATTACTTTTTCGTTTAGGTGCAGTTTATTGTGTTTACGTTTGTGAAGCCCTCTTAGATACAAGAGTCTTTGTTCATGTTGTTCTCTCTAATAAATAAAAATTGCACTTTTCTGACTGTTTTAGTTCAATATATCGTCGTTCAATCTTGGAATAGGCCAGATCTGTAGAGAATAATGCTGTAATGGATTACCATTATTAGCATTAACTTGGTAGACAGCTGGGTTGATGCTGACATTGAGCTTTATAAGATTTCTGGGCGTATGCTGCTGTTGTACATCCTCTTTCAGTCTTAGAAACTTCCATATAAAGTCGGGGTGGTGACAGTATTTATTTTTAACTCGTTATCAAGCGGTTAACATAACATATAGTCTTGAATTTTTATTATTATTACCGCTCGGTAACTAGAGTGTGTAACAATATGTTTTAAATGTGGGGTATTTTATAATTATTTTTCTAAAGTTTAACATATAATTGATATGATATAATTATCTTAACAGGTAAAGCGAACTAAGGAGTTGGTGGCCAAAGCAGTGCAAGTACAGCACAGTCTGATGATGAATGGTAATGTCAGTAATGGAGCAAATAACAATCGTCAAATTATGACAGGATTTATTGCAGCCCTTAAAGATGGATTTGGCTTCATAGAAACTGCAGATCATACAAAAGAAGTTTTCTTTCACTTCAGGTAAGACAATAATTTTTCAATATTTGGCTGCGCTGTGTATTCCTTTAGAATAAGTGAGGATTTTTTTTTCAATCTGATATAACATATAGATATTAACTATTATGGTATTCCTATTTTTATTAAAATTTATAACTAGGTATTTATTTTTTGTCAAAAAATATAAATTCTACATTATTTAAGTAGAAGTTCCAGCATAGTTATTTAATTATTCACTTATGCCGACAAATTACACTGTTAGTGCAAAAAGGGTACTTCAATTGAAAGGTAATTTGATATACTAAATATTCTCCCACAACAGAGAACTGCATACTGTGGGTTGTTCATACACAAACACATGTATAAATTTCTTCCCGTTTTTAAACTTCGATTTATATTGTATCTATGACGATAGTGTAAAAATAAAATTAAATTAGGGCTTTATCATTGACAAATTATTCAGATTAATTTGACTGATGTGACCTTTGCATAATGGCCAAATAAAAAAAGCGATATAATATGTAGCTGTGTATAGTTGTGTATGGCTGCGTATAGGTTTGCTTTATTTATATGTTTTGTGAATTTAGAATCCTTATTCGTATTGCGATACATGCTATTTATCGTAAGTTATTTGCTCATCAAAGGTTGAAATAACTTATGCGGTTAGCCTTTGAGAATTTCCAAGTTAAATATTATTGTAGGCATTCAACATGTGATATTTTTATCACAAAGAAAAATATATTATGCAGATTTTATACTAAACCATTATACACATACGACTATTATGACGTTAAATCTAATTGCTTACATACAACCATCTTCATGTCGAGCTCTGAGTCTGACCTCCCATAGAATGTTCTAATCTGATTAATCCCAAATTTAGTCATTTTTGGTACCGATTTTTTTAAAACCTATGTGCATTATAAATTGTCGTTGGCATAGCGTAAGATAATTAATTAATCCGCGGATTGCTCTAAATTCGACTTCACGACAGGACAAATGTCTACGAATTTCCGACCAAAGCCTTTAAATAGTTGAAGGACTGAAATGTAGTTCATATCCCTTAGCTAAATGTATTGTTTGAGAAGCTTTTTGTGCTTAAATCAGCTATGATTTGAGATTGCTATACTAATATATGTGCAGTATTATAATGCCTACGCATTTGATAATGCCAGAGGTGACGTAATGACGAAGTGAACATTTGTGGATTTCTTCGTATGTGGAATCATCATTAGAATCTCAGCTCATTAATATTGGGTTTGTGCCTCGGTTTTCAGTGAGAGAGAAATTGACTACAACACTGATAAGACGGATTGGTATGGGATTTTTAGTTTCCCTTATGTTGCAGTGATGCTATTTGCTTGCCACCCTTACGATCACCCACAGAAAAGAAAAAAGGTGGTGGCCTTTGTATTATTACTTTGTCAGCATATGGATTAGTTTAGTAGTGGTTGCTACACACTCAAGTTTCCGGTGTTTACGCGCACATTTGATATACAATTATTTTTACGGATTTTATCGCGTTTGTATTTGATTTTAATTTCTCATATTTAATGTGTCTCACGTCCAACAAGTCATCGTCATTACAGAGTGATTACATATCTACCCGCTACAATATTAGTTATTAAATTTTGACTCAATTTTTTGATAAATATAATAGATTTGTTAGTTTTTTTTTAAATTAGTAAATTGCAACTACATATTAATAATTATTATAAATTTAATTAAATTTTAGATATAGAATCATTTTATTTTTGTTTTCAATGAATTTGTATCCAATATGTGGACCAAAATTTAATAACTAGTACTGTAGCTGGTAGATATAAATCTCTGTAATGGCGATGACTTGTTGGACGTGAGACACCTTAATCCTCCCATGAACATAAACGCTATAAAGTGTTCGAAACGTCGGGATGTTGAAAATCAAATACAAACGCGATAGAATCCGTAAAAATAAAATTTTAATTTAAAACTATAATTTAAATTTATTTTTCCGATACTGCGACATATAAAGGTGTTAATGAAATGCAAACCTCATGGTCTGTAACAAAAAAGGATAAATAAGACTGTAAGAATTGATTATATAGATGGCGTAATGTCAGAGCATTACGACCCAGAGGTCATGTGCCATGGATTTAAATTCCATTCAGTATAATTTTAATGTTAAAATTCATAATTCACCGGTAACAATCAATATGGAGGTTTAACGTAGTAAGATTTTTTTTCTATTAAAATATAAACAAAACGATTTAACGAATAATATCAATTTTCAAAATACCGATTTGAGAAATGTCTATCTTCTTTTTATAACCAACGAATTGGGTACGTTGAATTTGGGTGTAATTTTTGACCAATAATAATTTTATGGTTCTAAATTTTCTTTGATACAAGAATATACACTTTTGATTCATTAGCCTGTTAATATCCACCTTTGAAGGTAGGCCTGTTTAAGGGGTATAATGCCCCGTTTGGCAGGTAGGTTGGTGATCACAGTGAGCGTCATAAATTTATTAGGAGAACACTTGTAATCCCTCAGCCAAGTTTTACGAGTCTCACGTGTTTATAAGAAGTGTATTCTTCAACGCGGGGGCTACGATCTGTAACCATAAATTAATTATTTTATTATTTACCATAAATTAATTATATTATTTCATTATTAAATGTATCTTGTAAATAATAGATTAAATTAAGCGATAGCATTTTAGTGGTATGCCTACTTTGCTTACAGTTTTCTACCTTCGGTCATAAATGGGTTGCAACGTTCGCAGTATTACCTCATTCTCTCAGACAATCCACGTGTATGTAGTAGCGATTTACTACTGCGTTTCGTTTGTGTTGTTATGAACACCAGAGGAATGGTCAGTAGTGCTCTTCTGGACAACTTATAACACCAAGTAGTATTGGTATTATCCTCTGCAAAGCCAGCAAATGCCTGCAAAGCGATTATGACATTTCGCAACTACAAGTGGAGGTATATGTCCAAGGCGATTGCCAATAGACTGATTGATAAATTGAATTAGTGTTCGAAGTCTTGTAGCGAATTTCAAGGTCGTGTTCTAGAAAGTGCTCATTACACAGTAATTAGAATTTTCTTTGCCGACCTTAACCTTAATTGCATTTGCTTTGAAGTATTTGCTGTTTGAAGTATGCTGTATTGTCAGACTGTGGGTAAACAGGAGAAAAACCCCTGTTTAGCACTTTTTTCCATTGCGTAAAAACTGATTTAAATATTACCTTAATAATATATAGTCACGCGCCTTTATTCCCCAAGGGGTAGGTAAAATTGCAATATATAATAGTCGTTAACTGGGCATAGTTCCAAACTTCGATCTTGATTTTAAGCATTATCTGAGCAACTTCATTTATAAATAAATTGTTTACTTCAGTTAAGACCTAAAATTCCAATGCTTTTAAAAATGGCATCAGAAAGTGTTCAAAATTATTAAAAAATATATACTAGTATATACTCTTTATATGATAGCAAAAGCGACAGATGAGAGACGACTGCATGTAGTGGAGATGCGAATGTTGAGATGGATGTGTGGTGTTACAAGAATGCATAAAATAAGGAATGAACATATAAGAGGAAGTTTGATTGTTGCGCCAGTGACGGAAAAATTAAGGAGTGAAAGATTGACATGGTATAGACATATGATGAGACGGGATGAAAGTAATGTTGTGAGGAAAGCTTTAAGTATGAATGTTGAAGGGTAAGGGAAGACCGAAGAAAAGATGGAAGAACTGCTTGAAACATGACATGGATAGACAAGGAGTGACCACAGAGATGACGTCTGATAGAGTTGTATGGAAGGAGAAGACATATTGCGTCGACCCCAAATAAATTGGGATAAGAGCAGGTTGATGATGATGATAGTATATAATAGTAATATTTTAGGGTATACTGAGTTCTGTGAGCTGGCCACGGATGTCATGGAGTCAGGACCAGGCCCGCCGAACACCGATGGTGAGGGAACACGGTGATTTATAGGGTACACGACGTCCTTCCGTCGCCGGTTCTGGTTGAGAGCCTTCAGCGCTCATCCACAATCAGGGTAAGGTTGTCATAGCCATCTGAGGCTAACAACTAAGTCACACACAAAAAAAACTTTTGTCGACCCCAATGACGCCTGCCAAGAAAAGGCTTTACCGTATTGCTTGAGATCTGTGTGTTATATCCGAATTCGGTGTTCTGAATTCGTTGCAATTATACATACATCTGACTTGTCATTTTCGACCCTGATCAGAGCAATAGTTGACAGCGACGAAACCTAGGACCGTTCTCAACTTTTGTGAGGTTGTGGTCTCGTGGAAGGAGGCGGCGGTGCAAGTACTTGTTTTTTGACGCACTATCCGATGCTGCGAATCGACTGACCAAAACGGGCGCACCAGAGACCGATATAGAATCGTAGGGCGACGTCCGAGTGAGTGACGCACTTGGATCGGGGACCCGTAACCAAAAAGCCATTGAAGTCTAACTTACGGTGGCAATGTTCGAATCGAAAGATGGAAAACGAACAGCCTGATAGGGTGGTTGTAGATGACGTCTTTCTGTATCATCCGCTCAGAATCCATAATGGTCTCCATAGATGAATTTTAACAATTAGAATGATCGTCTTGGGACACGTAATAAATTTAATTAAAAAAAAGTGTTAGTGTTTTACATAAAATATCCGATTGATAGAGCACAATTTAATAGTGGTAGGGCCACAGTGTTAACCACACTAGAAAATTGACATCAGAGCAGTGGCAATAGCTCAATTTTCATAGGGTGGATTTTTGGTTTTCATTGGTAGGCAGCGGCCTAGCTGTACCCCCTGGTATTGCAATGATCCATGAAGGATCAGTAACACATCATGTGTACTGCTTGCTCGTTTGCCACCATAAGCAGTACTCTGCTGGAAAACTTATATCAGAAGTTGCGCTCTACAATCCACCTACCAAGCGCTTCGATTATGACATTATCTACCCTTAGGGCTTATATTGACGGGCCGGCCACTGACGACAAGTTCACGCTGCTCCGGTGGCCGGTCCAACAACGAAGGCGAGGTTCACGGGTGGGTTATGGGTGTGCGTGCTTACGCCCCTCTGTCGCCCCGTACAGAGTGGTGCGAGGAGCGCAACGACCGTAGCCCACCCCACTAAAAAAATAAAAAAATAAAAGGGCTTATATTGACCATTCCAGACCTATCGACCACGTCGGTAGTTTGCTGGAAATAATTTATATGTATATTAAAACATATTTGTGCATATAAATCTAATTTTATTACTCGTCGGCGAACAGTTATTTAAATTCCTTATGATACTGTTACAAAGCTTCAGATTACCTAGAAGCTATTTTGTCTTGATGCTTACATTACAATTGTTGCATGATATAGAAATATAATTGCTTTACATTGTGATTTTTATTATTTATCATTTCGAATGTTCATTGATCTGCATTGATCTACATTTAATCTATGACCTCTGCAACTTTGCTACTTGTCTACATGTTGCTATATTTTCTGGGCCAATTTGATTAATCTGTTTTATTTTTTATCGCAAAATTGCAATTAACTTATCTATATTGTCATTTGCATTCGTCATCCCGCACGATGTCGTGTTTTATTGAGATGAATATACGATGTTGCATTATTTTATAATTGCATGTATGTATTATATACCTATGCACATTTAGTTTGAGTATAATTTTTTTAAAGCGAAACTATAAATAAGTAACGTAAATCTTTTAGCCATTATAAGTGTAGTCTTGTTTTTATATTTTTTTAGTTATTTAAATACAAAAAAGACAAATAGGAATTTCTATTGTATTTTTCGTAGCCCCTAAATATATCAACGTGGCGTGTACCAATGTTGCGTTTCCTTTTTTCTAAATAAATTTAAATAAAAGTTATAGTATTTATATATTATCCGCGTGGTGATGGAGTAAGAATACCATTCACCACCCCCTATCTAACCCGTGGGTGATTGTAATAGACGAATAAGGGATATAAAACGCATGAAACATCCATGCAAGAGACGGAAAACTCGAAACAAAACCCTATACCAATACGCCTGACCAGAGTGGTGTAGTAGGTCAATTTCCTCTCATTATGGAGAAGGCTCGAGCCAACAGTGGGACACATATGAGCTGAGATGATGATGATAATATATTTATATCCTTCCTTCTTTCCTTTTGAGCCTTTCATTATAATGGTGTATTTTTATTGCAATAAGTTCATAGTTGTATAAAGTTGGATAGGCCGTAGAGTAGTGTATTAATTAGAAATATTATGCGGCGAGTGCACACTTAAGCAGTGGTGTTGGGGTGCCAGTCAAGTGAGGGCGAAGAATTTAATAAAAATATAATATTAAGCACATTCTTAAGGCTAGTAGAGTTTCGGGCACAATAAATACTCAATTGTTTTCTTTTTGTTTTTACAATAAATATCTACTACAATTGTTTCCTTTATATTTTTGAATTTTAACTTTAAACTACACTCAGATAGTGAATGGCTACGGGACTGACGAGATGTTCTGGGTCATTCTATTCTTAGATTACATTGCATAAAGAAATTCAATTGATGCATTGCAGCCGTATGACAATGACATTGGCCACACATTCAATTGAGAATATATGAGCGTTTATCAGTATTTGACATTGTATTGTACAGATATTTAGTTGATTTAATTCTATGTATTCCATGTATTAATTCATTGTATTGCTATCGTATCGCAATTTTTATTTATTCAAACGCGACACATTTTGCGAATATATATTTGTTCAGAATAAATTATTCAAATATATTTAATCTTTTATTCCTAAGATACAATATTTCTGATTTTATATGTTTATATATATATATATATATATATATATATATATATATATATATATATATATATATATATATATATATATATATATATATATATATATATATATATCGCTGCTTTTAAACGAAAGGGCCACAAATCAAAATTATTCAAAGTCGTTTTTTAATAAAAATATGGCCGAACTCAGAAGCCCTTTTGGTTTTTTAACGTATTGTATTCGCGATCATGTTGCAACTAAAAATAAGGTAATATATATATATATATAATTGTTAATATTAATTTATTCTAATAATTGTTATAGTAACTTGGAGGGCAGTCCGGATGGCTTGGAATTGGGTGATGAAGTGGAATATTTATTGGGACGCGTGAATGGATCTGGAGGTGGATGCGCGAGTGCTGAGTTCGTTCGCGTTCTACCCCGAGGCACCATAACCCTTGCAAAGCCATTGGAACCTACACTTAATGGTACTGTGACCAGGACGCTCCGGGCACTCAATCCAGATCAAGCTCAATATTCAGGTTTGTGCAAGAATTGACCTATACCATTGTAGTAATTTCGGTTGTTGATATTCTATTCCTTGCCACTTCTATGGAGAGACCAGAGGAGACCAGAGTCTTGCTTTACCATTCTCACGTGTTCTATAACATTGCGAAATATGGCAAATTCTAAATAAGCCATATAGCTTTCCGCTTATTAGTATACCTGTATAATAATAGCATCTTTTTAGTTTTCTTTAGAACATATCACTCTGACAACTGATAATTTTGAACAGGTTATAGTGGACTACTTGCACTGTTCTGGTTCTCTGGTTCATTATCAGATGGTCATTTTTCGCGATTTAGCCTTATTTCTTAACAAAGACCTTTTTATCATAGCGCCTCGGTTTCAAGGAGTAACTCTCCAAATTTTAAGTTCTGTTAAGTTTAGAAAGTATTTGGATGGTAATGCTGAATTGGCGAACAGTAAGCTGGATGACCTGAATAGGGCCAGGCGGTACTTCACACAGAGGCACCGCTAGTTCGTCGTCATGTGGAGTACTGTTCGCATCTCCGGGCAGGCTAATAAATTTCAACTAGACCCACTTGATTCCCTACAAAGAAGTACTGGTTAAATCGTCCATGATCACAATCTCACGGACAGTCTTCATCGTTTGAGTGGCTGGAGCGGCGGAGAGACTTTCGGTCACTCTGTGTACTCTACCAGCTCTTTCACAGGGAGTGCTCTGAGGCACTGTTTGATTTAATACGATCGTCACCTTTCTATCATCGCTTCACACCTTACCAGGGCTTGTTCATTTCACCTGCAAGCGTTTTGTTCTTCAACTGTATGTTTTCAACGGTTTTCTCTCGCGTACGTTCTGGATCTAGAGTGAACTACCTGCTGCTCTATTTCCCGATCGGTATGATATGTCCTTCTTTAAACGACATTTGAGCGCTTATTTCACGGTAGTCAGCGGCGTAGCTGTGCCTCTGGTATTGCAAAGGTCCATGAGCGGCTCTATCACTTATCACCTAATAATATAGATTACCATAAATTAATAATACTTACTTGCTATGTCTGCTGGCTGTTTGGAGTTTTAATCTAGAGTGTTAAGTGAAATAGAAAATGTGATAAAGATTCGCCTGCTCCATTAAATAGTCTTGAGTATTCGTCATCGTTCAGTCTTTTACCATTACGTAGAAGGCCACAAGGCGCAGCCCTGTGCCGCTGGTATCTAACGAATACCAGTGACTTGATAGTAATATAATATGAAAAAAAGTGATTACATAAATATTATTTCGTATCGCTAACATCTTGCGAATGCAAAGTTTGATATTGTATTGAATCCTACTTCAATAACTTTTTGAAGTTCCACTGTACTACGCGTTCACTTAAAGATTGCCGTTACCTCCCCTCCCACATCCCTACCTCGTGCCGCAAATATCGCCCGCTCAGTACCGACAGCAACGCTATTGTATATATATTTTCATATTAAACGAACAAATTGCATTTTTATTTATTAAGTAATAATTTCCACCCGCAACTTTGCACGTGTGCTATGTTAATATAAGTATCCTTTATTCTTTTATATACTATTGAAACATATAATAATGATAATAACTTGTAATAAATTTCGTTATAATGGGTCGAGTTAACTAGATAATAACACACGAATAACAAACAAACTCACATTTGCATTTATAATATTAGTAAGGATAAGCATAGTATTTTATTTTATCAACTTGCCAAACATTTCTGTGTAACAAAATTAATCCTTACTAATATTATAAATGAGAAAGTAACTCTGTCTGTCTGTCTGTCGCTCTTTCACGCCAAAACTACTAAACCGATCTAAATGAAATTTGGTACACAGATAGTCTAGAGCCTGATAAAGGACATAGGCTACTTTTTAATACATAAAAAGGTTGGTAAAGTGAGATGAAAAGTTGTAAGGAAGTATCGTCATTTTTAAAGTCAGAAGCTTGAAACTTATTTTTAGACTATTGATTAGATATAAATAAATATGACATTAACATGTAAAAATTTACCCTTCAGGGGTAAAATAAAAATAGGAGATGGAAAAACTTTAGGAAAGTAACCTTTTACGCGGGCGAAGCCGCGGGCAGAAGCTAGTCAACAATAATTTCGTTGTTTGGTCAACGGTGTTGATATCTGTGACGTCATAACGGTTGACGACGGCAATCTCGAATTGAACGCGTAGTATGTATTATCCATGTGTAATTTCAGTGTGGTGATGGAATAAGAGTATAGTTCACCACCTCCTTTTCTTATTATATAACTAGCGGACTCGGCACACTTCGTTCCGCCTAACAGTTAATGAATGAGCAGATTACGATTAATTAAAAATTATTAAGTAATTTTTTTTATTTACGATTATTAATAATCCGTGTGGTGACGGAGGAAGAATTCAATTCACCACTCCCTATCTTACCCGTGGGTGATCGTAAGAGACGACTAAGGAATATAACATCTATGCAAGAGAAGGAAATCACGAAATAAAACCCTATACCAACACGGCTGACCAGCGCGATATAGTAGGTTAATTTCCTTCTTATTACGGAGGAGGCCCGAGGCCAACAGTGGAACATATATGGGCTGTGATGATGATGAAATATGAATAATATATAAATTTAAAAAAATACATACATACATACATATCATCACGCCATATCCCTTGCAGGGTAGGCAGAGAGAACAGAGTGCCAGAGAACTCTATCTCTGCATACTTCACTCGCTTCCTCAACATTCATAATTCTCTTCATACACGCTCGCCGGTTTCGGAGACTCTTGACTCCACCTTCCTTCAGTACATGACCGATCTGGTCTAGGTAGGTCAGTCTCAGTCTCCCTCGGTACCTACATCCTTCCACTTTCGCATTGTATATCTTCTTAACCAGACGTTCGTTCGGCATTCTTTCCACATGTCCGAACCATCGGAGCATGCCCTTTCGCATCTTTACACCAATACTCTCTTTCATACCTACTCGCTCTCTTACGTCGTCGTTACGAATGCGGTCGGTCAGCCTAACTCCACAGATTTTCCGCAGAGATCGCATTTCGACCGCATTAATTTTATTTTCATACTCTTTTCTGCATACCCAACTCTTCCTTCCATACAGTAATGTTGGGACAAGCACTGCGTTATGTATTGCTACACGTGCCTTCTGGCTGAGGTGGTGGCTGCCGAGAAGTTGCCCCAACGCTCCGTTCACTCTATTTCCCGCATTCACTCTTCGCTCTATATCAGTGGTGTACCTTCCATCTCGGCTAAATCCACATCCAAGATATACAAATTCATCCACTTGCTCTAGTACATCATTACCTATTGTTACTCTTACATCTGTTCTGCTTTCAAAGACCATTATTTTGGTTTTGCTCACATTCACGCGTAGACCCCTTTTCTTACAATCTTCTGTCATTGTGTCGACTAGGGTCTGCAGGTCAGTCGTTGACTATGCCAGCAGGACTGCATCATCTGCATAAAGCAGAGCAGTGATCGCTGAGTCGCCCATCTGGACTCACACATTCATATCGTTCAACCTTTGGAGACATTTATCCAGATATATGATAAACAGCCTGGCTGACAGAACGCACCCTTGCTTAACGCCGATATTGACGTCAAACCAAGGCGACATTCCATCATCCAGCCGCACACAGGCTCTACAGCCCATGTAACTGGACTGCACAGCCTGTAGCAGTTTACCGTTAATACCATACTCCGGTAAAATGTCCCAAAGTTCCTTTCGTACAACCGTGTCAAATGCTCTCTCCAGATCCACAAAACTGCAGAAAACCCTCTGACCTAGAGCCAGATGCTTCTCCACAATGTTGCGCAGAGAGAACACTTGATCCATGCATCCCCTTCCACTCCTGAAACCTCCTTGTGTCTCACACAGTAAACCATCGGACACCATCCTCATTCTCCTTTCAATAATTTTACGATACACTTTTGCTGCCAAACTGGTCAAGCTTATGGCTCTGTAATTTGCGCAGTCATAACGTGAACCCTTGTTTTTAAACAAAGGCACGATGACTGCGCTATTCCAGTCCCTGGGAACCATTCCCGAGCTCCAACATAAATTGAGGAGCAACAGGAACGCCTCCCAGACACAGGAGCCACCAAGCTTGATCATCTCGGCAGACACCATATCAATACCCGCTGCCTTACCATTTTTAAACTTCTTATCGCCCATTCAACTTCATCCATACTGATGCCATCGGAGGACGCCGCTGTCGAATGTTGTTCTACTAAACCACATGCGACACCGGCGTCAACCGTAGCATCCGCATACATATCGCCAAAATATTCACTTCATCGGCTTAACACGTCTTGTGTTTGTGTAAGAATGTCTCCACCTTTAGACTTTATTTTATTCATTCTGAAGGCTGACCAACCACCCCGAGACTTCTTCACCTCCCTCCAAAAGAATTTGGTGTTACTCTCGAAGTTTTTAGTCAGCCTATCTTCTGCACTCATACTTGCTCTATCACGTTTCTCTTTCACTAAGGCCTTGGTGTCATTCTTACATTGCCGATATATTTCTTTCTTCTGTTCAGTCATACTGTCATTCATATTCAAAGAAGAGCCATAGTCCAGCCACGCTTTCTTCTTTTGCTCTACGGAAGCTGCCACTTCCGCATCCCACCATGCATCACCATTTGTTTTTCTATGCTTCTTTGAACTTCCACATACTTCTTTCGCTGTATCTACCATACTCTCCTTCAATACTTTCCAGCATTCTTCAATGTTCGCTTGCGGCTGGCTTGCCATCATCAGCCGTTCTCGGACACCCTCTGCATACTTATCTGTTACACACTCTTCTTGCAACCTTTCAACCTTTATTCTTTCAAGCCCTCCGAAGTGGACACGCTCTCGCCAGTGCCTCCACTTTCTGAACAGACCACTAAATCTCGCAATAACGAGATAGTGGTCCGTATCGACTGTGGGGCCCCTGTAGGCTCTTGCGTCCAATATTTTGCTTCGGAGGCGACTGTCTACTAAAATTAAATCTATTATACTTTTCTGTTCATTCCTTCTCCATGTATACATATGGATGGCCTTATGTTGGAAAAATGTGTTTGACACAATAAGGTTTCTCTCCATGCATACATCCGCTATGAGCCTACCTGCGTCGTTCACTCTCTTATCACCAAATGGACCAAGTACGTCCTCATAGTCGGGACGCTTGGTCCCCACCCATCCGTTCAAATCTCCGCATACAATCACGCGTTCACTGGTTTCTGCCATATCCAGAACTTCCCTAACTTTTTCTCAAAAGTTCTCTAGGTCTGATGCCACCGAGGATCCTACGGGAGCATATGCTACAACCATGAATGCCTTGGTGACACCTAGTTTTATACGGACCCAAAGAAGTCTGGGATCATACATTCCGTAATCCTTCACACCTGAGGCCAAGCGAGAGGACAACAGCATTCCTACCCCCATGCTGGCTCGATCGCTCTGTGGTACACCAGACCACAGAGCCATCCCGCCACCAGGAAGATCGCAGGCGTCGCTGCCCCTTCGCTTGGTCTCTGTTACACAGAGCACGTCTAGCTGGCGGACAACCGCCATGACGGATATCAGCTCGTGCAACTTACCTTCCACACAACCTCTTACATTCCACGTGCCCACCCGGCACTCTGCTCTCCTCGATTCGCCTGACTGGGCAAGGCGTGATGGGTGGCGGCCCCCATCGCCGCAACTGCCTAAGTTCGTACCGACGGGGACAGGTCGGTACGCGTCGCCTCCGGGGGACGCCCTAACCCGCACTGCGGTACGCATATCGAGCCGGATTAGCAGTCTAATTAGACTGGCAGGGGACGCGAACGAGCACGCTCCGGACTATGCTCCCCAAAAAAAATCAAGTAACTAAAAATAACGTGCCAGCAAGAGGAAGAAGTACCTTGTGTTATACGACATTTTTCTTCATGCGCATTGAAAATTATCTAATTGTTGATCTCTGATGTCGACGATTTTGCATTGTCAACCGCACGGAGTGTCTCACTTTGCTCTTGTCATTGAGAAGCACGGAATTGGGTCATATTAACGCGACGGTCTTCCCGTGCAATATCTTGTTCTTTTGCTGTGGTTACACTAGTGGTGATTCGAATTCTAATTGCGTTGGTTACAGCTTTGTCGGGCAAGATTTGATCTTACTGGTCGCGGCATTGTTGATGACAATATAGACACAATATGTTTTATTATAACAGTATTCGTAAAAATTCGTAACACTCGCACAAAACGAACACTGACCGGTCAAATTTATTTTCAACTTTTCGCGGTATTTGCAACAAACCAGTAGACCACGCAATGACGTGAGCTGTCAGTTACGTTTTGTTACATCATTAACAAATGAAAGTTTAGAACTGGTGTTTTTTTAATGATTTTTTTGTTTATTAATATTATATTTTAATATCCTATATCCTATTTCCGACGACAACAAATTCAAAAACATAAAAATCATAAAAAATGGTCCAGCCGTTCACGAGTTATAAGTGTTGTAACTAACACAACTTTATTTTATATATATAGATATGCACATAACATTGGTACAAGAGAAGAATTTTTCCATGAACTCCTATTATTCACAGTCAACGTATAATAATTTAACCATATTATTCAATTCCAATACGTGTCTGTTGGCATTAACAGCATTTTTTAAATTCTATTTACTTGGGAGTCGACACAATATTTACTGTTCCTTCGTCGTACATATTGCAAAAGTTTTGGCAATAGTCTTATGACCGGCCGCCTGCTTGACGTCAACCCTCCTTGAGAATGTAATTGTTATTCAAACGCTACCAGATGTGGATGGCTCAGATCGATGTTTTTGATTCGTCTTTTTCTACGAACAAGCAATGTTAGTATTTGTAGTCGCCACCACATTGCAATATTGCATATCCCGTAATATTTCAATATAAATGGTAGTGTGTCCATTTTTAGTATTACATACTTATTTAAGCAATTATTTATTTTGACTGAACTTCTGAACTTCAAATTTTCGTCTAGTCTTGTGTTTTTGGATACAAGTTGAATTCATGTTCCCTCACAAGGAGGTGTGATCATTGAGAAACATAACAGTACTCTCTTGTTTGACCACGGTTGCCACAGCGAGCTCCTTTTTATATTGGAAATCTATGGTCCGGACACACGCCGCTCGTTGCGTCCGGGGCGACGGCAGAGCACCGCGTGGCCCCATAACCCACCGTATTCCCTCCCCATTACCATTGGGCCAGCTACTGGTACCGCTTCCTTGCCATCCGTGGCCAGGCCGGCGAGTTACTCTTTCGGGTACCATCCCCTTTTGACGCCCTGGCTAACTGCTGGGGCTTTGACCTCACGCGGTCATCCTCTGTGAGGGTGACGGACTATTCCCCGTTTCAGTCACCCGTGGCCTCAGCTAGGGCGGCATCAGGCGCATGTACTCGTGTACTCGTGCCTGCGCCGCCCCAGGCGCATGTACTCGTGTACTCGTGCCTGCGCCGCCCCAGGCGCATGTACTCGTGTACTCGTGCCTGCGCCGCCCCAGGCGCCGGCGGCGGAACGTATCACCGAAGAGGATTTCCTCTCGGAACCGCCCCGCCGCCTCCATCCGCGAGACGAAACTGCGTGCTCTGATCCTATTACACTATAGATTATAATATATTTAATGGCAGAAGTGATTTTTTGCCAGTCATACTTATCTATATACTGCCACCTATGTCTTGTTCAATCCTTCAGCTCCTTCCTATCTCAAAGACCATTTCGTGTATCTACATGAAACCCATGAAAGATGTTTAAGATCATCAGAAAATCTAAAACTGAAAATTCCACTTCATTCCACAACTTTTTACGCCAACTACTTCACTGTTACAGCAATACGCCTGTGGATCGAACTGCCGCTGAAAATACGTCAGGCCAAAACCTTGTCTGCATTTTAGTTGTTGTTAAAAACGCATTATCTGACTCTATAGAATCTTAATATGAAATCCTTTCTATGAAATATTATATACATTTCTTACGTACTCAATATTGTAATTTATTTCTGCATTAGTTTGTATTGATATATTTATACATGTTTGTACTACTGGTATCTATACAGACCATTATCTAGTAATGACTAGAATAAGTGGTCTCATAAAAACGTGGCGAAACCGGATACATAACCCGACGAGTGTACTAGAAAGGATAAAAGTAGAGAATTTGCAAGATGAGATTGTTAGAGAGAAGTATAAAAGTAAATTGACAGAAAAGTTATATGATTCGGTTGATATTAGTGATATGGAAGAATTATAGATGACTTTTAAAGAAAATGTGGTAAATGTTGCTACAGAAACATGTGGCGTGACCAGAAGAAGGAAAGTAAATAAGATGAAGTATATATGGTGGGATAAAGATGTGCAGAGTGCAGTTTGTGAGAAGAAGAAAGCCTGGATAGATTGGCTTGCTATCAGAGCCAGTGAGAGAATAGAGAAAGCAACGATTCATGATATAGACATAGCCAAAGAAGAGAACAAGAGAAGAAAAAGAGAAGTGAAAGAAATTGTCAGAAAAAAAGAAAGAGGATCAGAAAGACGAGTATGATAGAAGATTATCGCAGGATTACCAATCTAACTTAAAGATTTTCTGGAAATCCATAAGATCAGCTCGAGGTAAAGTTCAAAGTACAGAGCTTGCCTCGATCAGGGATAAGTATGGAAGGATAGTGAATAGAGAAGAATGTGTATTAGAGAGATGGAAGGAGTATTTTGAAAGCTTATTTGAAAGAGAAGAGCCACAAGATCTATCATTTGAGAGTGAAAGAGATCTTAAGGATGGAGAATGTATTACTATGGTGGAAATTATGAACGCACTGAAAGGTATGGAAGCGGGTAAATCTGCAGGATACGACAGGATTACAGTTGAGATGCTGACAGCTGGACAGGATATCATAGCTAACATGCTATACCAGCTCTTCAATCCCTGCTGGACTAATGGCCAAGTACCTGACGACTGGTGTAAGGCCGTAATTGTACCTCTGTACAAAGGGAAAGGTTCGCAGCAAGATTGTAGGAACTACAGGGGCATAACCCTCCTTAGCATTGTCGGCAAACTGTGTATGCGAAAGTATTGATTGAAAGAGTAGTGAAAGTAACCGACAAGAAAATATGGGATGCACAAGCAGGTTTTCGAAAGGTATGGATTGTACGGATCAAGTCTTCTCCTTACGATGCATGACGCAGAAATTGTTGGCTAAAGGTCAGAAAATCTTTTGCACATTCATTGATTTGGAGAAAGCTTATGACAAAGTGAGGAGGAATGAACTGTGGTCGGTACTGTCTATGTATAGGGTGGACAGCCATCTTATTCACGCACTGAAATCCATCTATAAGGATTCCAGGGCGTGCGTAAGAATAAACGGAGCCTACACGGAGTGGTTTAATATCGATAAAGGTGTTAGACAGGGATGTGTAGCGTCCCCGTGGCTGTTTAACCTATTCATGGATAGCTGTTTGAAAGATCTGAAAAATAATGATTGTGGTTTAAGAATGAATGAGTTACTTATCAAATGTCTTCTTTATGATGATCAGGTATTACTTGCATCGTCGGCTGAGGATTTACAGGCGATGGTAACTACTATGCATGAAGCTTTTGAAAGAAAAGGTATGAAAGTAAATGTAAGTAAGACGAAAATTATGGTTTTTGAAAAAGATAAATGTATGACGAAATGTAACATTTTTATAAATGGTGAGGAACTGGAACAGGTGAAAGAATTTTTATATTTGGGTGTTTTGTTTACTAGAGATGGTAAAAATGATGATAATGTTGAAAGAAGAGTAAATGCTGGTAATAGAGTGAATGGGTCACTATACACCTTTATGAAAAACAGAAACGTGTCCAAAAAGGCACGTTTAGCTGTACATGAGGGAGTATTAGTACCTACTCTCATGTATGGTAGTGAAAGTTGGATTTGGCAGGGAAGACATGAAAGTAGAATAAATGCTGTAGAGACGAGAGCTCTTCGTAGTATTTGTGATGTAAGTATGAAAGATAAAATTAGGAATAATGTTATAAGAGAGCACTGTGGTGTGAATTAAGAAGTAGTGACAAAAATCAAAAAGAGTATGCTGAGGTGGTTTGGACATTTAGAAAGAATGAGCGACGAGAGGTTGACGAAGCAAATATATAAACCAAGCGTGAATGGGACGAATACAAGGGGAAGACCACGTCATACTTTTCTGCACCAAGTTGGAGATGTGTGGACGAGAGGTCAAGAGTATGCGTAATTGTAGAGCATGCATGAAGACATGAGTGTGAATGAAGCGATGGAAATATGCCAGGATCGTGGTTTGTGACAATCCGTAGTGTCTGCCTACCCCTCTGGGAAACAGGCGTGAGCCTATGTATGTATGTATGTTTGTACTACTGTTTAAATATAGTTATGTATACGTGGTATATGTGTATATATATGCCTCTGTGATTATATGTATGTATATGTATGTGTATTAGTATGATGTATGTATATATGTGTGTATGTATGTATGTATATATATACATATATATATATATATATATTTATATATAGTATTACTACATCGGTCCATTCATCTACCACTTTCTCTCTGTTTGCTAATTTTATCCATACAAAGGTTGCCTGGAAGAGATCGCTGTTAGCGATAAGGCCGCCCATTGTACCTACTATAGTTATTCTAAGTTTCTAATTTGTATGTAATATGGTGTATAAAGCGTAAAATAAATAAATAAATATTGACTCATCACGATATCTCTGGAACCATAAGGCCCACAGACTTTAAATTTGGTAGGAATATTCCTTTCGCCGAGTAGAGGTCAGCTAAGAACGGATTTTACGAAATTCTACTCGCAAGGGGGGTTGCTGGGATGTAAAACTCACATTTTTAAATATAGCTCCTACAGACTTGAATTTAGGTAGACATATTTGTGTAACTGAAGCGAAGTGAGGGCGGGTCGCTAGCAGTTAATGAACTGAGATATATGAATAATAGATTTATTAATTGTAGGTTAATACTGCAATTTAGTTCAGTATCGCTTTAGCAAGTTAGGGAGGCAATTTGAAACCGTGCTGAAAATAACTAAACGTATTTACGGATCTGCGCCGAGTTATTGCCAATTCAAGTACTATATTGATGTTTTTATTAAAGTTTTGGTCTCTGTATTCAGCTGACGGTACATTTTCGCAAACCTTTTAAAATAAATGATTTGTTTTAATATTTAAAGTTAATAATATACTTTATTTTTAAAACAAAATATTTTTAACATCAGCATGCGATTGATGATCTTAAAATTAGTGGGTTTGGATGTTGGCGGGTAATGAACCCGCCAAAATGAATATGATTAAAGTTTTGGGTGCCCTGAAATTCTCAGCTCTACCCATATTTTCTGCTGAAAAACGTCGTTATACCCCGAAGACGTAACCCAAATGTACGTCGTGCCTTATACAGGCGTGACTGAAGCACAATGCATGTGTAGTTTATCTATGTTATTTGTGTACTAGGATGATGGACCCTCGTAATTTTTGACAAATGCTAGGTTACATAAAAGGTAACTAATTTACCGCAGTCATCTTAAGTCATTTGTATATTTTTGATTCAATATATAGTTAAAACGATTGTTGTTGTATTGCTTAAAAGATTAACCTCGTATATGTAATTTAAAAACCGGCCAGTGCGAGTCGGACGCGTGCACGAAGCGTTCCGTACCATTATAAAAACGGCAAAAAAAATAATATGCGTTGTATGAGAACCCCCACTTAAATAATAATTATAGAATATTTAAATTAAAACAATAAATATCTCACTATATCTTTAAACGAGCAATTCTTGTATATATATATATATATATATATGTAATCTGAATCTCGAAAACGGCTCCAACGATTCTCTTGAAATTTAGCATACAAGGGGTTCCGGGGGCCATTAATCGATCTAGCTAGGTTTCATTTATAGAAAATATTGTTTTGTCAGTATTTTTCGGCAACAAAAATATAATTTTTCGTTGTATTGAAACTATTAGAATATGAAGGTTTCAAATTTTGACGCTGTCATTAAGAATAGACATTTAGCTCAGTTGGAAAATCAAGTAGTCTAATCCAAACAAACGGGAGCTCGGTTCGGATCCTTACTTTTCTTAATTACTTTTTGGCCTTTTCTTTATTATTTTATTAATTATTATCATTTGCCCGCATCTTTGTATGCGTAAAAGTCGAAAATGGTTCTAATAGAATTTTTGTTTGTTTTTTACGTTATTTTATTGTTATTTATAAATTATTATGTATAAATGTTTGCATACTTATATAGTATAACAACCTTTATTATTATTGTAGGGAAGGTTTAATAAACAAGAAAATAAAATGAAATTTTTGTTATATATTATGGACACGAGGCTTTTTTGTAGCAGTCTGTTTTGAACACACCGTGCCCATTCCGACCGAGGCGACGGAAGGGTAGTGTGCGGCCCCGTAAGCCACCGTCTTTTCCATCGAAATTAGGCCGACCACTGGTACCGCTTCTTTGACATCCACCCGCGATACTACACCTGTTACAGTATTTCTTTGTAAACAATATCTTTTGTTTTTCTTTCGGATGCTAGAATTACCAGGCTACTCTGTGAGCTTACTCTGAAGCATGTCACATACAACAGCCTATGGGAGAAGCAGCTTTCTCTCAAATCTACTCCCGCTACCTTAAGAATTTGACCTCTAGCTTTGTTTATGGTTATTGCGAAACAGACTTTAATGGCAAACTGCACTCTCTGAAATTCAAAGGAGTAATTTGATGGTAGGTATTCAGAGAATCCTAGGAATAAATACAAACTCTGCTTGAAAACAACCGGTCAGTACAGTTGACCCGATTACGTTGCAATGCAATGCTTTTTCTTGCAAACAGGTGGTATTGTATAATTTTGGCGCGCCAGCTTTAAATTTTAAGATGTAAGTTGGGAGACCGGGAGCCTTCAGAGTATTCTGGAGCTTGAGCGGTTGTTAGACTCGGAGTTTATCACTTATTTGAAGGATTTATTTTGATATTCCACCCCTTCAAATGATTTAAAATATTTGCAAGTAAATTTTATAAATTAATAATATGCAAAAGAAGGAAAACTCGAAACAAAACCCTATACTCGTCTGACCCGCGTGGTATAGTAGGTCAATTTCCCTCCCGTAACGGAGGAGGCTCGAGCCCAACAGTGGGACATATTATGGGCTTGATTGGCTATGATGATGAATGGTATAAAAGAATCGAAGCAGCATTAACATCCTATCTCCTTATCGTATCTTACTGATTGTTCCTAATATGACTCAGCCCTTCCGTCTCGTTTTTTACACATATGTTGATTAAACGCTGCCTAAACAGCAAACAAAAATATAGCAAATAACTAGCTCTTTTTCCTAATCATTATGCGGTAAAATAAAAATGGGTAATACATCTTATGAGCGATGGACTTCAGTTATTAGGTGCAATGTGTTATCATAGCTCTCAATTACAATATTTGACTTAGAAAATTGCTGTCCAACAATTTAAAATTTCAAACTCTACGTTCCTATGACGCCGTGTCTTAAAAGTGTATGACCTTTTTATAACTTAGAAACTTTCAAATGCCATATTAATACAGTATTGTGAGTTTCGAGACATTCCAATTTTAAAGAGTATTTCCATTGTACCAAGCTTTTATGTGAGTTCAACCTTTTCAGGGTTCCGTACCCTAAGCGTAAAACGGGACCCTATAACTAAGACTTCGTTGTCCATCCGTCCGGCCGTTCATCTGTCTATCACCAGGCTGTATCTCATGAACCATAATAGTTAGACAGCAGCCAGACAAAAATTTTCATGGATGATTTATTTCTGTTGCCGCTATAACGACTAATACTAAAATACAAAATAAAATAAATATTTATGGGGTGCTCCCATACAACAAACGTGATTTTCGCTCCTTTTACTCGATATATTTTTAGTTTCCATTTTTACTTTTTGAATTTTTAATTTATTTTTATTATATTTAAATATATCTTCCAAAACACACTAACAAGAAAATACCGAGCAAGGCTCGGTCACCCAGATATTTTTAATTTAATTATTTACTTTTAAAGTAAATATGTAACTGACTATTCTGTGAATATTTCAAGCATCTACTTGTTGCCGTTGTCAATCAAGCAAAAAAAATGACGGTTGTTGTATGGGAGCCTCTTAAATATTTATTTTAATGTGTTTTTTAGTATTTGTTGTTATAGTAGCAACAGAAATACATCATCTGTGAAAATTACAACTGTCTAATTATCTCGGTTCATAAGATACAGCCTGGTGAAAGACAGACAGACGGACGGACGGATAGCGGAGTCTTAATAATAGTGTTCCGTTTCACCCTTTAGGTACGGCACTCTAAAAATAAGGTAAACTTTTGAGACATCTGTTATGTTTGAGGTTTTAACTTACTCAGTATTGGCAGTCCGCAGTGCGCAACTTTAGTTAATCACGGTTTATTTTTTATTGAAGTAAGAATACCATTATTAATTAATGTATACGATTTATCGCCAGGATTGATTCAAGTGGAATGTGGCACGACATACGAGTTTGGTATTATGGGCTTAGTCTGCAAGCGGGAGATCCTTCAGGTTGGTGATCCGGTCAACTTCCAGCCTGATGCGGAAGGCAGAGCTACTAATATTACACCTATTAGGAAGAAAAGACGGGCAACTGTGGATGCCATCAAAGGTAAGAAAATAATTTATTCACATTAGCTCTTATGACTAATGGAATCCTGAATAACCTACAATACAAAAATGCCGTCCGAGTTAATCTATTATTTATTTGCAAATATGGGTAAAATATTATCGTACAATAAAAATTTACAATTCTTTCATATTTTACCATAAGGCATGAAAATTTTAGATATTGTAATACATTAAAATAATGATGCAGATGATGCAGTCCTGCTGGCACAGTCAGCGACTGACCTGCAGACCCTAGTCGACACAATGACAGAAGATTGTAAGAAAAGGGGTCTACGCGTGAATGTGAGCAAAACCAAAATAATGGTCTTTGAAAGAGATGAAAGCAGAACAGATGTAAGAGTAACAATAGGTAATGATGTACTAGAGCAAGTGGATGAATTTGTATATCTTGGATGTGGATTTAGCCAAGATGGAAGGTACACCACTGATATAGAGCGAAGAGTGAAAGCGGGAAATAGAGTGAACGGAGCGTTGGGGCAACTTCTCGGCAGCCACCACCTCAGCCAGAAGGCACGTGTAGCAATACATAACGCAGTGCTTGTCCCAACATTACTGTATGGAAGCGAGAGTTGGGTATGCAGAAAAGAGTATGAAAGTAAAATTAAAGCGGTCGAAATGCGATCTCTGCGGAAAATCTGTGGAGTTAGGCTGACCGACCGCATTCGTAACGACGACGTAAGAGAGCGAGTAGGTATGAAAGAGAGTATTGGTGTAAAGATGCGAAAGGGAATGCTCCGATGGTTCGGACATGTGGAAAGAATGCCGAACAAATGTCTGGTTAAGAAGATATACAATGCGAAAATGGAAGGATGTAGGTACCGAGGGAGACCGAGACTAACCTACCTAGACTAGATCGGTCATGTACTGAAGGAAGGTGGAGTCAAGAGTCTCCGAAACCGGCGAGCGTGTATGAAGAGAATTATGAATGTTGAGGAAGCGAGTGAAGTATGCAAAGATAGAGTTCTCTGGCACTCTGTTCTCTCTGCCTACCCTGCAAGGGATATGGCGTGATGATATGTATGTATGTGTGTAAAATAAGAGCAATATATTTAAAGGAACTAGAAAAAACATAAAACAATTGATAAAATATTTAAATTTAAGATGAATTAATAAAAATAATGGTAATTAGATAATGCAAGTCATAAAATGATTACAAATTAGATTTAAAAATTGTTTTCTTCCATGCATAATTTAATAGATACATTACAAAATGCTTTTTGGGATAATATAGTATTTAATTTATCTATACTAATTAAAGCAAACTAAAAAAATAAAGAGGTAAAGTTTGTGAGTTTGTGACGTTGTAGGGGGTAATCTCTGGATTCTACCCAACCGATTTTGAATATTCTTTTACCAATAGAAAGCCACGTTATTTGTGAGTGACATAGGATATATATTTTATTAGAAAAAAAAAATACGATTCCCTATTAAAACTTCAATAATGTAAACCAAGGAATGAAAAAACTTTGCATAAAATATCTTTCATTGCAATGGCTGCGGAAACTTCGAATGTTAAAACAAAAAAAAATGTTCTACAGTATTAAAGAACATTGTTAATATCTATAAAAAACTTTGCGGTACCATATGTCTAACTATTGTAGTTATGTCAGTATAACTACTTTTTTAAAAGAAATGTTCACAAAAACCAAACCTTGCCCAAAAGACCACGTTATTCATGTCTTTGTATTAATCCTTATCCAAATAAATTATTTATTATTTAAAACTATTTCAGTACCTGAAAAATACTTTTTAAATTATTAAAATCGGCCATTGCATTCAAAAGATATTACGCGATTAAAAATGTCAATTTAAACAAATTATAAACGTGAAAGTTTGTAATTTGTATAGATGTTTGGATGGATGGATGTTTGAGTGTTTAAATCAAAAGACTGACTCTTCTGAAAGACCCTTTTACTGTTTTTAATTTGGACGAATAATTAAAGATATAATAGCACATAGGTATGGAACCGCGACCGTGTATTAATTTATTGAGTGATACTTATATTAGACGAGTTTTCTATTGCTTTATCATTAAGAAATTTAATCCTTAATAGTTTTAGATAAATTCGTTTTTTACAGTATGTTTTTTTGGTTGCATAGTTTAAGAGATGATTTAAAAATTTAATATTTTGCCGTGATACATTTATTTCATTATAGGATTAAAATTTAGCACAAGTAGGTTACTATACACCTAACTTTTTTCCTAGAGACTCACTAAAATCCGTGGCCGGCCCGGCAGAACATATTCCGTTCACTGTTCACAGAATATATTCCGTTCACTATTGGACGCCTACTCCATAGATGAAACGAGTACGGCAATCGCTACGCTTGGTCGGCTGCTTAGTATAACAGTGTGGTATTATAAGTTCCCCGGGAGTAGGCTGCAGCGCATTCTGCTGGTGAGAATGAAACGCTCATAGAAGGGGTGGCGATAATTATATTCTTATCACATCGCCATACATAAAATATAATATTAAAGGCAGAATAATTTGTAGAATGGAAATACAAAACTACTCTAAGTTTCTATAGTTTAACCTACTTTGAACAACCTTTTTCTTTGGTGACCGACTACGGCATATAGTCACAATCCGTATGGGGTGATGGAAGGGGCGTCGCGTGACCGCTTAACCTGCCGTAGGCGCATCTGTCTACACCGTGCGTGTGGGCCACCGCAACCGGATGTTTGTCAGCGGTGTCCCGTACGGCGGGTTACTCTTTTGGGTATCATCTCGAGTCGAAGCTCTGGCAGCTTTCGCTGTCGAGGCGTCTCCAGTTAACCTCACCTTAAGGTGATGGCCTAATCTCCGGTCTAATCACCTGACCACCACACCATCGACCTTGGCTAAAGCGGCATCTGGCGCAGCTGCTCACTCCTAACGCACCACCAGCAGAGTTTGTCACCTTGGAGGATTTTTCTCGGGCCCGCCCTAACGCCTAATTCCGCGAGACAACTACCTCGCAGAAGGCCGCGACCATATCCTAGTTTCTGATGCTGTCGACCATCGTCCTAACGACAAACCTTCAACATCTTGCATTGCTTTCTCTATTTACCTCCGTCAGAGATGACTTCTACATGGACGAAGTAGCGGGGACAAGCTATCTATTATGTATCATCATCATTCTCCTACTCTTATCCTAATTACTTGAGGTCGATACAATATGTACTTTTCTTTCATAGTACATATCGTAAAAGTTATTGGGAATAGTTTTATTACCGGCCGCCTGCCAGACGTCAACCCTCCTTGGGAATGTAATTGTTGACCAAACGGCATCATCATAGAGTTGGCCCGGGTCGTTATCGTTATAAGGCTCTTAGTCGTCTTTTACGACATTCACGAGCAAAGTAAGGGTTGGTAGTATTCGTAGCCGCTACCACACAGCTTCTATATTTTATATATTTATTACTAAAATATAATGTGTTAGTTACGATGCTATTTTAAATAATACAGTATTATTTCTTATCTAATTATATACTTACATTAGACGTGTTACATTTGATATAGATCAAAAGGGATTTTTATAGGAAATTATTAAAGTAGGCTTAATATCAAATATATGGTATTAGGGATTGAAAATGCGGGTCAGAGCGACCGAAACCGAAGCGAAGCGAGGGCGGGTCGCTAGTTCTTAAATAAATGTGAATTATTAGTTTTTCATAATACCGCTGGTAATTTATTATATAAATAATATTCTAAATATTATTAGCTGACCCGGCACACTTCGTCCCGCCTAACAGTTAATGAATGAGCAGATTTCGATTAATTTAAAATTAGTTATTTTTTTTATTATGATAATAAATATGAATAATATAGAAATTTAAAAAATCTAGTATTTTAATAATATGCCAGCAAAATGAAGAAGTACCTTGTGTTATATGACATTTTTCTTTATGCGCGTTGATAATGATATATGTATAGGTTTATCTCTGAGATTTACTTAACGATTTCCAATTGTCATCGGCACGGGCTACCTGGCTTTGCTCTTATGATTAAGAAGCACGGACTTGGGCCATATTAACGCGGCGGTCTTCCCGTGCAATAAATTTTCTTCTGCCGTGGTTACATTTGTGATGTTTCCAATTCTAATTGCGTAACGGCTTTGTCGGAAAAGGTTTGATCTTATTGGTCGCAGCCTTGTTGATGACAATATAGACATAATTATGTTTTATTATAACAATATTCGTAAACATTCGTAACACTCGCACAAAACGAACATTGACCGGTCAAAATTAATTTCAACTTTTCGCAGTATTTTCCTAATAAACCATTAGACCACGTAATGACGTGTGCTGCCAGTTACGTTTTGTTACATCATCAACAAATGAACGTTTAGAACTGATGGTTTTTAATTTTTTTTTGTTTATTAATATCATACAAACTCAAAAACATAAAAATCATAAAAATTAGTCCAGCCGTTCTCGAGTTATAAGTGTTGTAACTAACACAACTTTATTTTATATATAGGTATATAGATTTTTGCTGTCATGCAAAATATACTAATACATAGCAATTATGTCTTCTTTCTTATGATTTTAATTTTGTGTTGTCAACTGCAACGTAAATTTTCATACAATTGAATATACCTACTTTTTTTTACATAGTTAGCAACTTCGAAAATATAAATACATTATAATGTAAGCAATTTTAGTCGTTGGAAATGAGGTTTGTAACTTTTAGTTCTTTTAATCCGACACACGGCTCTAATACACAGTTTCTGTGTTTTAAATTCCATATTCCAGTCTGTGGAATTGCCCCAAAACATGACCTCGTATCGTAAAATTTACTTCATATAAGCATAATATGCGGTAATCACCGTATTTACATTATCTATTTTTGAAAGCATATATAATGGATAATCAGCTCTTATTTTTCCGTGTGTTTGACGGAGTAAGAATACAATTCACCACCCCCTATTTTACTCGTTGTTGATCGTAAGAGACGACTAAGGGATATAAATCGCATATAACATCTATACAAGAGAAGGAAAATTCGAAACAAAACCCTATACCAACATGTCTAACCAGCGTGGTATAGTAGTCCAATTTCCCTCGCGTTATGAAGGAGGCTCGCGCCCATTAGTGAGGCATATGTACACTACCGTCCAAAAGTTTGGAAGCACACCTGTTTTCAAACAAAACAAATAAATGCCGACTAATAGCGGTAAAAATTAGCAATAATCTTAAGTTATACAACCTTTTACGACTGTCTACACAAACACAAAAGGATTATTATCCTACATTCATCAAGTTTTATGGAATTCCTTAATATTGACGAAACACGTGTTTTATGACTTAATCCGTCGGCTACTTTATCCTATGCAATGGTGTAGTTTTATTGATAATGTTTGCTGGTTTTAACTTTTTTAGACCTTATTCAGTCGCATTTGAGCATTGGCACGTGAAAGTTGTGATATTAACATTGTCTGTATTCGAAAGATATCGGCTACTACTTTGACCGTATTTTTTCTTCTGAAAATGGCAAAACGCAAGCAAATCACGCTTGAACAGCGAAGCGCTATTTGCACTCTACGCGAGGAAGGATACAGTGAACGTCAAATCGCAGAAAGGCTCGGAATTTCTTGTAAAGGTGTCCACTATACCCTTGCTAGAAAACAAGAAACGGGGAAAAATGAAGATAGAAAGAGATCTGGTAGGCCCAAATCCACAACAAATCAAGAGGACAACTTCATTAGAGTTCTTTCTAAACGGAATCGACGCTTAACTGCACCACAGATCACTGCAGCTCTGAATGATACGCGAGAAACACCCATTTCAACAACTACTGTTAAAAGACGCTTACTGTCTGCGGGATTAAGAGGATGTGTTGCTTATAAATACCCGATACGAAACGAAAAATGATGTCACAAGCGGGGTTCGAACCCGCACCTATTGGGAATCCGGCCCAACCGTGCTGCCACTTACACCATCGTGAATCTTCACGATGGTGTAAGTGGCAGCACGGTTGGGCCGGATTCCCAATAGGTGCGGGTTCGAACCCCGCTTGTGACATCATTTTTCGTTTCGTATCGG
The DNA here is from genome assembly GCA_905163515.2 of Lymantria monacha. Classification (NCBI taxonomy): domain Eukaryota; kingdom Metazoa; phylum Arthropoda; class Insecta; order Lepidoptera; family Erebidae; genus Lymantria; species Lymantria monacha. The sequence continues at coordinate 50,124,654 of LR991081.1, read as the reverse complement.
GTATTTATAAATAATTAAGCATATTAAATGCTAAAAATTTCAGTAATTTGGATGTGTTGCTGCTAAAAAACCCAAACTAACAAATCGACATAAGAAAAATAGACTAGAATGGGCAAAAGCGCATAAAAACTGGACTATAGAACAATGGGAAAATGTCCTTTGGAGTGACGAATCAAAATTTCAGATTTTCGGATCCAATAGACGTGTCTTTGTACGCCGGTCAAAAGAAGAGAGGGCTTCAGAGGCATGTACAGTGCCTACCATCAAACATGGTGGTGGTAATGTCATGGTTTGGGGGTGTTTTGGCAACAGTAAACCCGGCAATCTTGTGAGGATAACCGGAAAATTAAACAAGGAAGGCTATTTAAAAATTCTCCAAGATTCTGCCATACCCAGTGGACTAAGTCTCATTGGTTCTGGATTCATTTTTCAACAGGATAATGATCCTAAGCATTCGTCTAAATTGTGCCAGAACTTTTTAAACAAGAAAAAAGCTGAAAACATTTTAAACATCATGCAATGGCCATCTCAATCCCCTGATCTTTCTCCCATTGAACTTGTTTGGGATGAACTTGACAGGAGGGTGAAAAGTCGTTGTCCTACGAGCTCAGAACATTTGTGGCAGCTATTAGAGAACGAATGGAACAAATTAGATAAAGATTATTTTAAAAAATTGATTAATAGAATGCCCAGAATATGTGAGAAGATTATAAAGGAGAAAGGTGGACACTTTGATGAAGCTAAAATTTAATCTAATTTACCATTGTATATTATTTTTTTATTTTGTTTAAGTTAGTTTCTGTTTGTTCTTTATTTTTTTATCAATACATTTAAATTTAAATGACTTAGTTTGGTTTTATTCGATTTTACCTTGCTGCTTCCAAACTTTTGGACGGTAGTGTATATAAGCTGAGATGACAAGCTCTTATTTTTGTGCATATATTCTCAATGTATCACACATTCCAATTTAAATTACAATCTAAATGCAAACCTAAGAATTTTGTCATTTCACAACCTCTTTCATTTTTATATCTAGGTATGTCAGTAATATCAAACTTAATATTTGGTCTAATATGATTTCTAAATATTATTAGCTTTGTTTTTTTCTAATAGTCCGGTAAATTTAGACATTTGAAGCTACATAAATTCCCAACAAGGTGGAAATCAGTAAGATTGTTTAAAATATGATTGAAAATAAAATTTAAAAGTGCCCCATCTTTCCCCTGTATGGAAAAAAAAATTCAAGGTCAAAGGTAAAAAAAAATGAGCTTTTTGCGGTTTTCAGCAAAACGTTAAGTTTTATCATAAAACACTTCAGACAAAAATTGTAGTTCATAAAATTATCTACAAAAAATGTATCAATACTTTATTTCCTACGAGCCACCATTTTTGAGATATAACGATTCAAAAAGTTGTAATCGTCATAATATGCATGAGTACGCCACGTATATACGCGTGCGTCTCTACAGTTGTAATAAACAATCTTAACTGATTTTCAGCTTGTTGGGACTTTATGTAGCACTAGCTTTTGCCCGCGACTTCGTCCACGTAGAAGTCATCTCTGACAGAGTTAAATAGAAAAAGCAATGCAAGGTGTTGAAAGTTTGTCGCTAGGATGATAATCAACAGCGTCAGAAACTGGGATGCGTTGAGGTGTTGATTCTGCGAGTTAGTTGTCTAACGGAATTAGGCAATAGGGTGGGTCCGAGAGAAAATACTCTACGTTGACACGCTCTACCGTCGGTGCTTTGGGTGGCGCAAGCGTGAGTACCTGTATTTAGGGCTTCGACTCGAGATGATACCCGGTTGCGGTGGCCCGCCCGCACAACGTAGATGTACGTGTACGGCCCGCGTGTGTCTATATACCATAGCCGGCGGTCACTAAAGAAAAAGGTGGTTCAAAGTTCTATTCATTCTACAAATTATATTGCCATTAATATACTATTTACTGTGTACTGTGTGTGTGTACTGTGTACGTAATTTGAAAAGAATCGATAAAGAAATTTTCTCCCCATACACACTTTGCCGCTTTGTTACATCCCCTTAGGGACGAAATTCATAAAATCCTTTCATATTGAATCTCTATGTCATAAATAAAAATGTGCTTCAAAATTTAATGTTTCTAGCTTTAATAGTTTCGGCTTGGCGGTAATGAGTCGTTCAACCCGCTTCACAGGCCTAATTTACACAACTAGAGGGTGAAAATTGATATATGCCGGATATTACCCTAGAATATTTGATTCGACTCGTAATTTGAAAAGAATAAAGATTTTTTCTCTTCACACAAACTGCCACTCTGCTCCACCCCCTTAGGGGTATAATTTCGTAAAATCCTTTCTTAGTAAATCTCTACGTCATATAAGGCAACCACTGTCTACATTTCAAGTTGCCAGCTTCAATAATATTGGCTTGGCGCTAATGATTTAATGAGTCGTCCAACCCGCTTTGCAGGCCTAATTTACACCCCCAGAGGGTGAAAATCAACAAATGCTGAAACACGTGTTCATTTATTTTTACTGAAGAATATTTGTACGTAATTTGAAAAAAATCGATAAAGATTTTTTTCGCCGAACATTTTTTAAATTGACATAACTTTTTTTTTTAAAAACCAATGGACATAACATAAAGCCTAAATGTTAAGTGAAGCTTACCACAATATATTAGTGAAAACCGCGTCTAAATCGGATAAGCCGTTTCTGAGATTAGCGTGCACAAACACACAGACAAACAGATAAACAGACATAAATTTTAAAAATTATTGTTTTGGGTTCTATTAGTGTTGATAAAGGTACCAGTAATATTTTTTTTCATATATCTTCCATGTACAGACAGCGACCCGTTACATTTTTATTATATGTATAGATTGCTCTTATTTCTTGGTCTAATTTGACCGGACTATAAATTTATTACGAAATTGTTGGTTATTTGCCATTTCATTATATCGTATTCGTGTGTGTTTGTTGTCTTAGGGCGCTCATGTGTTGCGTTGCAGTTTAGTTTTAAAATTAATTAATTTAATGATTAATTAATTATGAAATTCTTTTTTATTCTCTTATAGAGTAACACAAGAGCGACACTGATTTTTCTGAACAGAGTGGACACTGATTTTTCTCTACCATATTTACGTGTTATAATATATAGAGATTGATATTTTAAATGGCCTGTGTTGACGATTGTATAATGTGTCGCTACCGATTATTGCCTCCTTGGGAATCGTAATATTGTCTTCCCCTTCTTCTGCAGATTTACAGTTTGAAAATAAAATGACGTCTATATGAAATCACACGTCTACATAAAATGCTGCATTGCAAGATTAGCTAGGGTTTGAATACACCAAAAAATCCATCCTTTTTAGAGCCTAAACTACTTTTAGTAATAAAAGATTATATAGATATTCTTTAACAACTAGAGTTGATTCTAGTTCTCCATTTTAACGTTTATATATAAGGAACGGTACAGCAAAATATTGAATTTATGCGTTATATTAATTAAATGTGTATCTATAACTTTACAGGTGGTTTCGGATTTTTGGCCTTTGAGGTTGAAGATTCCCGTCGTCTCTTTTTCCACATGTCTGAGGTACGTGGAAACCCCGCTGAATTGCAGCCCGGTGATACGGTTGAATTTGTGATGTTGACCAACCCTAGGAATGGAAAGTCCTCTGCCTGCAATGTTGTTAAAGTAGGGTAAGAATATTTTAATTTTATATTTTTTAATTTAAAACATTTTATTTAATTTACGTTTTTACGTGTTTCATTCAGATAGCGGAATATACTAACTTTTGTGTGATACTAATTAGAAAAAAATTTGTTAAGAATACATGTATGTAAACTGTCGAGCCCTTTAGTTTATTAATTAAGTTGAAATAAATTAATGACATTATACAATAAAATTTCTATAGGGGATTATTTCAAATATTAATGAATTATTTATTTATTGCAACTTTTCAGTAGCAAAAGTTTTGCCAGCACCAAGGGTAGAAGCGAGCGACCAGAACGCTTACTTGCGCGCCTTCGCACTGCTTCTTTGGAGGAATCCAATGTGCCTCGGGTGATTCTGGTTCGCACGCCGCGTGGTCCCGACGGCACGCGTGGCTTCAGACCACGTCGCCCCATCGCAGGTAAATATTTATGGCGTCTGGTCAATAATTATATTTTCAAGAAGGGTCGAATTCAGGCTGACCGCTGGTCATAAAATTACTCAAATTACTGTAATTTTTAGCATTTAATATGCTTAATTATTTATAAATACCCGATTACGAAACGAAAAATGATGTCACAAGCGGGGTTCTAACCCGCACCTATTGGGAATCCGGCCCAACCGTGCTGCCACTTACACCATCGTGAACTATTTTAGGACATGCAAATTTCGCTTCATATTATATCTTACGTCTTCAAGGTGACGTATGCCATCTATCGGACAATGTTTTTCGTTCCGTAATCGGGTATTTATACATAAAATTACTGCCAATATTTTTTGCAATATGTACGATGGAAGAGGAATACATATTGCGTCATCCCCAAGTAATTGGGATAAGAGCAGAATAATGATGACATTGAAATTGTTTATGTAATTGTAAATATTAAAAATATTAAAATAAAATAAACATATAACGCAATTCATCAATTGACTACAAGTAAAGTGTAAATATTCTGATGTTTACGGGAAGTACTACACGTTTAAAATAAGTCCTCCCGTGACCATGAACGCTGTAAAGTGTTCGAAACCTCAAGCAATTATAATCAAATACAAACGCGATAGAATCCGTAAAAAAATCATTTATTTTAAAAGTGAATTGAATCAAGACCCTCTAGGTTTATTTATCAGATAATAAATAGGGACTTAATTAAAAACTCTCGGACAATCTGCTAAATCCATACTATCATGTACATAGCAGTTCCTATTGGTAGCCTGTGTTCTCAATAACTATTAATATGCTTGTAGCTAAGCAATGGTGAGAGATTTTTCAGTTTATAAAGCAAAAGGTATAGATGTCTTAAGTAGTGTGACTGTTACGCGTGTGCGGACTGATTAAAAAATAATAGTGCCACCATTCTTTTTTAAAGGTTAAAATCCCCGCTAAGAAATGAATTCTTGTGTCACGAAGGATGTTACAAACATGTAATTACGGACACAAAATACACACATGCACTCAGACCGATCGACCGTTGATCGCCTAGTTTAACTCTGCGTGGGGTTCGTATCGCCAATACTTGCCATGAGTGGTTCATATTTAGATCACTTCACTGTCCCTTGACAGAAAAACCAATTAATAACAACTTCATGTAGTAACATGGTTAGTCTCCAGTCGAGGAATAATATTTTAGGTATACATATCGTCGGTTAAATAGAAAAGTGACATTAATCAAAAATACCAAATTTTGCGGTACACGTATTTAAAGATTTTTAGGAACGAACAAATTTGCGGCTTAACATGGAATAACACTTCTTTAAGCACAGTTTTTGACATTTAATGTGATGATTTATCATTTTTTTTTATTAAAATAAACGTTTTAAACAATAATACCAAATTTCAAAATGTTCGAGAAATGTACTTCTATTTAAGCGACGATATCCTGTTTTCATTTACTTAAATTAAATCGCAAAATATACAAAACTCTAATAAGACCTGCTGTACTGTATGGATCAGCATGTTGGGCGACAAAAGCGACGGATGAGAGACGACTGCATGTGGCGGAGATGCGAATATTGAGATGGAAGTGTGGTGTGACAAGAATGGATAAAGTAAGAAATGCACACATGAGAGGGAGTTTGAAAGTTGCGCTAGTGACGGAAAAGTTAAGGAGTGATCGGCTGACATGGTATGAACATGTAAAGAGGTGGGATAAAAGTAATGTTGTGAGAAAAGTTTTAGGTATGAATATTGAAGGAGTAAAGGAAGACCAAAGAAAATATGGATGGATTGCGTGAGGCATGACATGGATAGTCTGGGGGTGACTACAGAGATGACGTCTGAGAAGATAGTATGGGTAAAGATGACATATTGCGTAGTCCCCAAGTAATTGGGATAAGAGCAAGATGATGATGATCCTGTTTTCATTAACCGTTTACAATAATTTATTTCGTTTATCCTAGGTCGTTTTCGGTATTAATGTAAACATAATTTGACACTTCTGTTTTAATTATATTTGCTCTTTAGTTAATAAAATATCATTACTTTCTCAATGATTAATATTTAACTTTAGCTATAATAAAAATATGTATATTTTTTCCTTTCCAGAGCAACTGGCAGAGTAAGAGGTAATGCCGCCAACACTAAGGCCTCAACCATGTAGGTAAAATATCTTTAATGGTTTGATTTTCCACTACAAAAAATGTTTCATTGTATTCATGAGAGACTGACTGATCCTCTTTTCTTAAGCAGCATTTAGGAATTGTTTTGTTATTTCTACTAATTCTATGTGAAAACAATAAATTATTGTCAGCTGTCATTTTGAAATCTCATGAGAAACTTGTAAAATTGTACGAGATCAATAAACAAGGTACATATCAATTAATCAAACCAATTTGCGTTGCTTATTAAGTGTTGTTTTTGTATAGGAGGTTCTTTTTCGCATAAATACGTTGTTCAAAATTCCCTTTTACCATTCCCTGGCCAATGTATATGATTCGATTTCCTCGTCTAACCGCGTAGCGCGATACATGACAGGTGAAGAAGCGCGTAATCACAACGAACAAGTTTATAACGACACAATTGTTCGCTGTATTGGGATCGGCATTCGACAACAATGTAAATATTTTATAGAAACTAGGTATATTGTGAATAAATGCTTTTCATCAAACAACACATTTAGTGGTAGGTTATCAGTGAACTTATCGTTATAAAAGACAGTCATTGAAATACAGTCAAATGTCTCATAATATTATTAATCTATTGCTAATAAACAACATTGAAGCTTAGACTTAATCAACTGTTTAAGATATGCAATGGCTTCTTACTAAGTTTGTGTTAATGATAAAACTTCAAGGCGATATTACAGTGTTTATTCAGTACTTCTATGATGCTTTTAGCGATTACATAATACGCTATTGCATTGGCAATACTCCTTTTTTGGTTCTGTTCTTCCGTTCGGATAGGTAAATGTAACAAAACAAAGCCCATTAAGTACAATCTTTTACATTTTATTTCACAAATGATTTAAAACTTCATATTGAATTTAATTTTATTTATAGTCTCTGCCTCTCAGTCGATCAAATTTTAGTTGCTTACATTTCTAAGTATTATTTGTTTATACTCATGGTGTTTTTTTTTTTATTTATTTTTTGGCTACGGCGTATGATTTAAATTATTTATTTTATCCTTTAAAGTATCTGTGCGCTGTCCTGTCCAACCTCTGTTGTACATAGTGAATATATTTTCATGCATCTGTGAGTTCCGTTGTCACGGATATCAGATGTTTTTAAACACATTTTCGATAGAATCATAGTTATCATTAATATAAACTTAGATATTGTCTCGAATAATTTCGGGAAGGTGACTAATTATTGTTGAAAAGCTAGTATTGAAATCAACAAGTTTATGTCAAAAAAATTGTACAAATCTTCCCAATAATATAAACCATAAGTTAACTAAGTGCAAATATATGAAAAACAGTGCAAAAGTTATCAATATTTAGACAATACAAGAAATTTGACAACATTGGGTTATTAATTTTAAACAATAAATATATTTTAATTATTTTATACAAGGTTAAGGTGTTTGTTTGTTGAAGGACATTTAATGCACTATTGTTGCGGTTATTGTTACGTTTAGTAGTAGATCTCTTTGTGCGGAATATGCTGTGATCAATGAAAATTTTTTGTGCAATAAATAAAAAAATATAAATTGTGTCCTCTTAGGGCCGCGGCTAGTCTATATAATCCCTAGTAGTATGTGATCCCTGTAATCTCGCTATTCATATGACATGTGTCGCCCTACAGCGGTCCTATTATGATGGCTAAAATTAATTAACGAACAAAATATTCATTGTTAATCGAAAAAAAAAAAAGCATTTATGCAATGAACTGGAATGGAACCAAAGACTGAATTTAAAATATTTATAACGGTAATACTTAATGGTATTAGATTATTTTGGTCGGCTGAATGATGTGAGCCTTCGTGGTGTTCATTGTGACTAAGATATGTAACACAATGTCTATATCAGAATTAATTACATACATTTTTGATGCAAAATTTCAGTTGCACATTATATGGATTGAATATATACAGTTATAAGATAAATTATCAATACATATATAATTTAATGTTTTGATATTTGCGAGACAATTTTTGATAGAATCATCTTGTGTTTGTAATGTTGTTAACACAACTATCTAACAAAATGACACAAAACATGGTCACTGAAACTCGCTACTTTATATTTTTGTTTATTCTAAATTAAAATAAGTATTAATTATACCACCTCTCTAAGATTTATAATACGTTCATGATTAAAAATGTAAAATATTAAATTGAAGCTGTTAAAAATTTTAAATTTTCTTGTAACAATATTTCATTGGACATTTTAAAGTACGGGTAATCTGTGGTTTGTGGTAGAGATCTCATTAAATCGTTATTAGATTGTATTTTATAGTAGCTATGCTCGCGGCTTCGCTTGCATTGATTACTTACAAAATAAATGCTATTATTTGGAAACTCATTTTTCTAATTAAAAAATAACAAAGATTTTTGTAATTTGATGCAATAAAACGATCGAGGTGTATATCATTTTTTGCTCGATTGATTGTGATTAAAACTTACCTCTGCGTTATGATTTCCACATGTATTTCGATTGGGCTCATTAAGACAAGCATAACAAAAAAAACAGCCCAAAAATCGTAAGATTTTTTTTTCTCAAGTAATCATCTTACATACAAAAAAAAGGCAATTGAGTTTTGTTTATATATTTTCGCTTCAAAGAGTTTGTAGTCGATTGTCGCTCATTCTTCAATGTCTGTTTAAAGCTTGTTGGCTTGATCTGTGTTTCCATAAAACAAACCAAGTGAGATTTCATTATTACTAGCGTCTTATCAAGGTTTCTAAATAGCCTTAAAATTAATCATATGGAGAGTCTGTAGTGCATTCGATCTAAAGTCAAACGTTTAATGCTTAAAATCTAACACTGTTCGCAAAAAAATCGAACACTTCTCTTATAAAAATTGTAGCGCTTTTAAAACGCTCTCGTATGAAAACGCATTTGAATTGATACTTGTTTAATTTCAAAACTATTTTAACTGATGTTGAAAAGACGACTGTACGAGTGAGATCTTACCTTGTGTTCTTTTAGTTAACAGGCACATTATTTAAAAGGTTTCACGCGTAACCTTACATTTAGATTTATTTTAAAAGGATCTTTATTGTGACCACGTTGGGGAGCTGCTATTTTGTGTTCGTGTTGTTCGTGAACGATTCTAACAGTTTAGTATCAAACACGTGACTATCGCGTCTGCACTTACTAGCAATAATATTGATATTGTTCGAAATTATTCAAGTTGTGTATAAATGAAAATGTGTGTAACAATAAATAAATGTTAAATACTAGGGGTGTGCGAATATCGTTCGAATCGAATCGAATATTAATATTCGATTCGAAATTCGAATCGAATAATTCGAATTTTCGAATTATTCGAAATTCGACGAATAATTCGAAAAAATCGAATAATTCGAATAATTTCGAATAATTCGAAAAATTTCGAATAATTCGAAAAAAATAAATATCCCCGATTGTTACTTATGGCGAGAAGATATTTAGGAATACCTTGTACTTCTGCTGAAAGTGAAAGATTATTTTCCACTGCTGGTGATATTGTATCTGATAAACGAACTTCATTATCACCAGATTCAGTATCGTATTTATTATTTTTAAACAAAAATTTGTAGCAAATGTTCATACTCATTGTTCTCATGTAGTTATATTTCATGGTTTAAATAAAATATTTAATAATTATTAATGTCATATTTGAATATCGAACATAACAAACTCCGAATTTAAAATACAATAAAAATTTGCGAATAATATTATAATTCGGAAAAATTCGAAATTATTCGAATAATTCGAAATTTTTAGAATAATTCGAAATTATTCGAATAATTCAAAATTTTTCGAATTATTCGAAATTTTTCGAATTATTCGGGAACTTTCGAATAATTCGAAATTTCGAATTATTCGATTCGAGTTTCGAATCGAATATTAATATTCGATTCGGAACAAATAATTCGTAAGTTCGAATTATTCGCACACCCCTATTAAATACTATCGAAGCTACTACTGTTTCTAAGGTCTGGCTAAAATACCATCTTGTCATTTGACAAGATTTTATTTGATAGACAAGAAACCTTGTTGGTTGGGTTGATTTTATGGTAGATTAGCGAGGTGTTCACGATTTATATTGAGAACTTTATTAGGATTGAGTGATTGTTTAGTTTTGTGAATGGATACTTCTATTTTGTTCAACCATAATGTAACATTTTAATGCGCTATGCATGCTATTCGAATGCCATCTCCAGCATTGATTATTCTATGGTTTATAATATTTCTATATACATACTCTTCCGACAATCATCATTTTGGGCAATTGTGATGTGGTCGAGTTTAAAATTACCATTTATACAACATTAATGTTATGCATGTATAGCAATCGGGTAGGAGTTGGTTCCTCAGGATATGCTAGCTTTCTAGTTAGTTAAGTAGCGATTAATTAATCGTCACAACTACTTTTCACGCCTGTAGGCGCTTCATTTTTTAGTTATATGTAACTTTAATAGTTAACTGATTGCTCTACATAATTGTTATAATAAAACATGCAATGATACACGATTCATTATCAAGTTATATGCAAATATTAACTGTAAATGTTTTAAGAGTGCTTTAAAAATTATAATAGGTATGTTAGCCTTAGTATATTAAACCTTTTCTTTTTAATTTAATAATTAAAAAGTTCATTAGATTTATTTCAGCAATATGTAGAAATAATATTATAAAATGTAGTTGTGTAGTTCACTTTTATAATAATTAAATGCACAACTAGTTGAATGTTAAAATGTCTACGTAAGTTCATGATGGCCTAAAATAATGTCATATGTCAGAATTTGTTTATATGTTATTTGTATGATACAATTCACATATTTCATAGCCAATTTCCTCATTGAGCTATCAGGAACATTAAAATTTCATTAGCAGACTGTAACATTCAGCTTTACAAATAAATATTTGAACTGCATCTAATATCATGATATTGAATAAATGTTTGTTTGAATAAACACGGTATCCCTAATAGTGTGTTTATGCTATAGTATTAGTATGAATGCAAGTTTAACCGTGTATATTTGCAATAATTGTCATCGCAATAACTAAAGTTCGTTTGCGACTTATACGGTCGCCATTTTGTGTTTCGCTATTTAAGTAACTATGAATTTACGCTTTCCGGGATTTCGGAAGTCAATTAATCAATTGTATCATTACGACACTTGAATTTTGCTAAGTCATCTTCTAATTGCTTTAAATAATTATTTTGGTGACAGATGCAATGACAGTCTTCCAGTCGTACTGTCTCTGCTGTTGTAAGCGGTATCGTACGAATCATTATCTATATACATCTCTTAGGATCATTATATATTTAACGTGTTACATTTACTAGTGAAATTATCTTAATAGATGTTCACATTTTCCCTTCTAAATTTATGATTCGTGGACTGACGTCAAGAGCAATACTATTTAGGTGTAGACATGCACCTGGTTCACTTTATGTGAATGTTTCACAGCGGGTTTCTTGCCCCTGCGAGGTACGAAACCGTTACTGCTCGGCATTGATTTGATTTGTTTGGTATTATTTTGTCTTTTAATAAATGTTTTACTTGAAATGTGCTCGATGGTAAATTATTTAGATTATTAAAAAAAAAAAACATTACATATAGCGAATTAATTTAATCAAATAAATGATTTTATTATTTATTTATTGATTCTTGTAATTCTTTCATTCGTTTTAACAGTTGATTTTGAAATTAATTTTAATGAATTTCATATAACTATGATGTTTTTATAGTTGAATTTGGAGCTTTTGGGCTTTCATATCCCGGCAGTTCGGCACAATGCCTGCAGTGAGTTTATAGCCTTCATAGGTGTTTAGAATTAAAATATCGGATATGATGTTGTCAGCGACAATTTGGCATCATAACAATTAGAGCAGTAATACAAAATGGCTTTATAGGTTTAAGATAATTATTTAGAAAATGGACCGATAAAAAGCAATAAATATAATCAAGTCGTTTTTATACTATGTGTCGCTATTAATACGATGTGATCAGTTAGTAAATTATAAAGTCTTCACTATTGGTAATCTGTAAATAATTTGTAGTGTGGGCCGATAATACGGCGCGGCGTTTATATAATGGTTCATCAGTGTCAAATTGTCTCTCCTGGATATGTTGTACGAGTACTATTAAGTGCTTAAATCTTACCCTTATTGTGTAATCCAAAGAAAAATAGGAATTTTGAACAAACGTTATATGCTTTACGCTTAAATTTTTTTGCGGTATCATATATGTATGCCCATATAACCGATGCAGTAGTTATAGTGACAACAATGTAATAAATAATCAAATAATTGATGTTGTAGTGTATGAAACTTAACACCTGGATACTTTCGGGTATAAGTATTATTATAAACTAGTCTTTAAACATGTACGCTCACGGGATACTGTCTCGAGCTGAATGTATTTTAAGCTAAACTGCTAACAAACGATCTATTTGAGATCTGATGGAGGAATGAAGTTTAGTATTTCTCCTTAAAATTCGAATGTTTCAGTATAGTTGTGATTTTGGCGAACCAGTAAAATTATATACAGTGCCTAAAAGAACCTCTAGGTGAAGAAAAACCAAACAAATGTGAAATTATTTAAGCATTTCAGAATTACAAACTTTTAATAATCGTAAAAGTTTATTTTATTTAACCTATCTGAGTTTGTGTCCTACGGTTTTACGTTGTAATTATTTAAACGATGTTTCGAAATATCGTATGAACGTTACCGGTTAGAATATAAAATAACTTTCTTCCAAGAAGACTACGACGTTGCCCTACGAGGACGCCGTCGCGTAAGACTACAGTTATTGCAACCTCTTACCTGCGCCTGTGGGTATCATAAAAACCAGCTAAAGGTCTCATCAGAAGCCTGGTTAGCAGTTTTCTCCTGATAAATGTATAACAACTCACTACAATTACTATCCCGTCCGCCAAGCGTAGTCATTACAGTAATATACCCCTTATGTATGGATGAGGTTTACGTCTAGCAGTGGATGGAGAAAAACTGGATGATGTGAAATACGATTCCCGAGAGCTACCTATTTGACAAAAACCAAATCAACACGGATAAGATATGCAATCTTAGTTTGTAAAACAAAAGCATAGTAGTATAGCATAGTTTGTAAAACAAAAGGACAAGGAAACAAAACTATCAACCTTTCTAGCAAACTGAATAGTGCAGAGTCCTAAATGTCATCCTAATGTAATGGCATTTCCATTGAGAAGGAGATGTTTTTCTAATATGAAGACGTACATATATATGTTGAAGAACATTTATAGTATGGACAATAGAGGTAGTTTTCCAATTACAGAGCATTATACGACTCAGTGGCGCACAATGCCGAATTATGCTGATTAGTCCCGTCAAGATAGGCCCAAAAACACCTTCGTGCTTGCAAAAGGTCGTGTAGTCACAAATTTTTAATATGTTGTTAGGACCCAAATGAACATAAAAATACACAATTTGCAACTTCCAAAGTGCTGTGCTAACGGTAGGGTGACCATAAAACCATAAATTTTTTGGACATTTTTCAGATTTTGTTGAATATCTTAGTAGAGGAAGGGTCTGACATGTTTAGTTGTTATGAAACATTAAAAGTACACTAAATAAGCTACAATTCGAGACTAAAACCAGCTCTATACCGTTATTAGTTCCTGAGATACAGTTCATCAAACATAGCCGATTTTTTAAAAAAAGTGGGTATTTTTCAAAGTAGTAACCTATTTTGTGTAATATCTTCTATAATACGCATTTCACACCAAAACTTACTATAACAAAATTGTAGTACATTCAATCAGCTTTCATTTAAGATCAAATTGGGACTTGTTCAACCAGCAGATCCCTCCAAAACGCAGATAACGAGGCAATGCAAAAAACTGTTTTCACGTCTTTTTAAAGATGATGATGATTTTCCGTGTGGTGACGGAGTAAGAATACTATTCACCACCCCATATCTTACCCGTGGATGATCGTACAAGACGACTAGGGGTATAAAATGCATATAACATCTATGCGAGAGAAGGAAAACTCGAAACGAAACCCTATACCAACACGTCTGACCAGCGCGGTATAGTAGGTTAATTTCCCTCCCATTACGGAGGAGGCGCGAGCCCAACAGTGGGGCGTTTATGGGCTGTGATGATGATTTGATAAATAACATACAAATATTCGAAAATATGCCGAAAAGTGGATATTTTTCGTAACGGCCACAAATATTCTTTTTTATTTTCTAAATAATAAAATATGCAAAAAAAATGTAAACAAAGACGACAATTAAAAAAGAAAGAAACATAAGCTGGGAGTGAACGAACCACGCGGTGAAGGCGGTAACAATGTACTATTAAATATTATATTGGCTAAAACTCCCAAACTAACAAATAATTTAACCATAGTGCTAAATTAACATGCCTTCGGGCTTATGTTGTAGTTGTCTATATTGATGCAGGGTATGTGTGTCTGTCCCCGGCCCGGACGGAGTCCCAGTCCGGGTGTTGACGTTGCTCCTCGAGCATCTCGAACTTCGCCTCAGGCGACTGTTCAACGCCTGTCTGACGTCTGGACAGTTCCCTGAGTGCTGGAAGGAAGGGAGGTTGGTTCTCCTGCCAAAGCCGGGACGGCCCCTGGATTTGCCGTCGGCCTACAGGCCCATTGTGCTTCTGGACGATGTGGGTAAGCTGCTGGAGCGTGTCCTCGCTGCCCGCATCGTCCAGCACCTGGAGGAAGTGGGGCCCGATCTGTCGGACGCTCAATTTGGGTTCCGGAGGGGGCGTTCGACCATCGCGGCCCTGCTACGCCTGAGGCAGACGGCCGCGGAGGCTGTCGCCGGCAAAGGAGTGCTGTTGGCGGTGTCGTTGGACATCGCCAACGCCTTCAATAGTCTGCCATTCAGCTGCATCAGGGAGGCGCTCCGGTTCCATGGAGTGCCCCTGTACCTCAGGCGGCTGGTGGCAGACTATTTGGAGGGGCGCAGTGTTCTCTACGCGAGCCCCGCAGGGGACATTGTGCGGACGCCCATGTCGTGCGGTGTTCCGCAGGGATCGGTTCTGGGGCCGACTCTGTGGGACATCGGTTACGACTGGGCGTTGAGAGGGAGTCTCCCCCCCGGGCTGAGCGTTATTTGCTATGCTGACGACACGCTCGTCACAGCCCGGGGCAGGACACTCGAAGAGGCGGCGAGCCTGGCCACTCTCGGCACCGAGATGGTCAGGCGAATTGAGGCGCTGGGGCTCAGGGTGGCCCTAAACAAGACGGAGGCCCTACTATTCCATGGGCCCCGTGTGAGGCTGCCCATCGGCGCCTCGTTAGTCGTCAACTCCATCCACATCAGTATCCAGGCCCATATGAGGTACTTGGGTCTGGTGCTCGACGGGCGATGGTGGTTCCGGGAGCATTTTCGTCAAATTGCTCCCCGGCTGGTCGGCGCGGCGTCCGCCCTTTCTCGGCTCATGCCGAACGTGGGCGGACCCAGTTTCGAGGGCCGACGGCTGTATGCGGAGGTGATCCGCTCAATGGCCATGTACGGCGCACCCGTGTGGGCGAGGGCTCTGAACGCCCAGCTCAGGGCGGTGCTGTGGAGGCCACAGCGAGCCATGGCGGTCAGAGCCATTCGCGGGTACCGCACGGTGTCTACCGAGGCGGCATGCCTATTGGCCGGGACACCCCCGTGGGACCTAGAGGCGGAGATGCTCTCCGACCTCTACCGGCGGGTTACCTCAATGCGCAAAGAGGGTGGCTCCCCATCGTTCAACGAGATAGCCACCTGGCGCGAGGACGCCCGCCGAGAAGTCATCGCCCGTTGGGCTACGCGGCTGGGGAGGCCTAGACACGGTGTTTTTACCGTTGAGGCCCTCCGGCCCGTACTGATGGAGTGGATGGAGCGGCGGCACGGAGTCCTCTCTTTCCGGTTGGTGCAGGTCTTGTCGGGCATGGTTGCTTCGGCAAGTACCTGCACACGGTCGTGCGGAGGGAGTGGACTCCGTCCTGCCACCACTGCAGTAGCGACGAGGACACGGCGCAACATACGCTCGAGGTATGTTCAGGTTGGGACGGGCAGCGCCGTGACCTCGTCGCTGTCATCGGTGCCGACCTGACGCTGCCGGCTGTTGCGCGAGCGATGGTCGACAGCGTCAGGAATTGGGACGCGGTCGCCGCCTTCTGCGAGGCTGTCATCTCGCAGAAGGAGGCGGCGGAACGGGCCCGGGAGGATTCCCGTGACCCGGGCCGCCGCCCGCGGCCGGGGCGGCGCAGGCGCGAGTACTTGCGCCTGATGCCGCCCTAACCGAGGCTTCGGGTGATCGGACCGGGTAATTGTCCGGTCACCCGACGTGAGGCCACCGCGTGAGGACGACGCCTCGACGGCGAAAGCTGTCGGGGCGTCGACAGGAGAGGAGCCCGAGAGGGCATACCGCCGAGCGGGCCACCGAAGACAAAGATCGGGTACCGGTGGCCCGCTCGCACGGCGAAGAAGAGGTGCTTGCAGGGTGGGTCAATGGGGTTGCGCACTGCCTCTTCCGTCACCCCGGACCGATTTGGCGGGGTGCGACGTCCATAGCCCACCGCAAAAAAAAAAAAAAAAGGGTATGTGTGTCTGTGTATCCGGTAAGGCAGGGGAGCAGCCACCAAACAAGTGAATTGTATTGTAAAAGTGTTTATCTAGAGCAGATTAATAAATTTGCAGTGTGATGTCTATCCGTCCAGGCGTGTGTTTCGTGTGTCGTGAGAACCTTGACACAGGTCCTGTCGTAATTTTGCACTTTGGGAAGCACGTCTCTATCGTTTTTGACGGCTACCCCGAAGACGCTGCAAAAAAGAATACGAAAACAGCGGAACTACTCCGGCGCTACGCAGTAAATTCAAGCTACGAAATAACGTTCGATGGATCCACAATGATTCAGATTGCTCAAGAGCACATATTGGGCAATGAGAACAACAAGAGACGCTTAATAGCTCTTCTTTGTGACGCCTTTCGGACGGAGGGAGTAGAAGTGGCTGTGGCCGAAGAAGATGCGGATCGTGAGATCGTCATGACTGCGCTTTTAAAAAGAGCAGTAGCTAATCGCGTAGTCATTATTGGAGAAGACGTCGATTTACTCGTTATTCTTAATGGTTTATGCACCGAAGAGACAAACGTCTACCTTCAAAAGAGCACAAAGGGCAAAGCTGGTTACTGTCACTACTCCTCAAAGTCCTACAACATCCAACAAGACCTCCAGTCATCACCAGGAACGGTACTGTTCGCCCACGCTTTTACCGGGTGCGACACTACTTCAGCACCGTTTGGCCAAGAAAAGACTAAAATCACCTCACTCCTCAGCAAGAGTAAACCAGTTGCTGAGCAAGTGAAGGTCTTTCTTTGTCCAGACTCCACCCTAGAAGCCGTGAAAGAAGCAGGTATCAAGTGCTTTGTGGCTCTGTATGGTGGTGACATCGCGAGGGATAGTTTAGACTTTCTGCGATATAAGACGTTTGTTACGTCAAAAACCTTAAACCTCGCCCGTTTGCCGCCGACGGAAGATGGCAGAAAGGTGCTACCTCCAAGTGCAGAAATGGCGGGGAATTAAGTTGAATCCAACTGATTGGGGTTGGAAGCTGTCTCCTCAGGGACTCGCTCCTATTCCCACCACTATGGATCCTGCACCACCTACCCTTCTGCGAGAAATTACTTGCAAATGCAAGAAAGGGTGCTAGGAGCTGTTCGTGCAGAAAGGTGGGACTCCGCTGCTCAGTTCTTTGCCAGTCATGCGGTGGCAAATTTTGTACTAACGTCCCAGATGTGGAGCTAAAATGCTCTGACGATGAAGATGACCCGATAACAGACTGGGTGCCTGTCCCAGCATCCATCGTATTGTTTGGGATACCATCATCACCATCCGAGCTAAAGCCCGGGCTATCTAAAATAAAAAAAAAAGCTTAGTAGACACTCACGAAAGTAGCTTACGATATTCTTATATCTTTAAACGAGCAATTCTTGTATATATATATATATATTTTCTGAATCTCGGCAACGGCACCAACAATTTTCTTGCAATTTAGCATGTAGGGGGTTTCGGTGACGACTAATCGATCTAGCTAAGTTTCATTTGTAGAAAATATTGTTTTATCAATAGTTTCAGGCAATGAAAAAATATAATTTTGCGTTGGCTGACAACTATTAAAATATGAAGACAAATTTTGACGCTGTCATTAAGACACTTCAATTGAATAATCGAGCAGTCTAATTGAGGCCGGTTCAGATCCTGTTTCTCTTTTTTATTACTTTTTATTTTTTTTATTATTATTTAATTAATTATTTTTATTATATTTAAATATATCTTCAAAACACACTGAAAAGAAAATACCGAGCGAAAGCTCGGTCATCCAGATATTATTAACTAAAACGCAACAATATGGGTTTTATTAATTATTACCATCATCAACATCGTCATCTTTAAAACACAGGTAGAATCAGATAAACTCCTCTCTTTTGGTTTTTTAAAGTCAGTTAGACAGACGTGAAAGCAGTTTATTTCTATTAACCCTCAAAACCCACTTATTGGTTATTTGCCCTGGTTTTGGTTATCTGCCGTTTTTGAGGGAACTCCTGGTCCTACAGGTACCAATTTGATCTCAAATAAAAGCTATTTAAATGTTCTTCAATTTCGTTATAGTAAGTTTTGGTGTAAAATGCGTATTATAGAAGATATTACACAAAATAGGTGACTATTTTGAAAAATATCCACTTTTTTGAAAAAGTTGGCTATGTTTGAAGGACTGTATCGCAAGAACCAATAGCGGTATAGAAGTGGTTTTAGTCTTAAATTGTAGCTTATTTAGTGTACTTTAAATGTTTTATAGCAACCAAACATGTCAGACCCTTCCTCCACTAAGATATTTAACAAAATCTGAAAAATGTCCAAAAATTTTATGGTTTTATGGTCACCCTACCGTTAGCACAGCACTTTGGAAGTTGCAAATTGTGTATTTTTATGTTCATTTGGGTCCTAATAACATATCAAAAATTCGCGACTACACGACCTTTTGCAAGCACAAAAACGTATCTTGACGGGACTATAATTGGAACGTGAATTAGTTTTTAAATGCACCAGCAGAGTGCGCTAAGTTCAGCATTGAAAAAAAAATCTCAGAGTTAGCAATAACCTAATTAATCTGTAAATAAAGTGGTATACATAATAATTGGTTGAAAACTATTTACGGTTATTTTAAGTAATTTAGATTTTGATTATTTAATAAACATTTTTTTGTTTTCAGTAATTTTTTAAAATGATTTCTAAAAGAATTAAATACTTTTTAATTGAATCATCTTACCCAGATGATAGCGATGATTTAAAAAATTTTTCACCAGTAAATAATATTACTAACGATAATATAAATAAAGCATTTCGATCAATATGTGAACTTAAAGAAAAAACACTTGTTAATTTTCAGTCACTAAGTTGGTATCGATTGCACGCATCAGACGAAGCACTACTTTTAAGAGTGCTCGATTGTGCGAAGCGTTACTATAGTTGGAACATTCAACGTTAAGCATTATGCCGCATAATGCGCTCTAGTGCTGTAATTGGAAAACTATCAGAGTTTGTAAGTTAACGTGTGGTGACCCATATTTCAAAATAGAACAATGCTCGATCAGAATAACAGCAGGTTCGCTGACTACATGTCATATTTATTTTCATGGAAAATTATTCAAATTGAATCCTGGTGCCGCAATGTTTTGTTTTCAAATAAATTTATATCACCGTTAATTAACCTGGACCATTAGTTAACTTGTCATTAGTTAGACTAATATGTATATACGTTTATTTACTTTGATATATTTTTCAAAGATTGTTTATACATACATACATATCATCACGCCATATCCCTTGCAGGGTAGGCAGAGAGAACAGAGTGCCAGAGAACTCTATCTCTGCATACTTCACTCGCTTCCTCAACATTCATAATTCTCTTCATACACGCTCGCCGGTTTCGGAGACTCTTGACTCCACCTTCCTTCAGTACATGACCGATCTGGTCTAGGTAGGTTAGTCTCAGTCTCCCTCGGTACCTACATCCTTCCACTTTCGCATTGTATATCTTCTTAACCACGCGTTCGTTCGGCATTTTTTCCACATGTCCGAACCATCGGAGCATTCCCTTTCGCATCTTTACACCAATACTCTCTTTCATACCTACTCGTTCTCTTACGTCGTCGTTACGAATGCGGTCGGTCAGCCTAACTCCACAGATTTTCCGCAGTGATCGCATTTCGACCGCATTAATTTTACTATCATACTCTTTTCTGCATACCCAACTTTCGCTTCCATACAGTAATATTGGGACAAGCACTGCGTTATGTATTGCTACACGTGCCTTCTGGCTGAGGTGGTGGCTGCCGAGAAGTTGCCCCAACGCTCCGTTCACTCTATTTCCCGCATTCACTCTTCGCTCTATATCAGTGGTGTATATTCCATCTCGGCTAAATCCACATCCAAGATATACAAATTCATTCACTTGCTCTAGTACATCATTACCTATTGTTACTCTTACATCTGTTCTGGTTTTATCTCTTTCAAAGACCATTATTTTGGTTTTGCTCACATTCACGCGTAGACCCCTTTTCTTACAATCTTCTGTCATTGTGTCGACTAGGGTCTGCAGGTCAGTCGCTGACTGAGCCAGCAGGACTGCATCATCTGCATAAAGCAGAGCAGTGACCACTGAGTCGCCCATCTGGACTCCCACATTCATATCGTTCAACCTTTGGAGACATTTATCCAGATATATGATAAACAGCTTGGCTGACAGAACGCACCCCTGCTTAACGCCGATATTGACGTCAAACCAAGGCGACATTCCATCATCCAGCCGCACACAGGCTCTACAGCCCATGTAACTGGACTGCACAGCCTGTAGCAGTTTACCGCTAATACCATGCTCCGGTAAAATGTCCCAAAGTTCCTTTCGTACAACCGTGTCAAATGCTCTCTCCAGATCCACAAAACTGCAGAAAACCCTCTGACCTAGAGCCAGATGCTTCTCCACAATGTTGCGCAGAGAGAACACTTGATCCATGCATCCCCTTCCACTCCTGAAACCTCCTTGTGTCTCACACAGTAAACCATCGAACACCATCCTCATTCTCCTTTCAATAATTTTACCATACACTTTTGCTGCCAAACTGGTCAAGCTTATGGCTCTGTAATTTGCGCAGTCATAACGTGAACCCTTGTTTTTAAACAAAGGCACGATGACTGCGCTGTTCCAGTCCCTGGGAACCATTCCCGAGCTCCAACATAAATTGAGGAGCAACAGGAACGCCTCCCAGACACAAGAGCCACCAAGCTTGATCATCTCGGCAGACACCATATCAATGCCCGCTGCCTTACCATTTTTTAAACTTCTTATCGCCCATTCAACTTCATCCATACTGATGCCATCGGAGGACGCCGTTGTCGAATGTTGATCTACTAAACCACATCCAACACCGGCGCCAACCGTAGCATCCGCATACATATCGCCAAAATATTCACTCCATCGGCTTAACACGTCTTGTGTTTGTGTAAGAATGTCTCCACCTTTAGACCTTATTTTATTCATTCTGAAGGCTGACCAACCACCCCGAGACTTCTTCACCTCCCTCCAAAAGAGTTTGGTGTTACCCTCGAAGTTTTTAGTCAGCCTATCTTCTGCACTCATACTTGCTCTATCACGTTTCTCTTTCACTAAGGCCTTGGTGTCATTCTTACATTGCCGATATATTTCTTTCTTCTGTTCAGTCATACTGTCATTCAGATTCAAAGAAGAGACATAGTCCAGCACGGAAGCTGCCACTTCCGCATCCCACCATGCATCACCATTTGTTTTTCTATGCTTCTTTGAACTTCCACATACTTCTTTCGCTGTATCTACCATACTCTCTTTCAATACTCTCCAGCATTCTTCAATGTCCGATTGCGGCTGGCTTGCCATCGTCAGCCGTTCTCGGACACCCTCTGCATACTTTTCTCTTACACTCTTCTTGCAACCTTTCAACCTTTATTCTTTCAAGCCCTCCGAAGTGGACACGCTCTCGCCAGTGCCTCCACTTTCTGAACAGACCACTAAATCTCGCAATAACGAGATAGTGGTCCGTATCGACTGTGGGGCCCCTGTAGGCTCTTGCGTCCAATATTTTGCTTCGGAGGCGACTGTCTACCAAAATTAAATCTATTATGCTTTTCTGTTTATTCCTTCTCCATGTATACATATGGATGTCCTTATGTTGGAAAAATGTGTTTGACACAATAAGGTTTCTCTCCATGCATACATCCGCTATGAGCCTACCTGCGTCGTTCACTCTCTTATCACCAAATGGACCAAGTACGTCCTCATAGTCGGGACGCTTGGTCCCCACCCATCCGTTCAAATCTCCGCATACAATCACGCGTTCACTGGTTTCTGCCATATCCAGAACTTCCCTAACATTGTCCCAAAACTTCTCTAGGTCTGATGCCACCGAGGATCCTACGGGAGCATATGCTACAACCATGAATACCTTGGTGACACCAAGTTTTATACGGACCCAAAGAAGTCTGGGATCATACATTCCGTAATCCTTCACACCTGAGGCCAAGCGAAAGGACAACAGCACTCCTACCCCCATGCTGGCTCGATCGCTCTGTGGTACACCAGACCACAGAGCCATCCCGCCACCAGGAAGATCGCAGGCGTCGCTGCCCCTTCGCTTGGTCTCTGTTACACAGAGCACGTCTAGCTGTTTGTCCGCCATGACGGAAATCAGCTCGTGCAACTTACCTTCCACACAACCTCTTACATTCCACGTGCCCACCCGGCACTCTGCTCTCCTCGACTCGCCTAACTGGGCAAGGCGTGATGGGTGGCGGCCCCCATCGCCGCAAGATTTTTTATCCTATATATTATTATAAATGCGAATGAGTTATTATATTTTCGCCCCTAAACCACAGAACCGATTTTAAAAATTCTTTCATCCCTGGAAAGCTACACTATCAGTAAGTAACATAGGCTATAATTTAACCCCTTATTGCCCCGGGGACGGGAACTTGGCAGGTGAAACTGTGGAAATTTGCGACTGCCAGATAAATAGGTATCTAAGCTGTAGTTCTAAATTTTAAGTTCATTGCCAGCGTATTATCGGTTATAACCTCGTAACTTAAAACTATTGGTTAACAGGAATGAAACAAAAAATAAACATCATCATCATTTCAACCTAACGCCGTACACTACTGGACGTAGGTCTCCCTCATGTTACACCACAGAGTGTAGTCCCGTGCCGCCTGCATCCAACGACGCTCACCAGGTCGTCCGTCCACGTAGTTGGGGACGTCCTATACTGCGTCGTTCGATACATTGTCGCCACTTGAAAACCTTTTTACCCCAGCGGTTATCGGTTCGTCGAGCGATGTGGCCTGCCCATTGCCACTGCAGCGTACTAATTCTTCGTGCTATGTCGGTTACACCCGATCCTCTGCAGATTTCCGTATTTCAGATTCTATCTCGCAGAGAAATCCCGAGCGTAGCCCGCTCCATAGCACGCTGAGGGACTTTGAGCTTGGTTATGAGGCCTACATTTAGGGACCACGTTTCCGTGCCGTAAGTCATCACTGGTAACACACACTGGTCGTAGAACTGTGTTTTCAAATGCTGAGGTATCTTAGACGAGAAGATTCTCTTAAGTTTCCCGAACGCTATCCAACCGAGTTGGATTCGTTCACTGACCTCTTTCTCGAAATTGGATCTACCTAACTGGACTGTTTGTCCAAGGTAAACATAGTGATCGACAGCTTCGAGAATCCATTGCCAACTAGGACCGGTACAGGAATGGCATGGGCATTTGACATGACTTTTGTCTTGTCCATGTTCATTCGTAAACCCACTAGTTGGGATACCCTGCTGAGATCGTTGAGCATGATGTTGGCATCTGATCCTCCATGGATTCTGCTATAGCGATGATATCGTCTGCAAATCGAAGTTGAGTGATGTATTCGCCGTTGATGTTGATGCCGAGTTCGGTCCAGTCTAAAAGCTTGAAGACATCTTCCAGTGCAGTGGTGAACAGTTTCGGAGAAATGACGTCTCCCTGTCTTACGCCTTTCTGCAACTGGATCGGTGTTGTACTCTTACCCCGGATACGGACTGACATTATGGCGTTTCTATACAAATACTTCAGCATTTCGATGTAACGATGGGCGATTTGGCACCGCTTTGGCACAGCACCGCCCAAGTTTCGACTGAATCAAAGGTTTTCTCATAGTCTACAAACGCTTTACACAGATACCGATTGTACTCCTCGGTCTTCTGGATAATCTGTCAAAGCGTCTATGGTGCTATAGCCTGTCATCAAGCTTGCACTTGAGTCGATTGGTAATGACCCTCGAATATAACTTGTACACGTGGCTCAATAGTGATATGGGTTTGCAGTTTTTTAAAAGAGCTTTGCCGACCTTCTTGAAGAACAGCACCACCACACTCCTGGTCTACGACTCTGGAACGTTGCCCCCGAGGATAACGGAATTAAATAGCTTCTGAAGGGCTTTTAGGATCGGCTTGCCGCCTGCCAGGAACTCTGCCGTAATTTCGTCATCTCCCGGTGCTTTACCGTTTCTTAGTTGTCAAACAACTTTCTGATCTCGCAAAAACTGATGAAATTCTCATGAAATGCAATAATGAAATGCAGCCTGACCATTTTTACATTTTGTGATCTTACACTAACGACCCGTTCGACTCGTTCGTTAGGTGCCAAGCTCCTTACCAGTTTGGGACATCTTCGGTGAACTCTTAGAGGCTTCTATACACACTAGACAGTACTGCAATAGAAGTCGAGCCACACAGAGCGCCTTAAATGTCCAACCTTACCAATTAAGTAAGTATTTCTTAGGAGGACTTCTGCTAAAACAAACTATTATTTAAAAAAACTTAACTTAATAAAAGATAGCCATGTTTTTCATAGACCCGTTGCTTAGTTGAATAAGAAATGCCCTTTTTGCTCCCCTCCGTGCACGCTGAATAGTCAACGATTTTCCAGTGATTAGATGAACCTAAGTGGAGCTTTCATATCGCTGCGTCACTGGCCAAACTTTGCTAAATCTCGAAACGCGAACGTTGTCACCCTCAACAGCAATACTTTGAAGTGAACTCTGGACGCTATATTATGTGATACATTGATAAGAAATCTTACAATTGATATAGGTAATGCCTATAAAATATATTTTTGCTTATATACAATGTTATATAAACTTCGTTATTACAGAATAAAGTCGTCGTTATTACAGATTTTTTTTTATATCTACCTGCTACAGTATTGCAATTATTAAAAGTTTTACCCACATTTTAATACAAGTTCATTGCCAGTACAAAAAGGAAATGATTTTATATGTAAAAAAGTTATATTGTTTATGATCAGACTTTTGGACGTAAGACACCTTAGTCCTCCCGTGACCATGATCACTGTAAAGTGTTCGAAACGTCGGGAAATTAAAAATCAAATACAAACGCGATAGAATCCATAAAAGTAGTTTTATTTCAAATGTGTAATACTCGTGTAAATATTAGAAACCATTATGCTTGCTATGAGTCGATAATACGAACTGATTATAAAGTAAAGGAATGTCAATTTATATAGTGCAATATTGATGATAGCGCAAATATAGAATGTGCGGTTGCACCATACAACTTTGAGTATTTAAAAAAGTTAAGCCAAAATCCTGTTAGTGTGCAGGTGAATTACACGAGTACACACGCATGTAACATACTACTATAAAATTGTGCCGCCTATAACATCTAGTTTCTCTAAATAATAAGTGGCCGCTAGGTTGTCATATGTGCCATTAAAGAACTTAATCATCATTCTCCTGCTCTTATCTCAATTATTTGGGGTCTATACAATATGTACTCTTGTTTGATAGTACATATTGTAAAAGTTATTGGCAATAGTTTTATGATCGGCCGCATGCCAGACGCCAACCCTCCTTGGGAATGTAATTGTTGATCAAACGGCATCAGATGGAGTTGGCCCAGGTTATTATAAGGCTCTTAGTCGTCTTTTACGACATGCACGAGCAAAGTACGGGTTGATAGTATTCGTAGCCGCTACCACACAGCTATAAAGAACTTAATATCATATATAAAATACTTAAATGGAATAAATAAGTGGAAATAAACTCTTCAATAATTATTTATCTAAACTGAACTTACTACGACTATCTAGACCAGGCTATGATGAGAGCTTCTTAGAATGTGGAAACCGAAAACTAGCAGACTATCACTGCCATTTGACATGTATCGAACTCTAGTGGTTGTTTTTACATGTCAAGGTTATTCTAGCGAATAGAAGGCTAATTATTCTAGGATTAATATAAGTAAAGTGAAGAGTTAAGTACTAAAGTAATAAATGTAAACTTCATGGTGCGTTTCACTTTTTGCTTAAGTATTCACTTTAGTTAGCATTAGGTACTTTAGTTAGCAGATTAGCCATGGCTGTGGCGTATAGTCAAGTTGTGGCTACAGCTTACTATCAACTGAGCTTCGAGCTCAACAGATAATGAAATAACCAGATTGTGTGTAAAAATTATTCATTTTTAAAATATATTTTTTACATTATATTTTTTTTTTATAAATTCATTACTACAATATCATATAAAATTAATGTAGAAATTATTGGAGTGATTATTGCCATTCGTCACAGTTCGACATAGGTGATGCCGGAAATGCCATGTCGCTCGATGCTAAATCCTATGCACATGTAAAATAACTAATCTAAATAATAACGCAAAGATTTGATAAATGCCATTATTATTACTTATAAATAAGGTGAAAGTGTATTAATTAAAGTTGTGTAGCTCCTGAGTGAGTGATATAAAAGAGCTATATCACTCACATAGACACAACCTATCACTCACTCACTTTACCGCTGAATATATCACTAGCTCAGTAGCTCAGTTCTAGCTCATCGCTCACTTCGCATCGCAGATTGTTTCACCTCTCACAAAATGAGCGAGATAGTGTAGTTGTTGTTGTAGTGCGTTGCGTGGCCGGCCGACGAGAATGATATTTCACGCTGTTTTCGTATCGATGTAATTAAGTTGTCAAAAGAGAATACACTCTATTTCCTTAGCTATAAAGTTTAATAATTAATATTTATTATTAGAAAATAGATTTTAGAAAATAGATGAATTTGACAAAATCTTCTAAAAAATATAATTATTTGAAAAGTAAATTCGAAACATTATCAAGCTAATGCGAAAAATGAGTTATAGATTTGTTTGAGCGATAGATTTAAAGTGAGCGATAGATTTAAAGTGAGTGATAGATTTAAAGTGAGTGATAGATTTAAAGTGAACGATCTTTGAAAGTGAGCTAGAGGAGTGATTTAATAATGTGGTTGACTGCTGAGCTAAGTGAGCTAAATGAGTGATATGTATCTTTACACTCAAAAGATATGTATCACTCTTTTCAGCGCGGTGATCTATATTGCGCATGACTAGTATTAATACAACTGCTCCTTTCACTCTTTTGGGCATAAGTACTCTTGCAGTGCTTTTATCTATCTACTTACGTCTCTTATTCACATAGATAACAAAACTGAAAGAAAAGGTAAACTAAGAACAGAAATCTAAGTCAAACTGTCTGATCAGCGTTGTACAGAGGGTAAAAATACTTCTCATTACAGAGGCTCCTGTCATGTGAACATAAATAGTAGGTACTAGCTTAATGAATACCTACTCATCATCAATATTTTTCTGTTAGGAAAGGACATCTTCTCTAAGAGAATTGCTTACTGGCCTAATATTTTTAAGTTAACGACAAAAAAAAAGAAAGTTGACGACATACGCCGTAGATATGTTATTGTTGATACAAAATAATATTACAGATAATAAGCTATTCAGCACTTTTAAGATATTTCTCTAAGAGGTGAACACTTTTTATTTCTATTCTATTTTTTTAACCCACTATACATATAATGGGCACAATGACATATAGGTACAATATGTAAAACTCATAACCATATCAATAAAATTAAAATACTGTGTAATTTTATATAAATTTTTAATATTATTTCTTAGGAAGTATTACAGATTTTTTTTAAAATAATTTATCGCCTTTACCATATATATTTTTTTAGTTATGTTACTTAGTAAAGCATAATAATGACTAACCCACTGATCGAAACCGTCACCTCATAGTAGACCAGTGGTGACTATTTACCAATATGCATGGCATAGGACAACAATATTTAGGTAACAAAAATAAATTAATACCAATGGGTAAACGGTCATATAACTAATTTGATGGACAACTTAAATTTATTGAATTTGTACATGTATCTCTCAAAATATTTCAAGGAATATTATGTCCTATATTTCATCAACCAGAATTAAAACTCAAAATTTGACTTTTTGAATTTTGATTTTAACTAAATTGAAAAACTAATCTATTTACAATAACGTATTACAATTACGATAACTTATACTAAATTTTATTATTATCTACATAAGATAATCTATGTAAGATTAGACATATATGATATTTGTACTGGATTGTCTTACATATGCAGTCACACCAAATATCCCGTCAAATGTATTACACAAGGCATCCAGTTATGTTAGCTGAATCCCAATGTTCAAAATTATCTAATTTATTTATTATATTTAGGCCCGGTGTTATAACTCCGCTTGCAACTTGACAGTGTCCATAGACAATATAGTTTGGATCTAATACTCCTTGCTTCACTAGCTCTTCTAAAAGGGCGCTGACGTGATCAAATTGCTCTTGAATTGGTTCATGATGAACATAATTGCCAATAAACATAACACTTATACCGATACGATTCCATGATGATACCATAACACCCAATACGTTAGCACCTCTACCCTCGAAAACTAGACCGTTTCCTCCGACTAGGTAGTTCGGACCGATATCGCTCCAGCCACGTATTTGATGATCAATTTGTATTGCTAAAACTTTTTTTATACAATCGTATTTTTCAGTGCATATGTCTGTTGCTGAATGACCTATGAGCACATATGGCACTGGTAGCTCTAGTAACTCTATTCCGTAGTCGGGCATCGCTTGCCAATCAGCACGTCTCAGGTACCATTCATCTTGTATATCTATTAAAATTAAAAAAAAAAGCTTTAATCAAATCAATGTTTGCACACTTCCCATAATAAATAAAAAAATGTAGTTGCAGTGGCTAATTGATTGTATTTAAATTTCTAAAGAGGAAATTTGCATTCTTAAAAACTATCTTTTTCTCTATCCATTTCCGACGCGCCGTCACTTCTTTCTGTATCTATTTTCAATATAAATTTGATATTATAATCTATAGCACATTGTGCTTACCAATAATAATGGTCATGACATAGATACATTATTTAACCAATGTATACCCCGCGATGTACTCGTATTTTATAACAGACAATAGTCTAAAATCGTTTTTAACTCTCGAGGGATTACTTTTTCGGGATAAACGAAAAAAAAATCCTTTATTATAGTTTCAATCGCATGTAAGCATGTGTTTTAAATTTTTAGTTATGATGATTTTTTTAAATTAATTAAAACGTGAAAGTGTAACGTAAAATCTATAATAGATAATATATAATAGATAATATCTATAATAAATATATAATTTAAAGTGCAATTACCACTTTAGTTCCATCCATACATCAGCCCGTAAACGTCCAATGTTGGACATAGGCCTCCCCACGAGAATGCCATTCAACTCGGTCCCGCGCCACCTGCATCCAGCGGTTTCCTGCGACCTTGATAATGTCGTCAGTCCACCTAGTGGGGGGTCGTCCTACGCGGCGCCGTCCGATTCGTGGTCTCCACTCGACAACCTTTCTTCCCCAACGGTTGTCGGTTCGTCGAGCGATGTGGCCTGCCCATTGCCACTTCAACGCGCTAATTCTTCGGGCTATATCAGTTACACCCGTTCTTCTACGGATTTCCGTATTTCGGATTCTATCACGTAGAGAAATACCGAGCATAGCCCTCTCCATAGCACGCTGAGCAACTTCGAGCCTTTTGATGAGGTCAACATTTAGAGACCACGTTTCAGTTCCGTAAGTCATCGCTGGTAACACACACTGGTTATAAACCTTTGTTTTCAGACACTCCGGAATATTAGACGAGAAGATCCTCCTAAGTTTCCCGAACGCTAGTAATTTTTAGTTACTCTATAATAATTATTTGTTGAAAATAAAATCTACTGTAAATTTGCTTATTAAGCGGAGTTTCAATTTATTTAGATCCTTAACGAGAATGAAATAAAATTCTATCAATTTTTCAGCTACAGTCAATTAGCCACTTCTATGAACGAGTAATAACATAAATAGTTTAATGATATAATATGACTTTACCTATGTCTAGACGTGTAGGTTTTTCTGCCAAAGCAAATTGAAAGATGCAGAAAGTGTGTGCTAAAGCTACAACAAAGGCCCAGCACACGAAGCGGAGAATCCCACAGCGAAGTCGATTGTGGTTCTGCGGTGAAATCAGCTCCATGCCCAAAATTTGGCCTGAAACATTACCAATATAGCGACAGTCAGAAATGTGAGGCTATATTTCTGCCTGAGATTAATGTTATATATTTCAAAATAAAACAATAAACTAGGATTATATTTATGGTAGGTAGGTAATGTTCAATTTTCAAGTCCATTTCGTAGAGTTTTTGTGTATTAGTACGCTAATATCCAATAGTGACAATGTGGGTGGCCTTTAAGATTTTCGAGTTGACCTTATAAATTTATGTTCGTGGGTGTGTGTTCGTGAGTATGTGTGCGCGAGAGTGTGTGTGTGTGTGCGTGTGTGTGTGTGTGCGCGTGCGCGTGCGTGCGTGTGTGTGTGTGTGCGATGGCGCGCGCGCGTTTGTGTGTGTGTATGCGTGTGTGTTTGTGTGTGTGTATGTGTGTTACACAACAAAAGCTTTGAATTTATTTTTTGTTAGTGAATAAAGGCAAAGCTCTTTATTCACACGATTATATAAACTAGAGCCTATGACATGATATTTTATTTGCAGCAAGGGTTGTTCTATGACGTATGATCTCACATACTTTATCATTCTTACGTTTATTGTTTTTCTTATATGGTGTCATAACGTGCTTACAAACTATCGTTTGCAGTATAAGAACCTGTCTGACTGTTAAGAAAGAGCATTCACGGTATAAAGTAATGTGGAATACCACAAGCCTCTTTGTTTAAGTAACTATTAAGACAGCTGTCTGTGCTCACTTTAACTTAATAAAAATGCTTGCCGCGGCTCTATCCCAAACTGGTATGCCCAAGACTGATTTTTCATTACTGATGTGACGACCAATCTTCAAACATTGTGTACGTTCTGACAAATAACTATGGAATAAATCTAGAACAATACCAAATGTTATATCTCTCATGTAATACATATTTATATGTACACAAAATTATATATCATGTATAAATATAGCAAATATATCTATTTCGTGAACATGAATATATAACATATACAATTCTCCGTGTTGTGACGGAGTAAGACTACAATTCACCACCCCCTATCTTACCCGTGGGTGATCGTAAGAGACGACTAAGGGATATAAAACGCATATAACATCTTTGCGGGTGTCCCAAGAGACGTGGCTGGTACTCTACAAATTAAGCTCGCAGTGATCAACCGCAGAAGAACTCCTATTACCACTGGTATTCGCAAAGCAGAAAAAGAAGCGGCCACTTCTAACAGGAAGTGAAGGAGTAGGAAAGGTAGGACAGGAACACCTACGTTAACCTGCTCTGTGACTGGTGTATTGGTGCGCAGGCATTCGCACCTGCGATATCCGATATTAATGATACTAGCCTAGCTGAAGATGCAGGAGATCGTACCGAAGATAACACCACCACCCGTAGGGTTTTCAACTGCGTAAGGGTTACGTGCCTGCGCTTTATTGTGAGGACGACTACAATGTATCCGAAAGTGTAACTGTCCAGATCGTCCACCGAATTCCAGGAATTTATCCTCTACTTGGAAAAAATTGTGGGTTATAGCAAGTAAAGGATTGATGAAATATTATATTTTTATCCTGATACTAAAAGGTGTGAAGAAAGGTGTAATTGTCGTATCAATTTTAAAAGCACCGGTATTGTTAGGTATTGAATAAAAGCCCCGATATGATTCAAGTATCTTCCTTTGCACACTTTAACATTTTTCCTAACTTTAGTTGTCTGTTGTATTTTGGATTAGATATTGTTTACAGTTTATTGTATCCTTATTGTAAGCAGCCCTAGCGGCTGTTACAATACATTCAATCTATTTTCAATCTATTTTACTGAATTGGCGTGTTAAGGCTACCTTAACACTCGAATTCAGTTAAGTAGATTGCGATCGCTGGCACGCGTTAAGTGTTTAGTTGTTTACTGATTTCTGTATATGTATCCCTGGCATTCTCTTTTCATTTACGCGGATATAGTTACATTTTATAAGCGGATTATTATCACAGTAGATATTGCCGTTCTTTGTAGTGTACGATTCTATATAAAATTAAATTACGCGGAGCAAGGTATTGTTATAAATATTAAAAGCTTACCTTTTTCAGTCTGAGTCATTGGTTACGAGAAAAAAGAAACACAAATGAGATATAGCGTAAAGTACTAATCTGTACTAGCTTCTATTAAGCTATGAGAAGTGAATGCGAAAACCAACGTATTTATTTACAGGTCAATCACTGTATCATTGATTATAATTAAGGTTGTTTTTTTGCTGATAAGGATTTCACTACTTTTACTTGTATGTAGGTATCGTGATAAACTATAGATATGGTGAGAAAATATGATAGATACCCATATATTACATATTCAAGTTACCTCGTAAAATATTAATTATGTATCAATTTAGGTAAATAAATGGAAAAAGGAGGAGTAAAGTTATGGAACTTTCCAAAGTATGGACTTTAATTATAAATACGTTGATAATAAACACAGAGTTCATGATAAATATAAAATTATGTAGCTAATTTTTTTTTTTTAAATTAGCTACATTACTATATCTCTGTATTGCTGAAGGAGCAATGTCAAAAAGAATTTATTTGTATCATCATCATCAACATCTCTGCTCGTATATGTCCAACTGTTAGGCTCGAGCTTCCTACAAAATAGGAGGAAAATTGATATGCCACAACTATGCCACGCTGGTCAGACGTGTTGGTACAGGGTTTTGTTTCGAGTTTTCTTTCTCTATGCATAGATGTTATATGCATTTTATATCCCTTAGACGTCTCTTATGATCACCCACGGGTAAGATGGATTGTAAGAGGTGGTGAATTGTATTCTTTCACCGTCACCACATGGATTTTTTTATTTGTTAAACGTTTGCATTGCAGTCGTCAGTAACGAATCTTAAATTTTAAGCAACAGTAAATCGTGGGTAATTAAAAATATATTGTATAACTTCGAAAATATATAGTACATACAGAAATACCAACAAAAATATAAATAAAAGAATTATCACAATATTTTATACCAAAAGAAATCATCATTATTCTACTTTTATCCCAATTACGACATCGACGTTGACGCAACATGTATTCGTATATAGGTATGGCAAAAGTTATTGGCAGTTGTTTTATGACCAGCTGCCTGCCTGACGTCAACCCTCCTTGGGAATGTAATTGTTGACCAAACTGCATTAGGTGGAGTTGGCGCAGGTCGCTCTTAGTCGTTTTTTACAATATCCACGAGCAAAGTAAGGGTTGGTAGTATTCGTAATATAAAATATATATATATATATATATATATATATGATAATTATTTTATAAAAATATATAAAATTTAAATAAATAAGTATTTATTTAAGAATAAACTCAATGATTAAAATTACAACAGCAATAAGAACACCACAATATGAGAAGAATACATGAAAAGAGTTTTTAAATATAATATGTTTTTTAGTGACGGAGTAAAAATACAATTCACCACCCCTATCTTCTGTGGTGATGAATGATATATACCGCATATAACATCTGTGTGGGAGATGGAAAACTTGAAACAAAACCCTATACTATCACGCTTGCGCTTTTGCAAATAATTAATTGATTGATTTAGGTACATTAGTTTGACTAAATTAAAATATATTTCTCATATTTTTTTCATTCCGTATATATATATGACTTGCTAAGGACACGCCGTTTATTCTAAGATAATTATAACGTGAGTTTAAACTGACCCAAAATCGAAGTTAATTAAATGCGAAGATCAGTACTAGAGAACGAAGTAAGTATGAAGAAAGCCTACAAAATTGCATAAATAATTCTTTATATCGATGATGACTTCATAAGTTACATAAATGTCAAGAAAATAATTTTTGATACGAAGAGCTCCTCGTTTAGGGATTTTGCTTCTTTAAATAAATATTTAATTAACATGAACAGCTTAAACGAGTATAATATTTTGTTCTTAATGCTCGTCTACATATAATCATAGAAGTAGGTAGGTAAATGAATATCCCTAATAACATTCATAAAAATACAGCAAATAATAAGGTTTATGTAACGTTCAAACAATATAGGTATAATCTCTATTTCATTATGAGATAAATAAAATACTAAAATAAAAATTTGTTAAAACAACTCGTCGGGCCAGTGTGCCATATTAAACCAGTTTCTATCTCATAATTCAAATTCAAATTCATTTATTATGCATAAACCCTGCGAGGGCACTTACATATTGTAATTTTTTTACATTTAAAGTTAATCTAATAAACTACCACCGGATCGGAATGAGACCGCTACTGAGAAGATCCGGCAAGAACCTCAGTGGGTTTGTTTATTTATATTTTATCTATGTTATTATAATATTTTCATTTTTTATATATAAAAAAAATAGTACATGTTTATTATTTAATTAGCTTCAGTGCGATGCCCTTCGAACGCAATAGTTAAAATACAATAAAGAAAGACCATGGCTGGACCGGATCCCACAAGCGGCACCCGATCACGAGTTAACTACTAGAGCAGCCATCACTCCCCTCAACCACCTTGGAGGGAAGGGAGAGACCCGCTCCACGCAGCTATCGCAAGCGGACCTTTCAGTGAGCATGACCAATACCATGATGTACTATAAATGCAAAAAAGTCAAAATTCGTCAGGCAACACACGCTACGCTTTACAAGTATGTATAATTATTAAAAAGAAATAGTAACTAACCAGTTTAAAAAAAATAATGTAATTGCTGAAAGAGGAGCTGCTCATAGCCAGTCTGAACTATCACTTAGATAATCCGAGATTTTATAATAACCTTTTTTACAGAGTCTGTTCTTGACAGCCCTTTTAAAATTGTTCACAGTCATATCTCGGATATCTTTTGGTAATTTATTATAGAAGCGTATACATTGCCCCATGAATGACCTATTAATTCTTTCAAGACGCGTACTGTGTACAACTAATTTGTCCTTATTCCGAGTATTAACACAATGAATGTCACATTATCTTTCAAAGTTACTGAAATTTCTTTTTACATACAAAACATTTTCGTATATATATTGTGATACAACAGTCAGAATATTCACCTCTTTGA
This sequence comes from Lymantria monacha, assembly GCA_905163515.2. Taxonomy (NCBI): domain Eukaryota; kingdom Metazoa; phylum Arthropoda; class Insecta; order Lepidoptera; family Erebidae; genus Lymantria; species Lymantria monacha. The sequence goes on along the minus strand of LR991081.1, from coordinate 50,088,824 downwards.
ATTTCTCTCGAAGTGAAACTCTTGGGCCTAGATTATAAATTGCGCGGACAGCCCTTTTTTGCAGAACAAAGATACTACTCAAATCCGCGGAGCATCCCCACAGCAATATGCCGTAAGACATAAGACTATGAAAATAAGAGAAGTAAACTATTCTAGCTGTTTCAATATCGGTCAATACTCGAATTTTTTTGACCGCATAAGCCGCTGAGCTAAGCCTGCTTGGCAATTTTTCAATATGAGGGCCCCATTGGAGTCTAGCATCTATAGTGATGCCTAGAAAAACGGTTGATTCCACAAGATCTAAAGCCACACCATTCATTTGAACATTGGTTCCCACTTGTCTTACATTAGGTGTGGTAAAATTTAATACATTTTGTTTTGTTCTCATTAAGAACTAGATTATTTGTGTTGAACCAATGAACAACGTTAGACAGTGCGTTGTTCACATCGTCAAAATTAAGCATTTGTCTTTTAATTTTAAATAACAAAGATGTGTCATCTGCGAACAACACAATGTTTTGATTGTCTCCCATATAGTAGGGTAAGGCATTAATATATACAAGGAACAGAAAGGGCCCCAGAATGGACCCTTGCGGAACGCCCATTTCAATAACAGAACCAGATGATCGTGCACCATTAATATCGACCCTCTGAATTCTGTTGCTTAGGTAAGAAATTAAAAGCTCAAGAGAGTTATTCCTGACCCCATAGTGATATAATTTTCTGATAAGGGTTTCGTGGTGCACACAATCAAATGCCTTAGATAAATCGCAAAATATACCCAAGGCATCATGCGATTCATCCCAGGCTGCAAAGATATTCTTTAATAATTCGACACCCGCATCAGTAGTAGAGGAATTCTTAGTGAAACCAAATTGATTTTTATGGAAAATACTATGTTTGTTAAAATGACTCAACATCTGATTAAGCAAAATTTTCTCAAATACTTTACTAAGTGTTGGTATTATGGAAATAGGGCGAAAATTGTTAACATCTAACATACTACCAGATTTGTGCAAAGGAATTACTCTACTAAATTTCATGAGTTCAGGAAACACACCTCGAGCTACACAACCATTAAACACACATGCCAGGTGGGGAGCAATAATAGATATTATAAAATTAACAGTCTTTACAGATAAGCCGCACAGATCTGCTGTCTTTTTAATATTAAGAGTTTTAAAAGACTTTAAAATATCATTCACACTGACATCTGAAAATTTAAAGGAAGTGTTACATTTCACAATGCATTGTTTAAGGAGCGATTCAGCTAAATTAGGAGATGACGCTAAAGATTTAGTCATTAGTACTGGCACATTTGTAAAATAGTTTTCAAATTCTGTCGCCACTTCGTTATCTGCTTTCACAATTGTATCACCTATTTTTAAATTAAAATCCTTTTTCCGTACAATTTTTCTACCGGTTTCACTATTTATCACTTTCCATGTCATTTTAATTATATCACTAGATTATATAATTTTGCTTCTCAGATAAATAGATTTAGCACAGGAACAGGCACGTTTAAATATTTTCGAATAATTCTTAACATATTGCAAAAATACTGGATTGTGGTTATAAGATTTTTCATCATAGAGTTCATATAATCTTTTTCTACTCTTGAAGATACCACAAGTAGCCCATTCACTAAAACCAGTCGACACTCCAACTTTTAAAGTTTTGGGTTGAAATATTGTATGTGTATAATTAATTAGGATTATCATGAAGAGGCAACAGCGGCATCTTCATAATCAAGTTGTATTTAAAATGCTCTAAGCGGCTAGCGGTCATAGGAACAAAGGTAATACTTTCAGGTTGAATCCTACTAGTTCCAGGAAGTACAAGTTGCCCACAGTGATCCGACTCTAAAGCACTTATAATAGATTTATTTATGGGTTTGACATTTGTAAATATATTATCTATACAAGTTGCACTCCCAGCAGCTATCCTAGTAGGTTCTAAGAAGATATTAAATAAATTGTATGATCTCACTAATGTTATAAATTTTTGTGTAATGTTTGTCTAATAATTGTCTAATAAATTTATATTAAAATCCCTACATATCGCAACATTTTTATTAGAAGTGGAGATTTTGAATAAAACATCCTCTAAATATTTTTCAAAAACATAATGAAGGAAGCTTCTCCCAATAGAGGATGGCGAGGCTTATAAGAGAACAGAAAGAGGAATTAAAATATTAACAATTTTTCTATCAAAATACCTGATATTGAAATAGGTATTTAGTATATCTGTAATCCGTGCAGTAATGTATTTTATTTACTATTTTAACTATTATTCAAGTATCATGATATTTTTTAGATCTGATATCATAATTTTCGTGATATTACTCGCGGTATTAAGAACTACAATGTTTATTGTTAAATTAGTTTATGATGTCTCATATAAGAGAAGGAATATTCGCAATAAAATCCTATAACAAACCGTCTCATCAGCATGGTGTGATGGATGAATTTTCATATTTTGAAGGAGGCACGCGCCCGGTAGTGGGACGTATATGAGCTAAGATAATTATGACGTCAAATTAATGGTCATTATTGAAACAATTTTAGAATTTGCTTTTATAAGTTAAGAATATTGTTAATGTAAAAACAATGCGAGAATTGCCATAAAGTTTTTTTTGGAAAATGTAAGTTTTGAGCGTTTTCTTTCATAGATGATCATTATGTGCACAGGCTAAAAAACTATATTAAAAGTAAGTAGTAAACATCGAAACAAATAATAATAATGCTTATAACAATAACACAATATAATAAAAAACAATAATTACGATAATAGGCGCTGTTAAGACAACCGGGTCACGAAATTGATATCCGTTTTTGGCCTTATATCTTTATCTTTCATAAATACGAAACATCTATATATACTTTCAATTTGTATATTTTCACGGACACGGATTGACATAGATTGATAATTTTTTTCAAATCACTGACCTATGGTTTTGAAACTGTGGTATTCATGATTGTTGTTGATGCTTAGTTCCATTTAATATAAAAAAATTAAGACTTTTAACCAGTGGCGAGTTTTCAAAGATTAAGTCAACTTATCTGAGACATTTCTGCAATTTGAGCGGTTTTGCACCGTTTGCAGACTTGGTTAAGAGTACCGAGTAAAAAGGGGTCTGACCGAGAGTCTTTTAAAAAAAGAAGCACTTGATGACACTTGACACAACAATGATTTATTTGAGAAATAATATGATATACAAAATATAAAATGTAATATTTGAGTCATTTATAGTTAAGAGACGAGTTCTTGAGACTAGAAGAGAGGTCAGGCAGAGAGGATCAGCCCTGTCTTCTTGACGTTAGCGTTGCAGACTTCGTCAGCATCTTCCCTACATATTTAGATATATAACAATTTCCTCGTTAAGAGGAAACTCGCCAGAGTTGAAATTCAGACTATTTTTCAAGAACTTTCCTCTTTTACAAATTATGACGATTATAACACTTACACAAGTTATCATAGATAGAATACTAATTATTGGAAAACTAATATGGTTGATATACACATTAGGTTTTTTCAACGTGTCCAAATTATTCATAACATGATCAGATTCAAATGAAAAGACCTTAAATTATCTAAGTTCAACGTCTTAATGTCAAAGCGACTTAAATTGCAACAACTATCATTAATAATGTTAAAAGTTGAAGATATATTAATCTTAAATCTATCAAAGCGACTTAAATTACAATAACTATCATTAATAATATTAAAAGTCGAAGATATATTAATCTTAAATCTATCAAAGCGACTTAAAATACAACAACTATCATTAATAATGTTAAAAGTCGAAGATATATTAATCTTTAATCTATCAAAGCGACTTAAATTACAACAACTATAATTAATAATGTTAAAAGTCGAAGATATATTAATCTTTATTCTATCTAGGCAACTTAAATTAAAACAACTATCATTAATAATGTTAAGGGTCGAAGATATTTTAATCTTTAATCTATTAAAGCGACTTAAATTATAACAACTATCATTAATAATGTTAAAAGTCGAAGATATATTAATCTTTAATCTATCAAAGCGACTTAAAATACAACAACTATCATTAATAATGTTAAAAGTCGAAGATATATTAATCTTTAATCTATCAAAGCGACTTAAATCACAACAACTATCATTAATAATGTTAAAAGTCGAAGATATATTAATATTTAATCTATCAAAGCAATTTAAATTACAACAACTATCATTAATAATGTTAAAAGTCGAAGATATATTAATCTTTAATCTATCAAAGTGACTTAAATTACAACAACTATAATTAATAATGTTAAAAGTCGAAGATATATTAATCTTAAATCTATCAAAGCGACTTAAATTACAACAACTATCATTAATAATGTTAAAAGTCGAAGATATATTAATCTTTAATCTATCAAAGAGACTTAAATTACAACAACTATCATTAATCATTTTAAAAGCCGAAGATATATTAGTTAACTCGTGATCGGGTGCCGCTTGTGGGATCTGGTCCAGTCATTGCTTATTTTACATTGTATTTGAAGTATTGGGTTCGAACACATCTCTCTCACATCGACACTGGAGCTATTTCTTACTTAACATGTACCATTATTTTTTAAAGTGGTAGGATGTAGGTACCGGGGGAGACCGAGACTAACCTACCTAGACCAGATCGGTCATGTACTGAAGGAAGGTGGAGTCAAGGTCCTCCGAAACCGGCGAGCGTGTATGAAAAGAATTAGGAATGTTGAGGAAGCGAGTGAAGTATGCAAAGATTGAATTCTCTGGCACTCTGTTCCCTCTGCCTACCCTGCAAGGGATATGGCGTGATGATATGTATGTATGTATTATTTTTTATATAGAAAAAATGAAAAGAAATAACAATAATAGACAAACCCGCTGACTTGCCGGATCTTCTCAGTAGTGGTCTAGTTCCGATCCGGTGGTAGTTTATTAGATTAAATTAAAATGTTAATACTGACAATATATAAGTGCCCTCGCAGGGTTTACCGATACATATAATAAATGAGTAGAAACTCCGTGTCTGTACATTTGATAAATTTATTAAAAAATGAATACTGCCTAGCAGTAAGAAAATACTAATAGAACACAAAAACATTTTTTGGAATGTATTGTATTTCTGTGTGTCTGCATGTCTGTATGTGTGTATTCGCTAATCTCCAAAGTTACTAAACGGTTTATTGTGCAATTTTCACAAGTAGATTAAGCCCAACTCAGGCCAACATTTAGTCTTTGTTTAATTGAAATCTGATGTCAGCAAAAAAAAGTTATAGACATTTAAGTGTTTAAAGTCGACGCTCGACTTTTATGTCACTAGAAGGGTTAATTCAAAATAATTATTTAATTTATCTGTGATGTAAGAAAATATTTGGTTTACTTAATATATAGTAGTTTCATCAGTTCAACTCATATACATTCCACTGCTGAGCTCAAAACCAGGATCGCACCGACCTCTCACAGCGCCTGTGTGCGAAATCTATGAAGCGCCTCTTTTTTTCTCGAATTTTCATTTTTAACTAATTTTTAGTTTTTATTATATACAATGCACATGTTGCATCTATTGCACCTACTTTCATATCAATACTATACTATAAAGAATATGATATTGTCTAAGTGCAACAAAAATTATTTTGAAGGCGGCGCCCCTATTGTCTTGGTGCCTGTGTGCGCCGCACACTTCGCACATAGGGGTGGCTCGGCCCTGCTCAAACCGCCCCCAAAGAAGGAGGGTTGACCAACGTAATATAGCATACGTTGGTCAGGTGTTCTAAATAACTATTAAAACTATTTGTGATGCATTTTTCTTTATTGGTTGATAATATATAATTTAGCTATAAAGTAATAAAATACATGATTTATTTAGTTTCTTAAATGAACAATAGATGGCTCTATAATTTTGTTTAAATCATTCTTTCGCTTATTTTCAAAAGTTACTACATTAACTTCTTGAACTTAGTAAAGGTACACGGGTTAAAAGTCCTTAGTGCTTACCCAACAGTCTGTATAAATAAAATTTTCTGCGTTGTTAATTAACAACTAAGTCATACACGAAAAGGAAAGGATCCACATCATAGGACGCATAAAACGTCCTTTATTAGGTAAGTCGCTACTCGCTAGACTGGCCACGATGACATCCGGCCACGCACCGCTCTTTCATCGCCCCGGACGGAACGAATGGCATACTTCCAGACCATAGCCTCCCAAAAAAAGGTAAGACGCTACTTTGAAGCGAGTATGCACAGTGCACTCTTGTCTGTTTTTGTTTGGTAGGCTATGGTCGGGACACACCCCGCCTGTTCCATTCGGGGCAGTAGAAGGGCGTCGTATGGCAACATAAACCACCGTTTTTCTCCCCATCGCTATTAGGCCAACCTCTCGCATCGCTTTCGTGACATCCGTGGCCGGCCTGGCGAGTTATCGTTTTAGGTATCGTCGCCGTCGCCCCGGCAAACAAGAGTGTTGCATCGCCCTCACACAGTCGGCCTATGTAAGTGGCTTATTAATCCCTGATCCATCCACGCGTGACCTCTGCTAGTGTGGAATCAGGCGCAGGTACTCACGCCTGTGTCGTCGCATCGGTCGAAAAGAGAGGACCCCGTGCCGCTGACCCGACCACTTCGTCAGCACCGGTCAAATAGCCTCTACGGTCCAAAAATCGAACCGAGGCTCTTCAGCCCTCCAACAGCAATAGCAAATGCTTCTCCCTGTTGCTGCATATTGTGCGAGGGTCTACTTTTACATTTTTATACATTTGAGGGGAATCAGCGCTGGGACGATACGCTTTAGGAGACATGTAACAATAATAAAATATTGATTTGAGTCTTTTGTTTTTAATGATGTTAGTGTTCTGTAGTCTTTCAAATCCTTTGACATGATAAGAAAAATGTAAGAGATATCAATGTGAAGATCCTACCTACTAAAGTATGACATGGACTAAGAAATTAATTATTCCTAATTCTTTCCTAATGAAATCCATTTTTCTAGATTTCTGAGACAGCTCTAGTAAGACTTATCTGAGTAGAGCAATCTTACCTAAGTCAGAAGACAGCATAAAACAGCAGCATAGAAACTGCAGCTTCATTGCTTCCTGGGGGTAAAGTAGTTCATACAGTGTTTAAAACCCCAAAGATTTAGAGAGCAATAAAACACATATATATTCAATCACAACTTTAACATGATTTTTGAAATGATGAATTTAAAATGATTTTTGTTTTATTGTTTACGGTGGTAAACGAACAAGCAGCACAACTTATGGTATGTGATACTGCCGTTCATAGACGTTTATTATACCAAGGGTACAACTGGATGGATGTCTACCAAAACTCATCCAAGTTGGGCTGCCGGCACTCCCGCTTTCGAGCAAAGCGAAAATAACGCATTCCCACTGCTCAGATGTTGATTTTCTGCTGCAGTGGGTACTAGCCCATCGGACCGGCCCATGGCTGTAGACAGATTACTATCAACAGTATGGCTCTATCACTATTAGTGTTTTAGGATTGCTGTCTAACCCTTTGGGTGAATGGACAATGGTAAGTAAAAAAACCGTAAAGGCCGTGGATCGAGCACTACGAGGTATTCATTGTAATGAATAGCTAATGGTGCTTTTCTTTCGGAATTTTTGCTAAATTCTTCCTGTTAAAATTCGAGGCACTAGAGCCGATGAGATCATGTTTTACTGAAGCATTCTTATCTGAGGCTCCAAGTAGAAAAGCTGACCCCGATCATACAATGCGAGCAGAGACATAGCCACCGTTGACATACTCAAGTATGTGCCGTTTTAATAAAAGTTGGAGATGGCAAGGAGGACCCTTAATAAAAATGCCAATGTAGCTGCCGGAAATATTTTGCCGCATGTTTTTAATTTTTAAATAGGGGTGCGTAGTAAAATTGAATATCACGCGGACGAAGTTGCGGGCATCAGTTAATCCGTAATAAATAAAAAATATATTAGTCTTAAATCTATCAAAGCGACTTAAATTACAACAACTATCATTAATAATGTTAAAATCCGAAGATATTGTCATATGTATCATTATTTAAGAACATCATTTAAGAACTTAATATCATATATAAAATCTATATCTTCTATACATATAATAAAAATGTAACGGATCGCTGTCTGTACATGGAAGATATATGAAAAAAAAAATTACTGGGACCTTTATCAACACAAATAGAACCCAAAACAATGATTGTTAAATTTTTTGTCTATCTGTTTATCTGTGCGTTTGTGCACGCTAATCTCAGAAAGGGCTTATCCGATTTAGACGTGGTTTTCACTAAAATATTGTGGTAAGCTTAACATTTAGTCTTTATTTCTTAAAATTTAAAATAAATAAACACGTGTTTCAACATTTGTTAATTTTTTTTTAAACTAGGTTGAACGACTCATTAGCGCCAAGCCGATATTATTGAAGCTGGCAACTTGAAATTTTGACCGTAGTTTCTTTCTATGACGTAAAGATTTACTAAGAAAGGATATTACGTAATTACACCCCTAAGGGGGTGGAACAGAGTGGCAAAGTTTGTATGGGGAGAAAAAAATCTTTATTGAGATTATTTGTTGAGATTATTTGTTTGTTGAAAAAATCTTATTTGTTTTCAAATTACGAGTCGAATCAAATATTCTATAACCTGTTTTTTTTATCTCAGAGACCAAATTGACAAATGCAAGTGTCAAATTTACAAATAATGCTGCCAGCTTTTTTGTGAAGTGGTGTACCTACGACACCGATATATCGAAACGAATTTATTTTTATTAACTTTAAAGTTTTCTATTCCAAAGCGTATTTTAAAAAAACACATAAGTATACCCACATGAGACGCTATACATTAGGTATGCGTCCGATATATCAAAACGAATCTGAAATCGGATTTCAGTCATGAATCGGATTTCAGTCAGAAATCGTATCGTATCGATATTCAACACTATACAAACTGATTTTAGAAAACGTATCTCGACAGAAACTAAATCAACACGACATATCAAAACAAAACGACGAAAACACAAACTAATAAGAAATCTAATCATCGCGCAATCGTTTTCTATTGCTAGTTTTGCAAACCAAACCAATATTTGAAAACTTACTAACTCTTTCACTCCGCTAAGCGATCGCTTAGTTAGAATGAGAGAAAGCGAATTTCATTAAAATTCGCTTCTTAAATAAATTCGCTTCTTAAATTAAAATTCCTTTCATTCTAACTAAGTGATCGTTTAATGCAGTGAAAGAGATAAAGCGAATTGTCATCAGTTTTGGATTTTGGCGGTTTCTAAGAAACTAAGAATGGCAGATTGAAACGAAACAGAATTACAAGGGACAGGGAATAAGATCTACATATATTAGAATGCAACTACTTCCATGATAATATTACACAATACTTAATGATAGTTTGAGTTTTGTGTTTGTTGAATAGATTTTTGAATTATTGGAGAGTTTTTGCACACTTGACCTTGGTGACACGTGCGGTGTGCGCGTAATGTTATTTTTGTGTTCTCGTGAACTATATAATTAGATAGGTATTTTATGATTCAATACTATACTAACGTATGTTAGTATCATACATAAGATTTGATGATAAATAAGAAATAACTATTAAATGTAAAATGGTAAAAAAAACCATACAAAAATAATGTACATTATATAATATAATCATGAAATCATTGTAAATATGACGATTTTTAAATACGCAAGAAAGTTTTGTATCATATCCAAAACAAAACATTTTTGCTAGTCTAGTACTCTAGTTGAGCCTAGATTGACAAAAATGCCCATTATGCTTTATGAAGGAAATTCATGCTTTATGAAGGAAAATCGTACACCTAAATCCAATCAACAAAGAAATTATAGTAAAATATTTTGAATGTATTCGTTCGTTTGCGTTTTTCGTTTGCTGCGCTAAAATAACTAAAACCATCGAATATCGATCGAAACTAAGGTAAATCCGCTCCGCCAACCGCTCTGGAAATCGATTTCTGAAATCGGTTTTTGAAATCGATTTCAATATCAGAAATCGAATTTATATCGGTTTGCGTAAAAATCTGAAAACGCCCATCTCTACTATACATGCTAGCATAACGCGACGTACGATCTTACATACTCAAGTGTTTCAATGTCTTTAAATCAAACAAAAAAGAATACTTCAAACTTTACAGTTAGAATTGTATTAAACGATGACACAACCTTGTTATTCAAATTACTGAAATTTTTAGCATTTAATATTTTTTTTTGGGACTAATCCCACCACACATTCCCACCATTGTAACTCCTGTAAGCCAGGATCTACAATGGTCACTATAAATGACACCAAGGTTTGACCCTTAGGCAGTCCCGGGATATGATTTTAATTGTCTTGGAACCTGCAACAAATTTAATTAGAAAAGGTTAAAGAGGAGGAGTTGGAAAGAGTGATTCCACTTCCCTCCTAGGCAAAGCGGGAGACAGGAAAACAAAATGACTAGTCAACCAATAATTAAAGAGGTGTACGGCTACTATAAACGCGGCCGTACGGCACCACGGATATGGAAGAGCTTAAGCATTTAATATGCTTAATTATTTATAAATACCCGATTACAAAACGAAAAATAATGTCACAAGCGGGGTTCGAACCCGCACCTATTGGGAGTCCGGCCCAATCGTTATAAAAAAAGATTTACAATTTTAAAACAAATTATATATGATATATCTCCATATACTACGGCAATTATTGTGTGTTTTACTGAATAATGCGGCAATTATATATTTTTAATATATCATAATAATTAAAATTAAAAATTAAATTTCAAACCTAAATTTCATAGGAAACTATTACTAGATGCCATTTTTTTAAAAACCCGTGCCAATAAAAAAAGGAATCTAAAATGGTGGTTAGTACTTGTAATTAAATATGATTGCCTAATGGGTGATATTTTTTAATATAGACTTTTTGTTATTTGATAATAAATAGCTCGATATTTAAAAAGCCAACATGTAATAATTGAAGTGGCAAAGAACCGTGGTTTCAATACTTTTCGACAATTTATAAAACCTAAATAAATATCTATAAATTTTTCAAGTTAACTTTAAAAAGAAACGATAATTGTTTCATCATCATCATCATCATCATCACAGCCCATAAACGTCCCTCTGTTGGGCTCGGGCCTCCTCCGTAATGGGAGGGAAATTAACCTACTATACCGCGCTGGTCAGACATGTTGGTATAGGGTTTTGTTTCGAGTTTTTCTTCTCTCGCATAGATGTTATATGCGTTTTATATCCCCTAGTCGTCTCGTACGATCACCCACTGGTAAGATATGGGGTGGTGAATAGTATTCTTAATCCGTCACCACACGGAAAATATTATATTAAAATATTATATATACGATAATTATTTATATTAACGCAAATTATCGATAGACGCGTGGCATATAGGCCGAAAGTGGCACATAACTATTTAAGAATTGCAAAAAACTGGTAACACATTCTCATGTGTTGTGTCATCCGCTTGTGTCAGTTTAGTCTCTGAGATTAAAAAACGCGCCATAGGGTAATATTTCCGGCATTTGTCAATTTTCACCCTCTGGTTGTGTAAATTAGGCCTGTGAAGCGGGTTGAACGACTCATTACCGACAAGCCAAAACTATTAAAGCTAGAACAATTAAATTTTAACGGACGTTTCTTTTTATGACATAGAGATTCAATATGAACGGATTTTATGAATTTCACCCCTAAGGAGGTTGTTACACCTTCTTTGGGGGTGTATATTAGGCCTGCGAATCTGGTTGAACGACTAATTACCACTGAGCAAAAACTATTAAAACTAGAAACATAAAATTTTTAAACTAGCTCCTTTTTATGACGTAGTAATCCACTAGGAAAAGATTTACCGAAATGCCGCACTTAAGAGAGTGTAACAGAGGGGCAAAGTGTGTAAGGGTAGAAAAAATCTTTATCGATTCTTTTCAAATTACGTAGAAAATATTCTTCGGTAAAAATAAATAAACATGTGTTTCTCTCTTCCTCTCCATCAACCCCGCACCAGTGCCGTCGTGGCGACCAGTGCTGGCATGAGAGCTCACACGATACACATAGTAGACGGCAAAAGGTTCTTGCCTAAGGGTTTAAGATACAGGTTAAGTTTAGCTTCATAAATGTTCACTCTATACTCAAATAACAAATCATATCTAACGAGGTCGCAACTCCGCTAGTGAAACAAAACAGTCAAATAAAGGGGGACGATAATTATATTCTTATCCCATGGCCATACCGTAAATGAGATGGTCAGGCGAATCGAGGCGCTGGGGCTCAGGGTGGCCCTAAACAAGACGGAGGCCCTACTATTCCATGGGCCCCGTGTGAGGCTGCCCATCGGCGCCTCGTTAGTCGTCAACTCCATCCACATCAGTATCCAGGCCCATATGAGGTACTTGGGTCTGGTGCTCGACGGGCGATGGTGGTTCCGGGAGCATTTTCGTTAAATTGCTCCCCGGCTGGTCGGCGCAACGTCCGCCCTTTCTCGGCTCATGCCGAACGTGGGCGGACCCAGTTTCGAGGGCCGACGCCTGTATGCGGGGGTGATCCGCTCAATGGCCATGTACGGCGCACCCGTGTGGGCGAGGGCTCTGAACGCCCAGCTCAGGGCGGTGCTGTGGAGGCCACAGCGAGCCATGGCGGTCAGAGCCATTCGCGTGTACCGCACGGTGTCAACCGAGGCGGCATGCCTATTGGCCGGGACACCCCCGTGGGACCTAGAGGCGGAGATGCTCTCTGACCTCTACCGGCGGGTTACCTCAATGCGCGAAGAGGGTGGCTCCCCATCGTTCAAAGAGATAGCCACCTGGCACGAGGACGCCCGCGAAAAGTCATCGCCCGTTGATGGAGTGGATGGAGCGGCGGCACGGAGTTTTCTCTTTCCGGTTGGTGCAGGTCTTGTCGGGGCATGGTTGCTTCGGCAAGTACCTGCACACGGTCGTGCGGAGGGAGTGGACTCCGTCCTGCCACCATTGCAGTAGCGACGAGGACACGGCGCAACATACGCTCGAGGTATGTTCAGGTTGGGACGGGCAGCGCCGCGACCTCGTCGCTGTCATCGGTGCCGACCTGACGCTGCCGGCTGTTGCGCGAGCGATGGTCGACAGCGTCAGGAATTGGGACGCGGTCGCCGCCTTCTGCGAGGCTGTCATCTCGCAGAAGGAGGCGGCGGAACGGGCCCGGGAGGATTCTCGTGACCCGGGCCGCCGCCCGCGGCCGGGGTGGCGCAGGCGCGAGTACCTGCGCCTGATGCCGCCCTAACCGAGGCTTCGGGTGATCGTACCGGGGAATTGTCCGGTCACCCGACGTGAGGCCACCGCGTGAGGACGACGCCTTGACGGCGAAAGCTGTCGGGGCGTCGACAGGAGAGGAGCCCGAGAGGGCATACCGCCGAGCGGGCCACCGAAGACAAAGATCGGGTACCGGTGGCCCGCTCGCACGGCGAAGAAGAGGTGCTTGCAAGGTGGGTCAATGGGGTTGCGCGCCGCCTCTTCCGTCACCCCGGACCGATTTGGCGGGGTGCGACGTCCATAGCCCACCGCAAAAAAAAAAAATGGCCATACCGTAAATAGAATATTAAAGGCAATATAATTTGTAGAATGAATAGAACTTTGAACAACCTTTTTTTTTAGTGACCGGCTATGGTATATAGACACACCGCGCCCAATCCGTCTGAGGTGACGTGTGACCCCATAGCGCACCGTACACGTACATCTACCTGTGCGGGTGGGCCACCGTAACCGGGTATCATCTCGAGTCGAAGCACTCATGCAGTGAACCTCAATAGAGGTACTCACGCTTGCGCCACCCAAAACAACGACGGTAGAGCGAATCAACGTGGCGTATTTTCTCTCGGACCCACCATTGCCTAATTCTGTTAGACAACTAACTCGCAGAAGGTGGTGACTGCATCTCAGTTGCTGACGCTGTTGATCATCGACCTAGCGACAAACCTGCAACACCTTGCATTGCTTTTTCCATTTAACTCTGTCAGAGATGACTTCTGCGTGGACGAAGTCGCGGGCGAAAGCTAGTAAATTGAATAAATAAGTGGAAATAAACTCTTCATTAATTATTTATCTAAACTGAACTTACTACGACTATCTAGACCAGGCTATGATGAGAGCTTCTTAGAATGTGGAAACCGTATAGCAGACTGTCACTGCCATTTGACATACATACATATCATCACGCCATATCCCTTGCAGGGTAGGCAGAGAGAACAGAGTGCCAGAGAACTCTATCTCTGCATACTTCACTCGCTTCCTCAACATTCATAATTCTCTTCATACACGCTCGCCGGTTTCGGAGACTCTTGACTCCACCTTCCTTCAGTGCATGACCGATCTGGTCTAGGTAGGTTAGTCTCGGTCTCCCTCGGTACCTACATCCTTCCACTTTCGCATTGTATATCTTCTTAACCAGACGTTCGTTCGGCATTCTTTCCACATGTCCGAACCATCGGAGCATGCCCTTTCGCATCTTTACACCAATACTCCCTTTCATACCTACTCGCTCTCTTACGTAGTCATTAGGAATGCGGTCGGTCAGCCTAACTCCACAGATTTGCCGCAGAGATCGCATTTCGACCGCATTAATTTTACTTTCATACTCTTTTCTGTATACCCAACTCTCGCTTCCATACAGTAATGTTGGGACAAGCACTGCGTTATGTATTGCTACACGTGCCTTCTGGCTGAGGTGGTGGCTGCCGAGAAGTTGCCCCAACGCTCCGTTCACTCTATTTCCCGCATTCACTCTTCGCTCTATATCAGTGGTGTTCCTTCCATCTCGGCTAAATCCACATCCAATATATACAAATTCATCCACTTGCTCTAGTACATCATTACCTATTGTTACTCTTACATCTGTTCTGGCTTCGTCTCTTTCAAAGACCATTATTTTGGTTTTGCTCACATTCACGCCATTTGACAACTATCGAATTATAGTGGGTTTGATACATGTCAAGGTTATTTTAGTGAATAGAAGGCTAATTGTTCTAGGATTAATATAAGTAAAGCGTAGAATTAAGTACAAAATTAATAAATGAAAACTACATGTTGCGTTTCACTTTTTGCTTATGCATTGACTTTAGTTAGCATTAAGTACTTTAGTTAGCAGATTAGTCATGGCTGTGGCGTAGAGTCCAGTTGTGGTTACATCCAACTATCAACTGAACTTCGAGCTCAACAGCTAATGAAGTAACCAGATTGTGTGTAAAAATTTATTCATTTTTAAAATATATTTTTTTACAAATTAATTACTACAATATCACATACAGTTAATGTAGTAATTATTTAAATAATTACTGCCATTCGTCACTGTTAGGAAGTATTATAGATATTTTTTCAAATAATTTATCGCCTTTACCATATATCATTTTTTAGATATGTTACTTAGTAAAACATAATAATGGCTAACCCACTGGTCGACACCGTCACCTCATAGTAGACCAGTGGTAACTGTTTACCAATATGAATGGCATAGGACAACAATATTTTATCAAAAAATAAATTAATATAAATGGGTTTGATGGACAACTTAAATTTATTGAATCTGTTAACTCTCACACTTTTATACTAGTCATGTTTTTATAATTTTTTTAAAATGTACTGGGTGTTGGTAGAATATCAGCGCTATTTTATAAAATAAAACAGCCAAAGCTGAGCCAATAGCCTTTTTTTGTTTCTCGTTAATTATTTTATACGAAGTTATTTTCTTTAGTTCTGTTAATTTTCATTAGTTTTTAACGAGAGCAAAATAAATGTTTTCTTTCTTTACAGGTATCTCTCAAAATATTTCAAGGAATATTGTGTCCTATATTTCATCAACCAGTATTAAAACTCAAAATTTAAAACTATATTGAAAAACTAATCTATTTACAATGATGTATTACAATTACGATAACTTATACTAAATTTTATTATAATCTATATTACACAGACTAGATATGTATGATATTTATACTGGATTGTCTTACATATGCAGTGACACCAAATATCCCGTCAAATGTATTACACAGGACATCCAGTTATGTTCGCTGAATCCCAATGTTCAAAATTGTCTAATTTATTTATTATATTTGGGCCCGGTGTTATAACTCCGCTTGTAACTTGACAGTGTCCATAGACAATATAGTTTGGATGTAATACTCCTTGCTTTACTAGTTCTTCTAAAAGGGCGCTGACGTGATCAAATTGCTCTTGAATTGGTTCATGATGAACATAATTGCCAATAAACATAACACTTATACCGATACGATTCCATGATGATACCATAACACCCAATACGTTAGCACCTCTACCCTCGAAAACTAGACCGTTTCCTCCGAATAGGTAGTTCGGACCGATATCGCTCCAGCCACGTCTTTGATGATCTTCTTGTATTGCCGAAACTTTTTTTATGCAATCATATTGTTCAGTGCATGTGTCTGTTGCTGAATGACCTATGAGCACATATGGCACTGGTAGCTCTAGTAATTCTATTCCGTAGTCGGGCATCGCTTGCCAATCAGCACGTCTCAGGTACCATGCATCTTGTATATCTATTAAAATTAAGAAAAAGCTTTATTCAGCCTTTGCATAAAGCTCATAATAAATAAAAAAATGTACAGAGGCTAATTGACTGTATTTGAATTTTTAAAAAGTGAACTTTGCCTTCTTAAAAATCTTACTTTTCTCTATCCATTTTTAACGTGCCGTCACTTCTTTCTGCATCTATTTTCTTATATAAACTTGATATTCTAATGTATAGCACAGTGTGCTTACCAATAATAATGGTAGTCATGACATAGATACATTATCTAGACAATGCATACCCGCGGTGTATTCATATTTTATATCAGACAATAGTCTAAAATCGTTTTGTAATTCTCGAGGGATTACTTTTTCGAGATAAATGGTCACTTATTTTCTTTATTACAGTTTTAATCGCATGTAAGCATGTGTTTTAAATTTTTATTAATGATGATTTTTTAAATAATTAAAACAATAAAGTGTAACCTAAAATCTATAAATATAAAGTGCAATTACCATTTTAGTTACTCTATAATAATTATTTGTTGATAATAAAATATACTGTAAGTTTGCACATTAAGCGGAGTTTTAATTTATTTAGATCTTTAACGGGAATGACATAAAATTCTATCAGTTTTTCAGCTACAGTCAACTAGCCACTTCTATGAACGAGTAATAACAGAAATAGTTTAATGATACAATATGACTTTACCTATGTCTAGACGTGTAGGTTTTTCTGCCAAAGCAAAATGAAAGGTGCAGAAAGTGTGTGCTGAAGCTACAACAAAGGTCCAGCACACGAAGCGGAGAATTCCACAGCGGAATCGCTTGTTATTTTGCGGTGAAATCAGCTCCATGCCCAAAATTCGCTCTGAAACATTACATATATAGTGATAGCCAGGCATGTGAGGCTGTAATAGGTATAGCTATATACACATACATACATACATACATACCATCACGCCATGTCCCTTGTAGGGTAGGCAGAGAGAACAGAGTGCCAGAGAACTCTATCTATAGCTATATATATATGCTTATATATATATATATATATATATATATATATATATATATATATATATATATATATATATATATATATATATATATATATATATATATATGCTTTTGAAAGAAAAGGTATGAAAGTAAATGTAAGTAAGACGAAAGTAATGGTCTTTGAAAAGAATAAATGTATGACGGAATGTAATATTTCTATAAATGGTGAGGGATTGGAACAGGTGAAAGAATTTATATACTTGGGTGTACTGTTTACTAGTGATGGTAAAAATGATGATGATTTTGAAAGACGAGTTAATGCTGGCAATAAAGTGAATGGGGCATTGTACGCTTTTATGAAGAGTAGGAATGTGTCTAAAAAGGCACGCCTAGCTGTACATCTAGGCGTGCCTTTTTTGGGAGTATTAGTGCCCACTCTCATGTATGGTAGTGAAAGTTGGATTTGGCAGGGAAGACATGAAAGTAGAATAAATGCTGTAGAGATGAGAGCTCTTCGTAGTATGTGTGGTGTAAGTCTGAAAGATAGAATTGGGAATAGTGTTATAAGACAGCGCTGTGGTGTGAATGAAGAAGTAGTGACAAAGATAAAAAAGGGAATGCTGAGGTGGTTTGGCCACGTGGAAAGAATGAGAGAAGAAAGGTTGACTAAGCAAGTATACAAAGCGAGTGTGAGTGGGACGTTTACAAGGGGAAGACCACGTCGTACCTTTCTGGATCAAATTGAAGATGTATTGGCGAAAGGTCAGGTTAAGAGTACGCGTAACCGTAGAGCATGCATGAAGACTGTGATGAGTGTGAATGAAGCGATGGAGGTATGTCAGAATCGTGATTTGTGGCAATCCGTAGTCTCTGCCTACCCCTCTGGGAAACAGGCGTGAGGCTATGTATGTATGTATGTATATATATATATATATATATATATATATATATATACATATATATATATATATATATATATATATATATATATATATATATATATATATATATATATATATATATATATATATATATATATACATATACATATTCTGCTGGGATTTATGTTATAACCAACAAAAACAATATTTAAGGAATATGTTTATGGTAGGTAGGTAATGTGCAATTTACAACTCCATTTCATAGATTTTTTGTGTATCAGTACGCTGACATCCAACAGTGAGAATGTGGGTGCCTGTATGATTCTCGAGTTGATCTTATAAATTTATGTTTTCTTATAAATTTATGTTTATGGTTTTAAAAATTTGTGCGTGTATGTGTGTGCATGTGTGCGTGTATGTGCGCGTGTTACTGCGTGTGTGTGCATGTGTGCGCACGTGTGTGTGTGTTTGCGTGTGTGCGTGCGTGTGTGTGTGCGTGCGTGCATGTGTGTGTGCGTGTGTGTGTGCGTGTGTATGCATGTGACACAACAATAGTTTGTATTGAATAAAAGCCCCGATATGATTCAAGTATCTTCATTTGCCTACTTTAACATTTTTCCTATCTTTAGGTTTCTGTTGCATTTTTTATTGTTTAGAGTTTATTGTACCCTTATTGTAAGCAGCCCTAGCGACTGTTTCACATATTGAATCTATTTTCAATCTATTTTACTGAATTGGCGTTTTAAAGTACAATCAACCTTAATACGCCAATTCAGTAAAATGGATCGCAATCGCTGGCACGCTTTATGTGTTTAGTTGTTTACTAACCTCTGTATATGGATCCCTGGCGTTCTCTTTTTATTTACGCGGATATAGTTACATTTTTTGAGGCGGATTACAATCACAGTGAATATTTTTATTCTTTGTAGTGTAGGATTATATATAAAATTAAATTACGCGGAGCAAGGTATTATTATAAATATTAAAGCTTACCTGTTTTAGTCTGAGTCATTGTTCAAGAGAAAAAAGAAAAACAAATGAGATATAGCGTCAAGTACTTACTAATCTGTACTAGTTTCTATTAATCAATGAGAACTGAATGCAAAAA
Organism: Lymantria monacha; assembly: GCA_905163515.2. Taxonomy (NCBI): domain Eukaryota; kingdom Metazoa; phylum Arthropoda; class Insecta; order Lepidoptera; family Erebidae; genus Lymantria; species Lymantria monacha. The sequence continues at coordinate 50,069,302 of LR991081.1, read as the reverse complement.
CGAACGTATTTATTTACAGGTTAATCACATTATCCAATGATAATTATCTTAATTGAAATTAAGGTTCTTTTTTTGCTGATAATGATTTCACTGCTTTTACTTGTAATTCGATGTCGTGATAAACTATAGATATGGTGAAAAATATGATAAATGCCCATTATATTACATACTAGCTGACGCACGCAACTTCGTCTGCGTTTTTGAATGCATAGTTTCAATTTTATTTCAAAATAATTGTATAATCTAATTAATATCAATAATAATAGTAGTCAACTCGGGATTCGGTACAGCTGGTCTCGGGGAGCTGGTCCAACCATAATGTTTTACATTGTATTTGAATTTTATATTATATCATGGTTTGAAGGTCAGTGTGAACTGGAGCGATCTTTAAGCGATATGCCGACAGCAGCGCCACTTATCAGGTCCAATTGTGTTTTGAAATCATCTAGGGACCCATTGGAATATACATACAAAAGTTCATCCCAATCGGTCCAGCCGTTTGACATAGCACCACCTATCATGTATTCATGAGGAAAGTTCCAGTTAATTACATTATTATATCTCTATATTGCTGAAGTAGCGACGTCAAAAAGAATTTATTTGTATCGTCATGGTCGTCATCTTAGCTCATATATGTCCCACTGTTGGGCTCGAGCCGTGATTAACACGAAATCAAAATTTTAAGCAACAGTAAATCATTGGTAATTAAAAATATTTGGATAAATTTCAAAAATATATATCTAATACATACATAAATACCAACAAAAATATAAAAAATAATTATCATCTATATATTATATAAGACATTTCCACCTATGTATTAACTCATCACGATGTCTCTGGAACCATAAGGCCGTTTTTTTTTTTTTTTTTTTCGCAAGGTGTGACCATGGATGTGGTCGCGCCCCGGCAAATCGGCCCGGGGCGACGGAAGAGGCGGCGCGCAACCCCATGGACCCACGCTGCAAACACCTCTCTTCGCCGTGCGAGCGGACCACCGGTACCCGATCTTTGTCTTCGGTGGCCCGCCCGGCGATATACCCTCTCGGGTTCCTCTCTCGTCGACGCCCCGACAGCTTTCGCCGTCGAGGCGTCGCCCTCACGCAGTGGCCTCACGTCGGGTGACCGGATAATTCCCCGGTCCGATCACCCGAAGCCTCGGTTAGGGCGGCATCAGGCGCGAACCATAAGGCCTACGGAGTTAAAATTTGGAGGAATACTCCTTTCGCCGAGTAAAGGTCAGCTAAGAACGGATTCTACGAAATTCCACCCGCAAGGGAGGTTGCTGCGGTGTAAAAATGACATTATATTTAATAACATATCCTACAGATTTGGAATTTTGGTGTGGACTTTCTTTCTGCCCTGTAAAGGCCAAATCCTATATTTTAAGAAATTCTTTCTCCGAAAGGATTTCTATGTAGCGAAAGTAAACTACACAACTGAATTTACGTAACCGAAGCGAAGCGAGGGCGGGTCGCTAGTAACATACCATATATAGTACCAAAAGAAATCATCATTATCCTGCTCATATTTCAATTACGACGTTGACATCGATGCAATATGTACTCGTACATATGGCAAAAGTTATTGGCAGTTGTTTTATGACCAGCTGCCTGCCTGACGTCAACCTCCTTGGGAATGTAATTGTTGACCAAACAGCATTAGGTGGAGTTGGCGCCATGAGCATTTTCGTCATCTTGCTCCGCGGCTTGTCGGCGTGGCGTCCGCCCTTTCGTGGCTTATGCCGAATGTGGGCGGACTCAACGCCACGTGCCGATAGTTATATACGGGGGCGATTAGATCCATAGCCCTGGGCGGCACACCCGTGTGGGCGGAGTCTTTGACCGCCCATCTCATTGCTTTTTTTGGCGACCACAGAGGGCCATGGCGGTCAGAGTCATACGCGGATAGCGCACGGTGGTGACGGAGGCAACGTGCCTGTAGGCCGGAACTCCCACGTGGGACTTGGAGGTGGAGATGCTCGCCGAAGTTTACCGGCGGGTGTCGGTGACGTTGGCAGGGGTCGGCAATGTCTCGCCCCGCGAGTAAGAACCTTAATTAATTTTGAATTAAAACTAAGTATATTAAGTGATCTTCCGTGTGGTGAGGGAGTAATAATACAATTCACCACCCCCTATCTTACTCGTGGGTAATCGTAAGAGACGACTAAGAGATAAAAAATGCATATAACATCTATGTGAGAGAAGAAAACTCGAAACATAGCCCTATACCAACACGTCTGATCAGCTTGGTGAAGTAAGTGAATTTCCCTCCCATTGTGGGGAAGGCTCGAGCCTAACAATCGGACATTTATGAGCTGAGATAATGAAGATGATGATGATATTAAGTGTCTCTGACATGCGATGGGGTAACGATTTCCTCAACAACGGTTCATACGCAAAATTAATGTCTGGAATTAAATGGAAGTCATGAGTTAATGGATCGAAGTGTATTTCTTTGTGACCTAAGGTATCAATTACGTTTGGCGTTCCTGAGCCTAGAAATGATATGACATGGTCAGTAATGTCAGGCATGTTCTCTATAATACTTTTCCTTATAAGACTTTTGGATGCTCCGCTATCCACGAGGAGTTTCAAGGGCTTACTAGAGACATTGGTTCGGGTCTCTACGAAAGGTAGATATCTATTTATTGGGTTGGTTTGAATATTAAATGTGTGTAGCATTTGTTTTTCTTTTCTAATTTCAGCTACAGTGCAAGAGAATTAAGGCTTGGTAATAGACTTCGTATTTATGGAAGGGTGAGCTGAAGTATTTTAAAAAAATATCTGGCTGCTGAGAAGACGTGAGGCTAACTGCATTTTTATTTGTTTACAAAAGAGAATGATTGCCACTAAACATATTATTAGATTTGCATAGAATATTTAAAGCAATATCTTGTGACGAGACAGTAGCTAAAACTTCGTCTTTAGGCATGGTATCGACTGAGTATTAAACAAAACAAAAGATAACGCTTCGACGAATTATGCGTGGAAGTAGTTATGATAAGCCGCTGCACTGGTTTCGGATTGAAATTGTAATACACAATTTAATAAAGTACGCAGGTTGATTGAAATAAATTAGGTAGACATGTATATTTTACGGCAATAGGTAATTAAATGTTATTTTGTAGAGAAGAAAATGTTCGTAAATAATAGATTGATGTACAAACATTTTGAGGTTTTCACTTTCATTTCGATAAATAAATAACTGGTTCGGTCTTACAGCATATCGGCTTTACCACAGGTTTCAGGGGTACGGCGCGCGGCGGCAGCACGAGTAAACGCAGCAATACGGCAGTAGCACTGGTTACGGGGAGTCTCTTTGTTACTAAAGATTAAAATTGGGTATATTGACTTCTTCTCTTTTTATTATGAGGTCAGACTGTGTGCCTGGAGCAAACTTCTGCGTCACCCGGTAGTTGAGGTGATTATCTTCTTCTTTGTACTTCTTCTTTTTACTTATCTCGCAGGTTGTACATTGAGCATAGCACAAAAAGTTTTTAAGGACACTGGAGAATGAATTTAAGAACACGTTCTAGGAGGCACCAAGGATCTTTCTGCTAGATCCCTTCACTGCTGACACCACTGTTATACGGGTTCTGGCCGAGAGTCTTTTAAAAAAAGAAGCACTTGATTTTACACTGATTTATTAGAGAAAAAAAAAGTGTGTTTGTCAGCTCCAACGCACGACTGGAGTTTACTCCTTAAGTAGGTACGATTATCAAAACAGGCGCAAAAAAAGCTCATTTGACTAAAAATAATATATATATATATATATATATTTATTTATTTACATTTATTAAAACTGTTCAGTGAAGTATTATCTCACGTCAGAAAGTGAAAGGTGCGCAGAATGGATTGCGCACCAAAACTTAACGAAGTCATTCGATCACTAGATTTTACTCCTCAAATTTTTCTCATACCGGGCGCCTTATATGAAAATCGATTCTTAAGGAGTAAACTCCAATAATATGATATACATACATACATACATACATACATACATATCATCACGCCATATCCCTTGCAGGGTAGGCAGAGAGAACAGAGTGCCAGAGAACTCTATCTCTGCATACTTCACTCGCTTCCTCAACATTCATAATTCTCTTCATACACGCTCGCCGGTTTCGGAGACTCTTGACTCCACCTTCCTTCAGTACATGACCGATCTGGTCTAGGTAGGTTAGTCTCGGTCTCCCTCGGTACCTACATCCTTCCACTTTCGCATTGTATATCTTCTTAACCAGGCGTTCGTTCGGCATTCTTTCCACATGTCCGAACCATCGGAGCATTCCCTTTCGCATCTTTACACCAATACTCTCTTTCATACCTACTCGCTCTCTTACGTCGTCGTTACGAATGCGGTCGGTCAGCCTAACTCCACAGATTTTCCGCAGAGATCGCATTTCGACCGCATTAATTTTACTATCATACTCTTTTCTGCATACCCAACTCTCGCTTCCATACAGTAATGTTGGGACAAGCACTGCGTTATGTATTGCTACACGTGCCTTCTGGCTGAGGTGGTGGCTGCCGAAAAGTTGCCCCAACGCTCCGTTCACTCTATTTCCCGCATTCACTCTTCGCTCTATATCAGTGGTGTACCTTCCATCTCGGCTAAATCCACATCCAAGATATACAAATTTATCCACTTGCTCTAGTACATCATTACCTATTGTTACTCTTACATCTGTTCTGGTTTTATCTCTTTCAAAGACCATTATTTTGGTTTTGCTCACATTCACGCGTAGACACCTTTAATATGATATAAATAATATAAAATGTTAATATTTTTGAGTTTACAAGATTTAGTTAGAGATAGTTAAGAGACGAGCTGACGCTGCAGTCTTTGTCAGCATCTTCCCTACATATTTAGATATATAACAGTACGAAACTGTTAGAATTTAGTAAAAGTCGAGGTAAATGTATTGGGTTAGATATGCTGGCTGTGTAGAAAATACGGACACTTTGATATATGAACGGTCAATATAGTTCGATCAAAGCGTTGGTAGAACGTTGTATGGAGAGATTGTATGGGGTTGCGCGCCTCTTCTTCCATCGCCTAGACGCATGAGCAAGGTGTGACCATACCATATACCGCCGCCACAAAAATATAAAGGTTTACGTGAATCAAAAATTAGCGTTATAAATCGAAGCAAACTTTGGACCTTGTTCAAAATGCTACCACTAAAAAAAACATTTCATTATAATGCCTTTTATACTTACTAATATTATAAATGTGAAAGTAACTCTGTCTGTCTGTCGCTCTTTCACGCCAAAACTACTGAACCGATCTATGTAAAGGGGATGAAAAGTTGTAAGAAAGTATCGTCATTTTTAAAGCCAGAAGCTTGAAACTTATTTTTAGGCTTTTGATTAGATACAAATAAATATATTAAAATTTTGTAAAAAGATTACCCTTAAGTGGTAAAATAAAAATAGGGTAAAAAGTAGTAACCTTTTACGCGGGCAAAGCGAACATATTGTATCGAACCCAAGTAATTGGGATAAGAGTAGGAGAATGATGACTGATGAGTTCAGTTCGAATAAACATATCATAGCACGTTGCACTGATTCGAAAGATTTTGTTTTATGAAATCAATCAAAATTTTCTTGTCTTATTTGTCAAATGTCTTGTTTAATTGTCAAACTTCGTCCTAAACTGATTTGTCATGACTTCCACAAATAGGCAAGAATCTTTAAATAGTTTTGATCATTCTGCTCAGAGAATATGTTGAGTCAGATTGATGGTTCATAGCTATAGGTATATATAGTTACTTATCAACGTCCACATTATTAAAAAAAAAATATTGTAATTAAATTATATATCTAAATAATATGATATAACTACTATAATAAGGTATTTGGAGAAAAAGCTTGGTCTATTATCGCAATAAACCGAAGTCAACACAAGCATGGAGTTAATCACCACCAACCTAATAGACATCCAAATTAAACCCCTCACAAAATATAACACCACAAACTCAGAGAAAGTAGGAGAACACAACATAAGAAACCAATCACACCATTATGATCATAACTACATCACAGAGGTCAATAACATCTACAAGTAGAAGGATTTCACTAATAACAAGACCACCAGCGCCAAGAAGAAACGCCAAAAAGACATGTTGTCACTTGACATCTATGACACATGAATTACGCTCTTAAAGCTTTAACCAACTGTAATAAAACCACTTCAAGAAAATACCATACCAATTAAATTAAACATAAAAAGAGCAAGAACAAAAAGTCTGTGGATAAGCTTAAAATAAAAAAAATAAGGTATTTGGAAATCCATTTGTTTAGGAGGTTCAAAGCTGCTGAATTTTGTATATGCTTATTATTGTGATAGCCAACGTTGTTGATAATTTTCTGGCAGCATGTATAAATAAACCGGTTGTTCCAAATTAATATCTCACTCTTGCGTAAAATTGATTAATTGTAATCTTCCGACAATCATCATTTTGGGCAATTGGGATGTGGTCGAGTTTAAATTTATTATTTATAATACAACATTAATGTTATGCATGTATAACAATCGGGTAGGCGTTGGTTCCTCAGGATATGCTAGCTTTCTAGTTAGTAAAGTACCGATTAATTAATCGTCACAACAGTTTTTGACGCCTGTTTTAGTTATATGTAACTTTGTTTTTTGGCGGTGGGCTACTGTACGCCACGCCCCGCTAATCCGTCCGGGGCGACAGAGAAGTGGTGACCGACCCCGTAGACCCCCTATATACTTCTCGACGCCGTGCGGGTGGGTCACGGGAACGCGATATTTTTCTTCAGTGACCCACCCGGCAGTCTACCCTCGCGGGTATCCTCTCAAGTCGACGCCCTGTCATCTTGACCCGAGTGGATATCGATGACAGGGCGTCGTCCTCACGCGGTGGCCTCGCTTCAAGGGCGATCAGACTAGTACCCGGTCCGGTCACCCGCTGCCTCGGCTAGGGCGGTATGAGGCGTAGGTATTCGCGCCTACGCCGCCCCAGTCGCCTGCGGCAGCGCGAATCCTCGTAGAGGAGATCCTCCCGGATTCGTTCCACCGCTTCCTTCTGCGATATGTCGCGCGTCCCAATTACTCTCGCTGTCGACCATCGCTTTCACGACGGCCGGCAGCGAGAGGTCGGCACCGATAGCAGCGACAAAGCCACGGCACTGCTGAGCCCAGGTCACACAGACCTTAAGCGTATGCTGCGCCGTGTTCCGGTCACTGCCACACTGTGGCAGGACGGAGTCGTCTCTCTCCTTGCGACTGTGTACTGGCTGAAGCAACCATGCCCCGTCAAGACCTGCACCAGCTGGAAAGAGAGGACTCCGTGCTGCCTCTCCAGCCACTCCATTAGTACGGGCCGGACGGCCTCAATGACTCGAAGTCCGAATCAAGGCCTTTCCTGCCAACGGGAAAGCACTTCCGCGCGGGCGTCTTCACGCCAGGTGGCGAGTCACTCGCAGACACTCGCAGATATATTTCGGCGAACATTTCCGCCTACAAGTCCCACGGGGGCGTTCCAGTCAATACGCATGCTGATTCGGTCGCCAATGTATCGTGGTATCCGCGAATAGCGCTGACCGCCATGGCTCTCTGCGGTCTCCGTAAAATAGTCCTAAGGCGGACGGTCAGAGCCCTCACCCAAACGGGTGCGCCGTACAATGCCATTTATCGGATCAGCCCTGCGTAAAGCCTTTGACTTTCAAAGCTGGGTCCGCCGAAATTTGGCATCAGCCGAGAGAGGGCGAATGCCGACCCGACTAGCCGGGGAGCAAGTCTTCGCAAATGCGCCCGAAACCACCAATTCCCGTTGGGCACCAGACCTAAATACTTCATATGGGCCTGGATTGCTTGATTGACGACGATCAAGATGCCGACAGGCGGCCCCATGAGCCCCAGCTCCGCGATACGCCTGACCATCTCCTCGGTGCCGAGAGTGGTTAAGCTCATCGCCTCTTCCAGTATCCTGCCCTGGGCTGTGACGAGCGTGTCGTCAGCGTAGCATATAAGCCCCATCCCGGGAGGGGAGAGAGGTTCCCTCGCAACGCCCAGTCGTAACCGATGTCCCACAAAGTCTGCCCCAAGACCAACCCTTGTGGGACACCGCACGATATGGGCGTGCGCATAATATCAGAGAAAATTAGAAATTTTAAATCCATGAAACTGCTTTACAATAGCCTCGTACGTAGTATTATAGAATACGACAGTGTTGTATGGCGACTTCATTATGCTGTGCACACTTTACGAATAGAGCGTATCCAAAAACGTTTCTTGTGACACCTAACATTTAACAAAGGTCTGACAAAACAGTTAACCTCATATAATAAACGCCTACAATATTTCAGGATGACCTCCCTATCAAATCGTAGTGTTATTACAGATGCTCCATATGGTTTTAAACTTTTTAGAAATATTGTTGACTGTCTTAGCATGCTGGCCCTTCTACGACTGCGGGTTCCAAGTAGATATCCTCGTGATCCCATCACACCACTGTATCCTCCTTTACGAAGAACATTACTCGGTGCTAATTCACCTATATCAAGAATATGTAAAGCTTTGAATAACTGTTCGGATCTGATAGATCTGCATCATGACAGTATGAGTGCATTTCTCTATGCACTTATTAACAAGGTAGGTTACTTATTTATGCCTTGTGCCATATTTATGGGTTTGATTACGTTACTTTTACTTCTACAAGGTTTGTTTTTTTTTGCATATGTATTTAAGATATTTATGGTGTCATAAAATTTAACAATGTATCTTACTTTTTATTTTTGGGTTTTTATTTCAACTTTAATTGAATTTTAATTTTGTATTATTATTGATGTTAATTCTATATTTTATGCTGTATTTTTGTATTTTTTTTTAAGTTATTTTTTTGCAATTATGTATATGAAATAATATACAAAATGTATCTTAATAGCATATAATTTTATTAACCGCGATCAGTGCATGTTGTGTTAATCTGTAATTAATTGATACACTTATGAAAGCATTTTTTTGTGTATATTATAATTATAATTGTAATGTGTAAATCAATTGTTGATTAACCTAAATAAATAAATAAATATCACCGCTACTGTAATAGTTAACTGATTGCTTTACATAATTGTTATAAAAGATGCAATGATACATGATTCATTATCAAATTATATGAAAATATTAACTGTAAATTTTTTAAGAGTGCTTTAAAAATTATAATAGTTATGTTAGTCTTAGTATATTAAACCTTTTTTTTATTTAATCATTAAAAACTCTTTTCATGTGGTGACGGAGTAAGAATACTATTCACCACCCCATATCTTGCCCGTGGGTGATCGTACGAGACGACTAAGGGATATAAGATGCATATAACATCTATGTGAGAGAAGGAAAACTCGAAAAAAACTCTATACCAACACGTCTGACCAGCGCGGTATAGTAGGTTAATTTCCATCCTATTACGGAGGCCCGAGTCCAACAGTGCGACATTTATGGGCTGTGATGATGATGATGAATGAAATGAAATGAAATTAGAAAGTTCATTAGATTTATTTCAGCATTCATTTAATGTTATAAAATGTAGTTGTGTAGTTCACTTTTATAATAATTAAATGCACAACTAGTCGAATGTTAAAATGTATACGTAAGTTGATGGCCTTTTTTTTTTTTTTTGGGGTGGGCTACGGTCGGCGCACTCCTCGCACCACTCTGTCCGGGGTGACAGAGGGGCGTAAGCACGCACACCCGTAACCCACCCGTGACGTCGCCTTCGTCGTTGGGCCGACCACCGGAGCAGAGTGACTTGACGTCAGTGGTCGGCTCGATGGAATACCTCTGAGGAGTACCCTCTCCTCGACCGAAGTCCCCCCCTCGGGTAGGATGTCGGTCTTTCCTCACGCGGTCGGCCTCTCGGTGGGTGACGGACTAATTCCCCGATCCAGCCACCCGCGGCCTCGGCTAGGGCGGCATCAGGCGTAGGTAAGCGCGCCTGCGCCGCCCCAGTCGCCGACGGCGGCTCGCGTCGTCGAGAAGACGCTCTTCGCGCACGCACTCCGCCACCTCCTTCCGCGAGACTACTGCCTCGCAGAAGGTTGCAACCGCGTCCCAGTTCCTGACGCTGTCGAGCATCGCCCTGGCGATGGTCGGCAGCGTCAGGTGGGCACCGATGATTGCGACGAGTTCACGACGCTGCTCTGCCCAAGCGGCACAAACCTCAAGCGTATGCTGCGCCGTGTCTTCGTCGCAATCACAGTGGTGGCAGGACGGTGTACTCTCCCTCTTGACGACCTTGTGCAGGTATTTGGTGAAGCATCCATGCCCCGTCAAAACCTGCACCAGTCGGAAGGGGAGCACCCCGTGCCGCCGTTCCTACCACTGCAGCAGCACCGCCCGGAAGGCCTCCACAGTCCGCACACCGAACCGAGGCCTCTCCAGCCGGACTGCCCAACGGGCAATGACATCTAGGTGGGCGTCGACGCGCCAAGCGGTGAGTTCCCTCAAAGAGACCACACCGCCCTCCGCGCGCACCCCTGACACCCGCCGATACAAATCGGCGAGCATTTCCACCTCCAGGTCCCACGGGGGACTCCCAGCCAGCAGGCACGCTGCCTCCGTCGCCACCGTGCGGTACCCGCGTACGGCCCTGACCGCCATGGCCCTCTGTGGTCGCCACAGAAGAGCCCTGAGTCGGACGGTCAGGGACCCCGCCCACACCGGTGCGTCGTACAGAGCCATCGACCGGACGACCCCCGCGTACAGCTGTCGGCACCTAGCGCTCGGTCCACCCACATTCGGCATAAGCCATGAAAGGGCGGTTGCCGCGCCGACGAGCCGCGGAGGGAGCCTGCGGAAATGCTCCCGAAAGCACTAATGCCCGTCGAGCACCAGTCCCAAATATCTCATATGGGCCCGGATGCTGATATCAACCGAATTGATGGTGATCGAAACGCTGATGGGAGGTCTCATGCGGGGCCCATGGAACAAGAGGGCCTCCGTCTTGTCCAGGGCCACCCTCAACCCCAGCGCCTCGATCCGCCTGACGATCTCTTCGGTGCCGATAGTCGCCAGACCTGCCGCCTCCTCCAACGTCCCACCGCGGGCTGTGACGAGCGTGTCGTCGGCGTAACAGATTACGCCCAGCCCGGGTGGGAGGCTCGCTCTCAACGCCCAGTCGTAGCCGATGTTCCACAGGGTGGGTCTGAGGACCGACCCCTGTGGGACACCGCACGTCATGGGCGTTCGCACAACGTCCCCTACTCGGTTGGTGTAGAGGACGCTGCACCCCTCCAAATAGTCTGCCACTAGCCGCCTCAGGTAAACTGGCACTCCGTGGTATCGGAGCGCCTCCCTGATGCAGCAGATGATGATGGCCTAAAATAATGTCATATGTCAGAATTTGTTTATATGTTATTTGTATGATACAATTCACATATTTCATAGCCAATTTCACCGAACCGCTTTTAAAATATTGTTTTACCTATGGAAAGCTACTTTATCAGTAAGTAACATAGACTTATATTTTAACCTCTTATTGCCCCGGGGATGGGAACTGGTCGGGTAAAAGCGTGGGAATTTGCTAGTTACTAATAAATAGGTATCTAAATTGTAGTTCTAAATTTTATTTTCACTGCCAGCATCTTATCGGTACGACCTAGTAACTTAAAATTATTGGTTAACAGGAATAAAACAAGAAAATATTATCAATTACTTATTTATTACATAAAATATACAGCGTAAAATGTACAGTCTAGATATTATATTACATATTTTGCGATTATCTAGTCATTCAAAGTTTATTCAGCTATAGGAGTATAAATTCTTGCCCTAACATTTTATTTGATGAATTAGTTACTTAATTTCATTACCATATAATTAAAGTCTAACTAAGTTATAAACAAAGTGTAGTTTTGTATATTTATATAAAGTCCCTTTTAAAAGCTCCCTATCTCTATAATCATAATTTTAAGTATTGTTATTATTCTTTAAAACATACCCTCTTCTATATTAAGCTAATTTTCCACCAAGAGCGTGGTAAAATGCTTAAGGTTGCTATAACACTATATTTTGACCTATCGTCTTTGCCGGCAGTCTAAATGCGAAACGCATAGCGTGAAAGTTTTCTACATCTGAATAGTGTGGTATCGCTAAAGTATTTCGAGATGCCCATATTTGCTTAGTTTCTAAAAAAATTGTAGCGAAAATAATGCATAGTTGACGTTTCGGCTCTACCTACCTCTGAGCAATTTAAAAAACGCCTATTACATATCGTTTATTAATCTATTGAAAGAAAGAAAATTCTTGTAAAATGCAACAATGAAATGCATCTATTCATTTTTATGGTCTTACACAAACGCTCTATTTGACTCGTTTCTTGGGTCCGTCCCTTGTTGGTTTGGGTCATTTTCGGTGAATTCTAGAGGCTTCTACACCCACTAGGCCTGTAAGTATTGCAATAGAAGTCGAGCCAAACAGAACGCCCTAAATGCCGCAACCTTACCAATTAAATAATTATTCCTCAGGTCTTCTGCCAAAACAATCTACTATTATTGGAAAAAAGATAATTCAGAAAAATATAACCATGTTTTCCATAGACCCGTTGTCTATTTGAATAAAAAAATAAGATATCCCCTTTTTACCGCCTTTTGTGCACACTGAATAGCCAAGGATTTTCTACTGGTTAGACGATAGGTTCGTCTAACCAGTGCAAAATCCTTGGCTGTGGATCTTTTCATATCACTGCGTCGCTAGCCGAACTTTGCTAAACCTCGAAAACACGTAGAAATAAGTCGTCATCCTCAACAGCAACACGTTGAAGTGAACTCCGGACGCTATATTATGTGATATATTGATAAGAAATTCTACAATCGATATAGGTCATAGTCATTGACTATAAAATATATTTTTGCTTATATACATACAATTTTTATAAACTTATCGTCTAGCTAGTTTTTCAGAGGACTAGATAAAAATTATGCATTTCTATTGCTGTGATCCTGAAAATGGCTCTCGCTTCATACATAAAGGTCACGAATTCAATTGTCAGTAGAGAAAGTTTTACTTCCGATAATTCGCGAAAGATAAGCAAGCAAGCGGCATGATTAACATTTTTGTAGTTACCTTAACCTGCCTCTCACGAATTTGGGCCAAAATCTTGTAACACCCTTAAATTTTGGGTTGAGAGCCCTCAGCGCTCACCCACAGTCCTGGTAACTATGCTATAGCCGTCTGAGGCTATGACAACTATACCAGGAGTACTTAGTTACTTTACTAGTTGCATTTTTTATGTATCCTTTCTTCTTTTAATAGGTCTACTGCTACCATTAAATGTAATCTAATTATTTTTTTTTTATTTTATCACCTATAAACCTATTTACTAACATGACATCATAAATAAGTATAAAAAAATTACATTCTTTGATTAAAAATAAGATAGACAATCTTGTTGATTCTATCTGATATGTTCGTTATTATATATAAATATAGATACACACACATATCTATAATATAAAAATGAACCACTGAATGTGTTGCTAAGCGCAAATCTCGAGAACAGCTGAACCAATTTCGCTAATTCTTTTTTTAGAATATTCCTTGAAGTACGAAGATGCTTCTTGCGCAGAGAAAAATTTAAAATATTTCTTGAAAAAATCTAAAAACAACACTTTTCTATACTCCCATACAAACGATTCGTAATAATACTTAAAATTCTTTGATTGAACTTTAATAACATACCATAAAGTTCAAGTGTTAGTAAAGAGGTTCCAGGAGCGACGTGTATGATACTAATTTCGTATTGGTTCTGTTCATCCATTCGGACAGGCAAAGGGGCCAAAGCCTATACAGCTAAGTCTGATTTTTTTTTCATGTACCTATTATTTTTATCTTTTCTTCATATTGCATTGTCTGTCAGTAACTCAAGTCACGCCCATTAATCGGGCGCTGATAACCTAACCATTTTTTTAAATACACGTAAACCATATTCACTACACTTTAGCACTTTAAGTAGAATAAGTAAAAATAAAATGAAATATAATAAGTAGGTATCATAATAAAAAATGTGAAATTGTAATTTTATTTGTGATTTTTTATTGACTACTAGCAGACCGGGCCACGCGTTGCTGTGGCTTAGGTCAGCCTCAGTAACACTTTTTGTTTTTTTCTAACAAATTTTAGCTTATATGAAGCGTTTGTACATTTAACATAGCGCCATCTATTAAATACTTACTGAATCCAGTCAACAGATTCCGCCATCTTTTAAAATCCTTTTGATATAACATATGATTTTGACTGTCAAATAATTTGCAATAAAATAATATTACTATAAATTGAGATTTAAGCTATCCTATCTTTTAAGTTGGATCAAGCTACACATGCTGTGCAAATTTGGTTAAAATCGGTTAAGTACTTTATGAGTCCATCGCGGACAAACAACGTAACACGTAATTTATATATATTAAGATTAAAAGAATTTTAGGTGTTTTGTAATTTTTATTTTTTGACATAATGTAATTGTTGGCTTATTAACCTTTTTTATCTTACTAGCTGACCCAGCATCCCAAATAAAAAAATAAAATTTAAAAAAAACGAAAAAATTAAATAATCGACTGTTAGGAGGTACGAAGTTCGCAGGGACGGCTAGTATATATATATATATATATATATATATATATTATCATCATCATTATTCTCCTACTCCTATCCCAATCATGGGATATTTTTTTTGATAGGCTATGGTTGGATATACTTCGCCTGTACCGTCCAGGGCAATAGAAGGACGGCGTGTGGCCCTATAAACTGCCATATGACCTTCCCATCGCCATTTGGGCTGACCACAAATTGTACCAATTCTTTCAGGGTAGCATTCACTCCTAGATATCCACTAGTTGGTTTTAGTTTTTGCTCTTAAATTTAAATAACTAATCGAAGGTTTAATTTTAATTATATTTTAAAAATAATATTCGTCTTTGTGCCACTAGACGTAAGGGAATGTACTCTTACTGGGAGACCCTTTACAGTATTTTTTTAAATACAGTGAAAGAGCAACCTTATCTAGATTGGACTAGTAGAAACACAAAGAAATATAATATATATACAAAGAGATTTCACCCGCCATGAAATCATCAATTATTGTTCTGACTACAATTGACATAGTTCGATTTTCCAGAGACTCACCTCTCAGTCTACAGACAATCACAGATTTATTATAATCTTTTCTTTTTTATTATTTTCCATTCATTGTATGTAAATGATATCAGAGACTAGGGTTGCCACCATTTTTGTGTTAATAGAATACATTGGGTAAAGGGAAGTTAGAAAAAAGTATATTATACGAAAATAAAGTACAATTTACTTTCGTGATGTTGCTTCAAAGTGTATCTATAAGTAAATAGTTTTTTATGAGATTCAGATTTGTTACTTTTTGTCTTGCCAGCTTTTGCTTTTCTCATTACAGGCAAATCTCTTTGTGTGAATGACGTGGCGAGAAAAGACGTTAGTCATGAAAATTATTTATATAAATTTAAAATTTTATATCATATGGCATAAAGTATTTTCATGTTCTTTATTGTTTACATAAAATATAGAATACAATTACTGGAAATAACGTAAAATACTTTATGATAAAGCACGTGTGGCAACCCTATCCGAAGCGACTTATTTGGTATTCTTTGCTCTTATTACTAGGTATAAAAACATTAAAACTTATTCCTTGTGATCTAAGGTACTGATTGTCCTTTAAAAAAAATAAAAAAAACAGGTAAACCATTAAAAATATACAATAATTGACACTTATTCCTAGGGATCTAATCTCCTTTTAAGGCAGTGCTTGTCCTTTAAAAAGCAAATCGTAAAAAAACAGGAATAACTATTTGAGACGATATCTATTATGCCTATACCTAATAACCATGCACCATGGTAAATTAGAGGCATAGCCAAAGGGCAGACGTTTCCCGTCGATTCTATTTGAATCAACGCGTTAAGAAATGTTACAGGCAGGCCGCTATTGCAAGCTGTATATTATTTGTACCCGCCCGGAACATATTTTTGCTTATAACATAGAATCAAATCAAATATAGATACAAGGAGTCCGAATGGTATAGGTTTTTCCATAGTATTCATGGACATAATAATGAACCTAGATCTTAGTTCTCTTTTCTGCCGCTAGGTTTAGGACGTACCGGTGCTGTTATTATTATTACACGTAAACACGCGTTGGTTCACGAATGTTGAATTTAATGAATGTTTTAAATTTAATATAAAATTCCTGAGCTGTCAATAACAAAAAAACATTTCAGATCTGTCAATAGCATCTAAACATTCCAGTCAATAGCAACAAAACTTCCTGCGTAAGGATTTAAACGAGTATTTCTTGAATATTGGTGCACTCTACCGGCAAAATTTCTGTACCCTAAATTGAGAGCATTCGTTCAACATTACGTTCGGACTCCTTGTATCTATACTTCATGCATAAAATTTAAGGTTCAACCATTTAAATAGGTACAGAGAATTACTTTTAACTAAAACAACAACGGTCATAAAAGCATTTTGAGATCATGGTATTCCTTAAACTTTGCTTTGAATAGAATCGACATTAAGCGTTTACCACTTGGTTATGACCGCGCTTCAGAGCACCAGTAATAGATTCAGTTCACTTCGGCAGAAACCGTGGTAGTGTCATTTTTGTCCTTAAATGAAGCGTATATTTCTTCACACTTCCTATCCTTATAAATATTATTGTGTGCATAGTAAGGCCATTTCCGTATAGCATTATAAAGATTAGTACCCGGGCTCAATGTCGACTGAACGTCTTTTGCGCCAATCACTTGGAATTTGGGATGAAGATAACCATGTTCAACACCCTCTTTGAATAACATTTGTGCCCTTTGTAGTTGCAAGTCTGTTACTTTAGAGTAAGATGGTAAGTTCTCCCTGTAATCACCTGTAATGATATAAAATTGTAATTAATTTGTGTGTTCTCTATTTATTATGCAAGATACTACTAGGTATTGATAATTGTATTCGAATACGTCCTATTATTATATCAAAGAAATATTTTTTCTCTCTAAAATAAATGGAACATGTATGTATGTACTATAATCTAAAATGTAAGTATTCGTAATTTCATTTAGTTATATTCATTGCAGTAATTGTGCATGGCAACAACAAACTCAATATTTTTCATTTTTATTGTTATTAATCTGAAGTTGGATGGATGGATTGGGTCTACGCGTGAATGTGAGCAAAACCAAAATAATGGTCTTTGAAAGAGATAAAACCAGAACAGATGTAAGAGTAACAATAGGTAATGATGTACTAGAGCAAGTGGATGAATTTGTATATCTTGGATGTGGATTTAGCCGAGATGGAAGGTACACCACTGATATAGAGCGAAGAGTGAATGCGGGAAATAGAGTGAACGGAGCGTTGGGGCAACTTTTCGGCAGCCACCACCTCAGCCAGAAGGCACGTGTAGCAATACATAACGCAGTGCTTGTCCCAACATTACTGTATGGAAGCGAGAGTTGGGTATGCAGAAAAGAGTATGATAGTAAAATTAATGCGGTCGAAATGCGATCTCTGCGGAAAATCTGTGGAGTTAGGCTGACCGACCGCATTCGTAACGACGACGTAAGAGAGCGAGTAGGTATGAAAGAGAGTATTGGTGTAAAGATGCGAAAGGGAATGCTCCGATGGTTCGGACATGTGGAAAGAATGCCGAACGAACGCCTGGTTAAGAAGATATACAATGCGAAAGTGGAAGGATGTAGGTACCGAGGGAGACCGAGACTTACCTACCTAGACCAGATCGGTCATGTACTGAAGGAAGGTGGAGTCAAGAGTCTCCGAAACCGGCGAGCGTGTATGAAGAGAATTATGAATGTTGAAGAAGCGAGTGAAGTATGCAGAGACAGAGTTCTCTGGCACTCTGTTCTCTCTGCCTACCCTGCAAGGGATATGGCGTGATGATATGTATGTGTATGTATGTATGTAATCTGAAGTTTGTTATTAATTCTGAAGTTGCTTGCACCCTAATGGTTTTGTTTACGGGCTATGGTCAGTGTGCGTCTTGTTTGGTCAGTTCTCGGGTCAATTTAGTTGGTTCAGACTTTTTTTCATCATTACGTGATTTAAAAGTACCTTGATCCATTGACCATTAATGAAGTGTGAAGAACTTATAGATACACACAATTAATCTCCATTTATTCTTATATTTAATGTTTTTATGACAAAAGTGCATAATACTTAATAATATTAGTCATTATCATCTTAATTCGTATACATCTCATAGTTGGCCGTGGGCCACATCCTCAGTAGAAGGAAAAATTACCTACTATATATTATTCTGGGAAAGTGGATTAATATAGAGCTTCATTACGAGTTCCTTTTTGGTATACTAATGTTATCAGGTTGAATCATCTTTTACGGCCACCCATGGACGGCGACGTTACCATGGTCACCAACCCTTCCACAGGGAAGGAGTGGTAACCATGTGGTAGGTACAGGTATTACAACACAAGCCATGTACATATATTCATATTAGGAAAAGCGAATATACAATATTAAGTTACCAGGTATTAGTCAAATGATAGTCACAAGAAACGTCAAACAGCGAGCTACTTTATTCGCCTGGTTATGGAATTATAATATGCCAATCGCGGTTATTTCACTGAGTCCGCGACGTCTCGACGTTTGACGAGTGAGCGAGATGAATATTGTATTACCTATATTTATATTAATAGGTTCCAACTGCTTGCTTGGTGTTGTGCAGGCGTAATGTGTATATTGTTAAGACAGTTATACCTAACGTGACCATTTATTCTTTGACTCAAAACGGGATATTTTAGTCCGGTAGTCAATGAAAAAAAACTATTTTAATTATTTATTCAGTAAAAGTTAGTTAACTTAAAATTCACGAATTGAAATATACCCGAAATGTTTAGTTACCATATGCATATTCATCAAAGGAACTTTGCTTTAATATGATGAAAATTGTAAGTAAGAATGAAACGCCTGCCACGTTTTTTTTTTAAATTCACTCAAATCATATTTTTGCGCGGTTATCGAAAACGGGACAATTTTGCATCCAGGAAGGAGTTAATTTCGGGGACATCGGGAATCGTTATTGTAAAAAAGGACAGTCCCGTTCAATATGGGACGTCTGGTCACATTAGTTATACCCGCCGTGTTTAGTATGAAAGCTACAGAATTTGGTTATCAAGTAAGCATGCAATGAAAACAGATTTTTTACACTTAATCACTTGTTTTTGTCACTTTGTCTAATATGAATATTAATTTGTATTAACTAGGATGATTTATAATATTTGTAAAGACCAAATCTCACTGCGACTCTATATTGTATTCGGATAATACGTCCACGCAGTAATTGATAACTAGCTAATAATTAATCAATTTTGTTAGTGGAATATATCGGTTTACTAGTATTTGACTAATACGCAGTAATAGTTATGGTATTATAATACGCTATAACTATTATATTCAATAATAGGATTACTTCAAAATGATAGTATATGGGTGCGCATCTCTAGTATATAAATATAGGATATCCATATCTAAGATTAGGTTAATACACATATAATGATATTTTATCTTACCAATAAATGCTAATCCCATTGAACATCGATTGTAACCATAAGTGTGCGCTCCAATAACATTCCAACCTCGACCTTCATATACGCGGCCATCGTTTCCTATGAGGAAGTTATAGCTGAAAACGAAAGGCCTCTATTAAACAATATTTCGATATTCATTATAGATAGGATTTTGTACTGAAATATGATTTGTAAAACTGATATTTGATTGATTATTCTGCTCATCAAATTATCAAAAGATGGCAGCATCGTTACGACAGAAACAGTGTTAATGAAAATTATGGCGTAACAGTTAGCCTAATAAACTGAGAGGCTTAAAAGTTTTTGCATTTTGATAGCCGACTATACGGGTTGAGAGCCCTCAGCGCTCACCCACAGTCCGGGTAAAGTTGTCATAGCCATCTGAGGCTAACAACTAAGACACACAAAAAAAAAAAAAAAAAAAATAGCCGACTATAATAATTTTCTGCCATAATTTATGATATCTTTACTTAAAACAAAAGATCTGAAATGTTCTAGATTTCAATATGTTAGGAATACAATTTTTACCATGTCTAACAACTAGAAAACTTATACAAATTCTTTGTACCATTACTAAAGGATTTTTTAGTATATAATTGTTAACTAAAAATGATATATATATATATATTGATAAACCTATATTTTTGAAGTTATACTTCTTTTAGCGCATTAGGGAAAAATTATGAGACTAAATTTTACGATGCGTGCGGACACCGTCACGAAAAACCGACATCGTGAAGTTAGCTATAGTCAACATTTTAGTTTTTTAACTAGATAATGCGTTATAATAAAACTTTCAATGAATTAAATACCTTTTTTCTATTGTTAGTGTCGTTTTTTCTGCAAACGCAGAATAAGGCGAAATTTAAAATTTTTGAAAAGATTTTTATCTTGTTACGCCAAAGAAGTGTAACTTCTAACGCGTGTTCAAAAGTATACACACACTTTTTTTTATTGCCGGTGTTGGCAAACGAGTCAGCAGCGCACCTGATGATAACTGACACTGCCGCTCATGGACCTATGTAATGCCAGGGCATAGCTAGGCAGATGCCTACCGTGAAAAAATGCTCTTCTTATACTTCGTTTAAAAAAGGACATGTCATAGAGCTCGGGTAACACAGCAGCAGGTAGTTCATTCAGATCTTGCACGTACGTAGGAGAAATGATCGCTGAAAACGCACAATTGACGTCCGCATCGTGTCCAGGTGAAATAGATGAACCCTGCTGTGGTGTCCAGTGGTGCGGTGATAAAATGGTGACGGTGGTACCAAGTCAAACAGTTCCTCAGAACACTCTCCGTGAAAGAACCTGTAGAAAACACAGAGAGACCCAAAGTCTCTCAGGCTCCCCAACGACTCCAGTCAGTAGTATGAGTAATGACAATGTGCTATTGCGCTTTGTTTGGTGAGCGAGAGAGCCGGCAGCTAAACCGGGGTAGGTTCGGAGTTTGTATTGGTAGGCAGTGGTCTAGTTATACCATTGGCAGGTCCATGGGCGGCAGTGACACTTACCATGAGGTGTGCTATCTGCTTTTGCCACCATAAGCAATAAAAAAAAATTCAATTGGAAAACGATACGGTTCACGACTGTACGCAGTTTCCAGCGATCATTTCTCTCACGCAAGATCTGGAATGAAGTACCTGTTGCTGTGTTTGCCGAGAGAGAGAGAGCTGCTGCCATTCCCTGGCCGATTTGGCCGAGGATTCCACGGGTAAATAAAGGTGTGAATTGTAATTGGTATATAGCAATTTACTGTTATTTAAAACTTTGTATCCGCGTTATTGTTCCCGCGTATATATATATATATATATATATATATATATTATATATATATTTTATATATATATATATATATATATACTTATATATATATATATATATATATATATATATATATATATATATATATATATATATAAAAGAAAGTTGTATTAGTTACAACACTTATAACTCGAGAACGGCTGGACCAAATTTATGATTTTTATGTTTTTGAGTTTGTTGTTGTCGGGAATAGGATATAGGATATTAAAATATGATTTTAATAAACGAAAAAAAAACATTAAAAAACATCAGTTCACTTCACTTCACTTCTTCATTTCATGGCTATGCGACTAGTTTGCGCAATTTGGCCAATTTCCGTTATGGTAGTGTCGTAAACAGAGCAGAGTATAGTGGTAAATAAAATTTAGACGGTTTAAATTAGCGATAGAAAGTACTACCCAGAGTGATCAACAAACATCAGTTCATAACGTTTATTTGTTAATGATGTAACAAACGCAACTGACAGCTCACGTCATAACGTGGTCATGGTAATGGTCTACGAATGGTCTGGTGTTACGAATTTTTACGAATGTTGTTATAATAAATCATATCGTGCCTAAATCAATGTCTAGCAGTGGATAATGATGGTGATGATATTAGAATTGCCTAATATTACCAAAAGCTAATTAGTATTTAAGATGCTATATCTATATATATATATAAAAGAAAGTTATATAATTTTTATGTTTTTAAACGGTTTTATTTCGTTTGGTTTTTTTTCTTGGGTAAAAGTTAGTAATTAAAATTTCACCCTCTTTCTGATTGATCTAAAATTTGGTATACGCCTTTGGTTCTGGTGACAGTACAATTATGTATACTAAAATTTATTGTAAATTCAAGTTGGCTGTCCTAACAAAATGGCAGATAACCTATTTTTTTCAATCCCATCAATATGGGTATCAAATGAAAGTGCTTGACAAGTAGAAGACAGTGCACTATACAAAATCAAAATCTAAGATGGCGGATAATCTATTTTTTTTTCAATGCCATCAATATGGGTATCAAATAAAAGGGCATGATAAATAAAATACAGTGCACTATATAAAATCAAAATCTAAGATGGCCGCCGCTACAAAATGACGGATAATTCAATATCTGAAACTCTCATCCAAGTCAAGATTTCGTATCATGTCAAGCTCTGTGTGGCGTTAGGGTGGCTAAAAATGATATGTCGTTAGCGGTACACCACCAAAGTTAAGGTAAAAGGTTAAAGCGCGCCAAGAACTGTATGGCATTAGGGTGGCGCTATAGGCTACATGAACGAAATCATTTGGCCCCAATTTCGTCGAACCCAGATGTAAGCAACAGATGTAGGTACCTCCGCTTCGAATTGAATTTGCAAAAGACGGCGTACATCTTATACACCCGAAAGACATACAGTTTCCAGCCAAGTTAAATTACGGGACGGCTGAAAGACGAATGTTGCCCTTAATATTGTCATGGGCTTCCACGGTGCATAAAGTGCAGGGCAGCACTGTGGATCACGCAGGTGTATACTTAGGCGCGAAACTATTTGAGGAAGGCCAAGCCTTTTTTTTTTTATTGCGTTTTACTATGGATTCGTCTCGCCCCGCCAAATCGGTCCGGGGTAACGGAAGAGACGGCGCGTGACCCCATAGACCCACCATGCAAACTCCTCTCTTCACCGTGCGAGCGGGCCACCATTACTCGATCTTTGTCTTCGGTGGCCTGCCCGGCGGTTTATCCTCGCGGGTTCCTCTCGAGTCGACGCCAGAGGAAAGCCAAACCTACGTGGTTCTTAGTAGAGTGAAATCTTTGGAGGGATTACGTATTGAGGAATTAGAATGTAATAAATTAACGCCCAAGAAACCTTGCAATAATGATGCCTTAAATGAATTAAATAGAATGAGAAAAAAAACTTGAATATGAAAAAGGTAAAAAAGAAATTTAAGTTAAACGTTTTTATTGTAAACAGTCATGGTAATTTTACAGATAAATGTAATAATCATCGATTAAAATGTTCGTTTTGTAGTGTAACTAAAAAATAACTTAATAATTTTGAATTAATCGAAATCTGCTCATTCATTCACTGTTAGGCGGAACGAAGTGTGCCGGGTCGGCTAGTATATATATATATATATATATATATATATAGAGAGAGGAACTGCAGCATATTTTTCATACGACCCACAAAGCTATTGAGTATTAAAAACAGGACACCATCTTGACATTCCGGTTACAAACCGCAAGGGAACGTGGCTTTGAAAAAAATAATCGGTAAGAATGCAATCGGTGATAATCATTTATCGTAATGCTTTAAATCTTCATCGTAATTATTTAAACTGTGAAGTGGCCTTGTTAGTTTGTGATTTTACTATGATTTTGTGAATATTTCTAACATTAAAAACGTGACATAGAATTTTAGGTTAGGTTGGTATGTTGTTAATTTGGAATACCGAAAGAGAATATAATTTGGAATAGTCCTGTCCCTACCACCTCATTGTACGCATAAAGTTCAACCACTGGACCGCAGTTTTATGGGACCCTTAAAATCCTACTATAGTGAAGAAGTTCGGGTGTTTCTCAGAGAAACTAATAGACCCTTAACACCATATGAGGTTATTGAGCTATTCGGCAAAGCCTACATTAAGTGCCAGACTGGAGAAATTGCTGCTAATGGTTTCAGAGTTGGTGGCATATATCCGTTTAATCGAAATATCTTTACTCAAGCCGAATACATGGCCGCTGCTGCAGATTTTGAAGAGGATGCAAACAGTCAAATAATTTCAATGACGATCGCCTCCTCCACAGATGCTTCCTTGCTATTGGAGAATTTTATTGAAACAGAGTCAGGACCGTCAGGTAGTAGGACAGAAATTCACTCCCTTGTTACTGCCTCCCATATTTCTCCCATGGCCATAATAAAAAAGAGAACTAGCAATAGGGGCCGTAAGCCATCAAGATCGGCAATAATCTTAAGTTCTCCTTATAAAAAAGACCTTGAGAATGCACAACTTAAAAAAATCTGATAAAGAAAACAAAACAGAAAAAAGGAAAACACAAGAGGAAAATAACAAAAAAGACAGAAAAGAAATATGACCGGCAGTGACTCATCAGATCCGATTCCTGGGTCTATATCTGCAAATAACACAGACTCTTCTGACAATGTAGCAACGAGAGATGAGACTACTGTCCCTACGGACGAAGACGTCGAATGTTTTTTCTGTAACGGTAAATATAGCGAGGATAAAAGGGGTGAAGAGTGGGTACAGTGCTCATGAGCGCCACGGTAGTTCGCTGAACTAACGCCTTCGTTTGTTACGCAGATACGCTCGGACCCGCTCGGCCTGCCAGAGAACGCCGCACCAGTGTTCGCGCTGACGTCTAGGCGTCGGCGTTGCATTGGGGTGGCCAACGCCGTGCAGCCCGCTTCCACCAACACTTCGGGACGCGTCAAGCACCGACCTCACCGCCAATATGCGCAAGGGTGCATCCAAAAAAGGCCCTTTTCAGGGCCAACAATAACAACAGCACTGGCAATCACCATCATTCAGGCCGCAGTCTGCGATGTAGCTACCGCCGCCGCAAGGCGTGCGTGGGAGCTCATGCAGCCCCAGTCCGCAGCCGTCGACGTCCCGCCAGTCCGCGACGCCGCATCAGCGTAGCGAACGTTACGCTACGCCAGCGCCGCGAGCGGCGAGCGCCGCCGAATTTGCCGCACCAAGACCGCCCACTGCTCCACCCCTATCCCGGGGTACGGGCAGCCACCGTGCAACTGAATGGGTGCGCGATTGATTTCGCCACCCTCACACCTTTAAACAGAGTCGAGAAAGTATTCACCGGGAAGACTGGGACGCCGCCTCCACTGATTCTATGGACAGCCCTATCGTCCTATCCGAGCGTATCCTGGTCGAATACTTCAGCCAGAAGAAGCCGAAGGGAAAAAAAAGCCCGAAGAAGCCGAAGGCGAAAACTCAAGTTTTCACTCCGATACAGCCGCCCACAATCGACCTTCTGCCTCAAACAGGGGTCCGTCGTTGCCTCACTCCAGATGAAGACTCATCAGAGGCCCTTAAACGGGTCGCTGTTGACTCGGATCTGGCATCTATTTATTCCATACATGAACAATCAGCGAGTCCTCCCGCCAAACCAGCCGCAGCATACTGGTATCAGGCAACCACCGCCGCCGCCAACGCTGCGATCGCCGCCGCCGAGCCTGCGATCGCTACACCCGTCCCCGTCGGGCATGCCGTCGAGCCGGTGTCGCGACGCCCGCTCGCGAGCGTCACCGCCGAGCCCGCTATCCCGCACTACAGCACGACAGCTACCACCGTAGCCCTATCTGCCGTCAAGCCCACCCCAGCCCGGCCTTCCTCGGACGCCGCCATCACGCAGGCGCCGCCGCGCTCGCACACGAGCGCTGCCACCGAACCGGCTTCACCGCGCTCGTTCGCGAGCGCTGTCTCCGAACCGGTTTCGCCGCGCTCATTCGCGAGCGCCGTCGCCGAACAGGGGCCGACTCGCATCGAGCCTGCCGCTCAGCAGGACACCGGGAGTGGCGATACTGCTCGCCCTCCCGATAAGAACACGCCGCGCTACCCTCCGTTGGTGGTAGAAAGCCTCCCAAATTGGCCGCACCACCTCAGAGAAATCAAAAAGCTGCTCGGTCGCGCCGCGAATGCTCGACCTTTCGGTAAGGGCATTCGGTTCTCGCCGGCCGACGAGCACGAATATCGCACCATTCAGAGCTACCTCGTAGACCTGGAGAGCTGGGAGAATATCTCCTGGTTCTCATACCAGCTACCTGCACTTCAGAGCCTCAAGATAGCCATAAGAGGCATACCCTTCGACACGCCGATCGACGAACTAACTACAGAGTTCGTCGACCTCGGGTTCGAACCTGAGTTTTTGCGCCGCATCCAAGCCAGAGGGGATCGTCCTGGATGTATTCTCTTTGGTATGTTTAAGAAGACTGGCAACTGGGACAAGATCTACAAGGTGTCGGAGCTGCTGGGCGTACCAGGCGTCATCATAGACGCCTGGTGCGCCAAGCGGTGGCCTGCCTAGTGCCACCGCTGCCAGCAGTTTCGCCATTCTTCGCATCACTGCCATCGTCAGCTCGCCTGCGTGAGGTGCGGCGGCGAACACAAGGTGGCTGACTGCCCCCGCCCCCGCGACACTCCCGCAACGTGTGTAAATTGCGGCGCACTGCACCTGGTGAACTACTCCGGGTGCCCAGTCATACGTCGCGAGGCCCGCAATCGCCGGGCCGGCACCGTTGCGTCCACTACAAGGGCCCCCAAGGCCCCCGCAGTAGCTACTACCCAACCAGAGGTCCTCCAGGACCCTCAGTCAGCATCCCTGATGGCTGCGGCAAATCCCGCATCCCAGCAGGACGCACCGCCGCCTACTAAGAAGCGGAACAGAAGGAGGAAGAAAAAGAAGCCCGCAGCGTCCGCGCTGCCCACGCAACCGCGGGCAGACGCCGCTGCTTCCAACACACTACTAGCGCCACCTACCGCAAGCAACGCCAACAAGACGGCTGCCGTCCCCGCTTCTATACCACCCACCCACGCAGATGCCTACACATCACTGGCCACCGTCATCCAGATCCTACAGAATGTCCTCCTGGCAATCGCCGCCGGCAGCTCCCCTGACGATCTAACTAAGATCGTCACCGAGGGGCTAGCCGCGGTCATCTCATCCGCCGGCACAAGTTCAGCATCCACCTGCTAGAGGCGCTGTCCTCGCGGCTCTGACGTAACGACGGCCTGCTACCGAACAACTCTGCGTACTTGGCCAAAGTACGCGGATCGTGTCGGCACCTGCACGGACCGTACCGTGACCTCAAACTAGCATCCAATCGTCGTACCGCCGCCGCCGCTGCCCACTACATAGGTGGACGCCCCGGCGTGCGTCGCGACGACAACACAACAAATCACTCGAAGCTTCCACGAACGTCCACCAGAGGCGCTGCGATCGCATAACGCCGTTGCGGCGCTCATAACTCGGCCCGACGTCCCGACCACCTCCGGCGTACGCATGGACGGTGCCGGCTCGTCGCGCTGCGCCGCGGGCGTCGTTCATTTAGTACATAAGATATATATTGTATCCCGGCCAAGAGGCCTTTTTGAATAAAGTATAACGCAAAGACACACCTCTTTGTCAAGGGGTGTCGACAGCCGCCGCGGACATGAGCCAATGCTCGATACCGCCTCCATTAATGTACCAACTGACTTAGAGCTGCTGCGTCTGCTCGTCAGATTAGGGTTAATGATGAATAAATGATGTCACAGTGCTTAATGTGCGAATTTTGGGTCCACGGTTCTTGTAGTGGTTATGAATCTGGTGTGTATATTTGTGATTACTGCAAGAATAATAACTAATAATAGTAAACTGTAAATTCAAACTTAAGACTGATCTGTGATTATTGTGACTGATTACTTAATTAGAGATTATTTTAGTTTATTTTGATTAAAAAATATTGATTACTAAAGATCTAAAAACTATAAGACTATTACAGAGATATATTTATTAGTTTCTAAGGAAAAGTGTTAGCAAATGTCAAAAAAAAATGTGAATATAATTTGGAATACTATATTCCAAATTACCTGCACCCTCAAGTCAAATCTCGATTTTGGAGTTTTTTAGTTTGATAAGCATTTTGATAAGGTTTCTGGTTTTTGTTATGTTTAATTATTTTTATTTCCTTTTAATTCACGGGATCTTCCGTAGGGAAGATGCCCGGTCCTTTGGGAGGCTTACATGGGGATATGGATCCAACACGCAGAGGCCTTTGGAGAAATTTAATCTAAATATTGGGATGGGACACCTACCGATGACATTCCACGTCTGCACATAACATACGTGGAATGCCAGCAGTAAGTGTAAAACTATTGTGTGATGATGGTATCTAATATATGAATATGGGAGTGGGTGCTTAGTGGACTGGTTCATCTTAAATCTATGAATTTATAAACTGTCGTCTGCCTTCAAACCCATGTTAAGAGATGAACGGTGGCAGACGGTGACTCGCCAACTCACTGAATGGGCCCCCTAAATAGTCGCCACAGACACAAGTCATACGGGCAACAGAGGGTAACATTGGTGTAAGTGGCTAGGGGTGTCGAGCGGTGCGGCGCCGGTTTCACCATTGAGTCTGCGATAAACAAACTCATGGTTTCCCCGTAATTATGCCCTTGAAAATGACACTTTCACCCCCGAGCATATAGCTCTGGCGACCCCTCTCTGACCAGCTGTTAAAGACAAGCCAGAGCTGAGAGTCCTTCGGGCACTCTTCGATTTCCACTCTAGCCAGTCAATGAAGGCCAGCTGGAGACGAGTCCCTGATCGACTCTCTGGAGTATTCAGGACCGCAGTGTCGCCACTCACATTCAATTCGCCACAAGCTGCCCTGATTATTTTTATTATTAAAGTTTAATAATTCATCAATCATTTAATGTATTCTTTATAGACCCACACCTTTTCTCTTTAAATTTATCCTCAAAAAACATACTAGTAAACTTCCAAATATGCTGTACGATGGCAAAGTATTAAACACGATAAGGTGATGTTATTTTATGTTATTAGTAATTATAGTTAGTTAAGCCTATATATACGTAATTTATATCTACATATATGCTAAATTAAAATAAGGTTAGTTATTATAGGTATTATTTATAATATATTAAATTATGCTTACGGAATGGAATAGTTCAAAGTTTTAATATAATATGAATGTAAGTTTCTCAACTCCGCTGCACAGTTGACGAAGAGGTCGCATGCCGGGCTGACAGTATGCGCAACGATGACTAGACGCAAAGGCTCAAATTCGTCAGTTATATTCTCCGTTTCGAATTCTGGAGCCAGCCACATGTTTCGGGTAATGAACCACTCGTGAGGCGCTGTGTGCAACACAAAATTAATGCGTTTACTATATCTACTAAAAATAATTGCGTCCGTAAAGTAACTAAATATGGAGTACCTAAAACATTTTTTTAAATTTATATCTACATTATTTAATTTATTTCTCGGTGAATTTCGGTTTATAGGATACATACATACATATCATCACGCCATATCTCTTGCAGGGTAGGCAGAGAGAATAGGATGAATAGGATGTTTATAGGATGAGTCTTAGCAACCAAAATGTTAAAGATACATCATTCTTTTTTTCAATATTTGTGTCAACTTTAGTCAGTAATGCTCAGTACAGCTTTAGTTACTGCAATATTTAATAATAATAATTAATCCATCATAGCGTGGTCATAAGACTAAATTAATATATCTTACGTAAATCAATATGTATTATGATTCGCTATTTGTGCTCTCCTTCACATGATTTAAACTTATCTTTATAGGATTTGGTGTAGCTTTTGGTCACTTTTTTTTTACTCTTATAGGCTGTGAGATTATAATTTTTTTTTTTATTATCTATTAATTTATGGGGGTTTTTGTCCACATGGACACGTCAACCCCATTGTATCAAGGCACATTTATATCATATATATAAACTACCATAAAAATCAAGGGTAAGATTATAATTTACAGTTTCTTTATAAAGCAGGCTATGAAACTTTTAAAAATAACGTACTTGAGTACTCCTAAATTTAACATAGTTCATTTATTTACATACATACATACATACATATCATCACGCCATATCCCTTGCAGGGTAGGCAGAGAGAACAGAGTGCCAGAGAACTCTATCTCTGCATACTTCACTCGCTTCCTCAACATTCATAATTCATCATTGCATTCATTCTTCGTTCATTTATTTACAATGTAGTTTAAATATTGGTTGTATATATATACAGAGTGGAAGTGGACCGCTCCCGAAAACAAAGACAGGGGACCCTACTAGTCATACTTGTGATGATAGGCTAGAAAAAAAATCGATTCAGATGAAAAAAAAAATTCTTTACTCAAGGGTTCCGGTGAACCGCTCGCGTGGCGAAGAGAGGCGCATTACAAGGTGTGTCTATGGGGTCGCGCGCCGTCTCTTCCGTCGCCCCGAACCTATTTGGCGGGCGTGACCACACCATAGACCACCGCAAAAAAAGTCTTCTATATTTATTAGTCAACTTACCCACATCGACGATTTTGTCGGTTTCCTTTGCTATTACAGTGAAGTAAACTATGAGAATAATGCATAAGACGAGGACAAAAATGGCAATAGCTGACGACACTCTTTCCGCCTTGGTTGTATTCTTTGCAAAGTGCCAAATATAATGGCAGATGGGCAAGTCTGAAAAAATATGATTTATCTTTTATTTTGTAATACTAAGCTATAATAGTAACTACACTTTTTATGATCTGAAGGATACATACGGAATAGTAAATAATATGGATTAACTCCAGCTACTAATCTGTAGTGGGCACTGTAGCTTTATAATAAATAACCAGATTTTATATTGGACCATGTTTTTTGTTTATTTAGACCAAACCTATATGTGGATTCCATATTAGTTGTAGACTTTTAAAATGACGACAGTTGTTATATGCATTTACTTTATATCTACTGATCACAATTATCCTATTTCTTAATCTATATATATTATATAAGAGATTTACACCTATGTATTGACTTATTACGATATCTTTGGAACCATAAAGCACTTAAACCATAAATTCTTTAAATTTGGTAGGAATATTCCTTTCGACGAGTAAAGGTCAGCTAAGAACGGATTTTACGGAATTCCACCCACAAGGGGGGAAGCTGGGTTGTAAAAATCACTTTTTAAATATAGCTCCTACAGACTTAAATTGCGATAGACATATTTGTGTTACGGTACAGAGGTAAACTAAGAACGGCTTTTTAAAAATTCCACTCCTAAAGATGTGGTGGTGTTAGCCCAAAAAATTCACATGCTCAATACTGCCCCTACAGACCTGGAATTTGGTGTGGACCTTTCTTTTTGCCCTGTAAAGGTCAAATGAAATAGGCTTTTAAGAAATTTCTTCTCCGAAAGGAATTCTATGTAGCGAAAGTAAACTACACAACTGAACTGACGTAACCGAAGCGAAGCGAGGGCGGGTCGCTAGTAATATTATAAACGTATAAATGTAAGTATAAATCTGGAAGTGATAATGTGTATATACTACTGATAGTCTTAACGAAAACAAGAAATATTTCGATAATATATTACAGTACTATAGATTATTTATTAGAATAATGAATAGATTATAAAATTGTGAAGATAATGAGTAAGTTAATCATAATTAAGAGGTAATTTGGTACAGTTTTATTTAAAGTATAAAGAAGACAGTTCCATTATGTAATTTCAAAAGTATTAACTCGCTTGCCAAGCATGATAATTGTAGTTTTATTCTATCTTCGTGCGGAGGATTGTGCAATAATGAAGCTCGATCTGCTGAAGGAGCAAAGGATATTATAAGTAAAATGGTATGTAGGTAATTTTAAATACAAAATTGAATAAAAAAAAATGATTAAAAAAATCAAAAAACCCGACTGCGTAAAAAGTCACCAAAACTACGTACATAATAAAAAAACTGAAAAGAAAAAAACAAGCACTTAGATGTCCGGTGGTTTAGAATTCCATAATATATTATTGAATAAATACTATTGCAGAAAATGAAATATATTTTAATAATAGAACATGACAACTGAACAGTCGGGATCCTTTATTCGACAGCAAATCTAATTTTTCAATGGATCCCGACTGTTCAGTTGTTGTCATGTTCTATTATTAAAATATATTTCATTTTCTGCAATAGTATTTATTCAATAATATATTATGGAATTCTAAACCACCGGACATCTAAGTGCTTGTTTTTTTCTTTTCAGTTTTTTTATTATGTACGTAGTTTTGGTGACTTTTTACGCAGTCGGGTTTTTTGATTTTTTTAATCATTTTTTTTTATTTTATACTTTTTAGTTATAAATACCTAGGTAGCTATAGTTATCTTATTTATTAAAAGTAGGTAAGTACCTAACCATATATAGTTTTTCGACTGAAGTTGAGTACTAAATCGTTAGAAATTGAAGATGGGCGACCGCGTCAGACATTAGATACTTTAGGTAGGACTAACTATGGTATATTGGACAATATACCTACTAAATACTTCAGTATATGTCCATCCACATCCAGTTATATGAATTTTTCGTCTTTTCATCGTAAATTTCTACTGTCTAAAAAACCTATATGTGAGAAAGGTTGTTACGAAACTTTAAATCGATATAGATCCTAAACGGCCAGTCAAATCGAAAAATGTTGAGAGAAAACTAAAAATGATTTTTAAATACATATTTAACGATACCCCACTCGATATAATTTGTTGACTTTAATTTTTTTAATTTTCACAATATGGCGTCCAGTAGTCGCCATATTGAATTTTCAATAACGTCATATCTTTAGTGACACTCGCCGGATTAAGAGGAATCGATTGACGTGCGAATCATAAAAATCGGCCCAGGCGTTTGGTATATATAGTGCTTCAAAGGAACATACAAACATACATACATACATACATACATACATACATACATACATAGACTGTTAAACACAATACTACTCCTTTGCAGTCGGGTAAAAAGACCCTAGTGAAGCGTTTACGCATTAGAATTGAAATTTTCATGTGGCTGTAGTGTAATGATTTGCTATTAATGATAGAGCTAGAGCCTGATAAAGGACATAGGCTACTTTTTAATGCAAAAAGGGCTGTAAAGGGGGATGAAAAGTTGTAAGGAATTATCGTCATTTTTAAAGCCAGAAGCTTGAAACTTATTTTTAGGCTATTGATTAGATATAAATAAATATGACATTAACATGTAAAAATTTACCCTTAAGGGGTAAAATAAAAATAGGGGATGAAAACCTTTAGGAAAGTAACCTATTACGCGGGCGAAGCCGCGGGCAGAAGCTAGTATCATATATAAAATAAATTTAATTAATAAGTGGATATAAACTCTTCAATAATTATTTATCTAATCTAAACTTACTACAACTATCTAAACCAGGCTATTATGAGGGCTTCTTAGAATGTGGAAACCTTATAGCAGATCACCTTTGCAATTTGACATGTATCAAACCCACTAGTATAGAAGGCTAATCATTCTAGGATTAACCCGACTATAAAAAAAGTATGGTTCAACCAGATCATGTATCTGGACACGATCAGGATAGAATGAGGCATGCCGGATCCGGCAAACCCGATCAGGACCAGGTCTGGTCCTGATCAGGATAGCCTGACGTGAAATAATATCAAGTATGGTAAGGCATACCGGATCAGGACCCGATCAGGACCAAATAAGGATAGCCTGATGTGAAATATCATTAAGTATGGTAAGGCATACCGGATCAGGACCAGATCAGGACCACGTAAGGATAGCCTGATGTGAAATATCATTAAGTATGGTAAGGCATACCGGATCAGGACCAGATCAGGACCAAGTAAGGATAGCCTGATGTGAAATATCATCAAGTATGGTAAGGCATACCGGATCAGGACCAGGTCAGGACCAATTAAGGATAGCCTGATGTGTAATATCATCAAGTACCTATGGTAAGGCATACCGGATCAGGACCCGATCAGGATAGAATGAGGCATGCCGGATCCGGCAAACCCTATCAGGACCAGGTCTGGTCCTGATCAGGATAGCCTGATGTGAAATAACATCAAGTATGGTAAGGCATACCGGATCAGGACCAGGTCAGGACCAAATAAGGATAGCCTGATGTGTAATATCATCAAGTATGGTAAGGCATACCGGATCAGGACCCGATCAGGATAGAATGAGGCATGCCGGATCCGGCAAACCCTATCAGGACCAGGTCTGGTCCTGATCAGGATAGCCTGATGTGAAATAACATCAAGTATGGTAAGGCATTCCGGATCAGGACCAGATCAGGACCAAATAAGGATAGCCTGATGTGAAATATCATCAAGTATGGTAAGGCATTCCGGATCAGGACCCAGGTCTATACCAAATAAGGACAGCCTGATGTAAAATATAATCAAGTATATAGTAAGGCTTGTAGTATATCAGGACCAGAAACAGTTTTCGTAATACAAAAAAAATATGAATCAAAATTCAAAAAAGTATCATATCATGATTGTCATATTTATGCCACGGCGAAATTGTATTCGCATCAGAGGAGATTAATCTGAAATCTTTAATTAATCATATGTATTTAATAATAATAATAATGTTTAATTAATAATATAAAAATAATTTATATTTAAAGAAAAAACTTTTTTTTTTCGATAATGCAGTGGTCCGAAATGCGTTACGTACTTACTCCCCAGATGGGAAGTGTAGGATTCCTAGCCTAGGGCTAGGTTACCCACTAAAACGTATCCACTGCGATTGCTGTTAGCCAAGAGGGCTTTGACAGCTTAACCGGACTATGGGTGAGCGCTGAGGGCTCTCAACCCGGTATAAGTTTTAAGCGACATCGCCCGAGGGCTCTTCTCCCTGCGGAGAACTGACCTCGGTTCGGGGCGACGCTGATAGCAAAGTGGTAAAAATACAAAAATAGATAATATATATATATATATATATATATATATATATATATATATATATATATATATATATATATATATAAATGTACCTAACATTTGAAAACATAGATAGATAGAAATATTATAATATTGTAACAACCATTCTAACATTTAATGTTTTGGGTCATAATAAATAGATGGCGTTAGTAAAATGACGTCATTATTTGAATCGCGGTGTAAAGATTCGCCGAAGCGTAATGACATAGCTTAATATTAAATTAGTTGTTATCGAATCAGATTAAAACAGATCGATCAGGCTATGAATGAGAAATTCAGACGACAGTTGCAGTCGTAGCCTCTGGTGGTTGCGCCCTAATCGGAACGGCTCACTGGGACTCTCTATGATAAGAATATAGCGCTGCATTCGCTACCTTACGTCATATATTAATTTATATTTTTACCTATTAAACATGTTCTTTAAGATATTCATGTTTTTTAAAAGGACCGGACTGGGCATACTCGTTTTGGATCAGGCAAGATATATAACGCAGATGATTGATTTAGTTCCGATCAGTAAAATTTCATCTGGACCCGATCAGGAACGCCTGATCTGGACCCGATCAGGAACGCCTGATCTGGACCCGATCAGGAATGCCTGATCTGGACCCGATAAGATTTTCCTGATCGGGTCCAGATATATCTTCTGCGTTACATACCTTATCTGGTCCAGATCGGGCATGCCCGGTCCGGTCCTGCTAAGGAAGACAGAGAAAAAATATCTAGTCGGGAATATAAAGCGTAGAGTTAAAAAAGAATTGTGTGGTTTTATGAAACCACGGTAAAAGTGAAACTTTTATTTACATTGTAGACATTTAACTAAACATTTTCGGAATAGTACTCCATTAAGGGTATAAAAACCCCATCATCAATCTTAATTTTATCCTTGGAAAATAGGAATGATAATGGGAAATGATAAAAGTAGACTAGGTCTGAAACTAATATTTTTATTGAACTCTGTGTTAAGTTGTATATCATACTAAAATAGACGAGAGGTTAAAACAAATATATATAATCTCATTATATAATCTCTCATATATATATAATATATCAGGACCGGATCGGGCATGCCCGGTCCGGTCCTGCTAAGGAAGACAGAGAAAAAATATCTAGTCGGGAATATAAAGCGTAGAGTTAAAAAAGAATTGTGTGGTTTTATGAAACCACGGTAAAAGTGAAACTTTTATTTACATTGTAGACATTTAACTAAACATTTTCGGAATAGTACTCCATTAAGGGTATAAAAACCCCATCATCAATCTTAATTTTATCCTTGGAAAATAGGAATGATAATGGGAAATGATAAAAGTAGACTAGGTCTGAAACTAATATTTTTATTGAACTCTGTGTTAAGTTGTATATCATACTAAAATAGACGAGAGGTTAAAACAAATATATATAATCTCATTATATAATCTCTCATATATATATAATATATAATATAATAATATATAGTACATTATATATTATATTATTATACATATATATTATATTATTATACACTACATGGTCAGCTGATGCGAACTACGACGCCATATTGCTCTGACGAATGCCTTCTACTTTATCCCTACTTCGCGGCCGACCGTCACGCGACATGCAACACAGAGACGAAAAAGTTTGGGACGATGTAATAAAAGTTTCACTTTAATAACAAAATTAATAAATGAAAACTTCGTGTTGCGTTTCACTTTTTGCATAAGCATTCACTTTATTTAGCATTAGTTACTTTAGTTATCATATTAGGCATGGCTGTGGCGTGAACTTGTCGTCGCAGCTTACTATCAACTAAGCTTCGAGCTCTACGGCTAATAAAATAACCAGATCATGTTTATAAATTTATTTTAAAATTATTTTTTTTACAACTAAATTAATTACAATAATATCATATACAGTGAATATAGAAATTATTTAAGTAATTACTGCCATTCGTCACTGTTCGACGTAGGTGATGCCGGAAATAGGTACTCCCTCGATGCTGTCTGAATCTTATGCACATGTAAAATAACTAATCTAAATAATTGTTTATTAATCTAAATAATTATTTAACGCAAAGTCTTTATAAATGCCATTATTATTACTTATAAATAAGGTGACAGAGTATTAATACAATATCACCGTTTCTTTCACTCTTAGGGGCATAGGTACTTTTGCAGTGCTGTTATCTGCTTACGTCGACATTGGCATAGATAACAAAACTGAAAGAAAAGGTAAGCTCAGAATAAAACTCTAAGTCAAACTGTCTAGTCAACGTTGTTTCGCAGGTAAAAATACTTCTCATTATAGAGACTCATGTCTAACAACCCAACGTATACAGAACATAAATAGTACCCGCGTAAGCTAATAAACTCACCATCAACATTTTTCTGTTAGGAATTCTCTTAGAGAATATAAGATATCTTCTCTCAGAGAATTTTAGACCGTCACCTACTATGTTGGCCTAATATATAGAAGTTGACAACATATGCCGTCTATATCTTATTGTTGTTGCAAAATAATATTACAAATAATAAGCTATTCAACACTTTCAAGATATTTCTCTAACGAACACGAATAAACACTGTTTTTATCTGCTATACATATAATAGGCACAATGCCATATAGGTACAATATGTAAAACTCATAACCATATCAATAAATTTACGAAACCACAGACAATTTAGAAAAAAAAAAATCATTTCGAAATAAACGAATACTGTTTAAACATTAATTATTAATTAAATTAAATATTCTATATTTATTTATTTTCATTAAAGAAAATCATACATTATTTAATTTAATTAAATCAAATTATATTTAAAAACTCTTATTAGCTTTTTTGGTTTCAGTCGTAAGATATTCAATGCAACTATTCAACAATAATATATTCGTTACAACAGCTTTAATAAATAAAAATATATAAGTGATAAAAAATATATATTAATATATTCCATGCTGTAATTCAAAAAATGCTTATTTGAAACTCAATAAGAATAATTAGCTGATTTAAAAAAATATATTTCAATGGGTACAAATATTACTTTCTCCAATGAACGTATTTTACTTATAAATAAATCACCTATCACCTCAGTAGTTAGTTATTAAATTATTTAATTAGAGATCATTACTACCAGGTACTACATTAATTACATATTAAATACTGATCCAGTTATAATGCCTATAACACATATTGCCTATAGCAGCAGCCGAGTTAATACCACAGCCGACTTAACAACGCTAGACTGTGTCTTCAAAATGCTAACTACCGGGAGAAAAGTGTATATAATAATTTTACTCGGACTGAGGTCTACG
Source organism: Lymantria monacha (assembly GCA_905163515.2). Lineage (NCBI taxonomy): Eukaryota > Metazoa > Arthropoda > Insecta > Lepidoptera > Erebidae > Lymantria > Lymantria monacha. The sequence continues at coordinate 50,031,104 of LR991081.1, read as the reverse complement.
CTGTGGGCGCTAACACTTAAAGGATTTGTCATAGCACTCTTGTATTTATATTCCTCTCCTTAACGACAGTTGAAGTTCATTATCCAGCTACGTTATGATCAAAAGCCAGATTTTTATAAACTGGCCCGAGGTAAAAGCTAAAAGTAAGTAAGCGAATTTATAATAAATGCCATGGAAACTTGAAACGTGTTTCAAAATTCTTAATTATAACTAGTTATAGTAAAAAAACTAAAATTAAGTTAAAAATACTAATATGTAATTTTATACTATTTTTTTATTGTATTTTAGTTTTTTTTAATTTATCGCCTTTACCATATATAATTTTTCAGTTATGTTACTTAGTAAAATATAATAATGACTAACCCACTGATCGAAACCGTCACCTCATAGTAGAACAGTGGTAACTGTTTGCCAATATGCATGGCATAGGACAACAATATTTAAAAAAAATAATTAATATAAATGGGTAAACGGTCATATAACTAATTTGATGTGCAACTTAAATTAATTGAATCTGTACATGTATCTCTCAAAATATTTCAAGGAATATTATGATGTCCTATATTTTATTAACTAGTGTTAAAACTCAAAGTTTAAAACTTAATTGATAAACTAATTTATTTACAATGACGTATTACAATTATGATAACTTAAACTAAATTTTATTATTATTTATATTACACAGACTAGATATGTATGATATTTATACTGGATTGTCTTACATATGCAGTCACACCAAATATGCCATCAAATTTATTGCGCAAGGCATCCAGTTGTGTTCGCTGAATCCCAATGTTCAAAATTGTCTAAACTATTTATTATATTTAGGCCCGGTGTTACAACGCCGCTTGAAACTTGACAGTGTCCATAGACAATATAGTTTGGATGTAATACTCCTTGCTTTACTAGCTCTTCTAAAAGGGCGTTGACGTTATCAAATTGGTCTTGAACTGGTTCATGATGAACATAATTGCCAATAAACATAACGCTTATACTGACACGATTCCATGATGCTACCATAACACCCAATACGTTAGCACCTCTAGCCTCAAAAACTAGACCGTTTCCTCCGACTAGGTAGTTCGGACCGATATCGTTCCAGCCACGTCTTTGATGATCATTTTGTATTGCTAAAACTTTTTTTATACAATCGTATTTTTCAGTGCATATGTCTGTTGCTGAATGACCTATAAGCACATGTGCTACTGGTAGTTCTAGTAACTCTATTCCGTAGTCGGGCATCGCTTGCCAATCAGCACGTCTCAGGTACCATTCATCGTGTATATCTATTAAAATTAAGAAAAAAAAACTTTATTCAATCTGTGCACAGATTCCATAATAAATAAAAAAAAATGTACAGTGGCCAATTGACTTTAAATTTTTTAAAAGTGAACTATGCCTTCTTAAAGCTCACTTTTTCTATCTATTTTCAACGTAACATCACTTCTTTCTGTATCTATTTTCTAATATAAATTTGGTATTCCAATCTATATCGTACTGTGCTTACCAATAATAATGATAGTCGTGACATAGATATTACATCATGACATAGATTACATTACACAATGTATACCCGCGATCTATTCGTATTTTATAACAGACAATAGTCTAAAATTGTTTTTAACGTTCTTTTTCGGAATAAAAGGTCACTTATTTCTTCTATTATAGTTTTAATCGCATGTAAGCATGTGTTTAGAATTAGAAAAGAATTTTTATTTACGATGTTTTTTTTTTAAATAATTAAAACGTGAAAGTGTCGTTATACTTTCACGTTAAATTAATAGATTTTAGGTTTAAAATCTATAAATTTAAAGTGCAATTACTATTTTAGTTACTCTATAACAATTATTTGTTGAAAATAAAATCAACTGTCAATTTACATATTAAGCGCAGTTTTAATTTATTTATATCCTTAATCTTCCTTAGAGAATGAAATAAAATTCTATCAGTTTTTCAGCTACAGTCAATTAGCCACTTCTATAAATTAGTAATAACAGAAATAGTTTAATGATACAATATGACTTTACCTATGTCTAGACGTGTAGGTTTTTTGGCCAAAGCAAAATGAAAGATGAAGAAAGTGAGTGCTGAAGCTACAACAAAGGCCCAGCACACGAAGACAGCAATCCCACAGCGGAGTCGCTTGTTGTTCTGCGGTGCAATCAGCTCCAGGCCCAAAATTCGGCCTGAAACATTACCAATATAGCGGCAGTCAGAAATGTGAGGCAAAATTTTTGCCTGGGATTTATTTATTTTAAAAAATATACAAGGAATATGTTTATGATGAGGTAGGTAATGTTCATTTTTAAACACGTAATATGGTATGGAAGGTAGGTAATGTTCATTTTTCAACCCTATAGAGTTTTTGCATATCAGTATGCTGACATCCAATAGCGACAATGTGAGTGCCGTTAAGATTCACGAGTTGAGCTTTCTTTATGTTTTCTTTTTATCTACAATCGTATTTTGAGTAAAATAAAATGTTTTAATGAACTTAAAAAGTGAAGTTTACTAAATTATTTCTTATATCTCTCACGAAATACATATTTATATGTATACAAAATTATATATCATGTATACGTATAGTAAATATATCTACTTCGTGAACATGAATAGCTTCTTTTAAGCTATTCAACTCTGATATACTAACTACTATTACTACTAATTCTGTTTCATTTATTCAGGGGTTGTTATAATACATCGTTGTATGAAGTTTGATTAATAAGTAATTGAAATAAGATGAAATTCAATTTGGATCTGAAATTTGAACAACCTAATACCTAGTTAATTTTTTTAGTAAGTCAAAGATTTGAAAGCTGTTTGATAGTGAACAAACATTTTTGAAGTTTACTCCTTAAGAATCGATTTTCATATAAGGCGCCCGGTATGAGAAAAATTTGAGGAGTAAAATCTAGTGATCGAATGACCTCGTTACGTTTTTGGTGCGCGACTTATTCTGCGCACCTTTCACTTTCTGACGTGAGATAATACTTCACTGAACAATTTTAATAAATGTAAATAAAATATTATTTTTAGTCAAATGAAATTTTTTGCGCTTGTTTTGATAATCGTACTTAAGGAGTAAACTCCAGTCGTGCGTCGGAGCTGACATACACACTTTTTTAAAATTTGTATGTACTGAATATATTTAATATGTAAACTGTAATATGAAAGCGTATTATTCGTATGATGCCAGCGTAACGATATAATAGGTCACCTATATTACTTTTTGCGGGAGTCGCAAGAGAAGTGGCTGGGGCTCGACACATTAAAGTGTATCATTTTTTTTGCAGTGGTCTGGTGCGGTCACGCCCCGCCAAATTGGTCCGGGGCGACGGAAGAGACCCCCATAGACACACCCTGCAATGTGCCTCTCTTCGACCTGCGGGCGGGCCACCGGGACCCGATCTTTGTCTTTGGTGGCACATTAAGGTGTATCTGGGGCTCTACACATTAAGGTAATGAACTGCAGAAAATAGAACTCAGTCTTTTGTTGCCATCTCCGCCTACCGCACTATTGGTACTGGTTTTCGCAAGGCAGAAAAGGAACGGCCACCTCTAGCAGGAAGTGATGGAGTAGGTCAGATAAGCGTTAAACCGTAGGTATTAACCTACGTTAACCTGCTGCATCACTGGTGCAAGGGTATGCAGGTATTCGCGCATGCGATGTCCGTCTGGACCGAAATATGGTGAGTGTTGATTATAAACTTGGCAAGAGGCTTAGCATAATTAGTGTTATTTATGTCTTTTTTTTTGCGGTGGGCTATGGACTTGGTCGCGCACCGCCAAATCGGTCCGGGTCGACGAAAGAGGCGGCGCGCAGCATCATAGACCCACCCTGCAAACACCTCTCTTCGCCGTGCGAGCGGGCCACCGGTACCCGATCTAGTGTTATTAATGTCTCGGAAGATTATTACTGCCCGTTTTCTTAACTATCTCTCACACTCTTAGTGATTTTTACGTATTCCACGGGCAAGTAAAGGAATAGTGACATATTGTATTTTTATCCTGATACTAAAAGGTGTGAAGAAAGATGTAATTATAGTATCAATTTTAAAAGCATCGGCATTGTTAGGTATTGAATAAAAGTCCCGATATGGTTAAGTATCTTAATTTGCCCGCTTTAACATTTTTCCTATCTTTAGGTTTCTGTTGTAATTTGGATTAGATATCGTTTACGGTTTATCCTTATTGTATGCTTACAATGCCCTAGCGGCTGTTATAACATAATTTTGATTAATCTATGCCAGGCGTCAAATCTATTTTACTAAATTGGCGTATTAAGATTGATATATACCTTAATACTTGATCGCTAGCACGCGTTAAGTATTTAGTTGTTTACTGATTTCTGTATATGTATATCTTTTCATTTACACGGATATAATTACCTTCATTTTTAAAAGCGGATTATTATCACAGTGAATATTTCCATTCTTTGTAGTGTATTATTCTATATAAAATTAAACTACGCGGAGCAAGGTATTGTTATAAATATTAAGAGCTTACCTTTTTCTGTCTGAGTCATTGTTCAAGAGAAAAAAAGAAACACAAATAGAATATAGCGTCAAGTACTAATCTGTACTAGCTTCTATTAAGCAATGAGAAGTGAATGCGAAAACGAACGTATTTATTTACAGGTTAATCACTTATCAATGATAATTAAGGTATTTTTAGGTGCTGATAACGATTTCACTACTTTTACTTGTAAGTAGGTATCGTGATAAACTATAGATATGGTTAAAATATGATAAATACGCATATATTACATATTCAAGTGACACCGTAAAATATAAATTATGTATCTATTTAGGTAAGGAAATCGAAAAAGGACATTTTGGATATTCATGAGCAAAAGTTCATAATTTTAAATACATTCACGATTGGATTTGGGTACCTCCTGAATGAGAGATACAAATGAACTAGCTCTTTGATTTCAATCTAGCTCATAGTAGCTCAGTAGCTCAGTTCGTGCAAGCAGTCGAAGACCGAAAATCTTTGAATAACTAATATTCAATAATAAAAATAATTATCAGTGCAAGCCGTCAAATTTCTGGACGCTGTCGATACTGTCAGCCCATAAGCCTGCCAGTCCCGTTTAAATCAGTCCAGCCGTCTCAGAGATTAGCTGGTACAAACAGACACACAGATAGGCAGCAAAAAATATTAATGTAGATACCTAAAATACTTCCATATGCATTTAATGAAAAGCTGTATTTAAAAATTTAAATTACAAACAGACATTTCAATTTTATTTATTTTTTCATATAAATATATTTTATATCTCATCCTGCGATCACCAATCTAAATTTATATGGTCATGCATATCAAGCTTATCGCTTAATGATCGCGTAGTTCAGATTTTGAACTATTCAAAAGAGTTAGAGCTGTGAACGAGTTGAAATGAAATAAGCTAACTTAATACTAGCTCACTTGATGAGATAAATGACCTCAGGATACATGAACATGAACTAGTGAATTAAAACCTAAGGGTTAAAAGAGTGATATGCCTTTTCTTTTTTTTTGCGGTGGACTATGGATGCGTCACGACCCGCCTAATCGGTCTGGGGTGACGGAGGAAGCGGCGCGTGACCCCATAGACCCACCATGCAAACTCCTCTCTACGCCGTGCGAGCGGGCCACCCGTACCCCGATCTTTGTCTTCGGTAAAAAGAGAGTGATATACCTAGCTCTTTTGATCAAAAGAGCTATTTCTTTCTTTTCTTTTCAGTGAGCCGTTTTTCGCATCTCTAGTCTCTCTAGACATAGAGTCTCTATAATCGTCAATGACGATAAACATTGTTCAACAGAGTTCATGATAAATATAGATTTGAGACCTTTTTAAATAAATATTTAAATAATATGAGCAGCTTATATGAGTACAATATTATGTTTTTAATGCTCATCTACCTATATGCGACACTGTTTGAAAGAAAGAAAGTAAATCATTTATTTTGTTCTCGTTTTTTTTAATGGCGTTTACAAGATTTCGCCAATAACTAGTTATAAATATCTTCACGTTTTTAGTCTTTCAGGTCAGTCATTGTCTAAGTCAAATTGTCGCCATCAACAGTGCTATCGCCACACTGTTAATGGTATCTTGTTGGAATTTTGATGGAAAATGAAAACGTTGTAAAACACTTTTATATGATATTCACGACATCCCAATAGTTCCGCGCATCACATTACATAAAATGCCATCAAAATTACCTAATATAACACGTTCAAACACTAATATATCGAATATAATACAAGAGCACCACATGACGTTTTCAAATTCCCGTCAAAAGTCTTTGTTCTCGTTAAAAACTAATGAAAATAAACAGAAATAAAGAAAACAACTTCTGGTATAAAATGACATTAACGAGAAACAAAAAAGGTTATTGGCTCAGCTTTGGCTATTTTATTTTATAAAATAGCGCTGATATTCTGCCAACACCTGGTACGTTTTAAAGAAATTATTGAAAACATGACCATCTTCTTCTTTTCTATATTAATAATTTCGGCAAGGGGTACGGTAGACTCGATCGAAACCTTAGATGAATTATGAAACATAAAAAAATATTGATTCCGAGTCGACAACATATATCCGTAAAATTCGGATTATGGAGAATTTCGTTAAATTCTAATGGCACTGACAAACAAACCGCAGTCACCATCTATACAAACTGCAGTCGCCATCTTAGATACGCCTCGCCAATCAACACATCGCGTGCGTCGCGTCAAAAAAGTATACATACATATCATCACACCATATCCCTTGCAGGGTAGGCAGAGAGAACAGAGTGCCAGAGAACTCTATCTTTGCATACTTCACTCGCTTCCTCAACATTCATAATTCTCTTCACATCCTTCCACTTTCGCATTGTATATCTTCTTAACCAGACGTTCGTTCGGCATTCTTTCCACATGTCCGAACCATCGGAGCATTCCCTTTCGCATCTTTACACCAATACTCTCTTTTCATACCTATATGTATTAAAAAAAGTATATGTCATAACAAAACTAAATACTTTCCTTCATCGTTGACGTTTCGCGAGGAATTTTGACGGGAATTTGAAAACGTCATGTGGTGCTCTTGTATTATATTCGATATCTTAGTGTTTTAACGTGTTATATTAGATAATTTTAATGGCATTTTATGTAATGTGATATACGGAAATACTGGGATGTAGTGAATATCATATAAAAGTGCTTTACAACGTTTTCGTTTTCCATCAAAATTCCCACAAGATACCATTAACAGTGTGGCCATTGCACTGTTAATGGTGATAATTTGACTTAGACAACGACTGACTTGAAAGACTAAAAACGTGAAAATATTTATAACTTGACACTGGCACCAATAGCTCGTATATGTAGCTGATTGCCAATACATAAGAAGAAGAAGAAGACGTTTCGCGAAAATATTGTTTTTGACACTTTTTTATGATATATTCTTTGTTAGGTATTTTTTCTTTAAACTTGAGATTGGCCGATTGCGATAACAACCATAGAAAAAAGAACACTAACCATAACCATAAAATTAGAAGTTTTAGTTCAAATGTCATTTAGTTTTGCATAATGTTTTATTTTGTTTGGATTACACACATTAGGGGGGCATAGTCCGGAGCGTGCTCGTTCGCGTCCCCTGCCAGTCTAATTAGACTGCTAATCCGGCTCGATATGCGTACCGCAATGCGGATTAGGGCGTCCCCCGGAGGCGACGCGTACCGACCCGCCCCCGTCGGTACGAACATCGGCAGTTGCGGCGATGGGGGCCGCCACCCATCACGCCTTGCCCAGTTAGGCGAGTCGAGGAGAACGGAGTGCCGGGTGGGCACGTGGAATGTAAGAGGTTGTGTGGAAGGTAAGTTGCACGAGCTGATATCCGTCATGGCGGACAAACAGCTAGACGTGCTCTGTGTAACAGAGACCAAGCGAAGGGACAGCGACGCCTGCGATCTTCCTGGTGGCGGGATGGCTCTGTGGTCTGGCGTACCACAGAGCGATCGAGCCAGCATGGGGGTAGGAGTGCTGTTGTCCTCTCGCTTGGCCTCAGGTGTGAAGGATTACGGAATGTATGATCCCAGACTTCTCTGGGTCCGTATAAAACTAGGTGTCACCAAGGTATTCATGGTTGTAGCATATGCTCCCGTAGGATCCTCGGTGGCATCAGACCTAGAGAAGTTTTGGGACAATGTTAGGGAAGTTCTGGATATGGCAGAAACCAGTGAACGCGTGATTGTATGCGGAGATTTGAACGGATGGGTGGGGACCAAGCGTCCCGACTATGAGGACGTACTTGGTCCATTTGGTGATAAGAGAGTGAACGACGCAGGTAGGCTCATAGCGGATGTATGCATGGAGAGAAACCTTATTGTGTCAAACACATTTTTCCAACATAAGGACATCCATATGTATACATGGAGAAGGAATGAACAGAAAAGCATAATAGATTTAATTTTGGTAGACAGTCGCCTCCGAAGCAAAATATTGGACGCAAGAGCCTACAGGGGCCCCACAGTCGACACGGACCACTATCTCGTTATTGCGAGATTTAGTGGTCTGTTCAGAAAGTGGAGGCACTGGCGAGAGCGTGTCCACTTCGGAGGGCTTGAAAGAATAAAGGTTGAAAGGTTGCAAGAAGAGTGTGTAAGAGAAAAGTATGCAGAGGGTGTCCGAGAACGGCTGACGATGGCAAGCCAGCCGCAATCGGACATTGAAGAATGCTGGAGAGTATTGAAAGAGAGTATGGTAGATACAGCGAAAGAAGTATGTGGAAGTTCAAAGAAGCATAGAAAAACAAATGGTGATGCATGGTGGGATGCGGAAGTGGCAGCTTCCGTAGAGCAAAAGAAGAAAGCGTGGCTGGACTATGTCTCTTCTTTGAATCTGAATGACAGTATGACTGAACAGAAGAAAGAAATATATCGGCAATGTAAGAATGACACCAAGGCCTTAGTGAAAGAGAAACGGGATAGAGCAAGTATGAGTGCAGAAGATAGGCTGACTAAAAACTTCGAGGGTAACACCAAACTCTTTTGGAGGGAGGTGAAGAAGTCTCGGGGTGGTTGGTCAGCCTTCAGAATGAATAAAATAAGGTCTAAAGGTGGAGACATTCTTACACAAACACAAGACGTGTTAAGCCGATGGAGTGAATATTTTGGCGATATGTATGCGGATGCTACGGTTGGCGCCGGTATTGGATGTGGTTTGGTAGATCAACATTCGACAACGGCGTCCTCCGATGGCATCAGTATGGATGAAGATGAATGGGCGATAAGAAGTTTGAAAAATGGTAAGGCAGCGGGCATTGATATGGTGTCTGCCGAGATGATCAAGCTTGGTGGCTCTTGTGTCTGGGAGGCGTTCCTGTTGCTCCTCAATCTATGTTGGAGCTCGAGAATGGTTCCCAGGGACTGGAATAGCGCAGTCATCGTGCCTTTGTTTAAAAACAAGGGTTCACGTTATGACTGCGCAAATTACAGAGCCATAGGCTTGACCAGTTTGGCAGCAAAAGTGTATGGAAAAATTATTGAAAGGAGAATGAGGATGGTGTCCGATGGTTTACTGTGTGAGACACAAGGAGGTTTCAGGAGTGGAAGGGGATGCATGGATCAAGTGTTCTCTCTGCGCAACATTGTGGAGAAGCATCTGGCTCTAGGTCAGAGGGTTTTCTGCAGTTTTGTGGATCTGGAGAGAGCTTTTGACACGGTTGTACGAAAGGAACTTTGGGACATTTTACCGGAGTATGGTATTAGCGGTAAACTGCTACAGGCTGTGCAGTCCAGTTATATGGGCTGTAGAGCCTGTGTGCGGCTGGATGATGGAATGTCGCCTTGGTTTGACGTCAATATCGGCGTTAAGCAGGGGTGCGTTCTGTCAGCCAGGCTGTTTATCATATATCTGGATAAATGTCTCCAAAGTTTGAACGATATGAATGTGGGAGTCCAGATGGGCGACTCAGTGGTCACTGCTCTGCTTTATGCAGATGATGCAGTCCTGCTGGCACAGTCAGCGACTGACCTGCAGACCCTAGTCGACACAATGACAGAAGATTGTAAGAAAAGGGGTCTACGCGTGAATGTGAGCAAAACCAAAATAATGGTCTTTGAAAGAGATAAAACCAGAACAGATGTAAGAGTAACAATAGGTAATGATGTACTAGAGCAAGTGGATGAATTTGTATATCTTGGATGTGGATTTAGCCGAGATGGAAGGTACACCATTGATATAGAACGAAGAGTGAATGCGGGAAATAGAGTGAACGGAGCGTTGGGGCAACTTCTCGGCAGCCACCACCTCAGCCAGAAGGCACGTGTAGCAATACATAACGCAGTGCTTGTCCCAACATTACTGTATGGAAGCGAGAGTTGGGTATGCAGAAAAGAGTATGATAGTAAAATTAATGCGGTCGAAATGCGATCTCTGCGGAAAATCTGTGGAGTTAGGCTGACCGACCGCATTCGTAACGACGACGTAAGAGAGCGAGTAGGTATGAAAGAGAGTATTGGTGTAAAGATGCGAAAGGGAATGCTCCGATGGTTCGGACATGTGGAAAGAATGCCGAACGAACGCCTGGTTAAGAGGATATACAATGCGAAAGTGGAAGGATGTAGGTACCGAGGGAGACCGAGACTAACCTACCTAGACCAGATCGGTCATGTACTGAAGGAAGGTGGAGTCAAGAGTCTCCGAAACCGGCGAGCGTGTATGAAGAGAATTATGAATGTTGAGGAAGCGAGTGAAGTATGCAGAGATAGAGTTCTCTGGCACTCTGTTCTCTCTGCCTACGATATGGCGTGATGATATGTATGTATGTATGTTACACACATTATGCCGAAAATAGTCGCCGAGTACAGTAAAATGAAAAATAGTACTTATTAGCAGATAGAGGTGTGAAGATATACCTACATACATGCACAATACTTATTATTATTTGAATATTTATCTAATATATTTTCTCCGTTAAGGTCAATAACGAAGAGTTGACGCTTATCCAAGAGTCACTGGTGACTGATGATGTTTCTTCGGATAACGACAAAAAAGTAATTTTCTTTCTTTAGAAGAAAAGGAGAAAGAAAACACATTAAATGGCTGGCAGACCTCCGAAGAACCGTAAATATTCCAGCAGGTTTAGTACAGAACATCAGCCCCCCCAGGACTAACTATGTATATTGAGCACTTTCAAATAACACCATTCAAGTATCAGTACATTCAGTTGGTTCTATGATTTATGAATGTGTTCAATGCCAAGCACTTCATTTTTTAGGTGAAAAATTTAAAAATCATTTTAAAAATTGTTGTCATAATGGGAAGGTATACATGGACCCAGATAGAGCATTAAAGCCAATTCCGCACATATTATTAGATTTATACGAAGGCAATACGTCTGATGCTAAACATTTTAAGGCTAATATACGACAATATAATTCAGTATTTGCAATGGCATCCATAAATTCAAACTTGAATACACTCCCTCCAGGATATTTCACTTATAGGGTACAAGGGCAAATCTATATAAAAACTGGATCTTTGTTTCCGTTGCAAGGTCATAAACCACAATACAACCAACTGTACATAATTGAAGATGAAGCAGCATTAAATGAACGATTATCTGATTCTAGAAATAACAAATGTAGAAGCAATATAATGAGGTCCTTACAAACAATGCTCAATGAATCCAATCGGTGGCTGCAATTTTAGCTGAAGAGGAATTAAAAGCAACCTCAGAAAATCGACCCAAATATTCGGTATCAATGCAGTTTTATAAACACAAATCTCTTGATTTGCGTCGGTATAATACTCCATCAAATAATGAGGTAGCAGTCATCATTGTAGGAGAAAACGGCGAACCTCCATTAAATATAGACTTTTCTGTACAAGAATATTCTCAACATTTAACTACACTCAAATCGACCAGTCCCAATATTGACCCTTTAGCCTTTCCTTTACTTTTCTCCTTTTTTTTTTACAGAGAATTAACCTTAAAAGTTATATGTTTTCTTAATTTATTTTAGTTTATTTTGAATGTTGATTTAAAATAAAAATTATCTGTGTAAAAACTTTTGCAGTTATTATTTACTATATTTATTAAACACAATGAACGAAGCTATACAAATATATGCCTTGCTCACCTTTAATATTCCTTGAGAAACGATGACTACAGAAATATCCACCTACATTTTGTACCTAGATGTGTATTATGAGTCACATTTCACCCGAGCGAAGCCGGGTTTTCATCTAGTAGTCTATAAAATATAACATGATGCCTGTGACAGTTCTCACTAGTGCCGCACGCATACGATACAGTCCGCATTTTTGTCGATATAATTCCTTATTTTTTAAAGTTATTTGCTACTGTAATTGAAAAACAATGTATGAAAATTTTATTGAATTTCAATCAAATGGATGGATGAATTTTTTTTTTTAAACACTACCCTGCACTAAGGAAATAATTCTTGTATCGCGGGGTACTTTACAAACATGCAATTAATGCCGACAAATTACACCCAGACTCAGAACAATACTTTGTGGAGCGCACAAAGTATTGTCCCACCTGGGAATCGAACCCACGGCACTGGCACGGAAGGTTGGTATCTTAACCATTGCGCCATCTGTGTAGTCAATATATTGACTAGTAGTATCTGTGTAGTCAATATATTGATTATAAATTTAAAATAATTTATGAAGATCTTATTGAATTTAAATTAATAGATTTTATTTAATTTAAACTAAAGCTCTTAATTAATTCTTTTTATTATTAGAAAGGAATACATCCAAGTTCATCGTCACTATTATCATCATCGCTGGCGCATTCCTGTAGGTTAATGATAAAGTTCTTGGTCACAGATTATTTCATGAATAATCATGTTTATTTTATAAAAGAAATAGTCTTATTAATATTATAACTGATGTCTGAATATTAAACTAACGCAATTTACTTATTTTATAGAGTAACCATGTGGTTTATATAGGTAATGTATTGGTTTTACTTGTTTTATAAATAATTAATAAGAATGTTATCGATTTACGTTTATCGATCGTCCCATCTCTATCTTATTCTCAGTCCAGTATGACCTTGTACTTGCGTTAGCAATATATATATATATATATATATATATATATATATATATATATATATATATATATATATATATATAAAATTCTTTGTCCTGAATGATGGAAAAACGCACAGCCTAAACCGCTTATCGTAGAGACCTAAAACTTCGAGGGTGTGTTCTTTGTGGGATGTAGGCATCCGATAAGAAAGGATTTTTCGAAATTCTGCCCCTAAGGGGATGAAAAAGCCTCTTAGAATTCCAGAGAGAGCAGTTTGACTTCAGTCTATTTCGCAATGACCAGAAACAAAGCTTAAGGTCAAACTCATAAGATAGCGGGAGTAGACTTGAGAGAAAGCTGTTTCGCCCTGGGCAGCTGTATGTGGCATGCTCCAGAGTAAGCTCACAGAGTAGCCTGGTATGCTAGAATTAATATCTGAAGGGAAAACAAAAAATATTGTTTACAAAGAAATACTGTAGTTGGTGTAGTATCGCAGGTGGATGGATCGGGTATTAGGGATATTAGGGTGTGTGTGTGTGTTTGACATGTATGCATAAAAGATAGTAGGTTGTAGTAGGTAAATGAAAACCCCTAATATCTTTCATAAAAATACAGCAAATAATAAAGTTTATGTACAACTAGCTGTTTCCCACGGCTTCGCCCGCGTGGATATGTGTATATTAAAATATAGCTAGTTGTTTAGTGGTAAAAAATATCAGGTCAGTGAAATATATATTCCTTTTCCGTCGTATAAATTGAATAAAATATTGGCAATAGTTTTATGATCGGCCGCTTGCTTGACGTCAATGCTCCTTATGAATTTATTTACACTTGAGTGACGATTTTCATACAAAATATAATCTCTAGTTTTGTTCCTGTAGGGGTAGATTTAAAATACTGGGACATGCCTTTCTTTATTTTTATACAACAATATTTTACAAACAAAAATAAGTTTCTTACAAATGTCAAACCCCACATCCTTGTTGATATCGCATATATACTGAAGCACGTATTTTGTCTTTAATAACAAAGAGCTCAATACAAATTTTCATGAATATAACTTCAAAACTGACAAAATTTAATAAAAATCTTGCTATTTACACCTTTTCTTTTCCCTATTTTACACCTTTAGGTAAGAAATTGCCAAAAACGCTAACACACGCAACTCTTTATTTATTATTAAATTTGCAAATACATACAAAACTAAGAAAGCTAGCTAGCTGCAGCAGAAAAACTAACAACGCTAGCAAAGGTTATGTTAGTTTTTCTAAAATTGTAAATTGCCACAATAATAATTATCATAAATTAAATGCTTTAATAATAACAAATCATAAACAATATAAAATTTTATATATAGAATCATTTTCTTTTTGTACTGGCAATGAATTTGTATTAAGGTCGTCACCCCTTACTTGCCCGTGGGAGTCGTAAAAATCGGCTAAGGGTCTCACCGGGAGATTTGGCAGCGGCTATCTCCCGGGAAACTTAATAACAACTACCGCGATCGCCAATCCGCTCGCCAAGCGTGGCGATTATGGCATTATTACCCCCCCAAAATAAATATGGATGTAGAAAAAGTCACGGCCCCCAGTCACGGCAGTTCCGCTGTTCCACGGGCTCATTTTGGTAGCGGGCCTATTGGTGGCGGGGCAGGGGGTGCTAGGGATCTCCAGCCGCAATCCAGCTACCAAAAAAATCGACCCTTGGCCCTGGTAATACACAACATTCGGACGCTTAGGACCGACGAGAGGGTCATCGAACTGGAAGAGGAATTGAGCAAATCCGATGGGACATTGTAGGATTATCAGAAGTGTGAAGAGAGGGGGAGGGCACGATAATCCTCCGGTCTGGAAATTTGCTCTTCTACCGGGAGGGAGTTCACCCATCCCAAGGCGGTGTAGGGTTTATCGTTCGTAAGTCTCTCGTAGAGAACGTGGAGAGGATCGAAAGTGTGTCAACAAGGGTAGCGTACCTTATACTCAGAATTACCAAACGGTATTCGTTGAAGGTCATACAGGTTTACGCACCGACTTCGACATACTCCGACGACGTAGTGGAGGCCTTATACGAGGATATCTCGAAAGCCATCCACACGTCCAAAACCCACTTCACGGTAGTTATGGGAGACTTCAACGCAAAACTAGGCAAAAGGACAGACGATGAGTTGAGAGTGGGGCAATATGGATTTGGACAGAGAAACCAAAGGGGCCAAAAACTGGCCGACTTTTTGGAGAAGGAAGGCCTCTTCATGATGAATTCCTTCTTCAAGAAACGGCCACAAAGGAAGTGGACCTGGATTAGCCCTGATGGATCCACTAAAAATGAGATAGACTTCATCTTGACGGACAAACGACAAATATTCAATGATGTCTCTGTGACCAGCAGGATTAAAACTGGGAGTGATCACCGGATGGTTCGAGGCACATTGAATCTTCGTACGAAAGTCGAGCGGTCCCGCTTGATGAAGTCTACACTCCGACCTACACCTGTCCAATACCAGAACCCCGATAGCTTTCAACTCGAATTACATAATCGCTTCCAATGCCTTTTTTTTTTTTTTTTTTTTGCGGTGGGCTATGGACGTCGCACCCCGCCAAATCGGTCCGGGGTGACGGAAGAGGCGGCGCTCAACCCCATTGACCCACCCTGCAAGCACCTCTTCTTCGCCGTACGAGCGGGCCACCGGTACCCGATCTTTGTCTTCGGTGGCCCGCTCGGCGGTATGCCCTCTTGGGCTCCTCTCCTGTCGACGCCCCGACAGCTTTCGCCGTCGGGGCGTCGCCCTCACGCAGTGGCCTCACGTCGGGTGACCGGACAATTCCCCGGTCCTATCACCCGAAGCCACCACCAACCAATCTGTCGGAAATGCTCCCGGAACCACCATCGCCCGTCGAGCACCAGACCCAAGTACTTCATATGGGCCTGGATGTTGATCTGGATGGAGTTGACGACTAACGAGGCGCCGGTTGGCAGCCTTACGCGTGGCCCATGGAATAATAGGGCCTCCGTCTTATTTAAGGCCACCCTGAGCCCCAGCGCCTCGATTCGCCTGACCATCTCCTCGGTGCCGAGAGTGGCCAGGCTCGCCGCCTCTTGGAGTGTCCTGCCCCGGGCTGTGACGAGCGTGTCGTCAGCATAGCACACCAAGCTCAGCCCGGGGAGGAGACTCCCTCTCAACGCCCAGTCGTACCCGATGTCCCACAGAGTCGGCCCCAGAACCGACCCCTGTGGAACACCGCACGACATGGGCGTCCGCACAATGTCCCCTGCGGAACCCGCGCAGAGGATACTGCGCCCCTCCAAATAGTCTGCCACCAGCCGCCTGAGGTACAGGGGCACTCCATGGAACCGGAGCGCCTCCCTGATGCAGCTGAATGGCAGACTATTGAATGCGTTGGCGATGTCCAGCGACACCGCCAACAGCACTCCCTTACTCTGAAGCATGTCACATACAACTGCCCATGGGAGAAGCAGCTTTCTCTTAAGTCTACTCCCCTACCTTAAGAATTTGACCTCGACCTTTGTTTATGGTCATTGCGAAGTAGACTTTGATGGCAAACTGCACTCTCTGAAATTCGAAGAGGTAATCTGATGGTATTTGGAGAATCTTAGAATGTTTTTTCTTGCAAACTTGCAAACATTGTATAATTTTGGCGCACCAGCTCTCAATTTTAAGATGTGAGCTGCGATACCGGGAGGCTTCGGTGTATTCAGGAACTCGACCGGTTGTTTAAGGCGGGGTTTATCACTTATTCAAAGGATTTACTTTGATATTTGACCTTTTCGAATGTTTTCAAATATTTGCAAGTAAATGGTTTAAAGAAATCGAAACAACCGTAGTAGCGCACATAGGTACGTCATGGCGTCTCACGACCCATCTGATCAGCATCAATATGCTGTGTCTGTGCCGTATCTTATTGATTGTTCCTAATATAACTCAACCTTTCCGTCTCGATTTTTGCAAATATAATAACTAAAACTTCGCTGTCTGTCCGTCCGTCTCTCTGTCAACAGGCTTTATCTTATGAACCATGAATGATAGTTAGACAGTTGCAATTTTTACAAATGATGTATTTCTGTTGCCGCTATAATGACAAGTACTAAGTACTAACAAACAAAATAAAATAAATACTTAAGGGGGCTCCCGTACAACAAACGTGATTTTTGCTCCTTTTTGCTCGATATTTTTTTAGGTTCTATTTTTATTTTTTGCCTTTTTGATTTGTTTTTTCATTATTTTATTATATTTAAATATATCTTCAAAAAACACATTAAAAAGAAAATACCGAGCAACGCTCGGTCATCCAGATATTGATTTATTATTTGAGTTATAGAGTGAACATTTTTGAAGCCAAACTTAACCTGTATCTTAAACTATTAGGCAAAAACCTATTGTCGTCTACTATGTGTATCGTGTGAGCTCTCACGCCGGAACTGGTCCCCACAACGGCACTGGTGCGGGGTTGATGGAGAGTGAGAGAGAAACACGTGTTTATTTATTTTTAGGATTTGTTTATTTATTTTTAGGATTTTTCAAAATTTAATGTTTCTAGCTTTAATAGTTTCGGCTTGGCTACCGCCAAACGTTTGAACGACTCATTACCATGAGTCGTTCAACCCGCTTCATAGGCCTAATTTACACAACCAGAGGGTGAAAATTGACAAATGCCGGATATTACCCTAGAATATTTGATTCGACTCGTAATTTGAAAAGAATCAATAAAGATTTTTTCTCTTCACACAAACTTAGCCACTCTGCTCCACCCCCTTAAGGGTATAATTTCGTAAAATCCTTTCTTAGTGAATCTCTACGTCATATAAAGAAACCACAGTCAACATTTCAAGTTGCCAGCTTCAATAATATCGGCTTGGCGCTAATGACTTAATGAGTGGTCCAACCCGCTTTACAGGCCTAATTTACACCCCCAGAGGGTGAAAATCAACAAATGCTGAAACACGTGTTTATTTATTTTTACGGAAGATAATTTGTACGTAATTTGAAAAAAATCGATAAAGATTTTTTTCTCTAAACAATTTTTAAATTGACATAACTTTTTTTTTATAAACCAATTGACAGAAAATAAAGCCTAAATGTTAAGTGAAGCTTACCACAATATATTAGTGAAAACCGCATCTAAATCGGATGAGCCGTTTCTGAGATTAGCGTGCACAAACACACAGACAAACAGATAAACAGACAAACAGATAAATAGACAAAAATTTTAAAAATTATTGTTTTGTGTTCTATTAGTGTTGATAAAGGTCCCAGTAATATTTTTTTTCATATATCTTCCATGTACAGACAGCGACCCGTTACATTTTTATTATATGTATAGATATAGATAGTTGAGTTCGAATAAACATTTTCTAGCACGCTAACGCTGATTCGAAAGATTTTGGTACTATGAAAACAATTGATCCGGCTGGTTTATAGGAGGTTGGTAGTCGTCAAACCTCGCCCTAAACTGATTTGTTTTGACTCCCAAAAATAGGCTGGTATCTTTAAACAGTTTTGATCATTCTGCTCAGGAAACATATTGCGTCAGATTGATGGCTAAACTAACGAAAAACTTATCGACATCCAAATTTTTCTAAAAAATATTATTCTAATTTAATTATATTTCTAAATAATATGACATAATTACTATAATAAATCGACTTGTTTAGGATGATCAGAGCTGCTGAATTTTGTATAAGCTTATTATTGTGATTACGTGACGTTGTTGATAATTTTCTGGCAGCATGTATAAATAGGCCGCTTGTTCCAAAGTAGTATCTCACTCTCGCATAAAATTGATTACTAAATAGTAGCGATTTGCTGCAGTTCGTTTAGTCCGAGACAGAGCTGGGGCTAAAATTAGCTGTTTTATATTAGTTTAATCTATCTGTTGATATTTATTGGTAAAGATATTTTCGCAATTTTTATAACGTTAATCATCAATGGAAGTTATTTTATAGCAATAAGTATACTTAGACTATAGAGTAGGGTCGATAATTTTTGAAACAAAAAATAATAATTGTAGGATGCAATGCGTTGAAAAAGGAAGAGAATATAACAAAAATGAAAGGAAAAATAATTTACGGTCGATCTGAGGTCGGGAAGTGGAAGGGGGTGAGTTTTTAAGAGTAAAAAACAGGTTTATTTTGATTTCCAGTAAAACTACAAATTCTATAGAAAAAGTCAAATGAAAAAGTTTTAATAAAAAGATCCACAACTTTTGTATATACCCTTTTTCAGATAATTAAAAAAAATGTGTGAAAATTTAAATAACCCAGCTTTTGGATTTTTATTTGTATTATTTATAAAAACTATCTTATTTTTCAAGAAATTTGGCGAAAACTTAAACTTTTATGTCCCAAACACACTGTAATGTTTTAGATTAAAAATATTTATTTTTCACCTTATTTTGACTTAATGTCGAAATAGCACCCTAATTTTCAATTGAAAATTCTCGCGGCGATGAGTCTGTTTTTAAAAAAATACGGCTTTTTGTTTCTTGAAACCTCTACTTTCTGATGGGGTAAAATAAACCAATATCATGAAAAAGGGTTTTTGTAAAAAATACAAATAAAAAACTAAAAACTTGCCTAATTGAATTTTTCACACAATGTTTGAGGTTATGTGAAAAAAGTCTAAATACAAAAGTCGTAAATCTTTTTATTTCTACAACTATGCCATTTAACTTTTTCTTATAGGACTTGTAGTTTTGGCAGAAATTCAGGTAAACCGATTTTAATCCTCAAAAACTCACCCCTTCTACTTTCCGACCTCAAATTGCCCGTAAATTATTTTTCCTTTAGTTTTTGTTATATTTACTTCCTTTACCAATGGGTTCCACAGTACTATTATTTTCTTCACTTTTTAATATTTTCATACGCTCTAGCCGTGGTCTCCATCCATCCATCCATCCATCAGCCCGTAAACGTCCACTGTCGGACATAGGCCTCCCCACGAGAATGCCATTTAAAACGGTCTTGTGCCGCCTGCATCCAACGGTTTCCTGCGAACTTGATGATGTCGTCTGTCCACCTAGTGGGGGGCCGTCTACGCTGCATCGTCCGATTCGTAGTCGCCACTCGAGAACCTTTCTTCCCCAACGATTGTCGGTTCGCCGAGCGATGTGCCTGCCCATTACCACTTCAACGTACTAATTCTTCGGACTATGTCAGTTATATCCATTCTTTTACGGATTTCCGTATTCCGGATTTTATCACGTAGAGAAATACGGAGCATAGCCCTCTCTATAGCACGCTGAGCGACTTTATAGCTTTTTTATGAGGCCGACATTTAGAGACCACGTTTCAGTGCCATAAGACATCGCTGGTAACACACTGGTTACAAACCTATGCTTTCAGACACTGTGGAATATTGAACGAGAAGATCCTCCTAAGTTTCCCAAACGCTGCCCAGCCGAGTTGGATTCGTCGACTGACCTCTTTCTCGAAATTGGATCTATCTAATTGGATTGTTTGTCCTAGGTAAACATAGTGATCGACAACTTCGAGAATCGCATTCCCAACCAGGACCGGTACAGAAATGACATGGGCAATAGACTTTCGTCTTGTCCATGTTCATTTGCAGGCCTACTAGTTGGGAGACCTTGCTGAGGTCATTGAACATGGTGCCAAGGTCCTCCAGGGATTCTTTCATGACTACGATATCATCTGCGAATCGAAGGCGAGTGATATATTCGCCATTGATGTTGATGCCGAGTCTGGTCCAGTCTAAAAGCTTGAAGACATCTTCCAGCGCAGTGGTGAACAGTTTCGGAGAGATAACGTCACCCTGTCTCACGCCTTTCTGCAACTGGATCAGTTTCGGATGCGGACCGACATTATTGGCGTTTTTATACAAACACTTCAGCACTTCGATATATCGATAGTCAATTTGGTACCTTTAAAGGGACTGCAGCACTGCCCAAGTTTCAACAGAATCAAAGGCTTTCTCACAGTCCTCAAACGATAGATACAGAGGCCGATTATACTCCTCGGTCTTCTGTATAATCTGGCGTAGCGTATGTATGTGGTCTATGGTACTATAACCTTTTCGGAAACTGGCTTGTACAGGCGGCTGGAAGACGTCTATTGTGCGCGCGAGTCGGTTCGTACTTCGTAATGACTCTTGAAAACAATTTGTACACGTGGTTCAGGAGTAAGATCAGCTCAGCCGTGGTCTACTATGCATTTATTAACTTAGATGCCTAGATATCCATCTACATATGTAACTTAATACATTTAGAATCCATTTTGTATCTTTGAATAATTTAATGAAATAGAATTTCCACGAGGCCTAACTTTTTAAAGATATAATACATAACTATATATATTATATGACTCGCTTTTGCCCGCGACTTCGTCCACGCAGAAGTCATCTCTGACAGAGTTAAATAGAAAAAGCAATGCAAGGTGTTGAAAGTTTGTCGCTAGGATGAGAATCAACAGCGTCAGAAACTGAGATGCGTTGAGGTGTTGATTCTGCGAGTTAGTTGTCTAACGGAATTAGGCAATAGGGTGGGTCCGAGAGAAAGTATTCTACGTTGACACGCTCTACCGTCGGTGCTTTGGGCGGCGCAAGCGTGAGTACCTGTATTTAGGTTCTCTGCATGAGGGCTTCGAATCGAGATGATAACCGGTTGCGGTGGCCTGCCCGCACAACGTAGATGTACGTGTACGGCGCGCGTGTGTCTATATACCATAGCCGGTCACTAAAGAAAAAGGTGGTTCAAAGTTCTATTCATTCTACAAATTGTATTGCCATTAATATACTATTTACGGTATGACCATGGGATAAAAATATAATTATCGCCACCCCTTATTTGACTGTTATGTTTCACCAGCAGAGTTGCGATCTCGTTAGATATGATTTATTATTTATTTTTTTAGTGAACAATTTTGAAGCTAAATTTAACCTGTATCTTAAACTATTAGGCAAAAACCTATTGCCGTCTACTATGTGTATCGTGTGAGCTTTCACGCCGGAACTGGTCACCACAACGGCACTGGTGCGGGGTTGATGGAGAGGGAGAGAGAAACACGTGTTTATTTATTTTTACCGAAGAATATTTGTACGTAATTTGAAAAGAATTGATAAAGAAATTCTCTCCCCATACACACTTTGCCGCTTTGTTACACTCCCTTAGAGGCGGAATTCATAAAATCCTTTCATATTGAATCTCTATGTCATAAATAAAAACGTGCTTCAAAATTTTATGTTTCTAGCTTTAATAGTTTCGGCTTGGCGGTAATGAGTCGTTCAACCCGCTTCACATGCCTAATTTACACAACCAGAGGGTGAAAATTGACATATGCCGGATATTACCCTTTTTTTTTTCTTTTTTTTTTTTTATTGGTGGGCTATGGGTGCGTCTCGCCCCGCCAAATCGGTCCGGGGTGACGGAGAAGGCGGCGCGTGATCCCATAGACCCACCGTAAAATCCTCTCTCTTCGCCGTGCGAGCGGACCACCGGTACCCAATCTTTGTCTTCGGTGGTATGCCGGATATTACCCTAGAATATTTGATTCGACTCGTAATTTGAAAAGAATCAATAAAGATTTTTTCTCTTCACACAAACTTCGCCACTCTGCTCCACCCCCTTAGGGGTTTAATTTCGTAAAATCCTTTACTATTGAATCTCTACGTCATATAAAGAAACCACTGTCAACATTTCAAGTTGCCAGCTTCAATAATATCGGCTTGGCGCTAATGATTTAATGAGTCGTCCAACCCGCTTTGCAGGCCTAATTTACACCCCCAGAGGATGAAAATCAACAAATGCTGAAACACGTGTTTATTTATTTTTACTGAAGAATATTTGTACGTAATTTGAAAAAAATCGATAAAGATTTTTTACTCCGAACATTTTTTAAATTTACATAACTTTTTTTTTATAAACTAATTGACATGAAATAGCCTAAACTAATAGCATGAAATAGAATAAGCCTAAATGTTAAGTGAAGCTTACCACAATATATTAGTGAAAACCGCGTCTAAATCGGATAAGCCGTTTCTGAGATTAGCGTGCACAAACACACAGATAAACAGACAAAAATTTTAAAAATTGTTTTGGGTTCTATTAGTGTTGATAAAGGTCCTAGTAATATTTTTTTTCACATATCTTCCATGTACAGACAGCGACCCCGTTACATTTTTATTATATGTATAGATAAGGTCTTATTTAGACAAAAGTATCATAGAGTTCAATTTGCAGGTAAATAAAGCTAACTTAAACAAATGATTTCTGAATTTCAAATATAAATCATGTCACCTCACTTATTTGTGAAATATAATAAAAGATATTTATTTTTAACTAGCTGCTGTCCGTGATTTCGCCCGCGTAATAAGTAAGTTCCCAAAGTTGAACTATTATCCTAAGAGAACCCATTACATAGTATTCTATCTGTTAATCCAGGAAATGGTCTACCTATGTGCTAATTTTCACCCAAAACTGTTTAACGGTTTACGTGTGATTGAGTAACAAACAGCCAAACATCTTCATTGAAGCGGTACAGACCAAGTACCAGAACTAATCTAATAATAAATTGATAAACTAAAATCAAATACATGGTCAATTGATAAACTCTTTAATGGCGGTAATATTTAGGTTAATACAATAAAAAACTTAAACAACAAACTACAATTGTCTATATTATTATTATACTATATTCCTAAAAAAACCTAAAAAATAAAGTTACTTAAAAACCTTATTTAAGTATGACACAACATAAAAACTCTAAAATGAACTCTATGTTTAAGTATCCATTTATGTAACCCTATGTTTATCTTTGTTTATGTAACCTTATGTTTAGGTATCGTAATGTTTATTTCGTGCATTCATTATAATAGCATATACCTGTTACAAACGTAATCTTCAACACATTTAAGTAGATATATTAAATCTGTATTAGTTTATTTGTTATTACTTTGATACAGCATTAAGTGATCAATTAAATAATGCTTCAAATTCAAGTTTGTAATACAGCCATCATATTTTGTTTGTTCATTCGCCGGCCAATACTGATGATTCATGTGCAAGTTGTTCATTGGTTCACAAGCGATTTATTTTGCAGTTAGGAGTTTATTAATACTATATAAAGGACTTCTCGATATATTCACGTTAAATAACTATAAGTACATCGTTGCTAGTACATACACAGACAGTGACTGTTGTTAAAGCAATGATGCACTCTAATATGATAATATTATGAGTAGGTACAACACTGATTATGATTTTACTCTTACTATTTTAACTGAATTTTATATATTACATGTCGTTTTATAATATTTTTATAAAATAATAATGATATAGCACTTAGGTCATTTTACATTTTAAATATACGCCCTTAGTTATATTCCATTGATTGTTGAATCATTAGGTACGTATAAGTATTAAAACATTATCAAATACAAAGAGTAATTGTTGCAGAAAGCCACCATGATTTTGTTAAATTAATATATAGATACTTTATAAATAAAAATGAGATTACAACGTTACTTAATCTAAATTATTAACCATTACTGTATTCGATTGCAATGAGCCTATGGAACACATTATCAGCAAGTTCATTATCGTTTTATAAACAAACCGGAGTGGCACAGCCGGAGCAACAGGAAAAATATCATTAAAATATTTCGCGGAAGTCTTGTAAAGTATTGCTTGGAAGAAGGATAATTTGTGCATACAGTGCAGAGTGCTATCTAAATATATATTATTGTTATTCGCAAGCTCAATTATAAGTAAATGTCATATAACAACTGAACAAATATAGACAATAAAGGTATATAATAGGTATGTAGTTTTATATATAATAACTGATTATCAACTCACCTTTGACCACAGATATGTTGTCGACGTTCTGTGTAACGGAGACAAACTTGGGTCCAATGTGAACTCGAGAGGATCTTGTCACGTTAAGATTTGTTACGGCCGGCTGTGAACGTGTCGCCGCTTCCATCACTCGATCGTCCATCATTACCACTTCAGAACCACAGCTTGATCGTCCCATTGTCTCTTCGGGCTCATGTACAGTTTGTTTCGGCTCCAGCCACATAGCAAACACTAATGAACTTCGTATACTTGAGAGCAACCACAATACAGTGACGCAATCACACAATAGATAATGAAAAACCCAAACCAGTCATACGTCGGCTTACTTCGTCGCCTAAAGCGCTACTAACTTCACTCACAGCACTGAGACATGTATTTTGCATACAGCATTAGTTGTTGATAAACATTTAGCAACACATGGTCAACTAATAGTTTTGCTCAAGTCTCTACTGTCAACTGAGTTATATCAATAATTACTTAACTAAAAAAATATATTAAAATAGAATTATTCATTTCTACACATTGCCATGCTTTTGTTAATTATGTTGGTGCTTAATTAGTCGGTAAAAATACTGTTGACCCCATTTGGATTTTATCGCAATGATTCCGTCTGCGATAATTTTTATTGTTTGATAACAATATGATAATAAGTATGCAACTAACCTCTATAATGTTTGTTGCGCTTTACATTAAAAATAGTTTAACTTTTATAGATAACTTTATTCATAAATCTGAGTTACAACTATGAAGTTATAATGTATTTTTACGTTATAATCAAATAACAAGTGTATTTTTATTTAATAGTAAATAATCTCAAGGTTTAACATTTTACAAGCCAGCTGACCAGCTTGATCACAATCTAGCAGAGTAATCACCCTTCAAGGAAAAATTACGCCTACAAATATATCAACTGTACATCTAGATGAAGACCAATGGGCTGGGTTTGGAGGCGGCCTTCACCCGAAGATGAGTTTATTAACTCCTCTTCGGATATTCATTATTTATATACTTATTACATTTTTAACAAGAAATAAAAGGCTTTTTATTTTAAATTATTTTTTTATAGTAAATGATCAATATGTATTAAAATTACTTAAACAATAAAATTATTATATTACTTCTAAAGCTAGGAGGAATACCTAACTTTTGACGTGATATAAGAATTTTGTTATTATTAATCATTTTTGTGGTCTATTTAACTTGAATTTTTTTTATTTTTGTTTTCATTAAAATATTAGTTAAGAGTTATCCGTGTGGTGACGGAGTAAAAATACAATTCAACACCCCCTATCTTACTCGTGGGTGATCGTAAAAAATGACTAAGGGATATAAAATTTCTTGCAACAAACTGTAACAGTTTGGCAGAAAAAAACCAATTGTAAAAGTGTGCAAAAAAAAAAAATAAGAAACGCATATAACATCTATACAAGAGAAGGAAAACTCGAAACAAAACCCTATAGCAACACCTCTGCAACACGTGGACAGACGTCCAGCGTGGTATAGTAGATCAATTTTCCACCCATTATGGAGGAGGTTTGAGCCCAACGGTGGGACATATATGAGCTGAGGTAATGATTAATTAAGATGCTCTAAAAATATAGCAGCGAGTAATATAAATATACCTACTTAAGGGTAATTACCTATACATTTTTTTGTAGAAAAGGCTAGGTAAATGGAATAGATTGATATGACAATGATATAAGAATAATATGTCGGTTAATATGCGAATATGTACGGCAGACAGACAGGCATTTAATTAATATGTGTTCAACCTTTTATCTAAACAACATTATTATCGGAAAAAATGTCAAGGACTTTGCCAACATAGCTGGATTAGCCATATTACGTTTAATATTTTTCTCTGTCTCACCAGTAATACAGTACCTACCGTAGCAAGAATCAATAATATCAATTAAGTTAACAATTCATAATATTTGCTATTATAAAGTTTGCAAATATGAGAAACCGGCAAACTTTACGATAGTCTAAATATGAAAAGTTTATTAATACTATTAGCGATATCATTCATTCGCTAATCAAATGTTATTTGAAGACATTGAAGACTTATTTGAAGACATTAAATACGACGTTTATGATAGAGAGAACAGAAACACCGGCATTTATTAGTTTAATTTTAATATAAACGAATTTTTTTAAATAAATTTGGTGCCATTTCAGGACATTAATCCACCCAAAGTAACATATTAATGTAACTATTGGATATGTTACTTTCAATGATAAGGCTGCAACTTTATATGAGATTTTAATTTTTTATTGTTGTATTATCCGCTGCTCGTGGGAAAAACATCATAAGAAAAATGTTAATAAAAACAATAACAAATTGAAACAATAACAATAAAATACGAGTTTGCTACTCGCGGGAAGAACAAGATAAAGATCAATATTAGAAGACTAATACGTTGAAAACAGCAACTTTATGGAAAAGACAACTAAAAACAAACCAATAAACCTAAAATAAAACTAATGAATAGTTTTAAAAACTATTGTATGTATCCTAGGTAAATAAGTAAATTAGACCGCGTTCCATTGACCCACCCGCACGGCGTCGAGAGGTACCTATGTTGTAGGGCGGGTCTACTGGGTCGTACGCCGCTTTTCCTGTCGCCCCGAATGTATTAACGGGGCATGACGTACCGTAGTAAGCCCCGCCGCAAGCTGTGTGGTGGCGGCTTCGAGTGCTACTAACCCTTACTTTGCTCGTGGATGTCGTAAAAGACGACTAAGAGCCTTATAACGATCTGGGCCGACTCTATCTGATGCCGTTTAGTCATCAATTACATTCCCAAGGAGGGTTGATGCTCGGAAGCGGCTGGTCATAAAACTATTGCCAATGACTTCTACAATATGTAGTATGAAAGACGAGTACATATTGTATCTACCCCAAGTAATTGGGATAAGAGTAGGATTGATGGTGACGTACCGTATAGCCAAAAAAAAGTTAAATAAGTAAATAGTAAGCTTATCACTTGGTCTTTTACATCCATAATCAACGATCATGTAGTTTGAAAAGCGTTAAACTTGTTTTTAGTTTATGTGCGTGTAATTGATTTAAACATTTTTTTAAATTTAATTTTATAAAGTATATATTTCAATTTGATTTGAAATTATAACAGTCATTACAAATATATACCGCACAGTATAACAATATAAGTTCAAATTTAATAAGATCATAATTCATTTTACCTCTTATGGTGAAGGAAGCTCGAGTCCAGCATTGGCACTTATATGAGCTGAGATGATAATGATGAAATCCATTTAAAGACATGGACGTTTGTGTTTAAAATTTACAGGTGCTTGCAGGGTGGGTCAATGGGGTTGCGCGCCGCCTCTTCCGTCACCCCGGAACCCCGGACCGATTTGGCAGGGTGCGACGTCCATAGCCCACCGCAAACGAAAAAAAAAAGGGCCGCACTGATGATTCTGGCAGCTTTAAAAAAAATAACACTTTCACAGAAAATCTATGGCTGAATAATATCAATTTGTTACTGCACTTCATTTCGTGAGTGTGATAACCGGAGGGCCAAAGCTTACAGTACGCAGCGATTGGCTTTGCCCCTATGAGTGTACAGGTTCATGAGTAGCAGTTACTTTTTATTATGAGACGGCTTGCTTAGAGCAAGCATCTGCTACTAAAGCAGCTGCTATCAAATATCATAAAAAATATAATCAAGTAATTATAATACAATCATAATAAGCTATTCTCTAAAGTCAGATTAAGATAAAAGTACATGACTTTTATCTTATCCAAAGTTTAATAATGTAGATTTAATTAATTCATATTGAATATGATGAGGAATATGATTTATGTAGGTCAGTATGCTAATGTAGGACAAACAATTCAGTCTATCGTCTCAGCCCATATACGTCCCACTGCTGGGCTCAAGTTTCCCTCAAAGTAGGAGAGAAATTGATAAACTGTATCACACTAGCCAGACGTGTATAGAATATCATCTTGAGTTTTCCTTCTATTGCACAGATGTCATATGCATATAATACCTTTTAGTCGCCCTTTACAACACCAAAGATCAAAATAAGAGATCATTTCATCATTATTACAGCCCATAAATGTCCCACTGTTGGGCTTGGGCCTCCTCCGTAATGGGAGGGAAATTAACCTAATATACCGCGCTGGTCAGACGTATTGGTATAGGGTTTAGTTTCGAGTTTTTCTTCTCTTGCATAGATGTTATATGTGTTTTATATCACTTAGTCTTCTCTTACGATCAGCCACGGGTAAGAAATGGGGTGGTGAATAGTATTCTTACTCCGTTACCACACGGGAAAATAAGAGATGGTGAATTGTATTATTTCTACCTCACCACACGATTAAGAATCCCGTTAGTTGGATCTACGTTTAACTACGAAATAATTAATGAATTCATCTTGACTTTGTAGTAGTAGTAAGTAACTAAGTAGTACTTCGACAATTTCACATTATATGGAAACACATATCCATTTACAGAGTATTTTCGCAGGTGTGATAACATATCAGGTATAGTTACTATACAATAAAGGGGGTAATTAATTGTTCTTTTCGTATTTAAATCAAAGTTTGAGATTTCTCTGTCATGAACAGTAGGTATTTTATACTTTTGAAAATTAAAGGAGATTAATAATAAATTTATTTTACTTGTAACATTCGCTTATAATATGTATTTTATAGAGCTTTTTATTTTTGAAATATAAAGCTATCTAAATCTATATTTTGTCATTCGATGATCATTGATCACCAATATTTTTATTATTTGAAATCTTTAAATTTAAAATAAAATCAAAATTAAAACTTTCTACCGACTAAACAGATTGTTAGTATATATGGACGGCGGAAGGTAGACAAAATCATGTTAATAGATTTATATTTTTTTCTCAAACATGCTTGGAAATTTGAGGATTATTTTGACAACCTTCTTCGAGATAAATCGAAATTGCTGTACTTACCAAATACAAGCGAGCAGCGGCTGGCAAAAAATTTATAAAAATGCATTTCTGTCGTGTTTTAGCGGGCGAATAAATATAAATGTAATTGTGTATTTTAAAAATGAAACAAGTTTTATTTAAATTTCGAACTGGCTTGAAAAAGAAACCTGTTTGATAATGAAAAAAAAACAAATGATCCCTTTAGCATGTGGAAAATGTTGTTCGTTGTTCTTCATGTATACAGTTCCACTTAGTACTACTTAGTTTTAATTTCCGCGCATTATTTGAGAAAAGCACTATACAAGCCTTGGCCACAACTAGGAATTGATGGACTTACGTATGTGTGCCTCGGCTACGCCTCGGCCCACATTTATACATTGGTCCGCCAATGCCTCTTTTGCTGACCGCTGCAGTATTGTACTATTTCATTATCAAAGTATGAAACTATACTATGAAGTATAATATGGACAAAATAATATTTTTGCATGCAGCGACTGTCAGTTGATTGTAGCTAGCCAAAGCAATAGCACTAGCAATGTTCTACAACAAACTTTAGACTACAGAAACTACGAAAACCGGAACAAACACTTTTTAACATTCCCAATATTGTTCCTCCCGTAAGCCAGGATGCACAATGGTCTCCATAATTGACACCGAGGTTTGATCCTCAGACAGTCCCGGGCGATGATTGTAATTGTCTTGGGACCCACAGCAAATTTAATTGACAAAGTTTAAAGAGGAGGAGTTGGAAAGAAGGAACAAACAGCTTAATTAAAGTGTTCTATAAAAATAATATAAGAAATTCACATATCTTTGAAAATACCTATTTAAAAATTACATATACAAGCTTACTTTCCTGTACGAAGAGCTCCTGATCGGATGGCAGGAAAGGTGGGATTCATCAATGAATAGCCATCATCTACATCTATTTTGCCCATCTACTTGTAAGCGTTTAGAGAAAATATGTCTGGATTTGACCATAAGGTCAGCAGCCCAATTCTTCACTGACTATGAGAATTTTAGAAATTAATCATTTTATTTTAAACTAGCTAAACTAATAAGTAGCTTCATTATTTCGTCAATATTCCATGTCTAAGTGCGATTTCGTACAAATAGCGTACCTTCTCGTTTAGGAGTGCAGTCTCTGGCGTAACGAGAGCGACCTTATGTTAGACAGTGCAAGCCACGTCTCGGATAGTCTACTGGATAGATCTTGTAGCAATTCCAGGCAATTTTGTGGGTCCAGGCGTTTCTGCCATACTGCATATTGCATCTTGGTACTATATTGTTATGCTTCTGGAAGCTGTATGTATATCCTTTTATTTATTAATTCATTAGCAAATTTTGCTTTATGTCTCCCATTTAGCATAAGAAAGGCGTGGTACTTTTTCAATTCCTTCAGTTTTTCTATTCTAATTAATGTTTTCGCGTGTTCCAAGATAACTAAAAGCGTTTCCTGAGACTTTCTGAGAGACAAACCTCGGTGTCATCCATTTTTTTTTTCCGCAAGGTGGGACCATGGATGTGGTCGCGCCCCGGCAAATCGGCCCGGGGCGACGGAAGAGGCGGCACGCAATCCCATGGACCCACCCTGCAAACACCTCTCTTCGCCGTGCGGGCGGGCGACCAGTACCCGATCTTTATCTTCGGTGGCCGGCCCGGCGGGCCCTATACCCTTGCGGGTTCCTCTTGTGTCGACGCCCCGACAGCTTTCGCCGTCGGTCGGTCGCGTCGCCCTCACGCGATGGCTTCACGTCGGGTGACCGGACAATTCCCCGGTCCGATCACCCGAAGCCTCGGTTAGGGCGGCATCAGGCGCAGATATTCGCGACTGCGCCGCCCCGGCCGCTGACGGCGGCCCGGGGAACGAGAATCCTCCCGGAATCGTTCCGCCGCCTCCTTCCGCGAGATGACAGCCTCGCAGAAGGCAGCGACCGCGTCCCAGTTCCTGACGCTGTCGACCATCGCTTTCGCGACAGCCGGCAGCGTCAGGTCGGCACCGACGATAGCGACGAGGTCGCGGCGCTGCCCGTCCCAGCCCGAACATTCCTCGAGCGTATGTTGTGCCGTGTCCTGTCCCGTGTCCTCGTCACTACCGCAATGGTGGCAGGACGGAGTCCAGTCCCTCCACACGACCGTGTGCAGGTATTTGCCGAAGCAACCGTGCCCCGTCAACACCTGCACCAGTTGGAAAGTGAGGACCCCGTGCCACCGCTCCATCCACTCCATCAGTACGGGCCGGAGGGCCTCAACGGTAATAACACCGTGTCTAGGCCTCTCCAGCCGCGTAACCCAACGGGCGATGACGTCTCGGCAGGCATCTTCGCGCCAGGTGGCTATCTCGCTCAACGATGGGGAGCCACCTTCGTCGCGCACTGAGGTAACCCGTCAGTAGAGGTCGGAGAGCATCTCCGCCTCTAGGTCCCACGGGAGTGTCCCGGCCAGTAGGCATGCTGCCTCGGTCGATACCATGCGGTACCCGCGAATGGCTCTGACCGCCATGGCTCTCTGTGGTCTCCACAGAACAGCCCTGAGCTGGGCGCTCAGAGCTCTCGCCCACATGGGTGCGCCGTACATGGCCATCGAACGGATCACCCCCGCATACAGCCATCGGCCCTCGAAACTGTGTCCACCCACATTCTGCATGAGCCGCGATAGGGCGGACGCCGCGCTGACCAGCCGGGGTGCGATTCGGCGGAAATGCTCCCGGAACCACTATCGCCCGTCGAGCACCAGACCCAAATACTTCATATGGGCCTGGATACTGATCTGGATGGAGTTGACGACTATTGAGGCGCCGATGGGCAGCCTTACGCGTGGCCCATGGAGTAATAGGGCCTCCGTCTTATTCAAGGCCACCCTGAGCCCCAGCGCCTCGATTCGCCTGAACACCTCATCGGTGCCGAGAGTGGCCAGGCTCGCCGCCTCTTCGAGTGTCCTACCCCGGGCTGTGACGAGCGTATCGTCAGCATAGCATATCAAGCTCAGCCCGGGGGGGAGGCTCCCTCTCAACGCCCAGTCGTACCCGATGTCCCACAGAGTCGGCCCTAGAACTGACCCCTCTGGAACACCGCACGCCATGGGCGTCCGCACAATGTCCCCTGCGGGACTCGCGCAGAGAACACTGCGCCCCTCCAAATAGTCCGCCACCATTCGCCTCAGGTACAAGGGCACCCCATGAAATCGGGGCGCCTCCCTGATGCAGCTGAATGGCAGACTATTGAATGCCTTGGTGATGTCCAACGACACCGCCAACAGTACTCCTCCGTCGGTGACAGCCTCCGCGGCCGTCTGCCTCAGTCATAGCAGGGCCCCGATGGTCGAACGCCCCCTTCTAAAACCGAATTGAGCGTCCGACAGATCGGGCCCCACCTCGCCCAGATGTTGGACGATGCGGGCAGCGAGGATGCGCACCAGCAGCTTACCCACATCGTCAAGGAACACGATGGGCCTATAGGCCGACGGCGAATCCGGGGGCCGTCCCGGCTTTGGCAGGAGAACCAACCTCCCCTCCTTCCAGCACTCAGGGAACCGTCCAGACGCCAAACAGGTGTTGTACAGTTGCCTAAGGCGAGGCTCGAGGTGCTCGAGGAGCTACGTCAGCACCCAGATTGGTATTCTGTCCGGGCCGGGGGCCGTGGTGGCGGAACGAATCCGGACCATAGCCGTCCCCACTTCCGACTCCGTCACGGGCGGAACACTCTCGTCGGCCTCTCGGTCTTGATCTGGCGAAGCCATGACCGGGGGCGTGTATCCCGACTGCCGTGGAAACAGCTCCTCGACCACCCTATAGAGGAAGTCCGGCTGGAGGGTCTCGGTGATTCCCTGCGCGCGAAGCTTGTTCAGCGACGCGCGATACGGGCGACCCCAGGGGTCACGGTCGAGACCGTCACCCCTGGGGTCGCCCGTATCGACAGCATCTCCTGCCAACTCGCATCCTTGGCGGCTCGGATGGCCAGCCGAAAGGCAGTCCGCGCACTGCGGTACGCCTCGTACAGCTGGCCCTCCCGCTCAGCGTCGCGGTGACGCCGCCGGCTGTGGGTGTAGCACCTTCGGGCACTGATACACGCCGCACGAAGGTCCGCCAGTCTTGGGGACCACCCACCACCTTGGTAGACCCCCTACCTCGGAGGTAGACGCCGCACCCTGGGCATGGCCGCATCGCAGTCACCTCGATGTCATCCATGGAGAATATTGTGGATAGGAGTTATAATTGTAGAATTATTCCAAAAAAAAAATCCTTTATTGTTAAAACAAGCAATTGATGATTAAATATTGATAATTAAGAATTCTTAGTACTTATTCTTTTAAAATCATTATTAATTAATCTAAACATGTATGAGAAGCAACTGTATGCAATTACATGTTATATTACATCAATGATGTTTCAGAAGATGTGACGCTTTACCTTACTTGAAAGTGAAATGTTGGGTTCCATTTAATGACCATGGCCACCGAAGACAAAGATTGGGTACCGGTGGTCCGCTCGCACGGCGAAAAGAGGTGTTTGCAGGGTGGGTCCATGGGGTTGCGCGCCGCCTCTTCCATCGCCCCGGGCCGATTTGCCGCGGCGCGATCACATCCATGGTCCCACCTTGCGAAAAAAAAAAAAAAAAAAAAAAGGGTTCCATTTAATGTCCGCATTTAATTTAACAATAATATATCTTGATTTTTTTTCCGTGTGGTGACGGAGTAAGAATACTATTCACCTTCCCATATCTTACCAATGGGTGATCGTACGAGACGACTAAGTGATATAAAACGCATATAACATCTATGCGAGAGAAGGAAAACTCGAAAAAAAAAGCCTATACCAACACGTCTGACCAGCGCGGTATAGTAGGTTAATTACCCTCCTATTACGGAGGAGGCCTGAGCCCAGCAGTGGGACATTTATGGACTGTGATGATGATGATGATGATATCTTGAATATGTTGTAAGATAGGTGAGTGGAACCATTGTTGGTTTTTTTTTTTGCGCTAAACAATCACTTAAATGCTGATGTAGAGTAAGAAAAAGTATAATTATTATTATCTCAACTCATATCTACAAGTCACGAAGGCTCGAGCATCTTTCAGAATGGGAGGGTCATATAGATGTATGGTACAGGATTTGTTTTCAGGTTTTCTCTTTCTTGCATAGATGTTATATTCGTGTTATATCTTTTAGTCGTCTTTTACAATATCCACGACCAAGGTAGGGGTAGTGAATCGTATTCTTACTCTATCACGATATCAAGTAGAATACGTATATTTCAGTATATGAATGTCCGCACTGATCAAGGAGGTCAAGGCATCGGTACTGATGGTCAGCCCAATGACCATTGGATGATAGTTTGGTAGATTGTGAGGCCAAACGCTGGCCTTTCCTCGTTTCGGACAGAGGGGACGGGATATGTCTAAACTATAGCCTGTTAAACAAATTTATGAATGATGGTCAAAATACATAGATTAAGAGAGTTTTTGATTTGAAAAATGTGCATCAATCTACTATATTTTAATAAAATGGTATAACCATTGACCGTGACAAAAATAAATGTGTACCAACTTATTGAATGTGTGTAAATAACGTGAGCTTGTTTAAAGCAAAGTTCTGTAATAATATACTATACTCCTACACTAATATAATATTTGAAATAAAACCGTACCTATATAAACCTTCATATCAGCGCGGTAAAGGTATACAATTTCCATGAAGAGAAGAAGAAAAGTGCGCGATATGAAGGGAATTTGCAGATGAACAAAAGTATAGATACCTTCTACTAACATTGTGAATTTTATTACGATGTATTTTCAGTTATAATTACCTAAATAAGCGTATGGAGAGTTTTGAAAACTGTATTTGGCTTCACACCTACTTTGTGTAATGCAATCACAGCGATTCGGTTCTCTTTATCACCACACTCAATTTTAATATCGCTAAATATTGTACAATGCATTGGCGCCAAAATTAGAAAACACAATAAACAATCATATAAAAATGACAGATTCCAAATTCAAATGTAATATTTTGTTTATTTTCAATTGTAACGATATTTATGGCCAGTATATGTGTATGTATTATATATATATATATATATATATATATATATATATATATATATATATATATATATATATATATATATATATATATATATATATATATGTATATACATATATACAGGGTGTCCCAAAATTCAACGATAAGCCGGCACCAGCAGGTGGACCTACATATGACTACTCGAGAACAAAAAAGAAAAAAATTCTACCTTGATTTTTTTTTTCATTACGACAAAAAAACCGATTTCTTTAAAAATCGACATCTTTTATTATATTATTAAGTGCCATTGCTACAATTTTACAAGTAATTCTGTGTTTTTTTTTGTATTGGTAAGGTAAGTAGCACTACTATCGATCACAACCATTAAAAATTCCAGAATATCTATAGTTTTTACACAAAAATCAACCAAAACTATGTTTTTTTCATAAATTATGTAAGATTTTGACTTTCAGCTCACTTTCACTCATCACAGTGAAAAAAAAAAGTATGGACACTACTGTGGCAAATAGTATTAAAAATTGGCGCAACTAACTACAATTCTAAAATGGTATAACATTCTAGGCAAACTAGCCACAAAAATATACTTAGGTGTACTATTTCAAAATAACAACCATACTTCGAAAATTGTTAGTGTTGATAGTAATCACTTTTACTATGTAGCCCAAATGTTTTTGTTGCAAGTTCTCAGAATTTGAATGAGACATGTGCGTAGTCCATAAGATAACATAAGTTAGACAGAGATAGAGAGATTATACGTTAGAGGGAGATAGATAGATGCTAATTGTTTAGTAACATTAATGCAGGTAGAGAAGTAATTAATGTCCTCAGCAGCACAGCAAGTCAGTACGCTCTACTTCTTTGTTTACTGCACACCGTTCTGTTTTAATTAAAGTGGCTCTGATACTAACGACTTTGGATTGAATTAAGTGACCTGGAAATTGACCTGACTTGGCATTATTTTAGACTGTGATTTTGTGTTTTTTTAAAGAAGTTTTGCCTTATTTTCAAGTGTTTAGCATTCATTATGCCGCTACCATATACAGCGTTAGAATACGCTAATATGCACCTAATTTATGGAGAATGCCGATGCAATGCCAACGCTGCTAGCAGATTATATCGAGCAAGGTACCCTACTCTTCAAAGGTATCCGGATTATCGCGTATTTATTAACGTGCATCAAGCATTTTCGGAGGGTCGTATACCATCTGACAGGAGAACCGCTGGAAGACCTAGATCGGAACACGATGAAGAAGTTCTCAAAGAAATAGAAAGCGATACAACTACCTCTGTACGTGGCATACAAGTAGCAACGGGAATTCCAAAAAGTACTGCACATAGAATTTTAAAACGTCACCAGTTTCATCCATATCATTACAGGCGCGTGCAGGCGTTATTACCGCGGGACTATCCACTGCGGGTCGCATTTTGCCGTGTAATGCTGCAAAAACACAGGGAAGATCCCCAATTCTTAGACAAAGTTTTATGGTCGGATGAAACAACCTGCAAGAAAGATGGCTATTTAAATCTTCACAATCTTCATAGCTGGAACAATGAAAATCCGCACCTGGTGAGAGAAGACAAATCCCAATATCAATTTAAGGTTAACCTATGGACGGGCATAATAAATGGAAAAGTGATAGGGCCCTTTGAGTTACAAGGAAACATAGATGGCAATAGCTATTTGAACTTCTTACAAAATGAGTTACCAGGATTATTAGAAGACGTGCCCTTAAGTGATTTGCAAAACATGTGGTTTCAAAACGATGGTTGCCCAGCTCACTATGCCCGCCCTGTGCGAGAGTACTTAGACCAAGAGTACCCAGGGCGTTGGATCGGGCGACTTGGTCCTATCTTATGGCCACCCCGTTCACCCGATCTAAATCCCCTGGATTTTTTCTATTGGGGTTGTCTAAAGGACAGAGTCTACTCAAAACCCATTGCAACCTTGGACGAGCTTCGCCAAAAAATAATTCAGGCTGTGGATCACATGAACAGAATCAGATATGCAAGAAAAATAAAACGTTCATTTTTAAGGCGATGTCGTGCCTGCATTACTGCCAATGGCAAACAATTCGAACATTTATTGTAATTTTAATAATATAGTAAATTCTAATCTCTCTATATCTATCTCTTTCTAACGTATGTTATCTTATGGACTACGCACATGTCTCATTCAAATTCTGAGAACTTGCAACAAAAACATTTTGGCTACATAGTAGAAGTGATTACTATCAACACTAACAATTTTCGAAGTATGGTTGTTATTTTGAAATAGTACACCTAAGTATATTTTTGTGGCTAGTTTGCCTAGAATGTTATACCATTTTAGAATTGTAGTTAGTTGCGCCAATTTTTAATACTATTTGCCACAGTAGTGTCCATACTTTTTTTTTTCACTGTGATGAGTGAAAGTGAGCTGAAAGTCAAAATCTTACATAATTTATGAAAAAAACATAGTTTTGGTTGATTTTTGTGTAAAAACTATAGATATTCTGGAATTTTTAATGGTTGTGATCGATAGTAGTACTACTTACCTTGCCAATACAAAAAAAATCACAGAATTACTTGTAAAATTGTAGCAATGGCACTTAATAATATAATAAAAGATGACGATTTTTAAAGAAATCGGTTTTTTTGTCGTAATGAAAAAAAAAATCAAGGTAGAATTTTTTTCTTTTTTGTTCTCGAGTAGTCATATGTAGGTCCATCTGCTGGTGCCGGCTTATCGTTGAATTTTGGGACACCCTGTATATATATATTGCAAGTTGTGTATTATTAGGGTTCCGTACCTCGAAAGGAATAAAACGGAACCCTTATAGGATCACTTTGTTGTCCGTCTGTCCGTCTGTCTGTCTGTCTGTCAAGACTCTTTTTCTCAGGAACGCGTGGGGAGGTATCAAGCTGAAATTTATATCAAATACTCAGGTCTACTGTCCCTTAGAGCTGTGAAAAAATCAAACTTTTAAGCTAACGCAATCAAAAGATACAGCTATTTATGTCGCAAATTTCTGCAAATTTTTGACACTCTCAGGGGAATCAAAACCTGCCACCGAAGTTAAAAATCGGGTCCCGGTGACCCGCTCGCACGGCGACGAGAGAGGAGTTTTTTACGGTGGGTCTATGGGGTCACGCGCCGCCTTCTCCGTCACCCCGGACCGATTTGGCGGGGCGAGACTAATCCATAGTCCACCAAAAAAAAAAGAAAAAAAAAGGGGAATCAAAACCTACAGGGTACTTCCCGTGAACTCAGAATCTTGAAATTTGGAACGAAGCAACGTCTTATAGCACAGATTAAGGAAAAAATGTGAAATCTGTAAATTTTTGATTACATTATATAAAAAAAATATTTTAATCATTTTAAACTCACTACCCCTTTTCACCTGAACGTGTATGGTTAACAAGTAGCAGTTAATTTTGCACCGGCAATTAACAGGCAGCCTGACCGAGTGGTCTAAGGCGCTGGTTTAAGACACCGTAGGCATGAGTTCGAATCTCACCGCCGCACTATGGTCAAGCCCCATACAAAGCCTTCTCAAAAACATTTCATGTGAAAGGCGTTGTAATGGAATAAAATTAATAAATTAATATAGTCTAATAAATAGGCTTTCTTTTCGCAATTTTTTAGTTTTTTTTAGTTAATCATAATGTATATAAATAGGCATTTTGATGCCTATGCTAACTCATGTTTAATAACGTAATTTTGACGCAATACGTTACTACAATTCAACGCCACATTACTCAGAAGTTTTTCATATAAATATACAAGTATTATACATTTTTGGAATGCTTATGATCTCCTCATAACGTTTCATAATATTATAAATATTGGTTTAATAAAATACAATTAACCAACATAGTTTAAGATGGTATATTTTTAGTGTTCATTTTTTTTTAACGAGACTTTTACCCTTTACCGCTGCTTGCCGCTGTCGAGATATTTATTGTTTTAAGATCTTTATACATTAGTAAATGCAAGGCAAAAAAAAAATTTTGCTCATACTTGCTCCTTTTTACACACGGGGCCAAAACATATCGCGTAATAAAAAAAAAATATCAATTTTGTTTTATCTTTCATAAAATTATTGTGTATCTATTAAGGTCGAATTGATTACAGTGCAGTTTTTGTGGTTTTGATACAGTTTTGACCACTTTACTTGATAATTTATGTTCACTTATTATCTATTAAGGTCAAATTGAAAACAGGTTATGGGAAGAGTGCAAGTTAGTAGTTTTTGCACATATCACTATTTCATTGGCCTATAAAAGGAAGGCGAACCTTGAAACATTCTGAGTTGTTGGTTAGACATTCAGTTGCCCTAAAAAGCAGAAGCACTTATTTTCAAATATTGGCAGAAGTTGACTGATTTGAAAAATGGGTGAATTTGTTTGTAGCAAACGAGAGTTGTGCAATTTATTGATAAATGGTCATAACATAGAAGACTACATACAAAAAAATTTCAATCTGTCACCAGAAGATATGGCTACTGTGGTCTCCTACATTCAAAGAAACTTGTTATCTAAATGTAACGAACGCTGGAGAAATGCATCTCGAATAAAAGAACGCTTTGAAAGTAAGAACGCCAACTGGTTAGATGGTCAATTTCGTGTTCCACTAGAGTGTCGAGTCACAGTTACTGACCCTAAAACGCCTGGAAGTGGTGGTGGTGGCAGACCTTCGAAACCATACGAAGCATCTTCAGAAAAAACAAAGAAACGAAAAAACATGGAATTGATACAAGAGTACGGACTGGACTGTGTGCTCAATGCATATGCTCAAGAGTTACGGTCTATGGGTGAGACGGAGGAGGCCACAATCGTTAATATTATACGAACTTCATCAAGAAATGATAAGAACAAATTTCTTAAATATATAACTGAGAACCCTGAAGACGTTACACCTTTTACAAAGGAAGAAGCACTACGGACATTTATTGACTTAGACCTTAACAAAGAACAGTATGGGAAACTTCGACTTTGTTTGAAGGACAAAAACTGCTCAGTGTTTCCTTCTTATCCAACTTTACTCGAAGCGATGAAGATGTGTTACCCACCAGATTCGAGCATAACCATTACTAACATAAGTGCAAAAGTGAATCTGCAAGACTTGTTAGATCATACTGTGGCACGTATATTACAAATTGGTTCAGTTTATAAAAACGGTTTAAGAAAGTTGAAACTATTCTGTAAATGGGGTTGTGACGGGTCATCAGGGCAGAGTGAATACAAGCAAGTTTTGCCCGAAGAAAGCGATTTTATATCAGATACAAATCTTTTTATTGCTTCACTTGTACCCATTAGACTCATAGATGAGACAACTAATACTGTTGTTTGGAAGAATGAAACCTGCTCATCTGTTAGATATTGCAGACCTATATTGTTAGAGTTTGCCAAAGAAACTCCTGAAAAAACCACGTCTGTTGTGGCTGATATCAACGATAAAAAAAAACTGTCTCCTTCCCTGATAAATAAGAATGGTGAGGTAATCGAAATTACGCATGACCTATTTTTAACCATGATTGATGGTAAAGTGGCACAAGTTTTAACTGAAACTCGTTCGAGCGCTTCTTGTACAGTTTGTGGAGCTACTCCTCGGCAAATGAATAACTTAGAGGCAGTTAGGACACGAGATGTTAACGAAAGTTCATTTCAATACGGACTGTCAACACTACATGCTTGGATTAGGAGTATAGAGATGATCTTACACATTTCCTATAACTTGTCTTTTGAAAAGTGGTCAGCTACTACACCTGAAAATAAAAAAATCAAAGACGAAAAGAAAAAAACTGGTGCAAAAGCGGTTTAGGGAAGAAATGGGACTGCTTGTCGATAAACCTCGTCAAGGCACTGGAAATAGTAATGACGGAAACACCGCTCAGACATTTTTTCAGAATTACTCGTGCTCTGCAAACATTACAGGTGTAGACGTAGAACTTATAAAACGAATGTACATAATACTACAAACTATGTCATCTGGTATGGCTATTGATTCAAAAAACTTCGGTGAATACGCATATAGTACAGCCCAACTATACGTAAATAATTATAATTGGTATTATATGCCTTCTTCCATACATAAAATACTTATTCACGGAGAAAAAATCATTGAGTACTATGCTATTTTACCTATCGGTCAATTGTCCGAAGACGCGCAAGAATCCCGAAATAAGGATTACAAAAAGTTTAGACTGCATCATTCTAGAAAGTGTTCAAGAGCGGCTACCAATGAAGACGTGTTCCATACCTTATTGTACACTTCTGATCCATATATATCAAGTTTGAGAAATACCTCAGAAACAATATCGAAAGAACTATTAGATGAAGCCAAGGCCCTTCTTGCTGTCAATGAAAATCTGTAGGAGCTTGCTGAATTGTGTATATAATTTTTTTTTTCTAGTTTGGTACTATGTTCTACTATTTTATCTAAATTAAACAAGCATATTTTGTATTTTTTTCTTATATAATGCATGTCTATTTTATTTTATTTTTTTAAATTAATTTATAAACAGAATTTTTAAAATCAAAGTTATTTCATTTAAACCTTAAACATTCAAGTATATCTGTGCAAAATTACAGCTCATTTAGTTTTGAAACAACTGAGATACGGAGTTTTGAGACGAAACATACGCGATTTGCCCACTGTGCGCCGCCGAGCTCTTTTTGCTATTATTTTTGCAAAATTTATCTATAATAATTTAATAATATAATATTATAAATAAAATAGTTTAAAAACGTGTTCATTAAATGTTTTAAAAATTAGTAGTTTTAATATTTATTAAAACTACTAATTTTTATTTACTACTAATTTAGG
The DNA here is from genome assembly GCA_905163515.2 of Lymantria monacha. Classification (NCBI taxonomy): domain Eukaryota; kingdom Metazoa; phylum Arthropoda; class Insecta; order Lepidoptera; family Erebidae; genus Lymantria; species Lymantria monacha. The sequence continues at coordinate 49,988,450 of LR991081.1, read as the reverse complement.
TGTAACTTGAATTAATATCAAAGAAAAAAGAAACTTGAATTCATCATCATCATTCTCCTACTCTTATCCCAATTACTTCCGACGTCCGCCCCGGGGTTACGTCGCTCAAGTGGAGGGTACCTCTCAGGGAGTATTCTATCGGGCCGGCCACTGACGACAAGTTCACGCTGCTCCAGTGGCTGGTCCAACGACGTAGGCGAGTTTCGTGGGTGGGTTACGGGTATGCGTGCGTACGACCCTCTGTCGCCCCGGACGGAGTGGTGCGAGAAAAGCGCCGACCATAACCCACCCCTAAAAAAAAAAATCCCAATTACTTGAGATCGATACAATATGTACTCTCCTTTCATAGTACATAATGTAAAAGTTATTGGCAATAGTTTTATGACCGGCCAGACGTCAACCCTCCTTGGGAATGTAATTGTTGACCAAACGAGATTTTTAGTTTTACGGAACCCTTCGTGCGCGAGTACAACTTGCACTTGGCCGATTTTTTTTTTATTAGTTTATGTTTTCCTTTTAAAAAAGTAGAAAAAAATAGATATTTTGTTTTAAATAGTTTAAGTAACATTTAGTTACTTGTAGTTATCTGTAAATTGAAAGAGCACAAAACATTTGATTTTTTTTTTACTATATTGTATGTTTGTATATTTTTCGTTAATAATCCTAAAAATAAATAAATATTTTTCAATGAGTCAATGCTTTGTAATCTTAAAAGTGATAACTAGTAGACAACCCGTTTTTAATTCTATGTGAGTATTAGTGACAGCCTAAAAATTTTAGTTACAGATATAGATAATATTATCTTGTAGATTATGTGCCTGTTTCTTAATTGAAAATAACGATAACCTACTTTTTTTAATAATTTTGGTCGTGGATATTGTAAAAGACGACTAAAAGATATAACACGAATATAACATCTATGCAAGAAAGAGATAACCCGAAAACAAATCCTGTACCAACTTACTCGTATACCATATGACCCTCCCATTTTGAAAGATGCTCGAGCCTTCGCGGCTTGTATGAGCTGAGCTGGGATAATAATAATCATAATCACCATCATCATCACAGCCCATAAATGTCCCACTTTTGGGCTCGTTGCTCCTCCGTAATGGGAGGGAAATTAATCTACTATACCGCGCTGGTCAAACGTGTTGGTATAAAAATGGCAGGCAAAAAAAAAAAAAAAAAAATTGCCTTTTGAACAATGTAGACGAGGTAACTCAAAAACAACTCCTCAGATCTTGATACAATTTAAATGAGACCACATGAAAAGTACTAGCTTAAAAAAAAAAGAAACATTAAAATCGAATCATCTAGAAAAAGTGCTGAGCTAACACACATAAAAAGAATATAGACGAATTCTCAATTCATCTATATTCTTTTTAAGTCGGTTAAATAAATAAAACTTGAGTTTATACTACCTACAGAAATTTTTTTTTTAGTATTATTAATTTAAGAGGAATGATGATGACTACCTATGATGGTATGTAGTAGGTATATGGTAAGTCTTATAGTAGCACCAATGATAAGCTTTAACAATAGCATGGATATAGCTACATCGATCATGGTAGAATTGACAAATCCCAAAGAATCAGATGTATTTTTTTATTAAACGAAACGTTAGAATGTCCTACAATAGTTCACGGTGGTGTGAGTGGCAGCACGATTGGAACGGATTTCCAATAGGTCTAGGTTCGAATCCCACTTTTGACAATCATTTTTCGCTCATAATCGGGTTTTTATAAATAATCAAGCATATTAAATGCTAAATTTCAGTAATTTGAAACGTTTTTAAATGAAACACAAACTAACATACATAGAATCCACCATCTAATTATTTAGATTCAGTAATAAAATCTTTTATTGTTCTTTTATCCGTGTGGTGACGGAGTAAGAATACAAATCATCAACCCCTTACCAATAGGTGATCGTAAGAAACCACTAAGGGATACAAAAGGCACATAACATCTATGCAAGAGAAGAAAAATTCGAAACAAAACCCTATACGAACACGACTGACTAGCGTGGTATAGTAGGTCAATTTCCCTAATCCCTACCATTACGGAAGAAGCTCGAGCCCAACAATGGGACATATTATGAGCTGAGATGATGATGATGAATGAAGTCTTATTCAGTGCTAAACCATTAGCACAGATATGATATGTAACAAAATATTTCTTTACTCATACGCTTACAGAGCTGTAATGATAATTAACAGTCAACATGTATGAACAACATTAAGGTTACATTTCTTATCTATATACTAAAATGTTGATAATTAATATAGGTATATAACTACGCTATCTATTTACACGGCTAAGCTATCTGATTATTTAATGGATTTATTATGAAATAAAAAACATATTTTTGCAATATGGGTCATATATATAGGTATACATTTAAAAACACGAAGTAGTCATGACGACTGCTGACAGAATTGAAAACTTAAACCTATGAAAATAATGAATATTATAAATTAAAATAGAACAACAAGTACGTATTTCAGCTAATTTCACGACGCTCACACTGTTTACTTCACTGCATAGCAAGAATACTAAGATTATGTGCTTGGGATCTACCGACTCACTCTCTTTCTCTCTCTGCTTATTTTCTACCTTTGTTTATCTTTCTTTATCTCTCCCTCTTACGTTGGAATATTGGATGCTACTCGTTGCTAACGCTCGCGCTGGCTTGTAACAGTTATACTACGCGCATGCGTTCGAGTGCCATTGCGTTGAACGTTTAACGCAACCTTGTTGGAAGTCGCATTTGAAGTTTACACTTCAAAAAGTAAGTATTAGTTTCATCAAAATTCTATTGTATTCTTCTTTTGCAATTAAATCTCACTAGTAAACGTTCCTTATCCCTTCCCGTGGATATCGTAAAATACGACTAAGGAATATAATATGGATATGACACCTATGCAAACTGTGTGACTAGCGTGGTATATTAGGTCAATTACCTGCCTATATATGTATATGATTGGACCTTATCCATTATGACATGAAAATTTAATTTATCCCTAATATTTTCACTACCGTCGTCGTTATATGAGATGTTTGACGGTACAGATGGTTAGTGGTTAACGTCTACGATGCGATTCCTATGGAGGACAATACTTTGTGTGATCCACAAATTGTTATTCTAAATTTGTAATTTGTGTCCGTTAAATTGATTGTCACAGTACCCCACAATACAAGGATTATTTCGGATTCGTATTTTAATAAAAAAAAAATATTAAAAGACGACAAATAACTTTATATGCAAAAGAAGGAAATCTCTAAACCTAACCCGCATATATGTTGATATAAGAAGCCATGGCTGAATTACATTAAGCAGATATTTATTGTTTACATAGTTTACAATAATTTTTCTTCCAAGTTACCAAAACGACGCGACAAATGTTTGGTTGTCATTTCATATTCTTAATCAAAAAAGGTAAAGTAGTTCTATCCATCTATGGGCCTATCGATGATCGCTATTGGATATAATCGCCAGTATCATCATCCAGCTTGTATCCTTGTATATTACTTGTAGTCTACGAAATATGACCTCGTATATACCGTACATATTGCAAAATTTTTTGGTAATAATTTTATGAACAGCCGCCTGTCAGACCTTGGGTATGTAATTGTCGATCAGACGGATAGAGTTGACCGAGGTAAGAGCAAATTGCAGCAGCACTCGTCGGTTTAATGGTAATAATTCAACTGATTTTTTCTACCGCCAGGGGAAAGTAAAAATTATGTCGCTAGCATGTCATTGTATTTTTTAACTAGTGACTATACAAGGGACTATATAGTTATAACTTATTAATTGATCGTTCCATAAAAACACAGATTCTCACTATATATTAGCAGATATATCAATGCTCAGTTATTCTATTGTAATATTGTCATGAAGTGTATATTAATTTAACCAAAAAGAAGACAAGGTCTTTAAAACATGGCATTAGAATGTCATGCATTGTTATTAGTTAGCGATTTACATATAACTGCTAATTAATATCATAATATTTAGTAGCAGTTATATGTAAATCGCTAACTAATAACAATTGGATAACAATGAAATAGTTTTACACTTACTATAATGGTATAAATGTTTTTTTATAATGTAAAAAGCTTCATCATCTTCACTATAATCGTGATAACTCATACACCTTTTGTTGCTAAACTCGAATTTCCTCCATAATTGACTACTAGGTCAATTGCGGAGGTTCCACGTTCGAGTTCCACGTTAAAATTGACTTATTACTCCACGCTCATTAAAGGGCTTGGCATAGGGTTTTATTTCAAGTTTGCCTTCTCTTACACATCTATGCAATGCCATCTGGTATTGCATATATCCTTTGGTGGTGTTACAACACCCACTGGCAAGGATGAGGCCCTTTTTATTTCGTCACTACACGGAAAGGGGCCTAAGTTCTTATAAAAAAAATTAAACTTCAAATTGTAGTAAATTGAACGTTGCTCTTTGAAGATCGTTTTTTTTGCTAGGAAGCTCAAATGTGTTATCGGGCTAGTCTGCTAAGAAATAAATAATAGTAAGGATGAACTCTCAGCATTTCCCACCACGGCTTGGAGAAAGAGGGGTTCCCCAAATTGCTTATGTAAATTTTCAGTTCCACGTAAGAAGAACCTATATATAATAAATAATATAACGAAACCAGGAAAAAAAAGTCTTTCTTAGAATAATAAAGATTACCACGTATAATTTATCGCTTATCTAGTTTTAAATTACTATCAATCAATTTGTGTACGAAAGACGTCACATGTTCACGTCACACCCAAAACTCGCGGGGAATGCCCGAGTAATTTAACTTAGTCATGTTATATAACAATAATTATTGTGCTCGCATGTTCAATCGTATGGGTTTTTTTGTACCTCTATTTTACACTAAATGTATCTTTACAAGAATATGTTACTCATTACTTCCTAAATGAGTATACAATGTTTACGTGTTAAAAATTTGCTTATCTATTAATTTTAGTACGTAAACTATCATTGTCTCTATACTTCTGTGTTTACAATCATGATCATTTAAGTTTATACAGGATGTAACAGAGAATGAAACAGCTGGTCAGAAGGGTGGTAGGTAATCATAGTAGGAACACATAACAAAAATTTGAAGGGAAAATGTCGATTCGTTAATGAATTAGAGGCATTTAAAGTTTTCAATTTTGTCGTCGCTTTTCCTTTGAAACTGAATGAAATGTACCAAGTAAATGATAAATATTCTGCTACATACTCATACTTTCTCAAATAATTATTAGAACCTAAATAAATCAATGATTACGTTTGCTACAATATAACAAACCTCGCCTTCACAGACAGCTCAATGACCTTGAAATTTGCCGTTAAAATTTTTGTTATGGGTTCCTACCATCATTACCTACCAACTTTCTGACCAGCTGCTACATTCTCTGTTACACCCGGTATATGTCCCACTGCTGCTTGTAAGTCTCCTCTACAATATGAGAGAAATTGACTTACTATATCACGCTGATAAGACGGGTTGGTATAGGGTTTTATTTTGAGTTTAGCATATTTTGCATAGATAATATCTCTATTATTATATCCCCTATTCGTCTTTGACGACATCCAAGGCAGAGGGGTGGTAAACTATAATGAAAAGTTTACAGAACATCAGGACAATCATGCAGGTCAGAATCCAGTTATTTATATTTCCTTGACCTTACGCATAATTTAAAAATTCTTCTCATATTTCATCTAAAAATATAATTATATGCATGTCTCTGCGTGACACTGCCCAATTTCGTTTTTGATACATGATACGAGATATTTAATAAAAATGGTGAACAGTGGTATATAATTAGTTATATATGTCATCATTGTTTAGCTAATACGCCCTGCTGCTGCTCTCGAGTGTCCTTCACAATGTGTTACTTGTTCTCTTATTTGATATAGGTATCTATGAATTAAAATTGGAGTGTTGAATTTTGTTTGCTTTTTATTTCACTGCTGGACTTATACGTCCATAAATCGTCTATAATTTATATATAATGCCATAATTACTACGCTTGACAGTTGGCGATGGTACCAATCGCATATTATCTTTTTAATTTTTAGTTAATTTCAGGCCAAATAAAACTGGTTTTCGAAGACAATAATACCGTCATCAAATAGTAACCGATGTATCTAATTCACTATCTGCAACACCAAGGTATTAAATCCTAAACTAAATTTTCACTATTTATTATACAGGTATTATATACTTATCCGTGTGGTGACTATACTATTCACCACCCCATATCTTACCCGTGGGTGATCGTGCGAGACGACTAAGGGATATAAAACGCATATAACATCTGTGCGAGAGAAGGAAAACTCGAAACAAAACACTATAACAATACGTCTGACCAGCGCGGTATAGTAGGTTAATTTCCCTCCCATTACAGAGGAGGACCGAGCCCAAAGTGGAACATTTTTGGGCTGTGATGATGATGATGATATACATATTTCTCAATATAGACATTATTGTATTGCACTATTCATTGGGGTTATTTACCTATGTATCACTTACTGAAATATATTAAACAATAACTTGAATGTGTCTTCGATGGAGAGGATTTAAAAACCCTCTACTCTATTGCATAGATTTAAGGAAATCTTTATTGTATCTTATTTTCTTTCCAAGCTTGAAGATATCATTCAGAATAAGGGTGAACAGTTTTGGAGAAATAACATCTCCCTGTCTCATACCTTTCTGCAACTGGATTGGTTTTGTTCAGGATGCCGGTTGACAAAGTAGCGTCTCTATAGAAAAGCTCCAGCACCTCGATGCATCGATAGTCAATTTGGCACCAATGAAGGAACTGCAACACAGCCTAAGTTTCAACAGAATCAAAAGCTTTTTCATAGTTCACAAAGACTGGACGCAGAGGCAAACTTTACTCCTCGGTCTTCTGTACAATCTGGCATAGTGTGTGAATGTGGTTTATGGTAGTATAGTACCTTTGCAGACTTCAGTTTGTTCATTCGGCTGGTAGTCGTCATGCTTGGGCGTGAGTTGGTTCGTAATGACTCTTAAAATCAAACTTGTACACGTGGCTCAGGAGTGAGTTTGTAATTCCTACGAGTGTTTTATCACCTTTCTTGAAAAACAGTACATTTCTGTTCCACGACCCTGGAACGTCGCCCCTGAGAATGACAGAATTAAATAGCTTCTATAGGGCTTTTAAAACCAGCTATTCGCCTACCGTTAAGAGCTCTGTGGTAATTCAGTCATCTCCCGGTGCCTTTTCGTTCTTTAGTAGTTTCAGAGCCATTTTGATTTCGTAAAGCTGACATCCGGATCCATTTCTTCACTTTGGATCTGGGATATTGGACCAAGTCATTCAACTATAATTAAGCGTAGAAGTATTATTTAATTATTGCTAAACATTTCCATAGAATAATAATAACAATTATTTTACGAAGATATATTATATATTCTTTTTTGTCTGAGGGAATGATGGATGAACTTTTTTGTCTGAGGGGATAATGGATGGCCCCTCCAGTTGGTCTAGCTGGCTTTAAAAAAGTATTGAGATAGTTATCTGAGTATCATTAGAAATCAAGTCTGAGAATATCACTAAAGTTACACTATTATTGTGATAGTTTTAAAGTATCTGGTAAAAGTTACTGTCGACGAAAAGTGTCCGGCAATATTGATTATTGTTTGTCAACATTTTTTTCTAAAACGTATCTAAAATTCATCATTGAGTATTTAAGAAAAGTGAGTAGGTACTATTTTGACTTACCTTTAGTACTTACGTGGTACCTGACGACTGAACTGAGCTAACTGGTATGAATACACTTAAAGTACATACTAACACTACTTTATTCCTTACATTTTATTTCTGAGAAAGTACCATCCACTTATGTTATAATAAATATGGTATGTATGTTATGTATATATATACCTATGTAAGTATATTTTTACCAATTTTTTGTTTGTATATTTTGCTCAATTTTATGCAATGGCATTGTTAATTTTGGAAACACAGTAAAGCGAGCTTAAAGGCATACGTTGGCCTTATATAAAAGGCTAACTGATTCTACAACTTTGCTCACACGGTTTCATGTTCATGTCTAACTTAACTACAAGTTTTATGTTTTTTTTTCATTTACATTCCAATAACGTGAACTTACCTACTCATCTCCACTGCAATATCCAATTAAAAAAGGTCAGGTATGAAGCGACTTTGTACGACAAAAATACGTTTTTATATTTTTTTAAACACCCTCCACGAAGGCAATAATACTTGTATTGCGTGGGACTTTACAAACATAAAATTAAACAGACACCAATTACACCCAGATTCAAGACAATAATTTGGACATATTGAGCGAATAAAAGCATTGTTGTTCTTCTAAAAGTAACATTATATAGTGCATGAGTAACAAAAAACACACTGATTTCACTATGTAGCTTCACTTATATGAACTTTGGACTTGTTGTTATTTTTTATTTTTAGGGTTCCGTACCTCAAAAAAAAATCGGAACCCTTATAGGATCACTTTGTTGTCCTTCCGTCCGTCTGTCCGTCTACCTGTCTGTCAACACCCTTTTACTCAGGAACGCGTAGAGGTATCAAGCTGAAATTTATACCTAATACTCAAGTCTACAGTCCCTTAAAGCTGTGAAAAAATTAAACTTCTAAGCCAATGCAATCAAAAGATACAGGCGTTTATGCCGCAAATTTCCGTAAATTTTCGACACTTGCAAGGGAATCAAAACCTACAAGGTACTGATTCCCTTGCAAGTGTCGAAAATCAGAATCTTGAAATTTGGTACGAAGCAACATCTTATAGCACAGATAAAGTAAAAATTGCGAAAACCATATATTTTTAATTACATCATATAATAAAAATATTTTTAATAACTTAGCGCGCGAACTCTACGCGTTCGTGAGGAAAGGGTTTCCTCATAAACGCGTAAAGGTATTAAATTGAAATTCATATCAAATAATCAGATCTATAAGACCTTTAAGCTGTAACAAAATCAAACATCTATGTCAACGCAATCAAAAGAAACAGCAATTTAAGCCGCATGTTTTCAAACACGCAACTACTCGCAAGGGAATCAAAACCTAAAGGGTACCAGTCGACCTAGAAACTTGAAATTTTGCATGAAGCAACGATTTATATGCTATAAAGGAAAAAATTCGAAAACATTAAATTTTTAGATACATCACATATTTTTTTAAGTTTTACGGAACCCTTCGTGCGCGAGTACAACTCGCACTTGGCCGATTTTTTTTATATGACAAATTGGTGACATTTTAAACTGGCACCTTGCTGCAATATCTTGCTACTAGTTAAAACTGATATAGAGTAATATTATGGTACCAATGAGGCACTTAAACCTGTTAAGAACCATTTTTTTGTGTATTGTATTAATCTCCTTGTAAATAAAAGAGGATAGTTTCAGGTGCTCAATTACACACAATGATTGTTTATTATATAGTGTACTCACTATTTACTTAATTTACTCGTGGATGTCGTAAAAGATGACTAAGAGCCTTATAACGACCTGGGCCAACTTCATCTGATGCCGTCTGGTCAACAATTGCATTCCCAAGGAGAGTTGACGACTGGAAGGCGGCCGGTCACAAAACTATTGCTAATAACTTTTACAATATGTACTACGAAAGAAGAGCACATATTGTATCGACCCTAAGTAATTGGGATAAGAGTAGGAGAATGATGATAACGATAATGTACTCACTGTAATACACTTTAAAGCTAACCAACATTTAATAAATACCATTTTATATATATTTACATACATACGATCAAGTATAGTACTCTAAAACCTGACGGCGTAAATCAACGACGTAATTACAATTTGGGTTATAAATATTTATAGTGTCCACATAATTTTGAGTAAATATTTCGTACTTATCCGTATGTGTACTCTGTTACGACAGTCATACATACAGTCGAGTCACATCTCATAATTAATATGCGTACTTAGAACGAGGTGATATATTTTGCGTCATGAGGAAAATTAAGTCCCAGTCTCTTTAATTATTAAGTTAATAATTTAATAAATAGAATATCCTTGTTAATTTTTTTAAGCAAATTAGAGGTTTTGCAAACATGCATACGTATTTAAATTATAATTTTTGAATTTTGAATGCACCAAGCTCTATTGTGTGTCGTTACTCAGATCGTAATGGAATCAGAATACAATTCACCACACGTTCTTCTTCTGTATATGTCGTAAGCCAACTATTAGTTGTAAACAAGCAGGTTATTGTAAAAGGAGGCATTCTCGAAACAAAACCCATATAGGATATTAGGTCAATTTCCTTTCCATTGTGAGGAGCCGTACTCAATAGCAAGCGTATGCGGGCTGAAGAAAAAAATAAGGTAAGTGTGTTCTGTTCCTTACATAAATATCATAAATATGAAATTATGTATATTAAATATAGCAAACATTAGGTTTTGCAACAACATGCGAAATTTCTAGGGTCATGGTTTCGTTTTTACTATATTGTAGTGCGGTGTACCGTCGACATTCTGCGTTCTTGAGGATTCTTGAAATGACACGTCATTTTAAGCCGTGTATTACACCTTTCAGCGATTCGATTTATTTAATGCTTTTAATTATTTTGCAGCTACTAAAGAGACTTCAGTGCCGACTATGCAGCATTAAGTGTGTGTGTGTGTGTGTGTGTGTGTAATATAAACAGTTTTCACGAACTTGTTCTTGGTATCGTTTGAAGGTTGGAAACACGTTCAGGTATTAGATGCAAAAATAAGTTGAATAATTAAAATAGGACATCTAGGTGTAGAATTATCATTGTTAACAATCATCAGAATAACAGTCGACCAATATGGAATTAGAGATATGTTGAATACATAATATAGTTAAACTTAAAAAGTCACCCAACATGAGAAAGGACTTTGATGAATCTCTGTCTACACCAAATGCTGCCAGGTCTCGCTACCGGATTGCGGTAGAAAAATCAAAAGACGCTCTGTTAAAAAGAATTGTGGAAAGATTTGAAAGTTAAGGTCCATGGTCTCCACTATTTAACGAGTTTAAAGCGAATCGATCAGTCGTGTTAGCGTACGTACAAAATATTAAAGTAAACGATAAACATACTTCGGTTATTGAGGAGACACGGAAGTTTTATTAAATACGTTAATTCTAGACGATAACATCTCATTTCAAATCTCAGGTGCTTTCGATAATGTCTGGTGGCCAATACTACTTCTTAAATTAAAGACTCGTGGGTGCTATAGATATATCTACCAAATCATACAGTCGTACTTTTTACATGGTTCGATTAAATTGAAACTTGGTCACCATGCTGTGTCGAAACCAGTAGACAGTACTCGCGGGTATACTTCTGGTTGATTTGGAGATTCAGAGACGAGCGTCAATGTATTACACCACAAGGAAGCTATGAACACAGATTTCCTTCTACCGCGCGAACAAATTAAAATTGCTAGATTGTTTGCGCAGGAATCCATTGTCTATGAAGAGCTTTTAATTGAACGGCAAGAATGATGAGATTCATCATCGAAAGGTCGTCATCTTTATTTATTTTTCCTATGCATCCGGAAGTACCCGGAGAGAGAGTGGCTAGAGGTTGATTATTTTGTTGCCCAATTTTTACCTAGCCATGCTAACTTTAAAAGTAAATTATTTTCTTTTAAACTCGTACCTTCACCATTATGTCAATGTTCCACACCTAACCACGAGTATGAACAATCAGCACATCACATTCTCTGGGAGTGCGATCTCTGGTGAAACGAGTGTGACCTTTTGTTAAACAGTTTGTTAGTCACCTGTGGAGTAGTGTACTATACAGACCTTGTGGCAACTCGAGAAAATTGCCGTGCGTTCATGCGTTTCTGCCATACCTACTGTAGCAATCAATGTTAAGGCTCATATATATAGGCCCCGTTAAGCTCTTCCGTATCCGTGGTGTCGTACAGCTGCGTTTATCGTAGCTGTACATCCCTTTACTTATTGGCTGACTAGTCAATTTTGTTTTCCTGTCTCCCGCTTTGCATAGGAAGGAAGTGGCATCGTTATTTTCAACTCCTCTTCTTTAACCTTTTCTAATTAAATTTGATGCGGGTCCCGAGACAATTAAAATCATATCCCGGGACTGCCTAAGAGTCAAACCTCGGTGTCATTTATGGAAATCATTGTGGATCCTGGCTTACAGGAGTTACAATGGTGGGAATGTGTGGTGGGATTAGTCCCAAATAAAAAAGTTATCCAGAAACGTACACTTGAAACCGCCTTTGCGTAGACATTAGATGTATTACCTGTTGTATTTCTACATACATACATACATACATATCATCACTCCATATCCCTTGCAGGGTAGGCAGAGAGAACAGAGTGCCAGAGAACTCTATCCTTGCATACTTCACTCGCTTCCTCAACATTGATAATTCTCTTCATACACGCTCGCCGGTTTCGGAGACTCTTGACTCCACCTTCTTTCAGTACGTGACTAATCTGGTCTAGGTAGGTGAGTCTCGGTCTACCCCGGTACTTACATCCTTCCACTTTCGCATTGTATATCTTCTTAACCAGACGTTCATTCGGCATTCTTTCTACATGTCCGAACCATCGGAGCATTCCATCCATCATTTCATCATTCTGTTGTATTTTACACAGGGTAAAATAAAGTATATCCCCAGAGATCTGGCACCATACTTAAGATGTACATGTATTGCATTAAGTAAACTCTTGAGCAGGTCAAGTTAAATAATACTCAAGTGACCCGCTCAAACGGCAAATAGAACGACCAATAGCACACGGTTGGTTGTTTAGTCCTTCCCGGCTTTACCTAACTACAACTAGTTGATATCTGTACGGCTTAACTAAAAAAGGTCACATTGGACGACAGTGGATTAATTGTAGTCTTGTCGCAATATTATAGATATGTTTAAGGATCAATAATCGATTCTTGCCGACGTATTAAGTGTAAACATTCGCTTTCAAGGTGCGGTTTTATCGTCAAGAAAATTGATAAAGTTGTTAATAACAAGATTGTTTTGCTTGTATTGCACATACAATATAAATACCTAAAGTAAATCATTAGCTTTAAATACTCATCATATTAGCAACGTTCGATCATTTTTTCAGACATGGAAGAAGATTATTCTATAAATTTCTAGCAATCGATATTGTACTTCCGTTTGATAATTAACATGTCTATTGGGGTGACAACATACATATATATCATCACGCCATATCCCTTGCGGGGTAGGCGGAGGGAACAGAGTGCCATAGAACTCTATCCTTGCATACTTCACTCGCTTCCTCAACATTCATAATTCTCTTCATACACGCTCGCTGGTTTCGGAGACTCTGGACTCCACCTTCCTTCAGTACGTGACCAATCTGGTCTAGGTAAGTTAGTGTCGGTCTTTTCTAGGTAAGTTAGTCGGCGTGACAATGATAAATTATAAATATAGATTGGAACTAAAGTCTATTAATTAAAAGTTAATTTCACCATCAGATCATCCACGATCGCTTTCGGACTTTGCTCCATGAATTATCTCCCCGATAATGTCATAATCGCCATGCTTGGCAAGGCGTGCAAAATTGGTGTTATGAATTTTCCAGAATAGCAATGGTGCTTCCTCAGTTAGTTTTTACGGCTACCACGAGGAAAGTAAGGGTGAAATATTGCTTTTCACACGGGTAAGGAATGTCTAAATAATACAATAAAACTCAGTGTTTTTTTATAATAAATTAATATGCGCTGATATAATTTGATTTTTAATTCGTCCTAAACAAATATATATTTTATATATTTATTCTTATGATGACGCTATTAGAATACAATGTGTCACCACCCCATACTTTGATGGCAGAATCATAAAAACCGCTTAAAGGATCTAGAAGCGAATAGGTAGCAGTCATCTCCTGACAAAATTATAATAGCAACTGCAGCCGTCAATCCGCGCGCAAAGTATGACTATTATACATTACGAATAGAATCCTCAAAGAATCTTATATCTAAGTATCGATATCAATAGAATATAGTGTATCAATAGGATATATATATTATTCTATAGTGGTAGGACCACGCTGTTAACAGTTCTCTGTCTACAGCCACGAGCCGATCCGTCCTGGGTTGTACCACACTCTCGCAGAAGATTGACGTCAGAGTAATGTAGTATGCCATTGCGCTTCGTTCGGTGAGAGAGAGAGCCAGCAGCACAACTGGGTGGGTTTTGGGTTAGTATTGGTGGGCAGCAACCTAGCTATACACTTGATCTTGCAAAGGTCCATGGGCGGCAGTGACACCATCAGTTGCGCTGCAAGCTCATGGTCGACAGGGTGTCGATGGCGAAGGTACCGGCAAAGGTAACCCGTTAAGCCGATCGGATGTCATGGAATCGGTACCAGTAGTCAGTTTAAAGGCGATAAGGAGGCAACACGGTGGGTTATGAAGCTGCACGTCGCTCTTTCGTTATTCGTCATTTACCCGGACGGAATGGGTGAGGTCTGGGGTCCGTTCAGATTACAGCCAGTCAAAAAAAGACATGACCTATGGTAACTATGTAATATATTAGCAGAGATTTATGGTTTACTGGTGACGGAGTAAGAATACAATTCACTACCCACTATCTTACCCGTGGGTGATCGTAAGAAACAACTAAGGGATATAAAATGCATATTACATCTATGCAATAGAAGGAAAACTAAACAAAACCTAAATAAACAAAACTCTATACTAACACATCTAACCAGTGCGGTATAGTAGGTTAATTTCCCTTCCATTACGGAGGAGGCTCAAGCCCAACATTGGGACATATTATGAGCTGAGATGATGAAATGATGAACTACAAGATTCTCATTATTGTAAGCAACTTAATAAAATGGCGGGCGCCATATTTATCTTAAAGATCTCTAATGATTTTAGTGAATGATTGCACTAATATATTTGTATTTTCTACTTGTATTGGTTTCCCATAGGGACAACAGGTATGCCTATTTCAGTAAAATAGTGACGTTGAAGGCTTGTTTCACCATTCAAAAATTTATATTTAAGTAGATGATACGTTTTCCGTTTGGTGGGGGTTAAGAAAAAATTATCGTCACCTCTTACTAATCCGTGGTAGTTGTAAAAATCGTAATAAATGTCAAACCACCAAAAAAAATGAGCAAGGACTCGTTTCTGAGAAATATATACAACCTCACTCTGATTGCCAGCACGCCTGCCATATGTAGCGATTACGGCATTATCCCTATAAGAGTAGCGACTTTCCTTACTAGCCCTCGTTGAGTAATGGCTTGTAGCGCGCCTCGCAGAAGTAGGTGGCAAAAGAGGTAACCACTCCGTTGCCACACCGTTGCCACTCGAGCCGAGGTTGCAGGTCTTCGGACAGGTGTTTAGTCTAGCAACCACTGAGAAGCCGATCGCGTCGTGACATTACGAGGAAGTACCCGAAATCTAAGTAATCGAATCTGCTCTGGTCGGCGGCTCAACAGGAGGAAAAGAAACAAGAAAGAAAAATAATTTGGAAAATCCAAAAGTGCACGCCTCATAATTTTTATATTTTTTATCATATACTATTAGTCAACGCCAGAAAAAAATAATTAAAGAAAGCCTTTTTTAAAAACAAGCTTTTATTATTTACTAATAAAATAAAATAAAAAGTTAAAAATAAATTAACTCTAATAAGACATATAACACTTTAGAAGTTCATTGTAACCTTTAACGATAATTAAGCCTCTTCGTCTATTACAAAATAATTCAATACCGTTCATAATTATATATTTTTAACACTAAAACTTCACACCATAATTATTAAATCTGCCCGTTTCTATCACAGTCCTAATTTTATAAATAAAAGCGTGTTACATTTTGATGGCATGATTAAGAACATTTAGCACCTTCTTTTTCCTATGGCCATCTTCCAGGTCCAATATCAGACCCTGGTTACCATATAGTATCAAAGTACTCGACAAGATAAATCAAACGAGCCTAAACTCGATAAGGTTGCGTCGTTTAATTACGGAGTTCCTATGGCTAGCTTCCAGGTCCATGATCAGACCCTATTTTTTATATAATATTAAAATACTCGCCAAGACGGATCTAATAAGCCCAATTTCGATGGAGTTGCGTCGTTTAATTACGGAGTTCCTATGGCCAGCTTCTAGGTCCATCGTCAGACCCTAGTTACCATATAGTCTCAAAGTACTCGACAAGACAAATCAAACGAGTCTAAACTTGATGAGGTTGCGTCGTTTAATTACGGAGTTCCTATGGGCTAGCTTCCAGGTCCATGGTCAGACCCTGGTTTCCATATAGTATCAAAGTACTCGCCAAGACGAATCAAATAAGCCCAATTTCGATGGGGTTTCTTCGTTTAATTACGGAGTTCCTATGGCCAGCTTCCAGGTCCATCGTCGCACCCTGTTTAGCATATAGTATCAAAGTACTCGTCAAGACAAATCAAACGAGCCCAAACTCGATGGGGTTGCATCGTTTAATTACGGAGTTTCTTTGGCCCGCTTCCAGGTCCATCGTCAGACCCTGGTTACCATATAGTATTAAAGTTATCGTCAAGACAAATCAAATGAGCCCAAACTCGAAAGGATTGCGTCGTTTAATTACGGAGTTCCTATGGCCAGCTTCCAGGTCCATCATCAGATCAGCTCTATGTCACAATAATATTGCATTGTCTTCCGATTTATATATGCATGCTAAATTTCAGCTCAATCGGAAACCGGGAAGTGGATCAAATTTAACTTGCAAGATTTGATTACAGACAACGGGACAGGTGACACTAAATATTAACGTATAATGAAAGAAAAGAAATAATTTTGAAATTTCGTGCCATTCTCGACGTAGAGCTAAACATAGCTGTATAGGCTGAATGGGATTTATTTCCTTTGCCTGTTCGAATGGACGAACAAAAAATGTAAACGAACCCAATTTTCATAAAGTATACATACACTGAAGAGTAAGCAGTTTAGTTTTTTTGTCGACAATACAGAGACCTAACGAAACTGTTGCCGATTATGTGCGCAAATTAGAACTATTATCATATGATTGTAGTTTCGGTGCAGTCAATACTAATGAACATAAGAAGGAATATATTCAGGATGCACTTATAGCTGGTTTATTTTCTATTGAAGTTAGGCAGAGGTTATTAGAAAACTTCGAAATAACGTTGGAACAGGCTGTAAATCAAGCAATTTCCCTTGAAATGGCAAAAGATCATTCTAAAGATTTTGTTAGTAAGTCACCAATGGAGTTAAGTCATATTGATACTCAAGAGCAAAATTCTTCTAATTTAGCTGCTATCCCGTCACGTGTCTCGTCTAATTTAACTCCAACGCCACCACGCCGTTTATTTTTTTTTTGTGGTGGAAATGTTCACCAACGAGTTAAATGCCCTGCATTTCACGCCACTTTCCAAAAATGTTATAAAAAAGATCACATTGCTAAAGTTTGTAGAAGTGAAAATCAAAGAAACAAATATACTAGCAACGCTATGTCAGAACCAGAAGGCCAACAATTGGGAGCAATATTAGCAGCATCTCCTGCAAGTTTGCAGAAAGCTACAGTTTCTATTACTATCAATAGTTATAAAGCTGATGCTTTGATTGATAGTGGAAGTTCTACTAGTTTTATTGACAAAAATTTCGCCAATCTGATAAATATGAAGATCTATCCTCAGATTTTTTTTTTGTGTGTGTTTTTAGCTGTTAGTCGCAGGTGGCTTTGACAGCTTTACGCGGACTATAGGTGAGCGCTGAGGGCTCTCAACCCGATTGAGGTAAGCTAAGCGACATCGCCCAAGGGCTCCCCCTGGGGGGAACGGACCTCGGCTTGTCGCGTCGCTGGTGGCAAAGTGGGCGTGCCCACGTTTGGATTTATGATATTTGGGCGTCGCGATTTCGCACCTCGACGGCGAGGACGAAACTGCGGATATTTATGTGTAATGGCCTCGCGGGCCGTATAAGCTCTTAATTGAGGGAGTGTGATATCATCGTCGTCATCGTCGATGACGTGCCGCGGACGTCGGATTTTTGAATTACGAGAGGGCGTGTAGGAAGCCGCCCCAACCACTAGTGGGTTGAGGTGTGTCATGGCAGAGTCAAAGTAGCTCCGGGAGCACAGTTTCATAAATTGCCTGATGGTTGGTAGTTCGAGGTCGACATGAAGATCGATATCCTCGGAATGAAAATGTAACTTTAGCTTCTAACAATAATATCTTATCAGTAACTGGGATTTGCTATGCAACTATACAGATCGACGAGCATGTTTATAATCGTAAACCCTTATATATAATGGATTCACTCTGTGCAGATGTCATTATTGGACAAGACATCTTAAATTGTCATTCATCTCTTGAATTAAAATTTGGTGGTCATATGAAACCTCTTAAAATATGCAATGTTATGGCCTCATCTGTGCCTGCAGTCTCATTATTCACAAATTTAACAAGAAATGTAAAACCAATTGCTATCAAATCAAGAAAATTCTCTGAAATTGATACTCAATTTATCAGAGAAGAGATTAGCAAACTTCTGCAAGACAAAGTAATTGAACCTAGTAATTCACCGTGGAGAGCCCAAGTTTTAATCACTAATGGTACAACACATCGCAAACGTCTTGTTGTAGATTACTCGTTAACTATAAACAGATTTACCGAATTAGATGCATATCCGTTACCTAATATAGAACCAATTGTATCAAAGGTAGCAAAACATAACATATTCAGTCAAATTGATTTACGTAGCACTTATCAGCAGGTGCCGATTTTGAAAAATAAGAGAGTTTATACTGCATTTGTAGCTTGTGGCAATTTATACTAATTTACTCGTATACCATTTGGAGTAACTAATGGAGTCGCTGCTTTTCAGAGAACCTTACATTATATAATAGCTAAAGAGGGACTAAAAGGCATCTACGCATACCTTGATGACGTCACCATATGTGGCAAAACAGATGAAGAGCATGACCAAAATCTAAAACGGTTTAAAGAAGCTGTTACTAAATATAACTTAACATTGAATGAAGAAAAATGCATATACCAGCAAAACTCTATAAAATTACTTGGATACAGAATTAAAAACAATTCTATACAACCAGATGAAGACCGTCTTAATCCTCTAATAAATTTGCCTATACCAGTTGACTCTCAATCTCTCAAAAGAGCCTTGGGTATGTTCGCACATTATGCTAAATGGATAAGAAATTTTTGTGATGAGATTAATCCTCTCACGTCAGTATCAAAATTTCCACTTAACAAATACGAGATTGAATCCTTTCAACAGATAAAGTCTGACATCGCAAGTACAGCTTTGACTGTAATTGATCCACATGAGACATTTACAGTAGAAACCGATGCCTCAGAACACTCTATAGCAGCCCCTCTTTCGCAGAATGGTCGACCTGTAGCTTTTTCTCCCGGACTCTAAACGATTCCGAACGTCGACATTCATCCATAGAAAAAGAAGCAAGTGCTATTGTTGAATCTTTAAGAAAATGGCGACACTATCTTATTTCACGACGCTTTTTATTATTAACAGATCAACGTTCTGTTTCATTCATGTTTAATCAGCGTCACAATAGTAAGATAAAAAACGAGAAAATTGAAAGATGGCGACTCGAATTGTCAAGCTAATATGATATAGTTTATCGCCTTTTTTTTTCGCAGGGTGGACCATGGATGTGGTCGCGCCCCGACAAATCCATCCAGGGCAACAAAAGAGGCGCCGCGCAACCCCATGGACCCACCCTGCAAACACCTCTTTTCGCCGTGCGAGCGGGCCACCGGTACCCGATCTTTGTCTTCGGTGGCCCGCCCGGCGGTTTACCCTTACGGATTCCTCTCTCGTCGATGCCCTGACAGCTTTCGCCGTCGGGGCGTCGCCCTCGCGCGGGGGCCTCACGTCGGGTGACCGGACAATTCCCCGGTCCGATCACCCGAAGCCTCGGTTAGGGCGGCATCAGGCGCAGGTATTCGCGCCTGCACCACCCCGGCCGCTGACGGCGGTCCGGGTCACGGGAATTTTCCCGGACTCGTTCCGCCGCCTCCTTCTGTGAGATGACAGCCTCGCAGAAGGCGGCGACCGCGTCCCAATTCCTGACGCTGTCGACAATCGCTTTCGCGACAGCCGGCAGCGTCAGGTCGGCACCGATAACAGCGACGAGGTCACGGTGCTGCCCGTCCCAGCTCGGACATACCTCGAGCGTATGTTGCGCCGTGTCCTCGTCACTACTGCAATGGTGGCAGGACGGAGTCCACTCCCTATACGCGACCGTGTGCAGGTACAAGCCGAAGCAACCGTGCCCCGACAGTACCTGCACCAGCCGAAAGGAGAGGACTCCGTGCCGCCGCTCCATCCATTCCATCAGTACGGGCCGGAGGGCCTCAACGGTAACAACACCATGTCTAGGCCTCTCCAGCCGCGTAACCCAACGGGCGATGACGTCTCGGCGGGCGTCCTCGCGCCAGGTGGCTATCTCGCTCAACGATGGGGAGCCACCTTCGTCGCGCACTGAGGTAACCCGCCGGTAGAGGTCGGAGAGCACCTCCGCCTCTAGGTCCCACGGGTGTCCCGGCCAATAGGCACGACAACGTGCGGTACCCCGCGAATGGCTCTGACCGCCATGGCTCGCTGTGGCCTCCACAGCATCGCCCTGAGCTGGGCGTTCAGAGCCCTCGCCCACACGGGTGCGCCGTACATGGCTATTGAGCGAATCACCCCCGCATACAGCCGTCGGCCCTCGAAACTGGGTCCGCCCACATTCGGCATGAGCCGAGAAAGGGCGGACGCCGCGCCGACCAGCCGGGGAGCAATCCTGCGGAAATGCTCCCGAAATAGTTTATCGCCCTGGGAAAGAAAATGTTATTGCTGACACTCTGTCACGAGTTTGCTCTACTGTACATACTATCGACAAATTGAATGAATAACATAATATAATGGGGCATCCTGGTATCGTACGAATGACACACTGGATCCGATCTAGAAATTTACCTTACTCATTAGATCAAATTAAGTCTATGATTGAACGTTGTCGTGTCTGCGCTGAAGTCAAACCAAGATTACAAGATGGGAGAGGCTTAACATGGACTTTAAAGGACCTCTGTCAACTAGCACTCGAAACTCCTATATACTAACCATAATAGATGAATATTCACGTTTTCCTTTTGCATATGCCTGTAAAGATTTGTCCGCAGGATCTGTAATCAAATGTTTAACTGATCTATTTGCGACCTATGGTGCTCCGCAATATATTCACATAGACCGAGGAATTGCGTTTATGTCAGATGAGTTTAAACAATTTTTAATTTCTAATGGGGTTGCGTGTAGTAGAAATACCCCATGTAACCCACAGGGAAATGGCCAAGCAGAACGTCTTAATGGAACTTTTTGGCAGACCATTCGATTAATTATTTCTTCGTGCACGAGATATGGGCACTGTTCATTGGGAACAAGTGTTACCATCTGCTCTCCATTCAATTCGATCATTATTGTGTACTGCCACTAATGCAACACCTCATGAGAGATTCTTCAACCATCCACGTCGAACTGCAAATGGAGAATCATTGCCGGTATGTCTCATGGAACCAGGTCCTATATTAATGAAAAATAACAACAAACGCTCGAAATATGATGCTAATGTAGAAGAAGTTGAACTATTAGAGGCCAATCCATCCTATTCATACGTTAGACTACAAGATGGCCGCCTGTATCAAATAGGCATTTAGCTCCTCTGCCACCCAATGAGTTAGAAGATGAGTTTCAAGATGCCGAAGGTGAAAACGATACTCTTTCTGGAAACGAAAACATTTCAACTCAACCTGAAGCATCATCTGAACAGGAAAACACAATAGTTACTAACAGTGAATCACCGGTACCTCGACGGTCGCCTAGAATTAGGCAACCTCCAATGCGCTTCCAATTTCCAAACTTGTAATTAGTATATATAACTCTGACGGGGGGTGAATGTGGTGTAAATACTCTTTGTTTAACTTAAGAATTTATATACTTAAAAATTATATTGACACTTGTCGTTATATTACAATGATTTTATTGGAATAAAACCAAATTACATTGGTTTTGTCTTTATTTATAATATATCACTCAGCTTGTGCTACTTCATTTCGTTGAAGCCACGCTGGTATTCTGTTAAGACCTAGAGTAGAATCACGGACAGTTACAATCACAATAAAATACTAAATACAGTTACAAGTAGTAGGATCTATATAACTGAGTGTATATTGTTACAATCATGAGTGGACACATACATATATATATATATATATATATATATATATATATATATATATATATATATATATATATATATTTAATTGTCTTGTACATGCTATAAACCTGCGTACATACATACATATATATACAAATACATACACACACACACGCACACGCACGTACACATATACGCATATAAAAAGGGATTTTGGTCTAATTACTTATGTGATCCATTGGGATTGATGGGATGGAATCCGTTGTGAAAATGAATTTGAGCATTAAGCAGATGTTGTTTAAATTTTTTATTCAAAATAACTGTCGACTTTAGGGCTCGCAATGGTGGAGGCAGATCATTCCAACAATGGGTGGCAGAAAATTTGAAACTTCCGCGAAATGCAGCAGTGTGATGTCCAGGGGTACTTAAAAGATATAAAGAGGCTCAAGTTCTATATTTATTAAAGTCACTTGACCAAAAAAGTTTCTCATATTGATATACGTCGCTCAAGGAGAGGGTACCCCTCAGGGGGTATTCCGTCGGGCCAGCCACCGACGACAAGTTTACGCTGCGCCGGTGGCCGGTTCAACGACGAAGGTGAGGTTCACGGATTCACCCCCAAAAAAAAAAAAAAAAAAAAAGGACTACTTTGTGCGATTCACAAATTGTTGTTCTGAGTTTGGGTGTGATTTGTCTCCGTTAATTATATGTATGTAAAGTCGCCCGTTTTTTTTTTTTTTAGGACTAATCCCACCACACATTCCCACCATTGTAACTCCTGTAAGCCAGGATCCACAATGGTCACTATAAATGACACCAAGGTTTGACCCTCAGGCAGTCCCGGGATATATATTTTAATTGTCTTGGAACCCGCAACAAATTTAATTAGAAAAGGTTAAAGAGGAGGAGTTGGAAAGAGTGATTCCACTTCCCTCCTAGGCAAAGCGGGCGTCTCCCGTACGTTCCACTTCCCTCCTAGGCAAAGCGGGCGTCTCCCGTAATACAAGGATTATTTCCTTAGAAAAAAAAATATTATATCCTATACCTAGTCATCTTTTACAACAAAAAATGAAAGTCATCTTTTAAGACACCCACGGGTAATACAGAGGATACCGAATTGTATTCTTATTTCGTTATCACATAGAATAATATTAATATTTTTTATTGTATCATTAACTTTTCACAAATTGGTTTGTCAGCTCTATTTCCAGAAATAGCATGAGCTATATATTGGGAGCATTCTTTAGTTATATAATATGATCACTGATTTATTTAATAATGATAAAAAATACATATTTGATATATGTAGTTATTCGTTTAATTTTTTTTAAATTATATAAGATATTGAGTTATAACTATGATATCATTATCATCACCATTTTAGTTCATATATGTCCCACTGTTGGGCTTGAGCTTCCTCCACAATGGGAGGGCAATTGACCTACTTCACCACGCTGGTCAGACGTGTTGGTATAATAAGGTTTTGTTTCGAGTTTTCCATCTGTTGCATAGATGTTATATGCGTTGATATCCCTTAGTCGTCTCTTACGATCACCCAGGGGTAAGATAGGGGGTAGTGAATCGTATTCTTACTCTGTCACCACACGGATAAATGCACAGAGAAATGATATGCATGTTCACAATTTTTCTTTACCATATTTCTTATCAAATAAAATGTATTTCATACCTCAATTCGAACTAAATAAAATACATTTAAAAGATTTTATTGTATGAATATATGTCTAATTTCTTATATATCACAATTGAAATATTACCGAGTCTCTTATATAAGAACGATCTAACAAACCTGTTACAGAATATATGAAGCAATATATATTATGACTGCAGCGCGGCGCAATGTCTCGCGCAAAACTCGACACCAACCATAAGTATTAGTATGACTCCGCTGTAAACTGATTTGATTAATATCAACTGTTTTTAGTTTTACTTCTTCATGTGTTTTATCTTGTAAGTTCACATAAGTTCTATTGTCGGAAACATATCATCTCCATGTGAGGAAAAAGGAAAGGAACGAAGAAGAATAGCTTACTATTAAGCTCGCTGGATGAGTTAGTACAAGATCATCATCATTCTCCTACTCTTATCCCAACTATTTGGGTTGATACAATATGTACCCTTCTTTCATAGTACATATTGTAAAAGTTATTGGCAATAGTTTTATGACCAGCTGCCTGCCAGACGTCAACACTCCTTGGGAATGTAATTGATGACCAAACGGCAACAGTTAGAGTTAGCCCAAGTCGTTTTAAGGCTCTTAGTCGTCTTTTACGACATCCACGAGCAAAGTAAGGGTTGGGAGTATTCGTAGCCGCTAACAGCTGTTCAGTTAGCATAATATATCAATTCAATTATCTTCTGTGATAAAGTAAATCATCTGCTTAGTTTTTATTCCTCAATCGATTCTTAGTATACTATAAAAATGATCCTATCATTGTAACTTTTATCCGTGTGGTGATGGAGTAAGAATACAATTCACCACCCCCTATCTTACCCATGGGTGATCGTAAGAGACGACTAAGAGATATAAAACGCATATAACATCTATGCGAGAGAAGGAAAACTCGAAACAAAACCCTATACCAATACGACTGACCAACGTGGTATAGTAGGCTAATTTCCCTCCTATTACGGAGGAGGCCCGAGTCCAACAGTGGGACATTTATAGGCTGTGATGTATGTAACTTCATCATTATTCTTGTTTTCTTTTTTTTTAATCTTTAATAATAAATTCAGGGTCTACATTAATAAATATAATTAAATATTCATTAATAAATAAATATTCATTCATTAAACTTCAAAAACGCCGTTTGTATGGAAAATATTATAAATAATATACAAAAAAATCACCAAACAATTCTATGTTTATTTCATCACAAATTCATATGACATCATTAATAATATTACATAATATCTTATTTAATCCAATATGTATTTATCTCAAAAATAGATAGTTTTTTAGTATTTTATAATAGTCTTATATAACTAAATCTAATTTAATTTACACTTATAAACGTCTACATATTATTTATTTATATAATTACATATTATTACTGTTTATTTATCACGTTGTTTTGTTACCCTATATATTCTTTGCCTACTCGCGTAGGCAGCCCTAATATCGCTATTAGGACAAGCTATAGGGACAATCTGATTATAACAGTCTTGATGGACCTGTATCGTAAAGTATACATACTTTCATTTTTCGTTTGTGATTATGTTAATAAATAGTCAATCTTAAATTAGTACCCAAACAGACATATATGTATAGTTATGCAACCAAAGCTGCCTGTCATGTAAGAGTACTAATAGCAATTGGTATATAAATAATTTAGATTCTAGTATAAATATTAGAGCATGAATATATGTATATTAGGCAACCATAATTATGTATACCTGTATATCATTTTCATTATTCTGAACACCATTTAAAATTGTGTCCGTTTAAAACGTTCACTATTATTGTTGAAATATTTTTTTATAATCTTAATTTTATAGGTATACAAAAAGACTTAAAATAACTATGTATGTATAATAATGCTATAATTAAAATTAATATTAATTTATTTGATCTAGTCTCTATTCAATCAGATTTTATTGATCAGATTTTTAATATTACCGCAGAGTGTATTTTAATAAAAATGAATTACAAAGAAATATATATCTTGCAAGACAAGAAGCTTTCTTATTGTACCTACAAACAACAACAATTGTATATTTAACAATTTAAAAATTGATAAATAAATAATACAAAAATTCATTACTGTATATTATACAATATATATAATAAATGACGTGTCTGTCAATTGGATTTTTATTAAAATGAAAATTAATAATATGAATATATTAAAAATGATCAACAATAAGAGATTAAGGTTTTGAAATAGTTGTAGGTTTTTACGTACAACGCCGACTGTTAACATACCACATTTCAATAAATAATTTCATTTACATGTCATTTCATTTGACAAATTCAGCAGCCTTTTTATAATGTTAAACATTTAATAAATAAATACTACATATTATCACCATTTTTCGCAATATGCAAGTCACTTATGATGGCTATATTTTTTTTAAACGTATAAGTTCAAGAAATTAATGACAATTTATTTTCCATAATTTTTGAGATATTAAAATCATAGATTATCTAAAATAAAAATAAAATGCGGTAATAGCTAATCGTATTACATATTTTTTCTTCTTCAACACCGAGTCAAAATACTACATTAATATTGTGATTCCATTTATATCTATGTGCTATTTAAAATAAAAATTGAATAGTTAAACAATGTGCTTGATTGCAAATGAAAGAATAATAAAGGCCGCAAACGATTGTATTATTCATTCATTCATACTAAAATAATAGACAAGACAAACATCGAATGACGAACACGAATAAAACTGAGTGCAAAAATTGTATAAAGAGATTACCGTTTAAACGCACTGCTACTAGAACTAAAAAAAACCTGAGTCCCTATCGATATGAAAACATCAAGTAATTCTATGTATGTGTACGCTTCAAAGTTTGTAAAAAGATCTAAGTTCCTGTCATGCATAAGATACAATATCTTCGCTTGTGTATTTTTAAAGAAGCTGACGTTTTTAAGCTGAGGTTAGAGTATTAAAAATTAATACTATCTCATTTTCAATACACATAGATGGCTCAACATGAACGCTATGATAAATGACATTCGTAAATATTATTCATTCATTAATTATTTTGCAGGCGTAACACTTGCGAATATTTTAATTTCTGATTTCTTCTCATTTTTGTACTTGTAAAGTCTTTAAGATATTTCACGTCTCTTCCAATTTAAATTAACTTAACTATTGGATACATAGATAGCCCTAATTATATTCGAGATTATAATATGGAGATGTCATTGTGATTTTGTACATACCCAAAGTTGTATGGCAAAATTGATATAGAGGGCAGCATATTGATGTCCGTGAAACAAGTGGTAGTAGAAATCAGTGTTTTGGACCACTGTATTCAAGGCCGATTGACAGGCACATGTGCCTAATTGTCATCGGCTATGGCTTACAAGTGTGTTATGATAATTTCATCATCAATTTCATCTTTCTCGTCATCCTCTTCAGGTGGCTGTTTGGCTGCTTCAGCGGCCACTACGGGGTCTTCGGCGATAGCTTTCAGACGGCGAGCCTGGAATATTTAGAATTAAATTTATTAAAATGCATTGTCTCGTTCCTTTATCTTGTATCTATTCTTTTATTTAAAGAACAAAGTAGAGAGACTAATAAATTTCTATACTTGGTGTCTACATTTAAGATTTACTTTGACACGTATATAATAGATTTTCCAATAATCTTATTATTGATAAAATTCTATTACAATATAGAGATGTCTTGACCACTTCAATTTCACGCTCCATTCAAATTTAAATTTTTCTTTTTGCAAACAAACTGCACAGACAAGTAAGTGTTTAAAATTATATCATATCCGTTTTAAAAATAAAAATAATATTTAAATGAATTCTTTTATAATATAAGTAAGAAAAGTAAGAAAGAGAAATGAACAATGGATTTTTGTATTTATTTTTAACTTCATATATATTTGTTCTTAAAATATTATAGTATATTATAAGAGTTTTAATTTACTGTCGAAAATACAATAAATAATTGAAATAAAAACTACTTTTACGGATTCTATCGCGTTTGTATTTAATTTTTAATTTTACGATGTTTCGAATTCTTTACAGTGATCATAGTCACAGGAGGACTAAGGTGTCTTACGTCCAGTCATTGTTATTACAGAAATTTATATCTACCTTATAAGGTATTAAATTTTGACCCACATTTTTAATACAAATTCATTGCCAGTACAAAAAGAAAACGATTCTATATTCCTCCTAGGACAATACTTTGTGCGATCCACAAAGTGATGTTCTAAGTCTGGGTGTAATTTGTCTGCGTTAATTGCATGTTTGTAAAGTCCCCCGCAATACAAGGATTATTTCCTTAGTGCAGGGTGGTATTTAAATAAAACATAAATAAAAGAAATACAAGAAAATTACTTCAACGCTGTGTGTATCTTAATCATATTCACTAGAACAATGTAATAAATTAACGCCATAATTGTGAACAATGAAAACATTACACTGTTCGTATTAGATAAGGCACACTTTCTAGTTGATAGCGTATTCTATGCATCCAATATTCTAAATTGTTAGTCATATATTTGTACAAACGGCACTTAAGGTAGCAAAGTAATTACTTCTTTCATAATTAAAAAATATATATGCTTATAAACGTTGTAAATAACGACATAGATATGCAGCTGATAATGGCAAATACTAAATTCATGCCAGTATGCTGGAATATCATCATCATCATCACAGCCCATATATGTCCCACTGTTGGGCTCAGGCCTCCTCCTTAATGGGAGGGAAATAACCTACTATACCGCGCTGGTCAGACGTGTTGGTATAGAGTTTTGTTTTGAGTTTTCCCTCTCTTGCATAAATGTTATATATATGCGTTTTGTATCCCTTGGTCGTCTCTTACGATCACCCACACCCACAGTTAAGATATTGGTGGTGAATTGTATTCTTACTCCGTCACCACACGAATTTGCTGGAATATAGTATACATTTATTAGGTGTAAAAACTATTATAAAGCGGGTGAAAACTAGCATTGTGGTACCTACAGATAAACTTGCCAGAGATTAAAAGTGGAATGGTAGGTAATAATTTCCGACTCTTTTTTAGTGGTAGGACCACGCTGTTGACAGTTTTCTGTCTACAGCCGCGGGCCTGTCTGTCCGGGACTCTCGCAGAAAATTGACGTCTGCGCAACTGCAATTTGCTGTTGCTGTTGCGCTTCGTTTAGTGAGCGAGAGAAATGTCAGCCTAACTGGATGGTTTTGGGAGTTGTATTGATAGGCAGCGGCCTATCTATACTACTGGTATAGCAAAGGTCCATGGGCGGCATTTACACTTACCATCAGGTGCGCTTTTTAATTGTTTGCCACCACAAGCAATAAAAAAAATCTTAAAGTCAAATGTGCCGAGTGGTGACGCAGTAAGAATACAATTCACCACCCCCCTATCTTACCCGTGGGTGATCTTAAGAGACGACTAAGGAATATAAAACGCATATAACATCAATGCAAGAGAAGGAAAACTCGAAAGAAAACCCTATACCAACACGTCTGACCAGTGTGGTATTGTAGGTTAACTGCCTTCCCATTATGGAGGAGGCTCGAGCCCAACAGTGGGACATATATGAGCTGAGATGATGATGAAAATCAAATATTTGTCGTGCAGTATAACTAATACGGGTAATGAGCAAATAAAACGGCCAGAGAAAAACAGGTGATGGAAACAAAACCTAAACTAATACGATCGCATAAAATTGGCCAGTTTTCATTAAGGAGTAGCTAACAGTGGAATATGTATGGGCTGTAAAGAGAAAACTGTAAGAAGAACTAACTTATCTAAATTTATGTAAATATACAGCCCGAAGATATAACGTAATTGTCAGATTACAACGTTATCTCTAGACGATATGGCACTCGTTGAGGTAAATAAATTGAGCGATGTAGCGTAGAATGATTCCATCCCTTTACCAACTAGAGGTATTTAAAAAAAAGGCAGAGTACCATTAGATGAAAACGTCGTACACCAATCACGGATTCTGATACATACATATTATAACTTCCTATGTTGGCTTTTTGTAGTGTCTTTGATGGTAAATGAGCAAGTAACTCACGCGAGGGTGACTGGTAATTGTGACTCATAGAATATCACAACTTCGTTTTTTTTTTTCGCCGCAAGGTGGACCCTGGGTGTGGTCGCGCCCCGACAAATCGGTCCGGGACGACACAAGAGGCGGCACGCAACCCCATGGACCCACCCTGCAAACACCTCTCTTCGCCGTGCGAGCGGGCCACCGGTGCCCGATCTTTGTCTTCATAGCACACCTAGCTCGCTTCTACCGTAAGGTGGGATTAGGTCTGGTGATTCTCTCACTCATTAAACGAAGCGCAGTGGCAAATTACTACTACTGAGATGTAAATTTTTTTAGAGTGGTAATAACTATAGAGGGGCTCCTCTCAGATCGCGATAAACATAAAACCATCAGCAGTAAGGTCTTATAACTTGAAAAAACCCGATTCTAATATACACCAAACATGAAAAGAATTGAGAAAAAAATTATAACTGAAACTATACAACATTGTCTTTCTCTTACCTTTCTTTTATGCAAAATTTCAACAACTATGTATCCAGCAAATCCAATGAGCAGTAACACCATCATAACATAAAGCTTCATCCTGGCGCACAGGTGAGTGGAGTAGGCGTATGCAATCACGAATCCTGCACTCTCCCATAGACGGAAGTTAGAGAATGCAGCTTCCTTATTACGTCTGAACAACACACCATAGAGACCTGGAATATTAAAACACGTATTTAATGTTGAACACAAAAGAATTTATCAGAATGTCAACTACGAACAATGTACCGATTACATTTTCTGGAAGAACATATTTATTTTTACATAAGGTACAAATACTAATTTATCATCATTCTCCTAATCTTAACCCAATGACTTGGGGTCGATACAATATGTACTCTTCTTTCATAGTACACATTGTAAAAGTTATTGGCAATAGTTTTATAACCGACCGCCTGTCAGACGTCAACCCTCCTTGGGAATGTAATTGTTGACCAAACGGCATTAGTTAGAGTTGCCCCAGGTCGTTATAAAGCTCTTAGTCGTCTTTTACGACATCCACGAGCAAAGTAAGGGTTGGTAGTATTCGTAGCTGCTACCATACATACATATCATCCCGCCATATCCCTTGCAGGGTAGGCAGAGAGAACAGAGTGCCAGAGAACTCTATCTTTGCATACTTCACTCGCTTCCTCAACATTCATAATTCTCTTCATACACGTTCGCCGGTTTCGGAGACTCTTGACTCCACCTTCCTTCAGTACATGATCGATCTGGTCTAGATAGGTTAGTCTCGGTCTCCCCCGGTACCTACATCCTTCCACTTTCACATTGTATATCTTCTTAACCAGACGTTCGTTCGGCATTCTTTCCACATGTTCGAACCATCGGAGCATTCCCTTTCGCATCTTTACACCAATACTTTCTTTCATACCTACTCGCTCTCTTACGTCGTCGCTACGAATGCGATTGGTCAGCCTAACTCCACAGATTTTCCGCAGAGATCGCATTTCAACCGCATTAATTTTACTTTCATACTCTTTTCTGCATACCCAACTCTCGCTTCCATACAGTAATCTTGGGACAAGCACTGCGTTATGTATTGCTACACGTGCCTTCTGGCTGAGGTGGTGGCTACCAAGAAGTTGCCCCAACGCTCCGTTCACTCTATTTCCCGCATTCTCTCTTCGCTCTATATCAGTGGTGTACCTTCCATCTCGGCTAAATCCACATCCAAGATATACAAATTCATCCACTTGCTCTAGTACATCATTACCTATTGTTACTCTTACATCTGTTCTGGCTTCATCTCTTTCAAAGACCATTATTTTGGTTTTGCTCACATTCACGCGTAGACCCCTTTTCTTACAATCTTCTGTCATTGTGTCGTCTAGGGTCTGCAGGTCAGTCGCTGACTGTGCCAGCAGGACTGCATCATTGAAATAAAGCAGAGCAGTGACCACTGAGTCGCCCATCTGGACTCCCACATTCATATCGTTCAACCTTTGGAGACTACTAGCTGCTACCAAATACTAAATATAAACAGAATAAATGACAGAATGTATTGTCGAAAGAAATAAACGATCACCCAGCAAAAGATGAAACGGTACAATATTAAAGCAGATAAAAGCAAGTTCTTTTACAATCCAGTCATTAATCATTTTCGTAAAAGACTACTAAGGGACACTTATCGATCGAAAGACAAACGGAAGCTATATCTTGAATCACTTCAAAATAGAGTATTAAACAGTAATTATACACACCTAGTGTAGTTGTGTGTACACCTAGTGTTGTCTTAAAAACAACTGTTAGTGTTACCACGATAATATTACCATAACTATTGACACTTTATTGGTAATAAACTTGGAAATAGTCTGGCAATAATCCAGTCCATTTTCATAATATCATTTTATCTCATTTCTAATAACACTGGTGGTTATGACCACATTGATATAAAGAATTATGTTCTGAGTGATTATATACGTGACACGTAGCAATAGATAAAGTCATTTATTTAAAATATAGTCTTTACATATATCTTGTTTTGTAATTATATAATTCTATGCCTTTATTTTTAAAGAATTAGCGAAGGTATAAATCAAATTTGCCAACATATTTTTTAGCCCCATATCCTATGATGCGACCTGGGGGGGCACAGTTAAAACATTACTTATTTTTACTGATCGTCGCGCCGCCTACAGATTGTTTGCACAAACATAGCTGCCATTATGTTGTAATTGTCAAAAGTTTGACAACTGAGAATTGTTATTTTTTTGTTTCTAGCGTATGTACTTATTGTCAATAATCTATTTTCGGTTATTAATGTTCGTTCTGGAAATTATCTCAATTTTCATTATTAAGTTTATACTATTGCCGTTTCGTTAACGGCTCATATGTTATTTTTATATTTCAGGGTAGGTTTCATAGTAAAGAAAAATCCTATATAATTACATACACACAATATGTAGATACGTAGGTATATATGTATATTACTTCAACTTTAGTTCACCGCCTTAGCTCTAGGTAGCAGCACTTTCCATACATGCATATTTTACCATCGAGTTGCCACTCTTTTTCAGTTAATATAATTTTACTCTTTGGATGCGACTTTTGTGCCGTCAACTAGAAACTTTAAATTTACGCAGGAAGCAGGATACTGCATTGTTTCATAAAACAAATATATAAAATTCTTTGTATTAAACCGTTTTAAGTCACATAACGTATGTCGAATTCTAATACAAAAATATGATTTATATTTTTAGTGAGAGAACGCGTTATAACTTTTTATCAATCTATTAATTAGGAAGGTAATAGAATTAAAAAGGGTTCGCTGTTTTATATTATAAAAAATACATGTTTAGTTTTGGAATGTTTTTGAAAGTTAAAGAAGAGTATTTAATCCAGGTAACGTCATGTTCTGTGAGTACTTAGTTAAAGAGTTTGTTTATCTCTATGTATATTTGTATGAGGCGCCCATTATTAATCAGATTGGAAATTTTAATAGATATCAATCCGTTAGCTATATAAATTATTCATAAAGAAAATCTTAGAGGCTTTGGTTTTTTTTTTTTTGGGCGGCTATGGAATGTTCACACCCCGTTAATTCCGTCCGGGGCGACAGAAGAAGCGGCGCGCGACCCCATAGACTATGTTATGTAATGTTTCCTCCGTTCGCCGAGCGAGCGGGCCACCAGAACCCAGTCCTTGTCTTCGGTAGCCAGGCTTAGGATAAGGTGTCATTCTTGATGAAAACAAACAGGACCTAACCTAAGCTTTTTTTTTAACGAGACTGTTTAGTAGAATGCTACACAGAAAAAAAGAGTCCTCACGTCATACACACGTGATCATACGACGATACAAAATAAAAACATCATTTACATACGAATTGCTCGATATCACCGCGTACATAAACTGGTCACTGCGGCCACGGCCGTATAGACTGACCGCCTAAAGTGCAAGGGCCTTACTTGTAACGATGTCTAACAAGTATTAAAAGTATTAATAAAACGTGGCATGAACTAAGTAATCACGTGCGCATCATTAATGATGCTATATAGTCATTATTATTCACGAGAGTGGATTTTAATCGCGCAGCCTTTAAATCAGCGTATAAATCTGTGATTGCTTGGTGCATAGAGGAGGTCTCATATATGGAGAGCGTGGCTTAACAGGACTTACTCTTTCCTTGTAGTGTTGAATATATGTAAACTAAGATATACCTAAAATTTAGAGTTCAATTAATCTGTGTTAATTAAGAAATATAGTTTTGAAAGTAAATTTTTATTCATGTTTTTATTTAAATCTGTAATTTAGCATTAAAAATAATTGATGTTATTTCTAAGTATGTAATTAAATGCTATGTGTTAGGTATTTTCGTATTGCATGTTGGTATTTAGTCGTTTGAGATAACAGACTGGTTCGCAATGGTCTCGAGAAAAGAAAAATTTTTCTCGCTTTTCGAAGTATATTAATTAAAAAGGTTGATTATTTTTTACGTTAAAAATAATATGAAAACCTCACGTGGATGCTTGTACATCCTAGAGTAAACAATAGTCTCCTATGTGAGATTTGCGTCACGGCAAGCATGATATTTTTATTAATTGTAGTTATTATATTGTACATGTATTACTTACATGTGTTTAGAACGAATATAACTATAAACATATAACAATAATAATATATGGCGAGCAACTCCATACGTAATCACAATTTTACCGTATAAATTGACACGTGTAAGATTTAGTTATTTTTAATGCAAAATAAATTTCTGTAAATCAAATTGCGATTTTTATTGCAATATTATTTGCTATCTAAGCATTTATAGGAATATTTTAATTCATTGTATTCAATAGAATTACTATATGTGTATAGGAATTATAACATATCTTATATGTATCATGTTTACACTTTAAGAAATATTTTCTTAAAAATAAATTTTATTTACGCACATATAATGGAATTAAATTTTAAACGCTTTTTTTCCTGTTGAGTTAATTAATGAATGAAATGAAACAATCGCTATTATTGTGGGCGTTACAAATAAATAGATTATGCTGTCTCGAAGAAAGCCAATCAAAAAGTTGTTATGAGTTTTACGATCACTCCAAACAATATTCTTGTAATTGCGGTAAATATGTCAACAGTCAATTGAGCTTAATACTTAACCCTCCTTACTCTATTTATATTATTATTACTTGAAAATGTCAATATTAGACTCAATATAAAGAATTATTTTGTTTACCTATATAATTCTATTGAAAACCTATAATTTAAGTCTTCCTTAAAAGTATAGCGGATTTTCTTTAAAAAAAATGTTATGATAATAATTTACCGCCAAAACACACAATCACAAATGCCATTTTGATATTCTATGTTAAAACGCCATTTTGATTATTGAAAAATATCTTTAAATGCGTATATTGTAAAATTTGTTATTTTTCATTAAATTCTGTTTTCTATTTATTCGTCAAATTCAACTTCCATAAAATATAGAAGAAGGAAATATTTAATATTAATAAAATCAATACGGTATAAGAAAATGATATCATTTATTATAAATCATAAATCTCATAACGTTGAATGGATGAAGAACTTTATTACATGGACAATTTGCATTTTAAAGGTCATAATACTGCGGTATGTTTGCAAATATCACACAATAACAATACTATAAGGAAAATGCTAGCATATAACTCGTTGGTTATTTCATAGAATACCAGTCTCGATAATCCAAAATAATTGTACCTGGCACTGTATTGACGTACTAGAGTGGAATTCAAAAAAAAAAACATGCAACTTGGCAAACATATCAGTAACCAGTATTTATAAAGGTCATTTCAAATAATATTAATACAACGATTAAATATTATATTATTAGCTGTGTGGTAGCTGCTACGAATACTACCAACCCTTACTTTGCTCGTGGATGCCGTAAAAGACGACTAAGAGCCTTCTAACGACCTGGACTAACTCCATCTGATGCCGTTTGGTCAACAATAACATACCCATGGAGGGTTGAAGTCTGGCAGGCGGCCGATCATAAAACTATTGCTAATAACTTTTACAATATGTGCTATGAAAGAAGGTTACATATTGTATCGACCACAAGTAATTGGGATAAGAGTAGGAGAAAGAATGATTAAGGATTATATTCTTGTGGTAAATTAGTAACGATACAATATATTATCTCTTGATTTCTCGCACGTGTCGTAATAGATAATCAAGGGACTTAACCTAATTACATATTTGTAAGAGTGGCAAAACTGGCAACAATTCTAAGCTAAACTTGAATTTATTGAAAAATCTTGTAATCTTTATGGGGCGTCGTCAGCAAAAAAAGAGTGGCGGAAGTTATTTTTCTTCTATCAGCATAACGAAAATATTTTAAATGTTTATGAGTTTGTTTCCAAATCGTTTTGTTTTTGCGAAAAACTTTCACTAAAGTTGTAGAAGTATAATAAGTATTTCCTAGAAGACGCATGCGAATATTTAATATTGTTAGTAAAGGATTTATTACGATTATTACTATAATCTAATAACGTCATAAAACTATACTATATATTTATGCACCATGACATTTTTATATTCTTAAAGGTAATTAAAAGTAATATGAGAGACAATAAATTACCACTAGATTTTTTATTAAAATGTCAGTCATGTAACTTTCTAACAAAATCATTAATTTTAGTATATTTATTTATTTTTATTATTAAAAAGGAAAAACCCTGCAAAGGACATGGCGTGATGATATGTATGTATGTATTTATTATTAGAGATGAAATATATATTTTAAATTAAAATTGTATTCATCGTATTTCACGTGAGTACTAATAGTAGTTTAGCATATTTTACCGTAACAAATTCTATACTAAAATATGTGGACATTATTTTCACTTGATTTTCATATTTATTTATGTCATATTTTTCTAACAATAGAATAGAATATAATGTTACTTATTTATTCTTAATACGCCGTTACACAATAATGCTCTATTTTGTAGTTTGTAAAGATTTTTCTACTCTTAGTGATTTTACACTGAACTAATTATACATACATTAGAGACAGTCACCTAATAATCAAAATATCTGTTGGGAATCAAGTGTTAGAAAACATAAATACATTTTATTTTTACTCGTATGAACTGAACAAAATATAAAGCTTCATTTAAATCAAACACATACCGTCTTTTTGCTTCAATAATGTGTGTTATCTTGAAAAAATACATTTTCGAGGAGCCTTTTTCAAGTTTCAAAAAATAATCGCTTCGCAACGAATATTTTTTTTATCGTAAATTTGATTTAAATCATAGATGATTTAATTATATAATAATGAAATAATTAAAATTATAGGTTTATATATCAATTATTTTTTTAAACTTGATGAGCACTCCTCTAAAATTTAATTCTTCAAGATAATATATTACTGAAGCAAAGAGGCGATATATGATTCACATGTAATTGAATTTAAAATAAAACAATTTCGCGTTGTGTTAGGTGCTCGCCTCCTTTATAAAGGTATTTGGGAATAATAAATTTGAGATGGCAATATTAATATATAAAGTCATTGGTAAAACCCAAAATTTTACTAATTTATGTAAAAATAAACGCAGTCAGGTTCATATGTGGTTCTTTCCTCATCTTATAAAACATGCTGGTCTTATTTAACGACCCGATTTATTTTATTTTTCTTTTTTTGTGGTTATAAATTGCATTTTTTGTTACATGTTATAGAATGTTTTTAAAATAAAATGAATATCCAGATACTGAAGATTAGTTGTGCTAAGAAGTAATAGTTTCATGCTGTATAGTTACATATTACAACTAATTCCGAAAAAATCACTCACCATTAATTTGAGTCTGCCAAACAGCATCTCCAACACCCCAAAGGCCAGAGATCACAAAGAATACTGTTGGGGAATTGGGATTCGGCATCCAAATGAGTAGCCAAACAATTAAACCCAAATGAAGGGCAGCACCCATGATGAGTATAGGAAATCTTCCAATGTACTTCATAGCAGTACCGAAGAGCAAGGAGCAGAGTGCGTTTACAACTCCAAAGCAGATCATCACGTAACCAATTGAGCGAATGCCGAGCGCGCATGATACGTAAGCCTGTGAAAAAAAAAATAGATTACAGCTTATACGATAATGACTTTTATTATATTAATTAATGTTATTTTAAAATCATAGATTATAAGTTAACGAGAATACGTCAAAAATGTATTATATTGTTTTTTATTGAACTGACTGAGCAATTGATTTTAAAGCGATTGCTATATTTAATAAAATTATTATTGATACTTCTTTCATATGAATTGACTTGTTCTTTCATATGAAAATTTTCATATGTTAAACCAATGAAATGTGTGTAATAACAACTTTATTTCTACCTATCACACTCGTGTTAGTTGAGTTATAAAGGCGAGGCCATTTATATAAACTTATTATATAAGATTTGTAATCTTAGTTCAGCGTCAATATTTTATCACGTTCCATAGCAAAAATTAAGGCAATTTGCTGAATTGAAATATATTTATGCTAAATGATATTTTACTTTAAGATCATTAGCATTTTTCATAAAAATTTTAAATAAAATAAAAATATAAAAAAATAAATTACTTAAACACTTTCGAATTGCTCTGTCATAATGGCACAATCCAATGATATTATGTTAGTAAGTTATGTCAAGTATTATTTTATTTATTAGTTAAGTAAATAGTAATACATTAATTATTACTATTTACCTAACTATTAAATAAAATTAATATGATATATTATAATAAAATTAATATAATAAAATTAAATATGTAAAGATTCTTTATTTGTATACATATACAGTATATTCTCATTAAGTTAATAAAACCTGTATATGTATCACCAATTCAACTTGTAAGGGAAAATTAGAATTAAAAAAACTAGCTGAAGCAACATTGGGATAACGAATACGAAATAGAATACTAAATGCGATCGTCAAACGGCACGACAAGCTGGCGATTAAAGCAATGCCTGTGGATAGGTCTATACTTTTGTATAGAACGTGAATGGGCTGATTGTTTTTATTTATTTTTTTATTTTTTTGTGTGACTTAGTTTATAAATACCCGAATACGAAACGAAAAATTATGTCACAAGCGACATAATTTTTCGTTTCGTATTCGGGTATTTATAAATAATTAAGCATATTAAATGCTAAAAATTTCAGTAATGTGACTTAGTTGTTAGCCTCAGATGGCTATGACACAACTTTACCCGGACTGTGGGTGAGCGCTGAGGGCTCTCAACCCGTATGGGCTGATTGATGGATTGTTATCTATTTAATAGAAAAATTGTTTACAGTAAGAGAGTTTGAGCCACTGAAGAAAAAGACCACGTTCCTGTGACCCACGGCACGGCACGGCACGGCGTCAAGACGTATATTGTCCGCCATCAAATAAGAACAGTAACAGAGTTTATATGATTATGAATTAACTTTATACCCGTTTATCGTAAATTTTGACGTAAATCAATACTATACAGTGAATTCATTAGGCAATTTTATAAAACTTGAATTTTTTTTCGTATTATGAAATAGTCTGCACTCTGCATATTTGACGAAATACCTATACTTACTTTTGTATTTATTTAATAATAATTAAAGTACTATATTCAATAGTATTAATTTATATTTTTAAAATTGGTCGAACCGTGTAAATTAATTATCCCTACTAATATATAAATGTGAATGTAAGTTTGTTTGTTACGCTTTCACGCTAAAACTACTCAACCGATCATCATGAAACATTGTACACATATTCTTGGAGGTATTAAAAGTAACATACGATAGGTACTTTTATTTAAAAAAAAATCAAAATTTTTATATGAAAAATAAAAAAATTGTTTGTCAAAAAATCTCAAAATCTAGCTTCTTCAACGCCGTCTAGCAGTCCAGTAATGAAGTTCCAACCCTGAGTATTGTAATACCGTTGCACTGTATTACCGACGGTCAAAAATAAAATAGGGGATCAAAAACTTTAGGAAAGTAACCTTTTACGCGGGCGAAGCCGCGGGCAGAAGCTAGTATACATATATTTCAATAGCTAGTAAAAATTAAATGAAATAATTATTAAATAAATTTATTATAAATTAGAGTCAGTATTATTTGAATATTTAAATGAGTGAATTTTGATAGCATATATTCAAAATATGATCCTTCAAAATGAGTACAGATTAATTCAATCAACGATACAGTGTATTATAAATACAATACACCAGAGTTACTAAAGCAAAAGTCCATATAATGCTCTGCGTTAACCTGTCGACAGTATAAAGATATATAAAAGATTATCTTAATATTATGGATAAGTCTTCTATATAACAGAAGAATATTTGTATACGCAATGAAGCCGGCTTTTGACTACGGGATGTATAATATATTACATTATGAGCATTATTTTTATTTTTATTATTTTTATTATGAGCATTATTACATCCCGCGATTGCTGTTCCCACTGTAAGATATTTATTTTGAAACAATTCAGCTTCGGTCACATTTGAAACTGAGGGCGATATAAGAGGAGACACGGTGTCCGGGGACTGAAGGTAAAATATATTCCTTCAAAATATCGCTTATTTGGTCGAAAAATTATTTATAGCTTGAGATGTAATATATCTATATTATATTATATCCCATAGTCAAAAACCGGTTTAAAAATTGATGAATGGCGCTTTAAAATAATATTACGCATATTATAAGTATTTATTAATTCAAAAACTTACTTGGGTGTAATCAGCTCCAATGAAAGCTTGCTCCATACCAATCCATAAAGTGATAGGAATTAGTAGCTGCTGATTGGGTTTCTTCAACTGATACGCAGTGGCTGATAGGAGTTGAATGCCGTTCAAGTTCTTTGAAGAGTCCGATTTTATTTGTTTCTCACCATACCTGCGAACAATTTTACCGTAAAGATTTCTCATTTTCATTGTGCGTGGTAATGGAGTAAGAATGTAGTATCTATAATCTCTTTCTAACCCTCAATTGACGTAAAAATCATACGTAATGGTAAGTCGCATAATGCTATATAAGAAGTTCTATGTAATCCTTTCTAGTACTGAAGAGATTTGTGTGCAAGTGGAGCGCTTATGAACTGAACAAGAAGAAACATTAAAAAAAGAAGCTACATCTATCTCCAAAATATTTATTAAAACTCATTTTTCTTTTATAACTCCGCTGTTTAATTAAAACTATTGTAAGTGTAATTCAGTACATTTTTTTTAAATATAATTCTTATAAATTCTATAAATATGAAGAATTTATTAAAGAGATTAAGCATATAATTAACCAAGAAGAAGAAATGCATTGATTATTTATAAAAAATTTTGATCTATATCTATCCTATAATTTTTGTTTTTGTCATATTTGATTATTTAACTTTAGGCCTACATACTGTATCATTAGTGTGTGTATGTGTAACTACAGAGGAAAATTATAAGCTGGTCTCATTATATTTACCGCTTAATTTTTTTTATTGCTTTTTATATGAGTCTGTAACATTACGAACAGCTAACCACATTTTCTTACGAAAGCAATCTACATCCGCATGAGATAATGAGAGCTTGTATAAAAAGCACACGCTACAGGCAAATATTAATTAAATTTAATGAAATATTGCAAATTTTTACTTATTAAAATCGAATTACTCCTTCCTGAAATCGAAATATCCGTGTAGTGACGGAGTAAGAATACAACATACATGAATACCACCCATGGGTAATCGTAAGAGACGACTAAGGGATATAAAACGCATATAACATTTATGCAAGAGTAGGAAAACTCGAAACAAAACCCTATACCAACACGTCTGATCAGCGTGGTATAGTAGTTTAATTTCCCTCCTATTACGGAGGTGGCCTCACCCGGAAAAAGTTATAAAAATTTACTGACAGATCATCTGGAGAACAAAAACCAGCACTTAAAAAACATTGTAATATCAACTTTGTTTGCCAACCCGCCTGCTGTCAAGAGTGGCCATTTTGTTATTATATATCTCTAGGATGGCCTACATCCAACAATGGACGTCTGTGTGATGACGACGTAAGCATACAATACACCACCGCCCTTCTTATCTACGTGTATCGTGAAATACGACTAAGAGATATAATATGCATATAACATCTATGTATGAGTAGGAAAACTCAAAATGGAAACCTATGCCCACACGTCTGACCAACGTGGCGTAATGGGTCGATTTTCTTCTATTGTGGGGGAAGCTCAGACTTGGCAGTGGAATGTTTGTAGGCTGAGAGGCCGGTGAGGATGATGACGAAGAAGCGAGTCCAGAAGCAATAGAAAAAAAAATTCAAAATAAAACGATATCAAACCCCTTTGGTGTGATATAATATGCCATTGACTACAGTAGGTGCATAATACACCTTCTGTTATTGAGGAAATCCGTATCCACTATTGAAACGTAAAAGCGCTTAAGCAGAAAAATTAAATGCGATAACTAATTCCTAGTTTAGTAACGAGACTGCACAGATGTAGTGGTTAAGATGCCAATCTAATGAGTATATGATGCTAAGTATCGTGGGTTTGATTTCCACGCAGAACAATACTTTCACTGCGCGATTCAAAAATTGTTTTCAACATCTTGGGTGCAATGTGTATTTATTCATTATAAGCTTGTAAAATCCCCCGTCAATAGAAGAACTATTTCCTTAGTGCAGGGTGTTGATTGTTGTAAAAAAAATTAAGAGATCGAAGAGTCACCATCCTTTTTCCCATAAGAATCGTACGTAGAAATAGTCAAAAAGATTTTTTTTATAAGAATTTCGACTTCCTTGTACCATTGAGGTAACTATTTCATTTGAGGTTCATGGCAAGTATATTGGAGGATACATTGACCTCAAGTTGAAGGACCGCTATGCCACCCATCCATAACAAATGTTATGCCTTTGTCTTGTATACATAAATGTTTAATAACTTTAAGATAGTTTGAGTTAATTACTAACCTGGAGAGTGGATCGACGAGTAATGCCACCATGAGTACAGCCACACCGACACATGCAAGGTATATGGCACTGATCTCATATATCTCGCTATCTGGAGGCCTGTGGAGGTTCTGATTGTCATGATGTCCTCCACCAATCATGCAGAAATTGGCTCCGCAAGTGTTCAACAATGTCTTGCTCACATTCTCAGTCGATGCATTTCCACTGTGAACTCCCGATGAAAAAACTGCCAAAAGAGAAATTAATTGTATAATGTCTATATGATTTGATACTTATTTGCCTGTATATTTTATTAGATACAGTCGTATACATATATAATAATATCAATATATACTCAAATAGTGACTCTATACTCATTCTGCATCTATTTTAAATAGATGTTTCCATTCTACTTAAACAAAACGTTTGGCTCATACATAAATAATTTGAGAAAGGTATTTATATATAATAATATATATTATAAAGATTTTGTGAAAACTTTAATGTTCTTATTTGTAAATATTATAGTGAGCCCTGTTGCTTAGGTAATTGATAGACATTTGTGAACCCTACAAGTGGTGAACTGATTATATGAAAACAAATCTTTAATATAATTTGTTGAAATGATTATTGTAAAGTTGTACTTAATATGATTATGTTTAGTTTCTATAAATAATATTAATTTATTAAACAACACTTACCTAAACTTGAGATCAAATTTCCCCATAATTCAGCTGTTTGCCAAGCAAGGAAGAAGAATCCGAAGAACCGTACTATGATGCCATCTACAGGTTGATCAGTCAATTTAGCGTAGACGCTTCCTACTTGCGTTAAGTACGTCGCCTTAGATGTCCACATAGGAGCCGCCCCCAGTCCGACAATCACGCCAGCCGGTACCAGAGTATAGAATGCCGGATAGAACTGCGCTCCTATATATGGGGCGTAGCATAACATAGACAAACAAAGGGTCCATTTGACCGTTAGCCTCTTAATTAGGAATGTAGGTACAAAAATACAGGAAACAACGAGGGCCGCGTAGATTGAACTTAGAGATACGGTACCTAGTCCATCTCTAGCATTTATTGAAGACTGAAGGTTAGCAGTCCCTTGAAATGCTGTAAATTGAACCATAAATGCTGCGCTCACAGCAGCAATATTCTTTAATATTCTCCATTTCTCGTTTCTGGGTAGTTTTACTTTGCCAGAGGCGAAATTATCGTCTTCAGTAGGAAGCGGTGGTGGCTTAACGATGTCATCGTTCGAATCTCGGTCGTGTTGGTAGCCATCGTTTTTGAAACCTGTCTTAGTAGTATACACAGTGTCTTTATCCGGACGATCATCTTCACGTCCGCCGCCGTGGGTAGCAGTCATGCCGTGTTATCTCGTTTGGCCTGTGAACAAATGAAAAATAATTGTAATTGTTTGATGAAGTTATATTATTTGTAAAATTTTGTAAAGGTGTAATTTTAAGATTTTTGTGTGGTGACGGAGTAAGAATACAATTCACCACCCCCTATCTTACCCGTGGGTGATCGTAAGAGACGACTAAGGGATATAAAATGCATATAACATCTATGCGAGAGAAGGAAAACTCGACACAGAACCCTATACCAACACGTCTGACCAGCGTGGTATAGTTGGTCAATTTCACTCCCTTTATAGAGAAGGCTCGAGCCCAACAGTGGGACAAATATGAGCTGAGATGAAGTTCAAAATGAAACGTTTAAACGTTTTATAAAATTTATAAAAATACTGCACAGTTTAAGTTACAATCATTTAAAATACTTCATGCGGTACACAAGATTATTGGTATGCAGACCGTCAACAAGATTTTTATAGATTCATGTGGCATATTTGTGTAAGATTGATTGTTATTCTTGACTTTTGAGCTCCTATTTAGCATGGTTTGAGTTAAAGAATTTATATTAGCCGCCATAAATACA
Organism: Lymantria monacha; assembly: GCA_905163515.2. Taxonomy (NCBI): domain Eukaryota; kingdom Metazoa; phylum Arthropoda; class Insecta; order Lepidoptera; family Erebidae; genus Lymantria; species Lymantria monacha. The sequence continues at coordinate 49,943,605 of LR991081.1, read as the reverse complement.
ACATCTTAAACATTTGCAATAGCTTTATTTGTAAGTTGAACAATATTTGTCAATATGTATCTTTAAATAAATATGAAAAGGTATAATAGTTATACCTCCGTGTGGTGACGGAGTAAGAATACTATTAACCACCCCATATCTTACCCATGGGTGATCGTACGAGGCGACTGAGGGATATAAAACGCATATAACATCTATGCGAGAGAAGGACAACTCGAAACAAAACCCTACACCAACACGTCTGACCAGCGCGGTATAGTAGGTTAATTTCTCTTCCACTATGGAGGAGGCCCGCGCCCGACAGTGGGACATTATGGGCTGTGATGATGATGATGATGATAATAGTTATTTAAAAATATTTTCTATGATAATCTAAAAATATTGCTAAATCTATTTATAACATTATAATACACATACTCGTATCTCGTAATGTGTATAGTTTTTAGTTCGTCTCTACGCTAGTGAGGTTCTTGTGACTACTTACTACAATTTGATGCGCATATAACATTACAATGGACAATATCGGCTAAGTACATATCACTCAATTGTTTGGTAGATTTCAAAATGTTTCGACATGACATAATAACAATATTAACGCGTGAGTTTCCAATTTGAAAATTATATGTTTATTATAAAATTAAAATGCTAAGTATATATATATTTTTTTCATGAATCATACACGATTTTGGATTTTATTTGGAAATTTTGTATTCTGGTTCATATATTTTATGTATTAATGAAAAGTGGTTAACTAACATTACAAGAAAACCGCAAACGGGAAACAAAATTGCGTTAACATTGGAGTTCAAATCACCTGTGGCATTTGGAGTTCAAATCATCTGTGGGGCCTTATCTCACTACAATTTGGTTACGCGGCCTTTTTGTTTTAACTAGTCGTAAAGCACTTTTTTGTGTATCATCATCTGCTCTGTGTAAGGTACTCGAGAAAATTCTACCGTAAAAGAAACTTTATCAATACCTGACTATTGTAAATATAAAAAAGAAACAGTTTGCGAATTAAATTATTTGTATCGAATATATAATGGATGTGTAATTTGTATTTTTGCAGATATTTAATTAATAACACGCATTCAGTAAGTGAGTTAAAAAATACTAAAAAAAAGATCACGCGATTAATGGACGTCCCCTTGTGGGCATTTTGATGGAAAACGAAAATGTTGTAAAGCACTTTTATAGGATATTAACTACATCCCAACACTTCTGTCGCATTACATTACATAAAATGCCATCAAAATTATCTAAAATAACACTTTAAAATACTAAGATATCGAATATAATACAAGAGCACCACATGGCGTTTTCATATTCCCGTCGAAAGTCGATTGATCGCTTTAGATGCTACAACATTCAAGTTATTTTTTGGAATACATACAAAATTGTCAATCTCACAAGAATAACGCCATCTATTAGAGCCACGTGTTATAAATATTATAATTAGAATTAGTATAAATTTTACCGCAGGTACGTCAATTATATGAATAATTTATGTTATACTCGGCTACAATAATTTAGTGTAACTAAATCATTATTATTTCCAATAGTATTTTTTACGATTGTTCAATATGTAATTTTTTACGGCTTTTGTTTGCTGCATTTAGATTGTAAATTTTATAAACTTAGTTTTAAGGCGCCTATTGCTTCGCATCAGATGTCTCTTAGACATCCTGCTTGCTCTTAAGAAACTCTTGGCGTCAAACCAAATACTTATTGAATAATATTTAGGTATGTTTGTTTATTGATCTTGAATATGAAGAGACATTACGCAATTTTTTTTAAACAATTAACAGTAGTAAACAGTTGGATTCCTATTCATTGAGATCGGTAAGTGGAACAAGTTTTGTTTGGTTATTAACGAGAACGCCATCTATTGGATGTATCTCGAAATATTATATCATTGAAAATTACCATTTACAATTTTTTATTGTTGCTTTAAAATTTGATCAATTTTCTTCCTCTCTGAACTAAAAAAAAAAGCAAAAGTATTAAAGCAAATAAAACAAAAAAAAATTGAAAAGCAATTAATTTTTCCAAGTATTATTACTTGGAAAAATTCTATTATATATATATATATATATCTCTTTTTCGGTTTTTACGCCATCATTATCATCCCAGTTTAAATAAGCTCCACCTACACCAGGTCTACTAAATCTGGTGAAACGTGTTGTTATAGGGTTTTACGTTGAGTCTTCCTTCTCTTGTATCGATGTTTATTGCGTACTCTCGCAATCGTCTTTTACGATATCCACGGCCAAGAAAGTGGGTGTTGAGTTGTATTCTTATTCAGTCAACACATAGAGATAGAAGAACGTTAACTGAAACTTATGTAGTTATTTTTATTTAATTTTTTACTTACTTCCTTAATGTATAAGGTATAAAGTCATTTAAAAACAAATAGACTCCGAACTATCATTCGTGAATCACGAGAATCGAGCCCGACTCTCTGCGTGACAGTTCTGTACCCAAACCTCTTGGCCATCTATCAGTCCTATACAGTAAATCCTATTAATATATTAACATTGCATAGGTATACATAAGTTTTATCATTTCTTTTTCTATATCCATTCATCATCCATCCATCAATAAATTGGTCCTTCTATTGTACCTATGTACAGTAGACCTATATCTACTTACAAATAAGGGATAATCCCACAATCATTACATTCAGCAAGTCAATTGGCGATCACATTTATTTTTATGAGCCACTAGACAAAAAGAGAGCCCTAAGTTCATTGTTTCGAGTGGCAGGGGAAAGTGTAAGGAGTGACACACATTTTTATTATGTATTTGGAAAGCACTAGTTCTTCTTTTAAATTAAGAAAATATAGACATAACATTATGTACTTTGTATGTTTACCTAGTAGTATATGACAACGCTATTAAGTGTCTTGGTCACACCTGGTACCGTCAGCGCTCAGAGATGGCCGACATGTTGAACAACTTTTTGCGGGCAAGTAAATAAAAATCGTTTAGTCATGAAGTGGTTACCACTATATCTGCGCAAAAAAAATATAAATAGATGTACGAGAAAGGCACAAGTAATTACAACGAGGTTGTAGCATCAGCGGGCGTGCTAATGTCGAAATAAGTGAACAAATATTCACATCATGTATCTACCCAAATCGAATAGCTATCGAATGCCCCATTGTGCAATTTAATGACTGCGTACGACGCGGCGACTGTTTGTCGTTAGAATGGTAACACGAGTTATTGTTGTTAGAACTCATTGTCAGCTGCTTGGTGAAAACTGTAAACATCAATAGAAGTACCTCAAGATGGTTTTTGTTGTTTCATTTAATAGTTATAGTGCAGTGACAAAGTATGAATACAATTCCCGTTTCTCATACGAATATATTCTAAAAGATGATATTGTGACATAAATAGTTAATAGACCTACAACTTTTTTTCTGAATAATGTGATATATAAAAACAGAACGAGAAGAAAAAGTTAGAAGAGTAAGAATACAATTCACCACTCCCTATCTTGCCCGTGAGTGATCGTAAGAGACGACTAAGGGATATAAAATGCATATGACATCTATGCCCGAGAAGGAAAACACCTACCACCACCCATTAAAAAACCCTATACCAACACGTCTGACCAGCGAGGTATAGTAGGTCAATTTCCCTCTCATTATGGAAGAGGTTCGAGCCCAACAATAGGACGTATATTAGCTGAGATGATGATACTATATAATGACAAAATCTCAACATCGATGCATTAGTTTCAATTAAACCTGACTTATGTAGTGGTTCAGTTACTAATGATAAAGATATATAATTTAATTTTTCCCGAGTTTATAGCTTGGTTACTAAGACCTTTAAGCCAAATTTTGGTTTATAGATTATCATTTAAAGTTATCATCCGTGAGTAAATCAAATCGTCGCTTTCAATCAGTGCCATGGCCATACTGTTAAAGTTATCTTTTGGGAATTTTGGTAGAAAACGAAAACGTATGTAAGGCACTGTTATATCATACACCTCAATATGGATTTCTTCAGTAAACCTCAATACTTCCTGAGCATTAAAATATATAATATACTATCAAGATTATTTAATATAATACGTTAAAACACAAAGATATTGAATATTATACAAGATTACTACATGATACTTTTACTTTCCCGCTAAAACTTCTTCAGATCTTATAATAAGGAAAGAAAACCGATCGAGTTCTCGTCCAATTTCTGAGTATAGATCTATTAGTAGGTTCTATTGTTCTTAATGTTAAATCTATCAGCAAATAACTATTTAGTGATGAATCGCTGGTTTATATACCGCTGTTCGCCACGAAATCACTATTGACACCATTGAATAAATTTTAAACGGTAACAGATTGCCGCTGGAGAAAATAATATTATACCAATTTGACATTGAATTTTTTTTCGACTGCAATTTTAACTTCCGTTTTATAGTAAAAAAAGACACTTTAAAATTACTTTATGTACAATAGGTAGGTATATAATAAGCCTTCTCACTGCCTTGACGTAGATAAGTGTGTATTTAATACAAAAGTCTTATCATTGGGCGTTTTATTGATATAACCTGTGTGTATGACATCACACAAAATCGTTGATAATAAGCACACCGTAATAATAAAGGTATATGTCGCCCATTGTCTACGATCTTCCCAGGAGTTATTTCTATAGTACCCCCCCCCCCCCCACACATTAGATACGCCCTATGTTACTGTGATAAAATGGTGACGGTCGATGTATACTTTACCGTATAATTACTTTCGTATTATTACTTTAAGTATATATATGTATGTACTTGCTAATAAATAATTAACATTTTTTTATTATTTTATGATTACATTGATTACTAATAGTAGTAATTCAATTATTGTCGGATTAAAACTTTCTTGTAATGATGAACAAAATGTTTGTTCTGACACTTACTCGTGAATATCAAAGAAACATCTAGAATATTAGCGTCAATTGAAGAATGGAGGTTTGAAAGAAAACTAAGCACTAACGCGTTTGCCTAACGTGTTTGGTGGATTAGAAGAATAGCCTTCATATATCGAGTAGATCCATGCATACACAGGGCTATATATGAGCTAAACATAATATTTCAAATGTTGTTATTAACGTGTACATAATAAAGTACGGATTTCTTCGACAATTTTTGATGCTTTTTATTTCTTTGAATTCTTCTACTTACACACATACAAACATATCATCACGCCATATCCCTTGCAGGGTAGGCAGAGAGTACAGAGTGCCAGAGAACTCTATCATTGTATACTTAACTCGCTTCCTCAACATTCATAATTCTCTTCATACACGCTCGCCGGTTTCGGAGACTCTTGCCTCCACCTTCCTTCAGTACGTCACTAATCTGGTTTAGGTAGGTTAGTCACGGTCTCCCCCGATACCTACATCCTTCCACATTCGCATTGTATATCTTCTTAACCAGACGTTCGTTCGGTATTACACATTCTTCTACTTCTTGTTTGTAATCGCGATTCATAAAGGTGTCGAAACATATTTGATGTTAGTTAAAAAGCAAAGCCTGCAAGAGAGTACAGATAATTGATGTTTTGAATGGAAATTTTTTAAACACAACCACATCATGTTTTTTTATCTGAATATATCAGTAATTAATAATATAAATACACAATACTTTAATAACCTACAATTTAACCAAATTTGTTTGCTTTTAACTGCTAAATATAAAAGGATGTGGCATTTTTATGATGCTATGATTAATTCAACAAATTTGAATAATTATTATTTTTTTGCAATTAATGATTTAATTTTTAAGAGCCTCATTCGCAAATATTTTTAACTGTACTTTTTTTCGATAACATGTAGAAATAGAAGAAAATTAGAAGCTGTAAGCCCTTTGTTTGGTTTTTTTAAACTTTCTAACTCCATCTTTCAAAATAAAAGTTATTTATGCGGTTAACTAGGTTGTTATGACAGTAGATCGCTATATGTTATTTTTCTATTCATTGCAATTTTTTGAAAAGAATTGTCTGATTTTACTTCATAAATCAAAAATATACAACTGCCTTTGTCCCTTGCGCCCTTCTGTTTCACTGATAACTTATATTTAAAATTGTATTATGACCATCTGGTTACAATATCCGGCGATAAAAATTACACATCGAACTTAGGAAAGAGACACTTGACTAATTCCGGGTTGGTAGAGCGCTGTCCTTGTCGCACATTATCTATGTGACTATTAAAAGCTGTTAAACCAATTATGACTTTTTGTTACTAAATAAAATATTCATATTTTGAAAGTTTTTTTAATGAATTATTGCGGTTTTAACAACTCTGTAAATTCTCTTTTGACTGGACGTGATTACAGTCTCTTGCACTTGGACAACGATTGACTAATATCACTGGCTAGCGTGCGACTTGTCACACTTTTTTCATTTCGGCTTTGTTGTATCTGGATACAACAAAACCGAAGTGAATTGATTGCCTATTTCCAAGGATCATGCAATATTTATTGCCGGGTAAGTTAAAGCGAAAAGATAACAAATAAAAAATTACCTTATTCGGATTTCTAATAACAAATATTAGGCGTGACCACAACATAAGTAACTCAAATCGGTCCAATTAACAAAGAACATATTCTGACAATGCACGCCAGTTCTTAAGTTGGGTTAGGACACCTAGTTAATTATAAAATTCACTTGAAATCCAATTAAACGCTGTCTTATAACAATTAGCCACCAATTCTAAAAATAACTGGAATGGCTGCTATTATATCAAACATTTGGGTCTTGACAATATCATTGTATCACAGAAAATATTATATTGCTTTGTTGATTTTGCATAAGTGGATCCTGTGTTTGATTCCTGTGTCGCGACAAAATATGAATGATGAAGTTACGAAAAGTGACCACTAGACGTCAATAAATTCACCTTCATCAAGAGGTGAGGTGAGAGTGAAGTTAGGTAGAGTTAGTGCCTAACAAATCGGAGCTAATAATAAATATTTAAAACTATTATCGAAAATTCATGTAATGAATTTTGTGCATTCGTAACGACGACGTAAGAGAGCGAGTAGGTATGAAAGAGAGTATTGGTGTAAAGATGCGAAAGGGAATGCTCCGATGGTTCGGACATGTGGAAAGAATGCCGAACGAACGTCTGGTTAAGAAGATATACAATGCGAAAGTGGAAGGATGTAGGTACCGAGGGAGACCGAGACTAACCTACCTAGACCAGATCGGTCATGTACTGAAGGAAGGTGGAGTCAAGAGTCTCCGAAACCGGCGAGCGTGTATGAAGAGAATTATGAATGTTGAGGAAGCGAGTGAAGTATGCAGAGATAGAGTTCTCTGGCACTCTGTACTCTCTGCCTACCCTGCAAGGGATATGGCGTGATGATATGTATGTATGTATTATCGAAAATTAAAATATTAGATACTTTTTAGTAAATTGCAGGTCTGTTTGCCTATTTAAGAGCACGTTTTCAGCTATGGTAAAACTTTACTACCCCCATGTTCTATTATTTTAATATTTCAAATATACGTTAAGTCACAAAACTTACTGTCAAATATTAAAAAAAAAGACAAATATTTTTTTTTTGTAGTTAATACCTATACATAACAAAGCTGAATTAAAAAGTATCGTTGGCAATTAATATCAGATAGTTATCAAAAATATTATTTTATTGTTATTATTTCAAAAAACTTATGAATTTTGTACGATTAAAAATATTTATAATATTCTAGTCGACACGACCAATAACTAGATCTTCGTGGAATTATCATACAATTACTTATTGAATTGTCGTTTATTTCGGATAATATTTAATTAGAAAAATTCTAAGGCATAGTGCAAAGCGGACGTACAAAATGAAATAATTAATTATATATTACTTAAGACTGATTTGATTATATGTGGTAAGCAAAACGGCTTAAATAACGGCTCCAAATATGCAGTGTCGACATATCACATTAGATTTGACGAGGCCGTCATAATAATTATCAGATACTAAATACACGATTTAAATATTAAATTGCAAAGTTTGTTTACCGTCGATGAAAATAATATCCAAAATAATTCTTTTTGAAGTGTGGTTTATATTAATTTTAAAGTTGATAAACTTCTATCACTGATAATATAATATTAAGAAACATGATTAGGAAGTGTAAGTCTTGCAAGCGAATGTCGTAAAAACGACTAAGGTATATAAGATACAGATAGCATCTATGCAAGAGAAATAAAATTTGAAATAAAATCCTTCACTCACGCATCGGACCAGCATGATATAAACGAGGGTGGTATTAATGCAAACTTGAGAGTATAACAGGATACTTATCTAACTTCTTTTTTCAACCCATGTTCGTTCCCTTGATAGATACAGGCCTTCTTCAATGTGAGAAACTACACTATTATACCACGCTAGTCAAACAGTTTAATATTGAACTTCAGTTCGTTTTTTCCTTCTCTTACTTTGATGTATACCAGTAATCTAGCTAATTTTTTTCATTGTCAGATTAGCAAGAGCTGTTAACTTTTAATACCACAGTTCTTGTGCTAAGGAGAGATTCGCATCATTTCTAAATTGCCTCATATCTCACCATATATATGTCTCATGCTAGGGTCGAAATACCAAAATAGTGGTGGTGAATTATATTCTTATTCCGCCAAAACATATTCTTATTCCGTCAAAACATATTCTTATTCCGTCAAAACATAAATATTTTCTCATATTAAATCCTGCTTTGTAATTTTTGTTATTTTAATGACTAAAGAAAATCGATGACCTCTTTGTTAGGTTCTTATTTACTTTTACTACAGGCCCCGCGCCAGTTTAGTCTGGTACATCGTCACCTTAATCAATTAATATCATGCCAAAGAGGAAAGAATGTCTAGTGTTCATTGTGCTCTGACACTATTACCATATAAAGTTTAACTCAACTAAAGTAGTTTTTCTTAGCACGATGGTCACATCTAATTCTACTGTTTAGAAGAGTTATAAGGATTGATAAGATTACATTGTCCTACAAACGGTAACACAACAACATGCTTCACGAATATTTAATACAGAAAATACGTTCGAACTCGTTCGGGTGTGGCAACAAGTCAGAACTTTCACTCAGTAACCCTACTATCAGTGCGGTTTTGTTTCAAGTTTTCATCCTCTCGAAATGGCAGTATATACTTATTTCCTTTAGTTGTCTGTTGCTATTCGTTACTTGTACCTGTCGTACCTTAAGCGTCCTGGTATTTAAGATATTTTTAACTTTCTGCTTTTGTCTTAGCTAAATGATAGCTTTTGTTGTTGTTGGGCAGAAGTAATTTAAATGTTACCGAAAATGGAAAGTTGTTGATGTCAGCAATAACGTTCAACAAAGTCAATGTCTTTGTGGAATTATTTATTTATTTCAAAATTTGTCATTTCCTTGTATCGCTAAATGCAATTATTTGCAAATCTATGTAATGATATTAATGACAATAAAGAATCATTAGCCTAATGCGTAATGCTTACTATATTTTAATATCTATGTATAATTTTTAAATTAATTTTCGCCCTTGCTAATATTTTGAAAGTCAATTTTATATAAAGATATATACTTGCAATTACGTACCATTGGAATGCTTACGCTGTTTTGACAATCATCATCATCTAGACTTACGTTGTCCATTGCTGGACCTGACCTTAAAGAAGGGCAGATGAATCGATGCTACACTGGCTTTCTTAACGTCACTCATTTGAATGCATAATTCCATTGTCGCTGCGTTTGACAGGCAAGTTGGAGTAATGAGGTGTTATGTATTCCAGGAAAGAGCTGCTGCCATCTCTCTCAAAGATATTCTTAACCGATTAATAACTCCTATGGTAGATAAATAAAACATGGCGACAACAGTATTTTAGCCACTCCATATAGAAAGGGGAAGTTGCAATAATAAATATTCAATATATGTGTGCTCTTATTTTTACACGAATGTCATATATCTATGCCATCTTATCCCGTCTTAGTGACTATAAAATTGTAAGAACGATATATTTTGTTGATTACTTTTCTCAGTTAAGAAAAAATATTGTTACAACCAGTTCTACTTCTTACAGCAGGTGTAACTCGCAAAAAAATTGCTAAATTACAAAACAGGTGAATGGTTATTTTAAACGGCAAACTCATTTTACACTTAGATTATTTGCAATTTGTTTAGTCTTTTTATGTTAACTCGATTAAAGATAAAATTTTGTTCAATGAAATCTCTTTTATAGCCAATTTTATAATAAAACTACTGTTTATTGAACCAAAAACTTACAATATATCTACTGCTAAAATTGTAAGTTTTTGGCATAAGGATACAATAGTACCATAAAGTCCTTGGTTTAACGCCAAGGTTTCAACGTTTTCTGTACATGACTTGTGAATTAGTGAACTATCGCCAACATTGCAGTAGTCGGTATGATTTTTTAATATATCAAACATGTAGCTTTTATATATATATATACATATACAAAAAAAATAAGCTTTTATAGCGTTTTTATTTTCAATTCTTAGTTCTCTCGTGATCATGGATGTTGGAAAGTTTTCAATATGTCGAAAAATTATTTAATCAATACGCTAGCGATAAAATCCATAAAAATATTTATAAATCATGGTAATACTCGCCTTAAAAAATATGAAATTAATATATTATAATTATCTGTTGAAAAACTATAAACTTTAACATAAAAGTAAATACAACACGACTTATTCGATTCACACATAATATTACGCCTAGCGTGCTATTTTATTTGGCTCCCACGCCACGGTCATAAAACGTGATCATTCAGGTATTCGTCGATTTTCACTTCCGCTGCTTCAACCCCGTCATCGTTGTAATGAGGTTTTCAAGGCTATCCATTAAATTGCCCCCGTCATGTATTCACAATATAGCTTATAAAATGCTATTGTCACATCACTATTGTTTGCTAGCGCAACTCTCCACGAATTCAGCGTTCTATCACTCGATGTCAACGGCACTCGGCCTTCGTGTTTGAAGTTAATTGATTGTAGCGACGAATGATGTATACAAAATACCACCACCTCATTCTTTGTCATGAGAATTATCAGAAATGACTAAGAAAAGTTACCGTTAAAGAAAAAAATGATTTTGTGATGATGGACTAATGATACCACTACCGCCTTGCCTTCGTGATAGATCGTAAAAGAAAAGTTGATAAACGCAAATAGATTGATTGCTAAACGAGTAGACGAAATCAAAACAAAAACCATTGCCAACATTGGTGCTTATCGTTGAATAGTAGTTAGACCAAATTCTATCTTTTTTTGAGGCAACTTATACTCAGTAAAAGGACATGCATAAGCTGAAGAGAATGTTATAATCCTCTTATTTGCCTCCTGTCCAAAGAAACTAAGCAAAATAAGACAGCAGAGTCATTAAAATAGAAAATAAATATATAACTTAAAATAGAACATTATAGCTAGACTTGCATGTGTCATTTATCATTTCAGCAGAATTCATCGAAAGAGAAACTCTAAACTACTCTAGGTACTTACCACACACCGCCGAGCGGGCCACCGAAGACAAAGATCGGGTACCGGTGGCCCGCTCGTACGGCGAAGAAGAGGTGCTTGCAGGGTGGGTCAATGGGGTTGCGCGCCGCCTCTTTCGTCACCCCGGACCGATTTGGCGGGGTGCGACGTCCATAGCCCACCGCAAAAAAAAAAAAAAAAAAAAAAAAAAAAAAAAAATGTTACTTACCACACGGAAATGAAAAAAATAAGTTTTATAAAAAAGCAGTTTATGTCTATATTTATTATTAAACATATTTTGCATTAGTTATATTAAAAATAAATGGACAATAAAATGTCATGCTTGTTAATAGCTATTAGTGAAAATGACATAATTCAAGCTCACTGGTATTAATTATGTACATCTTTAACATTTCTAGTTTAATTCAATTCTAAGCGGCATTCAATCTTAATTAATTTTTACGCCATTCATTGACATTAGATTAAGTTCGAAATAGTTTATTATTTATTTTTCGGCACAACAAATCGATTGTACAGATTCAAAACAAAGTTCTTTATTGATTCCAATTAATTGGATTTGTACATAATTATAGTAATAATTTTGAATATAAATGATTTGAAGCGCCTTCATCATACTTTTGTCAATTTGTGCGACCTCGAGACCTGACCGTTGCATCGACAAGTATATTTCCATATAATTACATCAATGATAAGTTTTTGTATTTATAAACTTTTGTTCGTGTTCTATTATGAGATAATTATTGATTGAGGTCGGCTCATCAAGCCAACATTTTATAGTATTACAATTAAACTAAGAGTTGATGTCTATCTCAAGCTCATTTATTTCAACAAGCTTCTGTTATAATATCTAAAATTTTATATTATATTCAATCTAATAATATTATATTAGGCAGGGGCGGTTCTAGCACATGCAGCGCCTGGGTGCAATCAATTACCTGGCGGCCTCTTGTATCAAAATTCGTGAAAAAAATGGAATAGGTTGAAAATTTTTGACACAAAATCAGGTAAACGCGATCGCATTATGAAGTAACAGTGAGCATGGCGACAAAGCAACCTATCCAAACCTGTCAAATAACGCACCCACTACGACTATAGATGGTTAGGCACCCGATGCGGCGCCCCCTAACATCCGGCGCCCGGGTGCACCGCACCCTCTGCACTATAGGTAAAGCCGGCCCTGATATTAGGTGTGCACTGTGCGACTAAGTTCCCACTCTTTTTTAATAACTGGCTTCAGTAATAAGTGCTGGTCGATTGTGATATAACCAAACAGTCATGATTCAAGCTTAGATATATGGTAAACAAACCGCTTTGACAGATTAGTGATTTTGTGTATCTATCATATACATTTGACTGCGTGTCTCGAATTGTACTAGTTCCGTTTGATAGCTTATGATCTATCTAATCAGCAGTTCCACTCATATGAAGACGTCTCAAAATGACTGAGTTCATGGATAGCCTCAAAATACGAAAACACTTCTACCATGACGGTATTCGAGTTCTGCCAGAAAGATAGCATAAAGTTGTCGCTAGCGGTGGGCCGTATTTTTAATGGTTCATTTGTACGCATTTTTCCAACAATGAAGTTGCATTTTCATCAAAAAAAAAAAAAACAGCGAGAACTACGCGCACCTGTTGGGTATTTTTTATAAATATATCCTCACTGTATTGACCATGTACAACAATTCACAAGTCCAGCTTAAGTTTCATGTTTGTATTGATAAACATAACGTTCAGCTTGACATTGTTTACCAAATATGTATTCATGACATACAATGTCATGAATGCATGGCTCTAATTTTGCTATACGAACCGTCCATTGTGTGAAACATGAAATCTGTTACAGAAGTATGGCTCCGATGTTAATCACTTAGATATTCGAGTCAACATATTCATTTCCATCCTTCAGTCATTAAGAATTTATTATATACAGTAGCTGACTCACCAATGATATTCTTCCTGTTCGTGATTATTATCTATTTTAACAATAAGACAAAAGAATTATGTATGTTTTATGATTATAATTACATCTATATTTTATAAATCATATACGTATGTCAACTTTAACCGTTGCACACGTTCATATTTTCTATTGGAGTATTATATTCAATAAAGAATATAAATAACTCCCAGAGCAATTGAACAGTGGTAGGAAGGACCACGCTGTTGACAGTTCTCTGTCTACAGCCGTGGGCCGGTCCGTTCGGGGTAGTACCACACTCTCGCAGAAGATCGACGTCTGAGTAATGGAAATGTGCTATTGCGCTTCATTCGGTGCGCGAGAGAGCCCAACTGGGTTGGTATGAGGATTGTAATGGTAGGCAGCGACCTAGCTATACCCTTGGTATAACAAAGGTCCATGGGTAGCAGTGACACTTACCATCAGGTGCGCTGCTTGCTCGTTTGCTACCATAAGCAATAAAAAAAACAATTAAAATCAAATACATTATATAGGTAATTTATTTATTTATGAGAATATGTATGTCGATAAATAATTTTCAAGAACAAAAATGCTGTTACATCATCGAAATAAATATAATTAAATATTAAGTATTCAACAAAATAATCTCTATTTGGCAAATATGATTTGAATAAAAATATCGACTCAAGATTAAGAGATGTTACTGGCTGGTATTCTGACAATAATTAATTCCCGGAAAAATAGATTGAGTTTTTATTTACATCCCGGAAATACATTGGCTTATTATTGTCGTATCAAATATTTAATAATTGATGGCCAAGGTCGTAATACAATGGACATGGCACGGCCATAATCATACACAACAGCTCTATTATTTGCTTTTTTTTTTTTTTTTGCGGTGGGCTATGGGGAATGGGAATGGTGGGCTATGACGAAAGAGGCGACGTGCAACTCCATAGACCCACCCTGCAAGCACCTCTCTCCGCCGTGCGAGCGGGCCGCCGGTACCCGATCTTTGTCTACGGTGGCCCGCCCGGCGGTAGCTCTAGTATGTGCTGGGAAAAACTAATCATAAGGATTAGTTATTAAAACTATGTAACAATGCATGTGATATTTTTAACTGTGGTAAATCTGTGACATGGCAAACTAGACTTATAATCTTCATGCAACGTAAGAAAAGCTAGGAACTTAACATTTAATAACTAATAATAATTTTATAACTGCGTTTATCTTTTTTGAGTTAGTATAAATATATGTTTCGTGTGATGACGGAGTAAGAATACAATTTACCACCCCATATCTTACCCTTGGGTGATCGTGCGAGACGACTAAGGGATATAAAACGCATATAACATCTATGCAAGAGAAGGAAAACTCGAAACAAAACCCTATACCAACACGTCTAATCGGCGTGGTATAGTAGGTCAATTGCCCTCCCATTATGGAGTAGGCTCGAGCCCAACAGTAGGACATAAATGAGCTGAGATGTTGATGAGATGATGTACTATTATAATAATTATGTTTATATGAAACAGAAATTATGTATGTATTTGTATGTATTAATTATTAAAAATTCTACATCATTAATATTACTCATTAATTTATAATAAAGTTAATTGTCAAAACTTAATATAATTCAGAGCTTACATTGTGTTCTTAAAATGTATCTATCTAATATCTTTGGAGTATATTTTATTTATTATCTATCGTGTATATTTGTATAGTTCTATGTTTTCAGAATCTTGGCAACAGCATCAGCGATATTCGTGAAATTTACTATGCAGTAAGTGAGGTTTCATCTATAGAAAATATTGTTAGTGTTTTCAGCAAATGAAAGAATATAATTAGAATACGAAAGTAAATGTGGCTATTGTTAAAAAGAATAGAATTATATTTTATCAATTATATTTTACATACATACATACATATCATCACGCCATATCCCTTGCAGGGTAGGCAGAGAGAACAGAGTGCCATAGAACTCTATCTCTGCACCCTTCACTACCTACCTACATCCTTCCACTTTCGCATTGTATATCTTCTTAACCAGACGTTCGTTCGGCATTCTTTCCACATGTCCGAACCATCGGAGCATGCCTTTTCGCATCTTTACACCAATACTCTCTTTCATACCTACTCGCTCTCTTACGTCGTCGTTACGAATGCGGTCGGTCAGCCTAACTCCACAAATTTTCCGCAGCTATCGCATTTCGACCGCATTAATTTTACTTTCATACTCTTTTCTGCATAACCAACTCTCGCTTCCATACAGTAATGTTGGGACAAGCACTGCGTTATGTATTGCTACACGTGCCTTCTGGCTGAGGTGGTGGCTGCCGAGAAGTTGCCCCAACGCTCCGTTCACTCTATTTCCCGCATTCACACTTCGCTCTATATCAGTGGTGTACCTTCCATCTCGGCTAAATCCACATCCAAGATATTTTAAAACACATTAAAAGGATAATACCGTGTTATCCAGATATTTACACTTAATTGGGCTTAAAGTAAAAATAAGTGTAGGTGTGTTTAGTAATTCTCTGTTTAGTAAATTTATTACATTTTTGACATCAGTTGTTCATTTTTCTCATTATTTTTAATGCATAGTAATATAATAAATGATAGTTTGAAGTATCGTCATTATAGGTCAACAATATCCATTCATTCAATGAAATGAATCGTGACGCTATATTTATCTGCAGGCTCGATTAAGACGGAGTTTATTGAGTTAGGAGTTGGACGCGGAGGCGTGGCCATCTTACAACCACGAATAATTCAAGATTAGTTTGCGCACGCTACAATATAACCAACTAGCATCTATTAGAAGCGTTATCATTAGCTAGTATAAATGTATTTTAATCAATTCTTTAATTAATTTATTTATTAATACGATAAAATTTGCTTTCCGTGTGGTGACGGAGTAAGAATACAATTCACCACCCCCATCTTAGCCATGGGTGATCGTAAGAGACGACTAAGGGATTTAAAATGCATATAACATCTATACAAGAGAAGAAAAACTCGAAACAAAACCCTATACCAACACGTCTGACCAGCGTGGTGTAGTAGGTCAATTTCCCTCCCATTATGGAAGAGCCTCGAGCCCAGTAGTGGGACATATATCAGCTGAAATGATGATAAAATTTGCATATGAATATCTGGTTTACTAGTAACTCATTATTGAAAATTAAAAAAAGATACATGTACTATTGAATAATGAAAACTGAAATTATTTTGGCAAGGTTGTATATATTTTATTGCTACTAATTATTACGTAGTGAGGCCATGCGACTTTGTTTTCAGTAATAATAATAATAATTTTATACAATATTTTGCAGTAGATAAAGGTAATATAAACATTAATATTATAATACAATATCTATAATATAAATATTTTTGTACTTACAATTTTAAAACTTTTTTTTCCGTGTGGTGACGGAGTAAGAATACTATTCACCACCTCATATCTTACCCGTAGGTGATCGTACGAGACGACTAATGGATATAAAACGCATATAACATCTATACGAGAGAAGGAAAACTCGAAACAAAACCCTATACCAACATGTCTGACCAGCGCTGTATAGTTGGTTAATTTCCCTCCCATTACGAAGGAGGCCCGAGCCCAACAGTGGGACGTTTATGGGCTGTGATGATGATGATGAATTTTAAAACTCATCCAATTGAATTCTGTGCAGTAAGTGCCTTTACAATCGTTTTACGAATATTAGAGGTGCAGTGATAAATTATATCTATCAGCCTATTTATATTCTGAATGCTGTGTGGTAGCGGCTACGAATACTTCAAACCTTTACTTTGCTCGGGGATGGCGTAAAAGACGACTAAGAGCTTCATAACGACTTAGGTCAACTCCATCAGATGCCGTTTGGTCAACAATTACATTCCCGAGAAGGGTTGACGTCTGGCAGGCCGGTCATAAAACTATTGCCAATAACTTTTACAATATGTACTATGAAAGAAGAGTACATATTGTATCGACCCCAAGTAATTGAGATAAGAGCAGGAGAATGATGTTCACATTCATGATTAGACATAAATATTCCCAAGAATATCACCCAAGAATGTCAAACGGTCTGCGAGTTGGAAGATACTTCATCTTGTGGGGTTGGGATTATTATACTAGCTAAAATAATAAAAATAATCTTATACACATATGTAGAATAAATAAATAATACTATACAAGTTCGCATAGGATATATAATTTGACAACTTTTAACAGTAGTGCCTTAATAAATATCAACAATGTCTTAAGATGGCACATGTAGTTTTTTAATGCAACAATCTGATTAGAAAATTCAATTAAAATATACATACATACATACATATCATCACGCCATATTCCTTGCAGGGTAGGCAGAGAGAACAGAGTGCCAGAGAACTCTATCCTTGCATACTTCACTCGCTTCCGAAAACATTCATAATTCTCTTCGTACACGCTCGCCGGTTTCGGAGACTCTTGACTCTACCTTCCTTCAGTATGTGACCAATCTGGTCTAGCCAGGTGAGTCTCGGCCTCCCCTGGTACCTACATCTTGCCACTTTCGCATTGTATATCTTCTTAACCAGAAGTTCGTTCGGCATTCTTTCCACATGTCCGAACCATCGGAGCATTCCCTTTCGCATCCTTACACCAATACTCTCTTTCATATCTAGTCGCTCTCTTACGTCGTATTAAAATATAATATTATTTTTTATCACTATTAAAATATTCTTTTGATATTATTTATATTTTTTATCGTTTAATTTCAATACATAATAAATGATCCTTATATATAAATCTAATAATGAACCTAGTGTATTACACGTGCAATGAAACGTGATGACATTTTAACGTTATCATATTTTACGATGAACTTAGCTCCACTCCAACGAATGTAACTCTTAATAAAATTAAATATTCCATCTTCATGATTTACTAATGAGAAGTATTCATAATTTTGTATCAGACTATTATATAGGTCTTTATAATTGATCTTCACCAATTTTGTACGTTATGTTTGCTTTTGTATAGGTATGATGTGACCCCAAAAACTGTCACTTTATTTGTGTCTCCGCAGCCTTGTAACAGAAACGTATCGTTTAAATATTGCAATATTATCGAATTTCGCAATATCCAACCGGGTAGCCTTATTATTGAGGATGCATTACGTATATTATGTGAGCCTTGAGACTAATTATGATATGGGAATAATCCCATTCGTAAGGATTTATATATACTAGATTTATATATCACTTTAGGAAGAAAACGGGAATGTTATCATGTCACTTCGATCGTTATTTGGATCGATTGGTGCTCTTCATTATGTCTATAGAATATTTAGGCTTTTTACAAAAATAAACATAAACTTTCTCTAACTTTCATAAAGAATCAAATATATTTATAAATATGTTACTTGATATTGAAATGAGTTTTTTAGATGGCTGCCAAAAGTAATTGAAAAGAACGAAATCAGTCTTATATCTGACTAGTTATGCTGGTCTACATAGTCATCTAGATAGTCTCAGTAGCAAAAAAATACAAGAATATATAACTATATATAGTTATATATTCTTATTTTTTTTTTTACTTTTTTATATTTTTATGTTTTCTATTGTTGATCTTCTTTTAGAACAGTTTAAAAAACGGATATCATATCCTATTAAAAATCTCGATACGTATTATAAAATGGCAATAGTTACAATTGTTTTATAAGCAAAGCCTTGTCTTACATTGCGGTTATAGCAGAATATTTATTTTTATTTTATTGAGTCGTACATACAAAAAGCTAAACTTTGACGCATTCATAATAGAAGGCACAATATTAAGTATATTTTAATGCTCCCCGCCTATCAATTGTATTGCATCTCAAGTAATAAAAATGTTTAATGTAAAATCCTTACTAATTTTATTAATGCGAAAGTAACTCTGTCTATCTGTCGCTCTTTCACGCCAAAACTACCGAACCGATCTAATTGAAATTTGGTACACAGATAGTCTAGAACCTGACAAAGGACATAGGCTATTTTTTAATGCAAAAAAAAGGTTGTAAAGGGGGATGAAAAGTTGTAACGAAGTATCGTCATTTTTAAATGCAGAAACTTGAAAGTTATTTTTAGGCTATTGAGTAGATATAAAATTTGTAAAAAATTTACCCTTAAGGCGTAAAATAAAAAAGGGGGGATGAAAAACTTTAGGAAAGTAACCTTTCACGTGGGTGAAGCCGCGGGCAGAAGCTAGTATTATATATTACCGCAACGGTGTTTGTTAGAAGCGGGTATATTTGTGCCCGTTTATTTATTATTTAATGTATACAATTGGCCGATGTATTTACATTGCAAATCCTTAAGATTATTTATTACCAGTCCGTTGGAGGCTTCGTTGGTTAATGATATTTTATAATTACGTTCGAGAACATTATGCTGAGATAACTGAGTACATATTAGTTCATTTATATCCTTATTTCAAAGTCAAGCCTTAAAGAATATTGATATCATCATCATCATCATTTCAGCACATAAATGTCCCACTAGGGTTTAGATTCTAGTTTTCCTTCTCTTGCATAGATGTTATATGTGTTTTTATATCCTTTAGTCGTCTCTTACGATCACCGACGGGTGATATAGGGGGTGGGGAAATGTATTCTTACTCCGTCACCACACACACGGGTTGTACATCAATACAAATATAGTTATCTGAAATTGAGAAGCTTTTATAAATAAGTTCGAATATAATATTTAGAAACTATTACTTTCAGCCCAAGTCTTTTATTCTCTTAATGATAAATTATTATTAGCTTGATATTAGATATTAAACGAAATCTAACACATCGTCTCACTGCGCTTAAGATCGCTATTATTGATGAAAATGGAATGGACAGTCCGACTATCTTAGTGATATGATATATACTAGCTACTATTAAATATAAGTTTAATTATTGCTAAATCTAAATCCGTGTGGTGACGGAGTAAAAATACATTTCACCACCCCCTATCTTAACCGTGGGTGAATGTAAGAGACGATTAAAGGATATAAAAACACATATAACATCTATACAAGAGAAGGAAAACTCGAATCTAAACCCTATACCAACACGTCTGATCAGCGTAGCATAGTAGGTCAATTTAAATCCTATTATGGGGGGGGCTACAGCCCAACAGTGGGACTGAAGCTAAGATGATGATAATATCCAAACTCAAATATCTTATATACTAGAACTTCAGTTAAAGTTAGTTATCAGAATAAATCAATAAAATTTATGTTTGTTTATAATATCAAAATTTCATTTATTTTTTACTTTATAATATATAAAAACCTTTTTTACACGCTTTTTTTTTTATTATTCTGTCTGGTGTCGGATATTTTTTGATTTTAAATAATTATTCAGTTAAAATATTTGAAAGCGTTGTTTAACGCACTTGATGAACTTAAAATAGGTGTTTTTGAATTCTTTGAAATATACAATCTTTATATTGACATTTCCTCATTCCTCAGTTTGGTCATTTAATTGCTCGATGACTCTGAAATCTCATAGACGCCGAGTATTAAATAAACAACTATATTAATTAAATAGCAGCGTTTTATTTTTGTGCTCTTTCATATTACGTAAAAAAATAAATTTACTCTAGGATATATTTACGAATTTTATATAACAGCATATATTATGCATTAAATTTAACTAAATGTTGCGTTGTTTAAAAAAACTTTACATTTTATTATTCTATTCATAATTTCAACGCTTAATTCCAAAGTCAAGTATTTTTTTTTAGTTACTAAAGCACAATTGTTGAAATATATTTAAATATAAATGCAATTTCGGCAGTATTCAAATCACGTCTCTATATGTAATTTAATGTGATCTTTTAGTATTCAAACGCGACAGCGCAATCTAATGTAACGGGTGAGTTTGTAACGAGACGTTACACATAACATGGAATTTAATGTAAGTTTATCAGCGACAACATGCTATATTATAGTTAATACTCCGCGACAATTAGTCAATTGGTACCAGGTTTAATCGGTCTTAGCCGGCTGAAACTGACACTGTTTGGTTGATCAGCTCAAAAGCTGAGAGTCGTTGATCTCTATATATTTATATATTTTATGTTCTATATAATTCTTTATATAAATTGTTGAATATATTCAAAAGTAGTATAGCGCCATATTTGAAAAATATTCAACTTAAAAAAATTACAATAAGTATATAAAATACGAGTCTCCGAAACCGGCGAGCGTGTATGAAGAGAATTATGAATGTTGAGGAAGCGAGTGAAGTATGCAAGGATAGAGCTCTCTGGCACTCTGTTCGCTCTGCCTACCCTGCAAGGGATATGCCGTGATGATATGTATGTATATATAAAATACATATGGAATTAAATTAATAATTATTATCAATATTTATTATTTTATAAATATATAAACTATCTTTATTTATTGTGACTTATCGGTATCCTAAGGTATTCTAGGGTTATTAGGACTCTAGCCGAGGCGGCGAGTGACTGGATCGGGGATTAGTCCGTCAACCGGGAGAGACCATCGCGTGAGAACGGCGCCTCGACGGAGAAAACTGCCGGGACGTCGACTCAAGACAGATGACGCTCGGGCGGCGAAACTTAGATTGAGCTGACTGAGCATCGAATTTAGAGGAAACCTCGAAAGGTAGATCCACCCTGCAAAGGCGGGTTGCCTTTGCAGGGTAGGTTTATGGGGTTGCGCGCCGCCTCTTCCGTCGACCCGGACCAAATTAGCGGATCGTGGCCTCTCCATAGTCAAGCGCAAAAAAAGGGTAACACGTCGGGCGGTCCACCGAAGACAAGGACCGGGTACCAGTGGCCCACGACGCGCGACCCCTCTTAAGAGGGGTCGCGCGCCGTTATAATATTCGCTTCAGCTTGATCGAACAGCGTGTAACCATACCATAGCCCGTCGCCAAGTAAATTATTAATACTGATTTAATTTTAATAATTAAATACTAGTATTTTTTTAGAAAACATTTAACTAAAAAGTCAGCCATTAAAATTAAATTTAATGCATTAGGTCAATGTGTAAACATTGTTCGTAGTGCCAATAAAACATGTTGAGGGGTTGAGTGACAAAAACACTAGTTGCGCCAATCGCGTCAGCCTTTTCTAAGAAACTCATTCAGGCGAATAACTATATTATTATTTACAATGCAACTAGATATTGCAAACATGACATTGTAGTTAGTTATTTCGACATTTATCACTTGTTAAACATATTTACGTGTAAAATCTAAAACTTGTTCTGAAAATAATTTATATAGGTATGTAACTTGAAATCTAATCAACTTTGGCACTTAAATAAGTTATTATTTAGAATCGGTGATGCGAAATATAATATTATTATAGACTTAATATTCTCATATAATTATCAATATCTAGGTGATCGATCACTTAGTTCGATATTTTTTTAAAGTCTTTGTGTTTTTTTTTCTTGCAAATATATTTAGTTAGAAAAATAATAAAATATCTATGGATCGGAACGGAGCTATTAGCATTAGATTGCTTTCATTGAGTTTCAACCAATTCCAACTAAACTATTTCTATTATTGGATGGTAATCACCAAATTTAAATGCATATTCTAAATATATATATCCATTGGCTGAAAATACAGAGAAAACAATATTTTCTATAGATGAAACTTTGTTAGATCTGTTCTCTGCATACTAAATTTTATGGAAATTGTTGGTACCGTTGCCGAGATTCTGAATATATAGAATTTACTTACTTTATACTTTATATTTTGCTGTATACTTTATATATATATTACTTCATCGTCATCATCATCATCTCAGCTCATATATGTCCCACTGATGGGTTCGAGCCTCCTCCACAATGGGAGGGTAATTGACCTACTACACCACGCTGGTCAGACGTGTTGGTATAGGGTTTTTTTTCAAGCTTTCCTTCTCTAGCATAGATATTAATGCGTTTTATTTCCCTTAGTCGACTCGTACCATTACCCACGGGTAAGATAGTGGGTGGTGAATTGTATTCTTACTCCGTCATCACATGGAAATGAGTTACTTATGAGCATTTATGTTTGAAATGATGAATAAAATGAATTTCCAACGAATTAAATGCCTAAAAAATATCTTTATGGAACATCATATCAGAAATGTGCTGCGTATAAACGCCTTCTAATTAGTATATGGCGAAGCCGTATACCATATTTTGATAAATAGCAACCATATATAACAAAATACTTAATTACAAATATATATACGTGTACATATCATCACGCCATATCCCTTGCAGGGTAGGCAGAGGGAACAGAGTGCGAGAGAACTCTATCCTTGCATACTTCACTCGCTTCCTCAACATTCATAATTCTCTTCATATACGCTCGCCGGTTTCGGAGACTCTTGACTCCACCTTCCTTCAGTACGTGACCAATCTGGTCTAGGTAGGTTAGTCTCGGTCTCCCCCGGTACCTACATCTTTCCGCTTTCGCATTGTATATCTTTTTAACCAGACGTTCGTTCGACATTCTTTCCACATGTCCGAACCATCGGAGCATTCCCTTTCGCATCTTTACACCAATACTCTCTTTCATACCTATTCGCTCTCTTACATCGCCGTTACGAATACGATCGGTCGGAACTCCACATATTTTCCTTAGAGATCGCATTTCGATACTATATTATTACTTATTAGTGTCAATTTTGTTTGCTGTATTTTTAAAAGTTGTCATTTCTTGGTGATTCTAATATTATAACGTGTGGTTTATTATTGTATACCGTCAATTAAACCTTATCTATGGTATATGAATGTTTGTGTGTCATATGTGACCATGACTTTCAGCATGGCGTAATCTTTTAGCAGAATTAGCAATATTGTAAAGTTGACGAGGTTAAAGATTTTATGTATTATTTTTAGCTGTAAACTTTAAATATATATTTTTTTATTATATATACGCTAATGTGTGACTAAATTTTACCTACAGAAGTAAACAATGTAAGCTTAAATGATGTAACGCATATGCTATGCGAAAATCTATTTGATTCTTAGGTAGTGAGCAAAATGTTTATAATCATTCATTCTCGTACTCAAATCCCAATTATTTGTGGTCGATACAATATGTACTCTTCTTTCATAGTACCTACATATTGTAAAAGTTATTGGCAATAGTTTTATGACCGGCTGCCTGCAAGACGTCAATCCTCCTTGGGAATGTAATTATTGACCAAACGGTAACAGATGGAGTTAACCCAGGTCGTTATAAGGCTCTTAGTCGTCTTTTACTACATCCACGAGCAAAGTAAGGGTTGGTAGATAGTATTCGTAGCCGCTACCACACAGCAGAGTTGCAATGTTTATATACAATTAAATGGAATTACCGGAGATGTTATAATTTTATTTGCTTTTCTTACTATACTTCATCACTCTATTGACGTCCACTATTGAACGTTGATCTGTCCACTTTGGGGATAATACTGTTAACCCTATGTGAAGCAGACAGATTGATGGTCATAGCTACTATTATGAGTATCCCAGAAAAGTGCCACTGACACACTCCACTCCACTCCTCTAGTGGTTCTTTTATTTATTTTATTCAACTGCTCATTACACTTTTACACGTTTAGTTAGCCAATACAATTCTATAATTTAATTGTATAATTACAGGATAAGAAACAATAAGAATAATTGTAAAAATACATCAAATTTAGTGAAGAATTTACTCAAATTTAGTAAAGAATATATAAGAATATATTCTTTAGTAAACAAATTTCAAACATTCGATATAAAAAATTGCTATGAGTTTGGTAACCTTTTGCGGTAATATTTAAGGCTTAATATCTATTATTATCTATTCAACATATACCCTTGCCCAAAATACTAAGTACCTACCGTATCTAATAGAAAAAAAGTAAAAATTAGTATTATTCATAAAAAGTAGCGAATACGATGACTAGAATGGTTTTCGATATAAATTAAGAAAAGAAAGTGAAAGTAGATTACTTAATACTTATGGCTGGTCATAAATTTTAAATGTATGTATATTTAAAAATGTTAATTCAATTTCATGTCCATTCAACTTCTTGTACTGGGCTCCTTTGACGAATATCTAAATAAACAACCTTTTTGGATAAATGACCAGTTCTATGTAGCCATTGAAAGTAAGATATAATAAAATTACTATATTTTTACATTTACGGCTTGTGTAAACTATTTCAGGTCTTAAGCTCCTAGATTCAAATCTGACTTGATTTACTCAAGTCATAATATATACTTGGAGTGTCGGGGATAGAATGTTAATAGACAATCTCTCCGTTACCCCGTTTTAGTGGGTATTTCGGTCGAGAAGTCGGCCGGCGAGTCCCACACACCCTCTGGTCTGAATATAAATGTTTGGTTTGTTAGTTTATTTTTATATAACTTCATAGTAATATAGTTTAGATATCAGAGTAACACAAAAGCTATATTTTTATTTATAAATTGTGTTACTTGGCGCTAATACATATGGGGTATTAAGGAAATAAACAAAATTTCTTACTTAAAGAATTATTTTTATCATCATCTCAGCTCTTACATGTCCCACTGTTGGGCTTAAGCCTCCTCCGTAATGGGAGGGAAATTAACCTCGTCAGATGTATTGGTATAGGTTTTTGCTTAGTGTTTTCTGCATAGATGTTATATGCATTTATATCCCTTAGTCGTCTCATATGATCACTCACGAGTAAGATAGGCGGTGGTGAATTGTATTCTTACTCCATCACCACACGGATTGAATTATTTTTCATAAAAGAATCTAAATAAATATTTGAAACAGCATACATCTGTCTACATTTTATATGAAAGTAATTACAGCCAAATAATAGTAAGACAAATAAAAAAAATGCACACTATTTACAATGCCTTTGTTTAATTCTTATCAAATTAAATATCTTTATCACTTTTTTTTATTTAATGTAGACAATTTATTTTACACTAAACAGTTTGGATAAATAATTTTAAGTTATTGCAATAAGAATGCCTTGAAAGAAATATTGCGGCGTATTGAAAACCCTGTCATGAAGGCACGTAGGGCGTGGGCGCCGGGATCGTCAAGAGAATGTCTCGCACTATTATCGAGAATCCAATGTAGTATTTTTATAATTTCCCCGTATGGTGACGGAGTAAGAATACAATTCACCACCCCTTATCTTATTCGTGGGTGATCGTACGATACGACTAAGGGATATAAAACGCATATAACATCTATGCAAGAGAAGGAAAACTCGAAACAAAACCCTATACGTGTAGCGTGGTACAGTAGGTTAATTTCCCTCCCATTACGAAGGAGGCCCGAGCTTGGGCTCTCTCACTGTTGGCAGTGGGACATATACGGGCTGTGATGATGATGATGATGATGATGATGATGAATGTAGTATTTAAGTATTATTTTCTATTTAGGTTAAGAATGCATTGTGTTACCATCCCCGTTTTTTTTATCAATATAACACGCGTAGAAGTCAAGGGCATATGGTATATAAAAAATGTACTATAAAAAATCGGATAAAACGCTACGAAGCATGCCAGTCTTTTCAGTTCTTGTATGTTTATCAAGCCATAAGGCTCTAGATGCTAAGATACGTAGGTCAAGACATTTTTAATGCATTTGCAAGTTGCCCGAATTACTAGAATAATCTTTAAGACAGTGTTTGCTAAAATATGGGTCTCAGTACAGTCAGGACTCGCGAGCTCTCTAGTATAAATGTTTTTGAAATATTTTGTTATAAAAATATAAAATTATAAAGAATATGACATAAATGGGTATAACGAGCTATTTTAAATTTTATATCAACAAATTGAGTTCAAGATTAGCAACAACAAAATACAATTTAAAATTATTAATCATTGTATACTCAACTTTTTATTATTTTTTACATCAATTTAACCTTCTGTTGTGGCGGCTACGAATACTAGCAACACTTACATTGCTTGTGGGTGTCGTACAAGCAATAAAAAGTTCTACGTCGATCCAGACTACTTATTTTTTTATAAATGCCATCGCTATTTCTAATATTATCTGACCATAAATAATGAGAAGTGCAATTTGGTAATGATAAGTAATTTAAATAAATATTAATGATGAATACTTTGGAAATAATTGCGTTGCATTCATCTCATCTCAGCTCATATATGTCTCACTGTTGAGCTAGAGTTTCTTCCATAATGAGAGGGAAATTAATCTACCATACCGCGCTGGTAAGACATGTTGGTAAAGGGTTTTGTTTCAAGTTTTCCTTCTCTTGCATAGATGTTATTTGCGTTTAAATCCCTTAGTTGCTTCTTACGATCACCTACGGTTAAAGTACGCAGTGTTGAATTGTATTCTTACTTTGTCACTACACGGAAAGTTACGTAAAAGGTAATATTAGAAGGTAAAGCATTAAAAGATAATGCGTAAAATTAAAAGGTTTGAAAAACACTGTCATAAAATAACATGTTGGCATTAAAGATAGTCATGAGACAAATTACTATACATAATATTTACTAACTTGTCATATTTAATATGTATTTGATCCGAAACGGACTGTCACGGTCCATTTAACTTGCAAGACACGTATTTACTTGCATAAATGTAATAAGAATATAGTTCGAGTTCTTTTAAATTTTAATTATATATGTCATCATTCGTCATTCTCATACCCTTATCCCAATTGCTTAAGGTTGATACAGTATGTACTCCTTTTTCATAGTAAATATTGTATAAGTTATTGGTAATAGTTTTATGATCGGCTGCCTGCAAGACGTTAACCCTCCTTGGGAATGTAATTGTTGACCAATCGGCATCAGATGGAGTTGGGCCAGGTCGTTATAAGGCTCTTAGTCGTTTTATACGACATCCATGAGCAAAATAAAGGTTAGTAGTATTCGTAGCCGCTACCACACAGCTTTTTTTTTATATTTTAATTATATATGCCATCTCATCTTATTTATTCAGACCGATTTTTTTTCTAAAATGGTCGATTGCTTATTATATGATATCCTGTACCTAAATTGGGTAGTGCGCAGTCTCGAATTCCATTTATAGTTATACACTGAGCTGTTTCTGTATTTTTTTTATTGTCAGGCTGTGATCATAGCCCGTCCAATCTAATGAGGGCGATGGTTGGATAACGTACAGCTCCGTAAACGTTTTATTATTTTCGACAGTGAGTCTATCGTATGTTTTTTTTACAGCTATATACGTCCTAAAGCTAACTAAAGCATTTTTTAAAATCAAAACATAATTTAAGTAGTACTGCTTGTATTGCAAAGGACTTTATAGACATTTAAATAACGGACCCAAATTACACCCAGACTCAAAAACAATATTATGTAGATCGCACAAAACATTGTCTTGGGTGGGAATTGAACCAGAGTTACTGGTACGGCAGAAGGGCATTTCAACCACTACGCCATCTGTGCAGTCAACAAAGTCAAATTAGTATTGGATATTTAAAATGGTTACGGTAGAATTTCTAGTCTTACAAATTATTTTGTCTGGTTTACATCTCTTCGCTATTCGTCAACACCCACGGGCAAAAAGAAGAAGGCTTCTCTTGGAAGATTTATAGCACTAATCGCGATTACCAATCCATGAAAATAGAATGGTGATTATGATATTATCGATGACGTGATCATGACGTTGATACGCAGTTAAATGCATGGATGGATATGTATAAAAATAGAAATATCAAACTTTCCACCCCACACCATCAGCTTATATAATAATGCTAGTATAATTTCGTTACATATGTATATTAGCCCTGCTGCCGTTTTAGTATTACATAAGATACATTTAAATTCTACCCAAGCATATATTAAGTCGAAAACTTACTGAGCTGTTTGCTTATAAGCTGTGATATCTATTTACATTAGCCTGTTCGATCCTCTTTGAACCGTATATACACTGCCACAGAATTAATTCAGATGATTATTATATATTGATTACCATTAAAACAACGCTCCTTCTTTTTTTTACTTATGGTGGCAAACGAGCAGGCAGCACAGCACACCTTTTTTGTTTTTTTTTTCCGCAAGGTGGGACCATAGATGTGGTCGCGCCCCGACAAATCGTCCGGGGCGACAGAAGAGGCGGCACGCAACCCCATGGACCCACCTTGCAAACACCTCTCTTCGCCATGCGAGCAGGCCACCGGTACCCGATCTTTGACTTCGGTGGCAACAGGCAGCACACCTGAGGTGAGGTCACTGGTAAGAGTCACTGCCACCCATGGCCCTTTGCAATACCAAGGGTATGACTACGCCGCTGTCTACTAATACAAACCCCAAGCCCACCCTATTTGGGCTTCCGGCTCTCTCGCTCACGAACGAAGCGCAATAGCACATTGCCATTACTGAGATGTCGATCTTCTGTGAGAGTGTGGTACTACCCCATAAGGACCGGCCCGCGGCTGTAGACAGAGAGCTGTCCACAGCGTGATCCTACTACTATTAGACGATAAAACTGGCTACATGATAAACACTTTGTTTTATTTTACTTAGTAATTCTCTTTAAAGTTAGAGTTTTCTTTGCAGTCATCATCGGAATAATGATCATTCTGATAAGAGCAGGGTGATGGTTACTCTTAATTTTTTCATAAAAGTCTTTCATTCTTCATCTTTCATATAAGTTTCCCAATCAGTGTACCAGATTGTCTACACAATGGCAAAGCTTTTTAATCTAATAAACCCTAAATTAATTTGCATAGGTTTTTATTCAGATTTTTTTATAGAGTTTGGTACATACATACATATCATCACGCCATATCCCTTGCAGGGTAGGCAGAGAGAACAGAGTGCCAGAGAACTCTATCCTTGCATACTTCACTCGCTTCCTCAACATTCATAATTCTCGTCATACACGCTCACCGGTTTCGGAGACTCTTGACTCTATGGAGTTTGGTGAACTACTTAAAGGAAAAAATAGTTTAAAATCAATCCAAATAATACATTTAAAATCACAACGCGTATTAGTATTGGCAATAGTATTATAGAACTAAACGATACCTTTACATTATCGATAAACATTACAATACAATTTCGCAAGTAACGTAATGTATGGTGTTTTTTTTTGACTACGTACCTAATGTGTAGTACTTTGGTTTTGTTACGTCAAACCTTTCGCAACGATTGTATTTAGCATTACAATCACTTGAATAGATAAGGGTTTACTATAAAAAAACATAAACAGTTATACACCATATAGCTAACGATCTATTCTTAAAATTTTTACATTCAAAAACTTTTGAAATAATGCTGTATTAATTAAAGAGTTAAATTACATTTTAAAATTTTCAGCGTCGAAGTAATTTTACCTTATTTTAATGATAATATTAATCAGCGGGCCGATAAGACACGAATACGTTTATTCCTAAACTTTACTCGCTCATAGAAGACGTAAAAATTAGTTCAAGGGATTAGCACTAAGAAAATGGCTTATTAAAAGAATGGAAAGCAGAAGTCTCTTGTGAATGTATAATAACTTACCGCGTTCACTAGCTAGCTCTTCAAGCGTATCCAATATGGCAATAAGATTGCTAATCCACCAATGGTTGGCAAAAGTTGAATGATATTAGAGATAATAATAGACTAAAATTTGTTGTTGGTGATAAATGTAATATAATTATTTAACTTTTCCTCTTTCGTAGGTATCGATTAAAGTATATACACATATTTTTTTATTGCTTATGGTGGCAAACAAGCAGACAGCACACCTGATGGTAATTGTTATGGCCGCCCATGGTCTTTTGCCAATGGTATAACAAAGCCACTGCCTACCAATACAAACCTCGAACCCACCCCAGTTGGGCTTCCGGCTTTCTCAATATATACGTGCAGCACCGCAAGAATAGGAAAATTCGAAATAAAAATGAATATTTACCAGATTAAATAGATGGTATAATATGCTGAGAAAGGGGTGAAGTAGGTTGTGTTTATTAATAAAAAGGTTCGTTTATATTTTATACCATATATGTATATCCTGGATTATGTAGAATTGCCTGAACAAATTATATTATTTATACCAATTATCGATCATATATATTATAATGAATTACATCAATTTAATAGAATGAGTAAGAATAAAATCTAAAGCCAAAAAGGACAAGAGTGTAATGAAGTCATCATTGATTACAAGATACACGTGCCCGTTAATTTTCCAACACGTGGACTACAGCTACGAACACTTAATTTTTTCATTTTATTCTTAATAACCACGAAACATGAAATCAATTAGTTTAGAGTATAATTAAAATGTTTTTTTTTCAACGATTTAGCTAATATAATAATTGACTTAAATATCAACCATCTTTAAACATTCAAATTCTGATAAAAAATAGCGGCATTTTTTACATGAAATATAGCGAACTTTGTACTAATTAAGAGTGCGTTTGAAGCAAGTAATTAATATGTTAGAGCGGCTGACTGATTGTAAAATTTAATGATTAAGAATTTCATTTACCTACATACCTACTTATTTATATTTGTTAATTATTCTTATTTATACATCTTCATAATGGCCAAGTGTAATTCGTAGAAACTATGACAATTATAATTGCATAATGCTTCTTATTATCATTTTTAGTAACTGTAATCTCGCGTTAATCAAGTCGTGAGTAAACCTTTGGTCTTGTAATAGTTTAAAAAAAAACTAAGCTGATGTTATCCCTAGTACATACATACATACATATCATCACGCCATATCCCTTGCAGGGTAGGCAGAGAGAACAGAGTGCCAGAGCACTCTATCTTTGCATACTTCACTCGCTTCCTCAACATTCATAATTCTCTTCATACACGCTCGCCGGTTTCGGAGACTCTTGACTCCACCTTCCTTCAGTACATGACCGATCTGGTTTAGGTAGGTTAGTCTCGGTCTCCCTCGGTACCTACATCCTTCCACTTTTGCATTGTATATCTTCTTAACCAGACGTTCGTTCGGCATTCTTTCCACATGTCCGAACCATCGGAGCATTCCCTTTCGCATCTTTACACCAATACTCTCTTTCATACCTACTCGCTCTCTTACGTCGTCGTTACGAATGCGGTCGGTCAGCCTTACTCCACACATTTGCCGCAGAGATCGCATTTCGACCGCATTAATTTTACTTTCATACTCTTTTCTGCATACCCAACTCTCGCTTCCATACAGTAGTGTTGGGACAAGCACTGCGTTATGCATTGCTACACGTGCCTTCTGGCTGAGGTGGTGGCTACCGAGAAGTTGCCCCAACGCTCCGTTCACTCTATTTCCCGCATTCACACTTCGCTCTATATCAGTGGTGTACCTTCCATCTCGGCTAAATCCACATCCAAGATATACAAATTCATCCACTTGCTCTAGTACATCATTACCTATTGTTACTCTTACATCTGTTCTGGCTTCATCTCATTCAAAGACCATTATTTTGGTTTTGTTCACATCATTATCCCTAGTGAAAGAAGGTTATGAGATTCGAATAGATACTCTTCTTATTTTTACAAATTTTATTTGTGGTATATATATATATAAATATATTTGTGGTATATATACCATGCCGCGGGCCAGTCCGTCCAGGGTCCACACTCTCGCAAAAGATCGACGTCTGAGTAATGGCAATGTGCTATTGCGCTTCTTTCTTTGATCGAGAGAGCCAGAAGCCCAACTCAGTGGGTTTGGGGATTCTAATGGTAGGCAGTGGTCTAGCTATAGCCTTGGTTATAACAAAGATCTATGGGCAGCAGTGATACTTACCATCAGTTGTACTCTTTGCTCGTTTGCCACCATAAGCAATAAAAAAGAATCGTAAAATTCGATCTTGTAACGTGGTCTATATTTATTCAAATTCTTTTGTTTCACTCAGAATTTGCACCTGTAAGCTATTCATAATATAGAATAAATGTCTTCGATAACATATTATTAAAAAAAATGTAAAGATATTTCATAAATAATGGAGTAATAATGATTAATAACAAATAATAGAAGCTATAATATGTTATGTAATCGAGTGAAGTATTAAAACATTCTGCACATCTGGACTCCTGACTAGGTAACGACCTGACCTTATTACATTGCTATGGTTAGTTATAGATTATACGACAATAGCTTTGTATAATTTTGTATAAAGTACAATTATTTTATAACTCTAACATACTGATGTTAGAAAGTAATATAATTAAAAACAAGAGATAGTGCAAAAGGTGGTTTTATCGCACTAAACAATCTCTACCAAATAATTATTAGATAGAGAAAGGTAAAAAGTGAATTTACAATAAGAGGCCAATGAAATATGTACAATATAAATTCTAAAAATAACACTAGGTAGGTATTAAATAAATTCTTATGTTGCGATGGACCTTTGAAGGATACAAATAATAATCAGAATCAGTACAATCATTCTTGCATCGCAAAACACTTCTTGCCTTGAGATCGTACACATCTATGGAGTCAAATATTTATTAGATTACTGACATTTTAGATCAACGTTGAATTCACAGGTAAAATACTTGTGAATATATTAATACTGTTGTTGTGTTAATTCCCGACAAAGAGGTTGTCGCGAGACCTGATTTTGGTAATACATTTTCTCACTTGGAATCTGTAATTACAGTGAATCCTACATAACCTTTGCAATATCTAAGGAATCCCAATTATTGGTAATCAAATCACAAAAGAAAGAAAACAAAATTAAAATATAATTGGTAAGTTTTGTCTCGATAATATTCAAAGAAACAATCAGAGCCGATGGCTTATTTAAAACAGCATTAGTTAACTAAATCAAAGTCATTAAAATGATTGACAAAAGTTACGATTCTGCCCGAGTACTGAAGACTTTTCTGATATCTTTCAAGCACCCATCATTTCAATTCAATAAGACACTTAGAGTTCTTACTTAATGCTATCGTAAAATCTTATATTACAATGCTGACCTACACAATAATATCACTAAACCAGAAAAAAAAAAGAATAGAAAAGTATTTTTAAATTTTATTTAAATTCATCATAATTATAAAAGTTATAATACACATTTTAATTTGTAGTTTTAAATTAATTTGAAGAACTAAAGCAATAATAAATCTGCTTTGTAACAAACTTCACGATGTACCCAGTGTTGTAGCGCCTACTTTAAATTCTATTTATAACTTGCTTACTTTCCTGTTTATATTTATTTATACCTGTACGTAGTCAGCGAAGCGAAGGCTAGTTTTTCTAGTTTCCTAATACAAGAGTCAGCTACGGTATTCCACTCAGTAAAAATTACTTTTATTATTTATTTGCAAGATGCATCGTT
Organism: Lymantria monacha; assembly: GCA_905163515.2. Classification (NCBI taxonomy): domain Eukaryota; kingdom Metazoa; phylum Arthropoda; class Insecta; order Lepidoptera; family Erebidae; genus Lymantria; species Lymantria monacha. The sequence goes on along the minus strand of LR991081.1, from coordinate 49,908,922 downwards.
GTATTCCAGAGAATTGTTAAAGATATGCTTATTTAATTGTAGAATATGCTAGAGAATTATTGCCTACACCGCGAGGGATTTAATAAACATTTAATTAGTAGACACAATGTAGATTCAGATTCGATAACATTTTATAGATTGCGCAAATATCTATGGTGAATATATCATCTCCTTCTATAATAAACGCTTTAAGAGCGTTTTATTATTTTCGTATATATGACTATTATTCAGATTTGAAAAATGAAAACGTCATACATTTAATATAAAAAGAATTATAAATTTACATAGTATATAAATAGACTAGGTTTCACTTAGGCTTCTAATAATGGAACTCATGTACCTAATAGAGTTAAAAATGGCAATACAAAATCCGAATTTCTATAGAAGCCAGGCTTGCCTTGATAGAAGTAAACTAAGTTTGTTCTTAAGTATCTATCATCATTCATTTATTCATCATTACAGCCCATATATGTCGCACTGTTGGGCTCGGGTCTCCTCCGCAATGGGAGGGCAACTAACCTATACCGCGCTGATCAGACGTTTTGGTATAGGGTTATGTTCCTAGTTTTTCTTCTCTTACATATATGTTATATGCGTTTTATATCCCTTAGTCGTCTCTTACGGTCACCCACAGTAAGATAGGGAGTGGTGAATTATATTCTTACTCCGTCACCACACGTAAAGTATATAAGTAAGTATCTATATTCCTGAATAAATTAAGTTGTCCATATGAGTTAAATACACAATTGTCACCATTTCTTTCCTCGCCATTCTTATCGGAGGTGTAAAATTCGACTGAGACTCGTATTCTCCTGAGAAAATAATAAGAACTAAAATCCAATTACCATTGCCAATTAGTCGCCCAAGCATAGCATTTATGACATTGTCCCAGCCTTAGTGAGCCTTATATCAAATAGCAGATATCTACAGGCTAATGTATACTTAGATAGAAATCAAGTTTGCTATTTTATGAATTCTTAAGTTGAGTTTTAAATGCGGCTAATTTTTAGCCATAGAATTTATTACTTTAAGCAATTCGCTATATACATAATGCTTCTGTTTAAAATTAATTTTATGTGCAAACTTTCAATGGAATTGATTGAATTTGATGATGGAATTATTTGGGTATAGTGTGAACATCAAGTCTGAAACTATGCCAGTAGATAATTATAAGCTTAATTCTTATTCCTGACGTGAGAAATAAAAAATTAAATGCTATAATATAATGCACCTTTTTCCTAATAATACCACTAACCACTTCATAGGCACAGTTCATAATGAACTCAAACTTTCGCATTTACAATATTAGTATAATTCGCAAAGAAAAGCGACACAGTAAAACTTATTCGTTACGCCAATAGCGATTTAGTGAAAGTGGCTGGCTCATGCTGACGACTGATTCAGTTTACGAAAGTCTTTACCAACACGTAATATATTTACAATATCAAATTTTAGTAGTATAGTGACCTGGGCCAACTCCATCTGATGCCGTTTGGTCAACAATTACATTCCAAAGGAGGGTTGACGTCTGGCAGGCGGCCGGTCATAAAACGATTGCCCATAACTTTTACAATATGTATTATGTAAAAAGAGTACATATTTTATCGACCCCAAGTAATTGGAATAAGAGTAAGAGAATGAATCAATTAAACTTTAGTAGTAATGGTCTAGAAATAACTACTTCTGCCACTTTTCGTGTAGTGATGAACAATACAATGTTTCACCACTCCTTTCCCGTGACTGATCGTATAAGTTGACTTAAGAACGCAAACAAAGAATATGACTTTAAGAGAGAGTCAGATGAGTTGGTGTAGTGTTTTATTTCTAGTTTGCCGTTTCTTGCGTAATTATATGAATATTATTGTTAGGCATATAATGAGCGTAATATAGTATTTCATTTCCAAGGAGGGTTGACGTCTGGCAGGTGGTCGGTCATAATACTATTGCCAATAACTTTTACAATATGTACTATGAAAAAAGAGTACCTACTTATTGTATCGACCTCAAGTAATTGGGATAAGAGTAGGAGAATGATGATGAATGAGCGTAATATAGTAGGTGAACTTCTATTCCTCTATTGAGTAGTCACGAACTCAAGAATGATTGTAGGAGCTGAGATAATAGCGAGAAATAAGTTTATTATATCAAACTTTAATAGCAATAATCTAGCGATAAGTGCTGCCGCGATTTTTCATGTAGTGACCGGATAAAAAATAAATTCTCGCAAGTTATTGTAAAATAGGTATAAAGATTGCAAATAAATAACTTCACAAAGAGACCAGCACTTATTAAAAAAGCCTTTTAGAACACTGGGTAGACATGTTATCAACATCAACAACAACACAACAGTGTTTTGTTTGATTGTGAATGAAATTCATACCCAACAGTGGGTTGAGTATATGGTGGTAGATTATAGCAAAAAGAATAATATAAATTACTATTGAAAAGTTTTTAGTTCACTGGATTACATGGGACTAACATTTATTTATGCCTGGTCTGATGGGATCGCATACAACAATCACAACTTACGCCCAAATTCAGAAATGAAAGAAGAAGAAAAGAAAATCATTTGTGATCATAAAAAAGAATGTGTGTCGGAATCGCACCGATGGCCAGATTACATACATATCCCTTGCAGGGTAGGTAGAGAGAACAGAGTGCCAGAGAACTCTATCCTTACATACTTCACTCGCTTCCTCAACATTCATAATTCTCTTCATACACGCTCGCCGGTTTCAGAGACTCTTGACTCCACCTTCCTTCAGTACATGACCGATCTGGTCTAGGAAGGTGAGTGTCGATCTCCCCCGGTACCTACATCCTTCCACTTTCGCATTATGGCCAGATTGTCTTTGGTATTTAGACCACTACGCCCTCTATGCTATATAAACTATAGAAACATGATATTAATAAACACTTGGAACGTTTCTCTGTTTAGCCTGAAGTCATGTAGATGCATCCAGCTTGAATAACCACATTCCAACGGACGGACCTTAAGTAATATTTAAAGTGCTCTGTACAGTTAACTATTACCACTAAGTGCTTGTAATTACACAGGTCAGGTCGTTCGTCGAACTGAATCATAATGTATATATATTCAGTCAATCATATGCAATTGATTTCAACTGTAGAGATTGTAGTATTTAGTGATCGATAAGCGTTTAGAAGCAAATGTTGACATTAAATAATGAACAATCATATGTGGCCTGAGCCAGATAATATTTATAGCACCCAAACGAAGCTTTCTTTATGATGTTAGAGTAAGAATACATAGCGGGTATCGTAAAAGATGTCTTATGAATACAAAATTTGCCGGACTGGCCACGGATGGCAAGGAAGCGGTACCAGTGGCCGGCCTAATGGCGATGGGCAGGGAATACGGTGGTTTATGGGGCCACGCGCTGCCCTTCCGTTGCCCCGGACGGAACGGGCGGACCGGATCATAGCATACCCAAAAAAAAAGAAATACAAACCATGCAAAACAAGGTTATCATCTCAGCGCATATATGTTCCACTATTGGGCTCAAGACTCCTCCATAATGGGAGGGAAATTAATTTACTATAGATATATATTATATGCTTTTGTATCCTTTAGCCGTCTCTTACGTCGTCTCTCACTCATGGACTAGAAAGGGGGTGGTGAATTCTATTCTTACTCCACCACCACATGGATAAAAACAAGTTAAACTTGAAGTAAAATCCTATACTAATCTTTAATTTACATATCTGATTTTGTAATAAATAATATGGAATATGTGGTACCTGTGAAGGTCTATTGTATCCATTATTCTGGTATACTTACCAAACTGTATATCCTATTGTTATTGGCGGTTTAGTAAATTTTATTTCCTGCATCTCATATTGTGTAGTATTGAAGTAAAGTCCATGTTACTCAGCGTGCTATGGAGAGGGCTATGCTCGGTATTTCTCTACGTGATAGAATCCGAAATCCGTAGAAGAACGGGTGTAACTGATATAGCCCGAAGAATTAGCGCGTTGAAGTGGCAATGGGCAGGCCACATCGCTCGACGAACCGACAACCGTTGAGGAAGAAAGGTTGTCGAGTGGAGACCACGAATCGGACGGCGCCGCGTAGGACGACCTCCCACTAGGTGGACTGACGACATTATCAAGGTCGCAGGAAACCGCTGGATGCAGGTGGCGCGGCACCGTGTTGAATGTCATTCACGTGGGGAGGCCTATGACCAACAGTGGACGTTTACGGGCTGATGGATGGATGGATGGATGAAGTAAAGTCCCCAACTTTCCATGTGGTGATGGAATAAGAATACTGTTCGCCACCCCATATCTTGCCCGTGGGTGATCGTACAAGACGACTAACGGATATAAAATGCATATAACATCTATGCGAGAGAAGGAAAAATCGAAACAAAACCCTATACTAACACGTTTGACCAGCGCGGTATAGTAGGTTAATTTCCCTCCCATTACGGAGGAGGCCCGAGCCCAACAGTGGGACATTTATGGGCTGTGATGATGATGATGATGAAAGTCCCCAGCGTTACGGAATTAATTCCAATAAAAAGTATCGTCCATTCCCACTTTTCTATTTTCCATTGTATTACTATTATATTCGTTACGTGTATGATGTTAATTGAATCTTTGTCTAGCTACTTAAGTGATTTTTCACCTTGCTATTTTTAGTGGTTATTTCATTACGTTCTCTTAAAAGTTTATATACTTACGATTTATATAATCATTATTTGCTAGTTACAAATATTTAGTGCGAGATTGCACTTTAATACGAGTTAAGTCACAGAACGGGTTTCTAGAACTAAAATACCGAAGATATCAATTATTCCCTCTAAAGATAAGATATCGGATTACGGCACCTAGGATAGTCACTCTTGGGATGCTGAGACTGTATCTCAAACAGCAAAATACGCAACCACACAATGACCTGATTCTAAATACCTTACTTAATATTACAAATGAGAATATGAGATACTTTATTTATTCATTTATTACGCTTTTACGCCTTAATTACTAAATCAATCGTCATGAAATTTTGCTATTTTTTTTCAGGGGAACAGAAAAGAGACAAATTTAAAATAAATGGTAATAATTGCTATCATATTATGCGTCTAAGTTATATTTAGTATGTACATACATACATACATACATATCATCACGCTATATCCCTTGCAGGGTAGGCAGAGAGAACAGAGTGCCAGAGAACTCTATCCGTGCATACTTCACTCGCTTCCTCAACATTCATAATTCTCTTCATACACGCTCACCGGTTTCGGAGACTCTTGACTTATTGTTTAGTATGTCTCATAATTAATTAAAAGATATCCAAACAAGTTTTCTATTACGTGTCAATAGATGGCGATACTCGTACAACAGTTATGGCGCTGCGAAGAGTAAAGGCTATTCTTAGGTTTTATGTCGATTTGTAGACATACTAAGCTTGTATAGGGCTGGTAAAAGGCTTCATAAATTACTTGCAAGCGAAAACGAGTTATACAAGTTATATTTTCGTCCGACGTACTGCAGCTCTTCTATGCCCATATTTATTCGTTGAATCATGATAACTATGAATATGGAGAAAATAATTTAATGAATTTTAGATAAAGAAAACCTTTAGTATATTTATTATTCAGTTATACATATTAAACGCATCGTGTTATTAGATTAAGAATATAAAAGTGACATCATTCGTATAATATGGTAAAAATCGATCAACAATAATAAAAGGGGGACTTGAATAATGGAATATAAATATAAGGGGGACTTGAAATAAATATTCTATACCAACACTTTTAGCCATTTATAGTTCGCCAATTTCATTTCCACGGTGAAGGAGGCTTGTAAAATCTATGAGCATTAATGAAGATAAAATATATTAAAATTTTTCGGTGAAATGTTTTTCCTAATCATCATTCTCCTATTCTTATCGCAATTACATGGGGTCGATACAACATGTACTCTTTTTCATAGTATATAATTGCAAAAATTATTGGCAATAGTTTTATGACAGGCCGCCTGCTAGAAGTCGACCCTCCTTGGGAATGTAATTGTTGACCAAACGGCATCAGATGGAATTGGCCCAGGTCGTTATAAGGCTCTTAGTCGTCTTTTACGACATCCACGAGCAAAGTAAGGATTGATAGTATTCGTAGCCGCTAACTACACAGCTAACATGCACACTTTTATTTATAATATTTTACTCCTTTTTTCTAAAGGTTAAGACTATAGTATAAAAATATATTTCACACAACTTTATCATTTTTTTTATCAAGAATAGCTTTAGAATTCATACATAGAATTTCTTAACGGATAAATCTAAGAATGAGCTTGGAATGCCGCGTTAAGTTTTTACCGTTGGATTAATAATATTATAAGCAGTGAAACATTTATGTTATTAAACTCCGTATCTATTGTTAAATACATTCTGAGCAGTATAAGGTTAAAAATCCAATGCGTCATCAGTCTTTATATTCCTGTGGATTTCATAAAATCGGTTTAAGTAACGCCAAGAAAATACGCAGGAACTCTCTCTTGGGATACTTATAACCACACTTGCAATTGTTAACCCACAGGAAGGTTGGTTATATCGTTATCCTCCCTTCAGGAGGCCCATTTCGATGGTGAACGTTGATAAGAGATTGGTTGTTAAGCTTAAGTATTACGTTAATTAATTTGAATCATCTTGAACCTTATTAACACTCTATTTTAGTAAATATTCTATACATTTTTTTATTGAGTACTTATGTATATGTAACTAGTTTAGATAATTAATATGAAACTATAACCTCGATTTCAATTACACAAAAAACGTTATATTCTTATTGTGCTTACATAATTTATTCAGTTTTTATTTTTTTTTTAATCTAGAAGGAATTTAAATGAAGTTATGTTTTTATTGTCATAATTATTATTTTTAAATATTAAACGCTTTGCCTACGACTCGGCTCATATCATAGTTAGTAGACATCAGTCACTTCGATAAATCATTTAGTGATTCTTTAGCCGAGAGTTGCTTTGAGGCTAAGAATACTACAAACCTCAACATTATTCGTGGGTGTCGGCAAATATGACTAAGTTTTTTACATCCACCTGACCCAATCCCATCTGATGCCATCAACAATTACATTCTCGAGGAGCGTTGACGTTAAGCAGGCAGAACAAAACTATAACTTTTGCAACACATATGATGGATGAAGATGATATATTGAATCGACCCAAGTAATTTCGATAAATGCAGTATCCATCCTTCATCACAGCCACATATATCTCACTGTTAGGCTCGGGCCACCTCCGTAATGAGAGGGAAATTAACCTACTATACCGCGCTGGTCAGACGTGTTGGTATAAGGTTTTGTTTCAAGTTTTCCTTCTCTTGCATAGATGTTATGTGCGTTTTATATCCCTTAGTCGTCTCTTACGATCACCCACGGGTATGATAGGGGGTAGGGGGGGTTATGAAACGTATTCTTACTCCGTCACTACACGGATAATGTATGATATGAATGCAGTACGATCATTATGAAATTTGCCGCGATATTTATTTATTTTGCTAAAATAAAAGTAGCCAAAGTTACTTTTTAGTCGCCTATAATGTACTTCTTAGTGAATAACTCTCCAGGCAAATGAAAGTTTTCAAAACCAGCGCAATCGTTTCAGAGATTAGTCGCAACAACCAAGAACGACAGACAAAACACATATAAAAACAATTTTTTTTTCTTTTATTTTGATATGCATTTAGTAAAAAACTGTTATTTCGAAATTACAAAGAGGCATTTCAATTTTATTTATCTGTAAAGATAAAAGAGATTTATGACGGCGACATTTATGTTATTCAGGTTTCATCGTGATTATAACGAGTTTACATCATACCAGCTGGGGCAGCAGTTTCGCTTGCCTAGATTCCGTATCTATTTAATGTTATATATAATATTATTATTTTTTTGTCGCTCCGTGGTATTTATCATAAAGGCAACATTAATGAGATCCCTGACATATGATTGTTTTTTTTTTATCTTAGCCGTTACTATGACAACAGATTGCGTAGAATATATTATCAAATATACGAAGGAATGAAGCTTTCTGAGGGGCATTTACGTTAGAAAGTTTATGTCCTGCAGTGGACGTGCTGATGGATGGAAGGAACAGATGGACAGGTAGAGATCAAATTTTACCTAATTTGCTAACACTGATAATACTACGCGTACCTTAATTATGTTTAGTCATTGTTTTAATGATTTGATTTTATTAATTTTTCAAAAGTATATATAAATGGTTATGTTTGCTAGCAACTATGAATACTACTAAAAGTAATGTAATTACTTGTGGGTATCGCAAAATATGATTAAGAGCTAAATATAGACCTTGGTCGACTTCTGATGGTGTCTGATTTATGTTACCAAAAAGTATTGTCGTCTGGTATAATCTGCCACCCGTAAAAGTATTAACCAAAGTTATATAATATGTCCGTGTGGTGACGGAGTACGAATACAATTCACCACCCCTTATATTACCCGTGGGTGATCTTAACAGATGACTAAAGGATCTAAAGCGCATATGACATCTATGCGAGAGAAGGAAAACTCGAATCAAAATCTTATACCAACACGTCTAACCAGCGTGGTATAGTAGGTCAATTTCCTTCTTATTATAGAGGAGGCTCTAGCCCAACAGTGGGACATATATGAGCTGAGATGATGTAATATGTAAGGGGTAAGGAAGGTAGAAATTTCGTTGACACCAAGTTACTGGCTTAAAAGGAGGATGATAATGATGCATGCATAATTATTTATGAGTTCATATGAAACTATAACCATGACACTTGTAGCAACAATGTCTAGCTGTCGATGCATTAATGATTTCTCATTGTTACTATTTTTTTATCTGACTTGCTAACATTGTTTACTGATTGGCTCTATATGTGATAGCACCAAACGTACTAAAAAATAGTCTCTCCGTATTCTATTTCAAAAAATACAAACAAACAAATACTACAGATTTATTATATCTTATCATCATTCTCCTACTCTTATCCCAATTGCTTGGGATCAATACAATATGTACTCTTCTTTCATTGTACATATTGTAAAAGTTATTGGCAATAGTTTTATGACCGGCCGCCTGCTAGACATCAAACCTCCTTGGGAACGTAACTGTTGACCAAACGGCATCAGCTGTAGTTGGCACAGGCCGTTATAAAGATCTTAGTGGTCTTTTACGACATCCACGAACAAAGTAAGGGTTGGTAGTATTCGTAGCCGCTACCACACAGCTATTAGTGTCAGCTATTATATGAGTTATTATTATAGCTTATATAACATGTAAATATTTTTTTAGTGGTAGAGCCACGCTGTTGATAGTATTCTGTCTACAGCCGTGGGCCGGTCCGTCCGGGGTACTACACTCGCACAGAAGATTGACGTTTGAGTAATGGTCATGTGCTATTGGACTTCTTTCGGTGAGCGAGAGCCGGAAGCCCAACTGGGTGGGTTTGGGGTTTGTATTGGTAGGTATTGGTCTAGTTATTGCAAAGGTCTATGGGTGGCAGTAACGCTTACCATCAGGTGTGCTGCTTGCTCGTTTGCTATCATAAGCAATAAAAAAAAATAGATTAGAAGTTTTTAGCGCCATGATTTTTGTTATCATGAATATATTCATCAGTAATGTCAATTATGATTGAAAGCTCTTACTCTGCTCATTCTGGATTAAGGCTATGTTCTTCTTATATCCTTTGAAATTTTACATTACAATTTATCAACATGTCGTATAGTAAATAAATAATACCCGACTCCGCATTTTTTTTGTAACTCAATTTTTAATTTAAATTACTGAAATTTGAAAGCATGGTTGGAATGGATTTCTAATAGGCGTGGGTTCGAATCTCACTTGTGATTTGATAAACGAAGATTACACAGTATGTGCCATTTGTTTAGTCGGTGTATCCATGGATATTGAGTTATTCTAGAATTTAAAATCATTCAAAACATATGTAACATTATAAATTCCATAAAATTTGGTTTATTTCATTTACTTGACAATTGTTATTTAGCAAATCAACGCGACATTGGTGACGTGCCGTAGTTATTTTTAATGAACAATACGAACGTTTCGTTATACGTAATTATGCTGTGGACAATGGCCTATGTCGACATTCGGCCTAGGGGTATCCACAAATGATTTTCAATATTATGTGTTTCATTACACTATCGTGTACGATACTTTACTAGTTTTGTGCTTTCAAAATTATGTACATGTTAATAATTCAATAGAAACAATCTTAAAAAAATCTTTTCACGAATAACGGTAGTTAGTTTGATATCAAAACTTAATAGGGATATACTAAATAAATATTCTAATTAAATTTATTATACATATTTCATATACCTATAGTATAAAGACATATTTCATTATATTTCATTTATGCTTAATAAATGACAATTTATATGAAAATCTTTTCAACATAAATAATCGGCGATACAAATATTTTTAATGATTTTGAAAATATAATCATTAAAATAATCTTTAATTTACCGGACATAATCCTGTTTAAATGAATTTAATTTTTATATACTTGAGCATCGTTTTGGTGTTGTAAAATTCAAGCATGGCGGCATTTCGAGAGTAAAGCACACAACGGTGTGTGGGCTTGCGTTGTGTAAAAACATTTAAAAAACTTCAATATATATGCAAAATTTCAAAAAAATAAACCTGTCACATGAATCACAACTGAATATTAAATAATTCACTTGACTATAATTAAATCTATTATTAAAATATTAGATAAATTTATTCTTATTCATTGTATCGTTGTCTAGCATTTGATAAAAATCTTAAAAACATTTAAACGTGAGTCTCAAGTCAATCATTCTGAGTGGCGGCTTTACTTCTTAACATTGCCAAATAATCCACAGGTCAATCACCAGGTATAAACAACGATGACGTAATAACGGTCTTCATTTAAATTTTCAAGAACTGAAGAAGAATACTATGCGTTTCTTTTACTAACAACATATTACAAAGCGTAACATATATAGGTATATATATATATATATATATATATATACACAATATCATTAGATATAGACTTGGATTACCAAGTCTTATTATTGTAATATTTTCATAGACCTGTGTGATTTGACGTGTTTTTTTTAATTAATCTTTAAGATTCGTGGTCAACTCAGCGAGATAATTGTTTGGATGACTTACTTATTCTTAATTATCGTGTTAACCCTGGTTTTATGATCACTAACTTAAGACAATAAATAAATCTAATGGTTTAAATGTCCTTCAAAAATGATTGCTCCCATAGAGAAAATGCAAAACTTTCACAGATTAATATGAGTGTAATAAATTGTATGGATGGTTACGATTGTATGGATTGGTGACTACTCTTCATATATTCTGTATAAAGAAAAGAGTGAGAAGCTAATTGAATAAAATTTTGAAGTATGGTTTATGTATATTAGGTTGTGTTGTGAGAAGCAATAGCTTTATGCTTAACTGATGCTATGTAATTGGTATTGATGAAAGCAAAATTATTTAGACCTTTATAATATTGATTTACAAAATCTAGATTGCGTTAAAAATATATTCCTTATTAAATTTGTGGAGCTCAAAATTGATAAATGACAATCGTTATTAAGGCTCAACAAAATACTTATAAAATTATATGAAAATAACAATTAGTCTTGACTTTTTACGGTTAAAATCGCTTAGGTATAATTTAAAATTATTATCTTTATTTTTTTTTTATGATATTGCTTATAGTAATTTTAAAAATTCCATTACAATGTAGTGAAATTACTATGTAAAATTACAGTATACGTACAAGCTAGAAAAAAAAATAAAAACATGCACTCAGTCGCGACGAAACGCATATATTGTGTTTAAAAATCTTACATAAATAATTGTATAGCAAGTTTCATTATTGGTTGAAAAATATCTTAAAAATATTTTGCCTATTAGACATTTAACACTTATATTTCGTTAAACGAAATGTATTTTTTAAATAAACTATCCAAAACTACAATTAGAAACAACTACAATTAGAATCAGATGTACTAAAACCTATCTGTCGATCACTTATCTGACTTCTGTACTATCCGGATAATTCCCCGCTAGTTATTTACTAGCATTTTAATGTACTTTGTTACTTTGTCGGTTTAATAGCTATTTTTATATCTATTAAAGTTTAATGTTTAACAACATTTTAATGTATAATGATATGAAATTTAATATAGTTTCATGTAGTAAATTCTTTAATTATTTTAAATAGTAACTACGGAGTGGTTTGGTCGATTAAGTTGTAAAAATTACAACTTTTATGATCATTTAGTTGTAAAAAGTTCTGCTATTTTAAATAGTAGGTAATATATGGTTTACAAAATTTTTAAATATATGTTGATGTGTTTTTATAACTCATATATAATATTTCTGACGCGCTGTGTGGTAGCGGCTGCGAATACTACCAATCCTTACTTTGCTCGTGGATGTCGTAAAAGACGACTAAGAGCCTTATTTCGACCTGGGCCAACACCACCTGATGCCCTTTGGTCAGCAATTGCATTCCCAAGGAGGGTTGACGTCAGGCAGGCGGCCGGTCATAAAATTATTGCAAGTAACTCTTGCAATATGTAGTAAGAGGAGTACATATTGCGTCGACCCCAAGCAATTGGGATAAGAGCAGGAGAATGATGATGATGATGATATAATATTTCTGACGGATGGTATGAGACTATATCAAAGCCGTTACCTTATAAAACAAAATTACCTAAAAATATAACTTTAACTTACAAATACACAGTTTAAAAACTCTTTAATGTATTAAAAAATTAATATATTTTATTATTTATAAAAAATATAAAATTATTTGCCTATTCTCAAATCATAAATATATCATTGTTGGGTATGGTCCTATTTCATCATCAACATTTCATCATTTCAGCTCATATATGTCCCACTGTTAGGCTCGAGCCTCCTCCTTAATGGGAGGGAAGTTAACCTACTATACCACGCTGGTCACACGAGTTGGTATAAGGTTTTGTTTCGAGTTTCCCTTCATAGATGTTATATGCGTTTTATATCCCTTAGTCGTCTCTTACGATCACCCACGGGTAAGATAGGGTGTGGAGAATTGTATTCTTACTCCGTCACCACATGGATACATGGTGATCCTATTTTGTAATAGAAAATAAAACAAATACATATTATATAAATAAATAAACCTTTTAACTATTTCTGTACCTATTCAAATAAATCTCTATAAAAATAAATATATGTTTCCGTATGATCATTGCAGTGACAATCAATAATAGTAAAACGATCGTGTGATCGATAAATCACATTGTAAATAGGAATTGGCTTTCAATATAAATATATTATTATTTTCTTTAACTCATCACTCTATGCAAATTGCTTTGTGACTGAACGCTTCCTTCAATGACTCTATTATAAGGAAACAGCTGATTGTAATTGACGAGTTATATATACATTGTTTATCTGATTATTTAGCAGCAGTTGATATCAAAATTATTACCTAACATCCTGACTTCTTTCTACTTAGAGTATACTCATATATTACAAAAGTATTACCTCACGTGTTAGCGATATCATTTGTCTTGGTAATTAATTACCTAATCACAATGAACTTTAAGATCAGCTGGAAAACATTCTAATATTTTTTAATATTTCCAGAATTTAAATTTTACAATGGTAAATTTAGATATCTATTAGTTTTTTATTTAAAATTTATTAAGATAAGTTCTCCTAAAAGATTTTGTAAGCATGCACTACCTTCTGCCTCTTTATAGGCCAAAATAAATGTTTCAGTAGATATGAAAATACTGATATCAAGCCTATCCTATTCTCACTTTTCTATTAATTGTAATATTCTTATCTATTACTGCGGCGGTAGTTTGGCTCAATCTTAAGTATTAATGTAGACTAGGTGACTACCTCAGCAGTAACATATTCATATAGGTTACTCGTGTGGTGACGAAGTAAGAATGCTATTCACCACCCCATATCTTACCCGTGGGTTATCTTACGAGACGACTAAGGGATATAAAACGCATATGACATCTATGCGAGAGAAGGAAAACTCGAAACAAAACCCTATACCAACACGTCTGACCAGCGCGGTAGTAGGTTAATTTCCCTCCCATTACGGAGGAGGCCTGAGCTCAATAGTGAGACGTTTATGGACTGTGATGATGATAGGTTACCCATAGCTTTTAAAAAGCGTTATAAGGTGTTTAAATGATCACCCAATACCAAATAAATTAGCGATGTGTGAAGACCCATCTGTTCTATTACGCTTAACAAAATAAATAAATGTTTATCAAAAACAAGAACTTTAATTATAGCAATTCTCACAAAAAATCCCTTAATATAATTATTGTCATTTTCAAACACGCAATGACTGACATAAACTATTGTTAATGCTCAGATTGCGTTTCGAATAAACGAATTTCGGTCAGTTGACTATAACTGTATGCAATATGTACCCGCAAGCGATTAATTCAGTTGATATCTCTGACTATATATAGCGGTATAATAGATAAGACTTTTGCACGGCCACGTAATAGTATTCTGATTTATTTTCTTTAATTTCTTCGATTAAAGAAAATATTAATTGAATTAAAATGAATTTATATAACATGCATTGCAAAAAGAATGTTGTTTTTTTTCACGGGGTAACGTATCTATAATACATTTCCACGTCCTAAAAATTAGCTCAGGATATACTGGATTAGTACTGGCTGTAGCTCTGGGCAGCTTATAACACAAAATGTGATCAACTGCGATTATGTTATCACATACATACATACATACATATTATCACGCCATATCCCTTGCAGGATAGGCAGAGAGAGAGAACAGAGTGCCAGAGAACTCTATACTTGCATACTTCACTCGCTTCCTCAATATTCATAATTCTCTTCATACACGCTCACCGGTTTCGGAGACTCTTGACTCCCCCTTCCGTCAGTACATGACCGATCTGGTCTAGGTAGGTTAGTCTCGGTGTCCTCCGGTACCTACAGTGCCGGAGGACATGATGATGAATTGAAACAGCGACGGATTGATAGTAACAAATAAACGCACAGCACCATATTTATTGTGCTACTTATTATCTTTTCTTTGAAACATAAAATATTATTACTGTCAATAAAATCTTTTAAAACTAAATTAAAGATAACATTTGCAAAATTTCATAAATTATATTGATCAGACAACGAGCAAGCTAAGCTTATGGTCAATATAATTTATAAAACGTGAACTGAACAGGTTCTAAAATTCGCAGAACTGAAGCAATAAAAAATAATTGTGGTGCCGTATAAAAAGTACCAGTGTTATTTATAAAAAGTAGAGGACTTCTTAAAAAAAAAAGTTTCTTTGGTTACGTGTGCAAATTGAAAAGTGAAACCTTACTAAGAAAGTTGATTTTAGATTGGCTAAAAATATGGTTTTAATGAAAGTAAATTAGTACGTAATCATGTTTAGATTATATACTTTTCATAAAAGTAAATATACTAAAAGTACGTAGTCTACAATCTGAATTGAATATATATTATAAGAGAACAATAAATTTTATTTACGAGTTCTTTCATCATCATCACAACCGATCAATGTCCCACTGTTGGGCTCGGGCCTCCTCCGTAATGGGAGGTATAGTAGGTTAATTTACCTACTATACCGCGCTGGTCAGACGTATTGGTATAGGGTTTTGTTTAGAGTTTTCCTTCTCTCGCATAGATGTTATATTGCATTTTATATCCCTTAGTCGTCTCGTTCGATCACCCACGGGTAAGATATGGGGTGGTGAATAGTATTCTTACTCCGTCACTACACTGAAAACAAGTTCTTTATAAATCAAAAATAACTATAAGCAATATATATGTATATAACTAAATTAAAAATAACATTCGAAAAGTAATACGGCACTTTTTGTATTTCTGAAACTGAGTATTTCTGTCTATAGATATAAAGATAATAATTAGCTTGCGACGCTTAGAATGAATTAAAGTATTCAAATGCAGATTTTAAAATTTTACTTTATTTTATTAATTATATTGGATTGATTTAATCTGCTTCGATCATTACATGACAATCAGGATGCTTCAGCTGACTGAGAGACAGCCACGTGGTATCTGTAAAGAAGTTATTCTCAAATGGCCTCAAATTGGTGCTTCGATGTGGTTCTTCGAGAAGCGGTAGGCTTTTTTTTAAATAACCAAAGAAAGCATCACCCTGAATTATGTTAAATATAAAATTGAAAATTTATAGTGGATATTATCCATAAAAATAATATATTTCTTTATTTCATTAAAGTCAGTGGTGCTATAAGTTAGCAATTACTAATATACACATTTTTTTTGTAAGAATAATGATTATAGAACAATTTGAAATTACCTCGGTAGATCTAGTGAGGCTCATAAATTTGTTAGATTTCCTCAGTTGACATGACTATATTCGTTCGACTATAGCGTTGGATTTGAAGACAACTATTTATTAATACAAAAATAAACTTTATTTCGTTTATTATTAGGTAATAAAGTATTTTAACTTTTAAGTAACGTCTAAAACAATTTGATGTTATATATCATATAAACTACTTTAGGTGGCACTTGTATATTAATAGTTACAGTTAATTGATTTATTTAGTAGGAGTTAACTTTACAAATTATAGAAAATGTATCGAATTTTAATTCTTTTGTAGTCTTTCTATGTTCTTTTTGCTTAGCTTTCCTTTTTTTAAATGCCTATATTGACGATAGAAAGTTGTGATGACATTATTGATGCCACGGAAGACATAGAAATGAGAACCTCAACTTATTGTAAATGGGCTTTTGGGTTATAATTCATTTGTGTTGTATTTATTAGACATTAGAATACTGAGGCTGCAATTGCATATTACACAATTAATTACTTTTAATTAATAAGTACTGTCAGTTACGTTATTACAGAAATAGAACAATAATTAAAAAATAATAAATCTTAATTCTTAAACGTTTAAATATGCATAGAGATCAACCGGATTCCTTTATGTGATCATATAAGACGTTGACAGATACTTTTTTGCAAGCTATTCTCGAGGATAACTTGTTGCCTTTACCTGTCTCTCTACTTCTGTGACGTTACAATAATGGAACGTAATGACGTTGTTCCTAAACAAAGAGAACCTTATAAAATCTAAACACTGCATGAGTGAACGGTTTAATTTTTTTTATTATATTCAAATTGACGTTGAAGTGCGTAATAAGTTTTAAATATTGCAATGACATTAATATTATTCTTTTATTTTTATTGATCTCTAAAAAAATATAATTAATAACTCCTGTATCTTATTATTTTCAGTGCGGTGACATGTCATTACCTCGTAGTGAGTATTTTAATTTTTTCGTCGTCTGAATGATCAGGAAGAGAATAGGCAGCGACATTTGCCTTTGAAAACTTTTAATATCAACTGTTACCGCCATCTTTCCTTGTAAGCGTTGCTATTAGAATATAATCACTCATTAGGGTGACCCATGTCCAACTATGAGGTAGAGTAGAGGTGTTACGTGGGACATTTTTACTATACCTTCTGCATTAGCCTAGTTATACAATAGCCGAGGTTCTGTTATTTTCTTTTATATCTAAAGCGTTATAACATTATTATTTTAAACGATGAATTATATTTGTGTTTACAGTACGTCTTTATTATTCATCTTAATTACTTTCAATATTGGTATTGAAAGAAGGTACTGGGTTTAGAGTGTTCAATGCCTTGGTACTTTTAATATTTTCAACATATTGTTTCTGAAAGGTGTTTATGAGATTTCACTCACAGTATTGCTTAATATACTACTTGGATACTGTTTTCTGCCTAATGACGAAAGATAAGTAAATACATAAAAATAATGTCTTAAAAGAATATTGTTTAAAATTTTAATTTCAACACTATTTTTTGTGCTAACTTGTATACTTTAACTATTGTGGGTAACATTAAGTAATAATAGAAAAATAAGTGCCGCCATCTATTGGCTAATCCTAACAAATGCTATGTTTTTCACAAAAACTTACCTAGTAATTGTAAAATTATTAATGGACTTTTGGATAGAATGTGAAAGTGTCATGGTAGTCTTGCATTACAGTCAATATCTTAGTGTTGTCGTTATATATTAAATAATTTGGATGAAATTTTAAGTAATGTGATGTAAATGAACTGCTAGGGTACAGTGAATGTGGTGTAAAAGTGCTTTACAATTTTTTTCCTTTTCCACCAAAATTGCCAGTGGACACCATTAACAGTATAGCTATAACACTGTTAAAGGCGAAGATTGGACTTAAAGACGAATAATGGCATCCTAATTTGATTAAACTAAAGATGTGAAGAATCTGATAATTTGTTTAGAAAATCTTAATTCTACATTTGGAGCAATGGGCTATATTAATAGCTGATTTAAAAAAAAAGTAAAAGAAAAATGAGTGAATAGCTACAAGTAAAAAAAAGACAACATTGCGAAGTATTTGCACGTGTCTTTTAGTAATATAGAATAATTTGTAATAGTTTTTGCGCATTACAAAAGTAGTCTTTAATGATGGATGTATGTATGTTTTTACAAAATCAGTGTCTTACGTGTTTCGATATTAAACAAATGATTTTCCCTGGATTACAATAGGTTGAAAGTAAACAGACGTAAAAGTGTCGACGTATATTTTTATTTATGAATCACTGTTTAAATATATTGTCATTATGAAATGAAACAGCTGTACATGTATTTAGTTATACTTAACTGATAAAACTGTATGTTTAAATTTTAAATATTAATTTTATATGAGAAAAGGATTTCCATTTTGTTAGTTTAACTTGATTCTTTCTGTGTGATGATAAATTAAGAATACAATTTACTAAAGTTACTAAACCGTTCTTTATCGTTTTTTTTTTTTGGTGTGAACTATTAAGGTGTTCAGGCCCCGCCAAATGGGTCCGGGGCGACTGAAGAGGCGGCGCGCAACCCCATAGACTCACCCTGCAAAGCGCCTCACTTCGCCGTGCGAGCAGGCCACCGGTACCCGATCTTTGTCTTCAGTGACCAAACCGTGCTTTATCGTGAGTATCGGCAAGTAAAACGGCAATAAAACCCTCTACTTACACATAGATTTAATCTTTCACTATCTAAGAGGCGTGTGCCTAGTAGTAGGATATATAGGTACAAACTGAAGAAGAATGATAGTCAAAATGATAATACAGAAACTAGTTTTTCATTTATGCTACCTCATATAAGTACGGGCCCATCTTTGGGCAAGCCGTCTCTTCAGAAAGAGGAAAGAATTGGGCCTAATTACTGGCATTGTTGCATTAATTGCCTAGATTTTTATATAGATTACATCTACTATGATATAGGTAAGAAAGTAATGGTAGCCATATTTGATTCCTAGATCTATCACACAAATATTTGGTATGGAGTAACATGCCTCATCGATAATACCATTGTATGTCCTCTTTTCAGCTTTTAAAATGAATTATATATTAGTCAAAGGTATGGACTACCCTTCTATCATTGTATAGAGAAAGAAAATAGTTTTACTCATAATTTCTATATCTACTTTGTATTTTCTGTTAAAAATCACATCTTCATAGAAGTTTCTGTGATCCACATGCACATTTATAAATTTAAAAAATCTTGTATATTTCTAACGTTCTTTAATTTATTATATTATGTTTTGCAAATGTTTAAAGCAAACGGTCTTATGCAACGTAGTCTACAGTCGCCTAGTCAATGCGTGATAGTGGGCTGTAGAGATAGCTATAGAATCTCAGCTCATATTTAACTGGTTATAATAGTTGTCTTGTGGAGATAAATGAAGCGTGAAGCTGAAAAATCGAAGGTTGCTGTTGCCGCGCTACTGCGGTGTCACAAGCATGTATATTTGTAACATAACTTCAGATGGCTTTGGCCCAGATTGTGATTTCCCCGCATGATAAAGTAAAATAATGTATTTTCTTCTTTAGCCGATATACATATGTGTCAATATTAATCAAGGAGCTCCTTCACAATATCAGTAAAATAAACCTATAACACGCTTATCTCAATTCTACTCTGTTACCTATTCTAAAGAGTTGCTATAATATATTTTGAATATTCTTTTTCTTGCTGTAATTTTAAATGCTTATAGGTACTTCTGAGTGTTTATTTAAGAAATCAGCGGGCCAGAAAGTTTTGATGTAAAAAAAAAAGAATTCGAAGGTTCTTCTTCGTTTCAACCCATACACATTCCGCTATTGGTTATGTGTTTATTTACTTCTTCATTAATTTATATGAGATCATATATAAGACGCATTACGGCCTTAAATTACTTTCGAGTTTATTTTGAAAATTATGTTTCAGTGAAGATGTGAGCTTGATCAGCCTTTTGATATATCAAATTTGTTAAAGTCCTCTAGCACATATGTCGTTCTTATCATTACCAAGCAAAATAGTATTTAAAATAGAGTATCAAACATTAAAATTACTGCAATAATATGATATATATATATATATATATATATATATATATATATATATATATATATATATATATATATATATATATATATATATATATATATGTACAAATATATATATATATGTATATCATATTATTGCGGTAATTTTAATGTTTGATACTCTATTTTAAATACTATTTTGCTTGGTAATGATATTTATTTATATATTATATATAGATATATACTGACAAAAATATACCTTTAAAAAATTATATAAATATTGAATTAATATAACCAAACTGTACATATACTCGTAAGTACTACTCAAACATAACGTTACACAAGGGCAATGACTAATGTATAAAGTTCATGTCAATAATAATATTTATTAATTATAAATTAAACACATATTACACAATATTGATATTTTTGTATAATAATTAACAAATGTAACAACTTTCACTTACTTCTTACTTTAGTATAAATATTTGTTTATAATAAGAAGCGATTCAATTCAAGGATAAGGTAAATAATAAATAAGGTTTGATCCCATCTATACATCAATGTGTATTGAATTGGATAACATTGATATTTTTTTCAGCAATAGATGGCGTAGTGTTTTATTACTGACTTTCCGTGAGATGCCGTTGGTATGATTTCCACGCAGGACAATACTTTTTGCGATCCACAAAGTGCTGTTCTGAGTCTGGGTATAATTTTTCGGCGTTAATTCCATGTTTGTAAAGTTCCCGAAATACAAGGGTTATTTCCTTAGAGAAGGGTGGATGTCTTTAAAAAAAATAGCAATCTATCAATTAGCTCAAGTATAAAACATTAACAATTATTACAGGTTACGAACACACACTTACTTTGCTCCTAGTACCGGGTTCTATCTCTTCAATAAAGAAATGTAAAAAAGAATCTACTTCTTATATAAACTGAATTTAATAAAAAAAAAACTTAAAATTGCAGGAATAGTTCAATTCTTATTCAAACCATGATTTTGCATTTTTGATGAAGGTTCAACTAAAGGCACTAATATTTGGTTCGTTAGTACTGCAAAAAAAAAAATGCAATGACGCGGAACTGAACATTAACTTGAGCAAAGTCGCAGCTTAATCTCCAGTAACCAAGAAAATTTTATCTAATTGCAAAAGCAAGGGCTATTGTCATAGAAACATCTAAAAAACTTTAAAATAAAACGGATTACTTATTATTTTATGACTTAAAGTCATTGCATACTTTAATTTGCCACATAAATTCTTAACTAATAGTTACAGCCTTATTTATAACGTATAAATTATTTTTTTATAAATTATAAGCGCCGTACATTGAAGATATACAAAAAACCTTCGATAAGAATCATCATTGTGTTCTACTTCGTCTAACTGCAAAAAGATTAATTCTATGACGTCATGACAACATTCTTGATTGGGATAATTGCCGTTCATACCGCGGTTTAAACTTATAAAGTATTTTTCTAAATATTATAAATGAATAAATAAAACAGAAATACAGCTTATACGTACTACGTGTTTGCTGTTAGTTCGACGCAAATGTAGAGTCCCCGCAAGTCAGTGGCGGGGTCCGGGCGAATGACAGGCCAGTCCTCTGCGACTAGAAGGAGACCAATCTGGTTAGAGCCGGTTCAAACTCGATCGCAAAGCTATTAATCGCACTCGCAACAGCAAACGCCAGCAATTGAAAACACCTCTTCATGGCTACACTTGAGTACACAAACTGTACAGTTTGGTTATTACAGGGGATTGAAATTATATTCATTATATATACACTACAAACTAGTTGCTTTTTGTTTATAAGTTCAACAAAATTGATCGTGTGAACAAGAAAGAAATAAATGAAAGATTAGAAATGAATTAAAGACAAACATGATATCTGGTTAGAATTTTATGAAAAAAGAGAACGTATTGCGTTGTAACGAGCCTAATTGAGTTATCCTTACTTCCTTTATTTCTATTTTCTAAGTGTGAAAAACATTTATAATATGAATGAAATTGTTAATACCTAATACCAATTCATACAGAATAAAAGTGACCCCACGAAATTAGCTTTCATAAGTAAGCCGTAAGAATCGACTGAGATATAACAAGGACCAACAGAAATCTTCTGAGAAACTTATAACGACAATTAGATTTACCAATTCGCTTGCCAAGTGTATTGATCATGGCATTATCCTCATGTACCATACACTGGCATATGTCCAAAGTAAATGTCTAAAAGCTGGTGATCGAATAGCTTAATTCTATTCGTCCATATAGGTTTAATATTTATATACTTAATATTAAAATTATCATATTGTATTATAGGTAGATTTTATATTTTTATTATAGTTATAATATCTATATAGTGGTATATTTTTGTATTATTTTAACACCAATCCTTTAGATCTCTGAAAACAGTGTAACGTTGGACGTCATGAGTCTAAGAAACTATAAAATCAAATTAATTATGCGTTTTTTATTACGTAGGTACTTTGGTGACGGACTTACTATCTGGTCCGATGTTGTTGTATGAAACGCATAAGAGACGAAAGTAGATAACATATCCTTGTAAGAAAAGGAAAATGTATGGATAATATCATAATATAATGATTAGAAATTAATTTTATTTAATACACTATAATAAATTTGCTGTGTGGTAGCGGCTACGAATACTACCATCCCTTACTTTGCTCGTGGATGTTGTAAAAGACGACTAAGAGCCTTATAACGACCTAGGCCAACTCCATCTGATGCTGTTTGGTCATCAATTACATTCGTAAGGATGGTTGACGTCTTCCAGGCGGTCATAAAACTAATGCCAATAACTTTTACAATATGTACTTTGAAAGAAGAGTATATATATCGACCCCATTAGGATAAGAGTAGGAGAATGATAATGATACTATAATAATAGTGATAGATTTATTTGAACGTTTACACTTCATTAAAGGCAATATTCGTTTGAGAATGCCGTGTTTACTAAAAAAGTTCGTTTAAATTAGTTTCCCATATTGAACAAAATCAAGATACGTGACTTTATGTTAATATTAAATAGTACCTATTTTTTTTGGTTGGTATGTTTCATTATTCGGTGTAGTTGTAAAAAATATTAAGGAAATGTATTTTATTTATGCATAGATAAAAAAAAAATGAAACAAGCATCGATATGATTGTAAGCAGAAACAAAAGGCAATAGGTACAATATTTTTTTTATTGCGTGGGTCACTTAAATATTCAACGATTTAAAGGACAGTTAATTCTAATAATAGTTGTCGTATTGTGATGTAACATTAGATATCAATTAAAAGCCATGAATGAACTATATAAAAATATAAAACGAAAACACGTATAACCGGTTAGCTTATAAATACATATTTTTATAGTACAATGATAAAGGCTCTCTAAATTTATATTTATAATAATTAGTTTTATAAACAAAAGCTTAAACAGAAAATTCATTGATATTTCTTTCATAAATATTTTATTGATAATATATTATAATAACTATATAAAAATAATTAAAATAAGCGAATGAAATTTGAATTAACTCGTATCGTATCGTGACCGCAAAATGTGGTTATAAACCGTGTAGCTGAATATTAGTCAATTAATTTATATGAAAACCCCCGTATTATTGAAACTAAGAATATATTAATGTTGGATAAGTTTTTTATATGTATACAATACATAAATAATGTATTTCCTACAATATCTGTGAAGGGTAATAACGGACAAGCACCGTTCCGCCGGCTGATTTGATTGTCTCCAAACATAATACATAATACCTACCGCCTGGGCTTTTTATTATTATTGAATACATACTCTACTCTTAGTTATTTAATAAATTCATACACTTTAATTAATACTTGTATATTTCAGAGTATATGACATATCGTTACGTTTTAAGGCGTGCATATAATGTATACAATTATTTATAATATTAAGGGCGAACGTTAATTAATATCGTGCTTATTGGTCGCCACTCGGTAAGTCTCACCAGACTCTTTTGCCAATGAATTTAAGAAATTGTTTCAGGTGATCTCTTCAATAGGTAAATGGAGGGAAACGATAAATTATAGGGCTTCATATTACCCTTCCGTTAACCCAGAGTGTTTGGGCAGGTTGTAACTAAACCACTCTGTACAAAAAACGAAAATTTCTTAGGCAAAAACTTAAGGCGAGAGGATACCCGCGACGGTATACCGCCGGATGGGTCACTAAAGAAAAGAACGAGTCCCAGTGACCCACCCGTACGCCGTCGAGAGGTATGTTGTTGGGTCCGTCTACGGGGTCTCCTCGGACGGATTAGCGGAGTTCGACGTACCGTAGCCCGGCGCCAAAAAAAAACGGAAAAAACTTAAGAAATAATTGCAATATTTTTAAATAATAATTAAAAATAAACACATAAGGCAAATGTTTTAATTTAATAATAGCAAATGTATGTAATGCAAATGTTTTATTTGATGTATAATGTATATGTATAGCAAATGTTTTATTTGACTGCACAGATGGCGTACCTAGTGGTTAAGATACCGACCTTCCGTGCCAGTGCCGTGGGTTCGATTCCCACGCAGGACATTACTTTGTGTGATCCACAAAGTGTTGTTCTGAGTCTGGGTGTAATTTGTCTGCGTTAATTGCATGTTTGTAAAGTCCACCGCAATACAAGGTTTATTTCCTTAGTGCAGAGCGGTGTATAAAAAAAAAATATGCAGACGTTCTGGAAAAGCCGCATAATGTATGAGACAAAATTGCTCATAGCCAGTGTCGTTAGCGGAAATCGTTCGTCTTTTATATCACGTTTATGCAGTATCCAGATATCATCGTAGTTCCGCGACTAAATAGACACATAATAGACATTGTTTGTATCCGTTCTCAAGCTTTAATCAAGTTATTAACATATGCGCTAGAAATGAATCAGACGCTAAATTAATATTGCAATAAACCTAATTCATTACAAGAATATTATTACGTTTCACTACAAGTACGTTGTGTAATGACTATTTATATTATCACAAATCTAAAATATATACATATGAGTAATGAATATATATATATAAAGATATTATATACAAAATAAAAAAAAAATAATGTGGCCTAAAATTTATTAAATTTTTTGTACACATGTTCGAGTCGCATGTAGCAAGAATTTATGTATGGGTTTTTTTTGAACATTTTGCAGATAGTATGATCTTGTAACTATTTATTATAGGAGATCCTCTATAAATCATAGTAAATCAATCAATCAAATATTTATGTATTGGAAAATTTGAAGAGAGCGATTGACTAACTGAAGATTCTCGTATACCGACTGACTCGTTATATGATATAATAAGTTACCTAGTATATTTAAAATAAAACTACTCTTACGGATTCTATCGCGTTTGTATTTGATTATTAAATGCCTGACATTTTGAACACTTTACAGTGATCATGGTCACTGGAGGACTAAGGTGTCTTAATTAAAAAAGCCATCGTTATTACAGAAATTTATATCTACCAGCTAAAGTATCAGTTATTAAAAGTTTGACCCACATTTTAATACAAACTCATTGCCAGTACAAAAATATGGTATAGTATATCATAAAAATTCATTAAGCTATCTGAAAACTATATCTACCAGTGATAATCAGCATATTGGGTAATACCAAAAAAGTTACAAGCTATAATAGATTATTTTAGAACTTCAAAGTAAATATTATAATACTTTAAAAGCTTACGAGATTAAAAAAATGACAACAACCTGCACCAAGGAAATAATCCTTGTATTGCAGTAGTCTTTACAAAGATATTGTATGGTAACATATTACTCCCATGCTCAAGACAACGAATTTTTTAATCACACAACATATTTTCCCGTGTGAAAACCGAACCTTCGACACTTAGCACGGTAGGTTGGTATATCTTACGTCTTCAAGGTGACGTATGCCATCTATCGGACAATGTTTACACATTGTATAGACTTAATACTTCAAATATGAAGCGAAATTTGCATGTCCTAAAATAGTTCACGATGGTGTAAGTGGCAGCACGGTTGGGCCGGATTCCCAATAGGTGCGGGTTCGAACCCCGCTTGTGACATCATTTTTCGTTTCGTAATCGGTTATTTATAAATAATTAAGCATATTAAATGCTAAAAATTTCAGTAATTTGAATAACAAGGTTGTGTCATCGTTTAATACAATTCTAACTATAAAGTTTGAAGTATTAAGTCTATACAATGTGTAAACATTGTCCGATAGATGGCATACGTCACCTTGAAGACGTAAGATATAATATGAAGCGAAATTTGCATGTCCTAAAATAGTTCACGATGGTGTAAGTGGCAGCATGGTTGGGCCGGATTCCCAATAGGTGCGGGTTCGAACCCCGCTTGTGACATCATTTTTCGTTTCGTACTCGGGTATTTATAAATAATTAAGCATTTTAAATGCTAAAAATTTCAGTAATTTGAATAACAAGGTTGTGTCATCGTTTAATACAATTCTAACTGTAAAGTTTGAAGTATTAAGTCAATACAATGTGTAAACATTGTCCGATAGATGGCATACGTCACCTTGAAGACGTAAGATATAATATAAAGCGAAATTTGCATGTCCTAAACTAGTTAACGATGGTGTAAGTGGCAGCACGGTTGGGCCGGATTCCCAATAGGTGCGGGTTCGAACCCCGCTTGTGACATCATTTTTCGTTTCGTAATCGGGTATTTGAAAAACACTCCTCTAAAATTTCATTTTTCAGGATATCACATTATTGAAGCAAAGAGGCGATATGCTCTAGCATTCTATTCCAAAATTTCCAAAATCAACCTTGACGGTGAAGATTTGATTTATTTTCAGCTCATATACGTTCCAATGAGGAGCTCGAGCCTCCTCCACAATGAGAGGGAAATTAACTTACTATACTGCGCTGATCAGACTTGTTGGTAAAGGGTTTTGGTTTGAGTTTTCCTTCTCTTACATATCGTTGCGTTTTATATCCCTTAGTCTTCTCTTAATATCACCCACGGGTAAGATAGGTGGTAGTGGTGAATTGTATTCTTAATCCGTCACCATACGAAAGATTTGACTTAATGATAGACAATATTGCGTATTTGTAATTATGGCATAAAATACCTTATATAAAAACATTATTTGTAACTGAAAAGTAGTAAACAAAACTAAAGTGAAGTTACCTATTCGAGCTTGTACTTGTGTTTAAATATAAATTTAAGTTAAAAAAATTATGATATTCTTACGACGACATCGGCACGTATTATGAAGGCTTCTTTGTAATCAGTAATATAATGAGAGATTCCATCTGCGCAAGGCTCGCGAAATGATTCAATCTTTCACGATTCTGCGCAATGTTGATGTTGCACACTACTGCAGTGTCACGCACTGCTAAACAAATGGATTTTATCTACATGTCTATCTTTTCCTTATACTAATTGGCGCTAAAGGTTTAATTCATTAAATTCACATCTGCTTCATCTGCCGAGGTTGTAAAATAACGAACTGGGGATATTATTTGTTTACAGTGTTTTAATCATTTTAAAACTCATGTACAGAAATACATTATTTCATCTATCTATACGTACAAAATGCTTTGTCCTGAATGATTGACTGACGAATCAACGTACAGCTTAAACCGCTGAACCTAGAGACCTGAAACTTGAAGGGTTTGTTCTCTACATGACGTAAGCTTCAGCTAAGTGATGGAGCCAAAAGTTAGGGTTAGAAGTGACTGTCTTATACTTTTATCCGTTCTTTCTGCGACAAAACTTTAAAGGCTCTTATTTATTAACTTTAAATAATGTTTTTAGCAAATATTAAACTCTAAAAATTTAATCAATGTTAAATTGATATCTTAGTTAATTAGCTACAAATGAAATTTGATGATGTCATTCTGTAACATGAGGAATGACGTCAAACTTAAGAATTTGGGTTCATATGATAAAGTATAAAAAAAAAACAATTTAAATAAAATTGTATAGCACGAGACACGGTTTCATTTTTGGTACTTGTAAACAATTTTTTTTTGCTCACTAATACCAAGATTTTAAGGCGTTACTCAATTGTTCTTTTTACCTTCAGATTTATCTCACCGAATATTATGACTGGTTAATTCTCAAATGACGGTAGTTGATAGCCGGTTGTTAAATAACGTCTTCGTTTAAACATTCTTTATGTGCACAAATTACACGCACAAGAATTTTGCTAGCATATAATTTATATGATAAAAAACATTAAGTACCTGAATATTTCGAGTTGTTTATATCATTATTTTGGTATGAATAAAGGTTTTAATTACTGTACACAATGTTTTGATTGACTAAGAAAATGAAAATTCTATATAAAAACTTTTAAGTGTTTTTAACATTAATATTTATGTTTGCATGTTATTTGTTTAAAACGCATATAACATTCATGCAAGAGAAGGAAAACTTGAAACAAAACCCTACAAAGACAGAGTTCCGGTGGCCCGCTCGCTCGGCGAAAAGAGTAAATGTAGGGTAGGGCGGGTCTATGGGGTCCCTTGCCGCTTTTTCTTTTCCTTCCCATTACGGAGGAGGCTCGAGCCCAACAGTGGAACATATATGAGCTGAGATGATGATGAGATGATTGATGTATGAATGTTTTTCAATTTATTTTATAATATTATCATAAGTATTTGCAATTATCTATGGGGAGATAAATGCTCAAGAAAGGATAATTATTAACTTTGAACTACATTTTTTTTATTGCATATGGTGATAAACGAGCAGACAGCACACCTGATGGTAAGTGTCACCGCTGCCCATGGATCTTTGCCAATGGTATAGCTAGGCCGCTGCCTACCAATACAAACCCCGAACCCACCCCAGTTGGGCTACCGGCTCTCTCGCTTACCGAACGAAGCGCAATAGCACGTTGCCATTACTCGGACGTCGATCTTCTGCGAGAGTGGGATACTAGCCGGGATAGACCGGCCCGCGGCTGTAGACAGAGAACTGTCAACAGCGTGGTCCTACCACAATTATTCTTTATGTTCCTAAATTTCTATATTATTGATGTTCGTAGAGATTAGTTAATACTTGTTAATACAAGTATAATTCAATCCGTGTGGTGACGGATTAAGAATACAATTCATCACCCCCTATCTTACCCGTGGGTGATAGTAACAGGATAGGGGGTAAGGGATATAAAATGCATATAACATCTATGCAAGAGAAGGAAAACTCGAAAAAAAGTCCTATACCAACACGTCTGCCGTACGTACGTAACCGAGTAGGTTAATTTCCCTCCCATCACGGAAGAGGCCCGAGCCCAACAGTGTGACATATATGGGCTGTAATGATGATGACAAGTATAATTACTTGTCACACACTTTTGATACTGCAAAACATTATTTTTATATAAGGTCTTAAGCAAGCAACCGAAACTGAATAATTATAAAGAAGAATATTTTTTTTTTTATTCGATATAATAACTTATCTTATTTAGAACTTTAAAATAATGCAGTAAAGAATAAATTTAAAAAAAAA
Organism: Lymantria monacha; assembly: GCA_905163515.2. Lineage (NCBI taxonomy): Eukaryota > Metazoa > Arthropoda > Insecta > Lepidoptera > Erebidae > Lymantria > Lymantria monacha. The sequence goes on along the minus strand of LR991081.1, from coordinate 49,878,951 downwards.
TTGCATCTAATCTTTTATACAGTTTTTTTTCTAGTAGTCTAGGTAAACCAGAAATCTGAATTTAAAATAAACTTAGTGTTATTGAAACTCAATAAATATTTAATAAATATTTTGTTATAGTCTTCTATTCTGTGATTTATTATTAAAAGGGAGACGTTCAATTCAAATGTTTCTGATAAATGTGTCTGGGTAAATAATAATTCTACATTGTTGACGTAATGACACGATCTAACAGGTTGCTATTGTCTTGTTGCAAGACGAAACAGTTTGTGGTGTGCAAAAATATAATATTTAACTCTATATTGTACCAAATAATAAGCTGTGTAAATATAACCAGCAGTTATATTGTATTCGCCTACACGATTGTTATAAATGAAGGCACGATTACTTGTAAGGTGGACATTCAATTGTTAGCAATGACCGTGTGATGACTCGAAGTCAAGTATACAAAAAACACAAAGCAGTCATGAGGACTTCTGACAGAAGTGAAAACTTAAACCTATGAAAATAATGAATATCTATTATAAATTAAAATAGAACAACAAGTACCTATTTCAGCTAATTTCACGACGCTCACACTGTTTACTTCGCTGCATAGCAAGAATACTACGCGCAAGCGCTTGGGATCTAGCGACTCACTCTCTTTCTCTCTCCTACTTTCTACCTTTGTGTATCTATCTTTCTCTATCCATCTTGCCTTGGAATATTGGACGCTAGTCATTGCTGACGCTCGCGCTGGCCTCCAACAGGTATACTACGTGCATGCGTTCGATTGCCATTGCGTTAAACGTTTAACGCAACTTTGTTGGAAGTCGCATTAGAAATTTCACTTCAAAAGAGATCTTTATTATACACTATACTCAATCGTTTAATTTAATGTAGTAAATACTACATCCTACTTGAAAGTACATGGAGAAATATACTAGGACTGATCTATTTACCTTAAAATGTATTGCCTTAAAAAAGTTTCTATCTTATCGGACGTAATTATTAACACTGTCAACTTATTGCAGGTGCATAGAAGCGTCCTTGCCGGGACTAGTAGTCGGTTTAATCCTGATAAGACAGCAACACAATGGGTTTTGGGGCCACACGCCGTTTTTTCGTCACCCCGGACTAAATGAGCGGCATAGCCCAATGCCAAAAAAGAACAAAGAAAGGTAGATAGAAAGGCATCCTTATCCAGAAAATTCAATGAAGGAAAAGTGTAATTATACATACACATATACATACATATCATCACGCCATATCCCTTGCAAGGTAGACGGAGAGAACAGAGTGCCAGAGAATTCTATCCTTGCATACTTCACTCGCTTCCTCAACATTCATAATTCTCTTCATACACGCTTGCCGGTTTCATAGACTCTTGACTCCACCTTCCTTCAGTACGTGACCAATCTGGTCTAGGTAGGTGAGTCGTGGTCTACCTCGGTACCTACATCCTTCAAAGTATAATTACAGTCAAAATCTGTTATAACGACATCGAAGGGACTGCTCATATTCAGTCGTAAAAACCGATAGTCGTCACAACCGGTGATGTTTAATGTGTATCGTGCAAGTACAAACAAATCGATAGGTAATTATTCGAAAAATATATTCATTCAACTATGTATATTTTGTTTATTACATATAAGTACAATGCATATTATTTTTCTGTGTGCATAAAATCGGCAATTTTAGTCTGTTTGGAACACTTCTGTGCAGAGATATTTTTTAATTCACGTTGGATTTTAATTAACATATCGTCATAATTGCTCTGGATGTGGAACTGTCCATTAAAAAGAACAATCTTTCTTAATACACTAACAGCAACAACAAAAGTAACAAAGTAACTGAAGAGATATGAAGAAGCGGGCTTTGACTCTACTGCATGCACGTCTTTTGTTTCCAAGAATTAGAAAAGACCCTACACCCTAACTAAATCCTATTGTTTTCTTTCCTGATTTTAATAGCCATTGAAGACAGATGTGGATACCTATTCAAATTGTTTACAATACAGCCTAGCCGGTCGTTCTAACAGATCTAATTCTCCGAAATATTAGTTAAATGTGGTCGTTTAATGAGGTATGTCGTTATTAGCAATGTCGTAAAAAACAATGTTTTTGATAAGGCGGTCATATAGCATTCAGCCGGGACCTTTGTTCTGGGTTATTATAACTGGCATGTTGTTTTAAACGATGTCGCAGTAAACGGTTTTGACTGTATATAATATAAACATTATATAATATAAATAAAAAATATAGACAAGTATAATTATATATAAATTGATTAATTTATAGGTTTTGACTCGATCGTCAAAGTATTGAAAAAAAAAATGAATAAAACTAGAGTTTCTACAGCTTCTAAAGTTACTATTATAGCTCCTACTGTGAAACTATCTCAATTAGTCGACCAGCTTATCTCGAAGCGTTATAGAAACGTTCATTCAATGCGTGTAAATGACTGGTGCATGACAGTCACATATGAATACATGCGAACCGCACTCTGTTAAACCTTATGCACATAACTTAACACATAACTTAATAAATAACTTAACCTAAGTCATTGAACTACTATACATTCATTTTAAGGTAATAGATAGTTGAATGACTTGTTTGTCTACTTGTTTCATAGAATTTCTTTTATTTAAATATAAGTTGTCTTAAAGAAAAAGCTTGTTACAAATGAAATAAAAATTGTTACAAATGAGTTTGACATAAAAAGAGGTATATAAAAAGAGTTTATATTATATTATATTTAGAAATTTACTTGACATTTATCAACAACGATTAAAGAATCACCATATGCCATGAGCTTTTTTTTTAATTTGAGAAGCTTAAATGAGTGCATTAAATTAAATCCAAATCTTTCTTTATAATCTTCAAGCTGTGTATTTATATCATTAATCCGTTCTTTATAACGGTTGTAAGATATTTCTGCAAAATTCATCAAATAATTTCGAAATTTATTAAGATTTAAATTTTTATTACATAAATACATACATATCATCACGCCATATCCCTTGCAGGATAGGCAGAGAGAATAGAGTGAAAAAATTTTATTATACATAATATTATATATATTATACTAAAAGGACATAGTAATAATAAATGAAGTAATTCCTTTTCCGTGAATGTCTTAACATGATTTGAAATAATAGCAGAAAAAAAAATGTGTTATCCGCCATCTATCTAGAGTGGTATAATAGGCTATGTCTCCCATAATTAAAGAGACTTGCATCCAGCATTTGAAAATATGTGAGAGAGAAACTATTTCTTTTTGCTACTAGTTCCATAACTGCAAATATTGTAAACACATTATATCTAGTAAGTTTACTTATTTATCTTAAAGAAAATTAAACTATATTTAATAAAAATAAGCCTGTGGTATCGGCGACGAATACTACCAACACTTACTTCGGTCGTGAATGTCGTAAACCTTTTTATTTTATAACTATCATTTTGTAATATTTTACAATCCGTGTGGTTACGGAGTAAAATACAATTCATCACCCCCTATCTTACCCGTGGGTGATCGTAAGAGACGACTAAGGAATATAAAATGGAAATAACATCTATACAAGAGAAGGAAACCTCGAAACAAAACCCTATACCAACACGTTTAACCGGCGTGATATATTAATAATATCCTTTTAACTAGTTTGATGCGCCATACAAGGACTGCACCACGCCTGCGTATAGTTATACGCAGGTGCAGTGCCTGTAGGGTACCCCGAGAGTTGTCGGTGCATATCGTAGTATCTGCCTCTATGTGGAATAATTTGGGATAGGACGTACGCAGACAATACAGACTTGAAATCATTTAACGCAAATATTTCCAGAACCTCCGTAGCACAACGAGAACTCATATATTTCATCTGAGCCTGGTACGTACCAAATTGAGATTGATCGAGGCATCGGTAGGTAACCACTAAGTTACTAGAAAATTAAAAATAAGTGAATTTTATTTTAATTTTTTTAATTTTTTTTTATGTATGCAGAGAATTATGAATGTTGAAGAAGCGAGTGTAGTATGCAAGGATAGAATTCTCTGGCACTCTGTTCTCTCTGCCTACCCTGCAAGGGATATGGCGTGATGATATGTATGTACCTATGTATATATGTGAAAATTTATCACCAACTCTAAATCGTATTAAACTAGAATTTTCAAAATATTATCAGTCAAAGTCTTAACCACTGCTTATTATTACTAGGTCAATAACAATTTTGCATAATTTACAATCATAGTTTACTTACCTTGTAGCGTTTGTGACTTAAAATGTAAATAAACATTACGCTTGGACGATTTAACTTCAGAAAACCAATCACTATATAGCGTGTCTCATCATAGCTTAACGCAATGTAACACGTAACGATGTTTTTACTACTTGAAAAAAAAAGGACACGCCACCTTATTATAACCTTAACACAGTGGGATGGTAATGAGTTAATAATGGTGTAATCTTATTAAATTATTGAATTGTCATCGGTCCTCGATAAGTCTACCAAATTTAAATGAAATCTGACCGTTCGAAGTGGGTCAAAATCAAGTGCAAAGGAGTCGGTTACAAACATACAGGTCAAGCTAATAAAAAGCATGTAAAAATAAACCTTTGGGCATAGACTTTGTTAAGATCAGAACCGGGAATACAATGAAATGATGTACAGTATGGTCGTAGAAGAAAATTCTATGTTAAATGATTAATATATTCGTAAATTCATTCATTCATCAACCTATCCTGGTTTACTGCTGGCCATATAGAACTCTCCGTTATATTATGATCCTTACTAATATTATAAATGCGAAAGTAACTCTATCTGTCTGTCTGTCTGTCGCTCTTTCACGCCAAAACTACTGAACCGATCTAAATGAAATTTGGTACACAGATAATCTAGAGCCTGATAAAGGACATAGGCTACTTTTTAATGCAAGATAAGGGTTGCAAAGGGCAATGAAAAGTTAGAAGTATCGTCATTTTTAAAGCCAGAAGCTTGAAACTTATTTTTAAGCTATTGATTGGATATAAATAAATATGACATTAACATTTTGTAAAAAATTTAACCTTGCGGGGTAAAACAAAAATAAGGTATGACAAACTTTAGGAAAGTAACCTTTTACGCGGGCGAAGTCGCAGTCAGAAGCTAGTAATTTTATAAACGCTCTTTTAGCTAACTGGATTGGGACTTCAGTCAGTTTTTACAATTTACAAATTAAGATGCGGTGACATTATTATGGCAACATTGTATTTGTAATTGGTCACCATATGAGGCAATTATTAATTTAAAAGTGTTCTATCCGTTTAGTTATAAATTAAAAATACAACGACCACCTCATGTTATCTTTCAGATGTCGTTTAAGACAACAAAAAGGCCTTGATACTTGCAGTTCCATTTACTAGCGAAGCCTTCATAATAAAAGTAGTTTCTCAACGATTATTATGGCATATTGTTCTTACAGCAAGTAACTTAAATATATTTATCATCATTTCAGCTCATATATGTCCCACTGCTGGGTTAGTGGTCTTTTACGATCACCCACGGGTAAGATAGGGTTGGTTAATTGTATTCTTACTCCGTCACCACACGGATCAATAATATATTAAGCAAGTATATCTTGGTAACTAAAAAAAAACTACCACCTATGAAAAAGTAATATTAATGAACTCCATTTATAAACGAAAAAAAAAAATACGTACAAGATCACGTGTATAGAATCGTGAATCAATATTAATAGTCCGATTCAAATTATAGCAATGCAATTTAATAATGGTACGGTTCAATTTGAATCATGAATGTATTTCATCATTCATTTTGTTATATAAAAAATTTGGAATTTGAAAAAAAAATATACTATGACTGTTGAATTATTGGTCGAACGAATTCCAATGATTTTCGACGTTCATGATCATGATAATATATATATATATATATGTGTGTACTCATTAGAGAGTATATTGGAGTATATATGTATATACTCATTATAAACAAAATAATTAAAATACAAAATTGGCCAAGAACAAAATTGAATTGCGGCCGCATCTAGTACAGTCTTTAATCTATTTCTATAAGCGTAGCGAGACTCAGAAAACTAAGGAGGTTGGCGATGCAACTTGTCTATGATCTAGCGAGAGTTATTCTTAGGTCAGTTAACGGAGTTAAAGTATACTTAGGTATACTTATTGCTTACCTGAAAATGTTATGGTTTAATATTTAGACATTAGTGTAGTACAGTAATTATAGATAAGAACAGCTATGATAAATCTTACTCGTCCTTTGAAAGTAACTACTGATCCAATGGTATAGAATTGTAGGTATGTGTTCTCTAGAAAAAGGGAAATAGAAATTCGAAATCTCATCACACATCGCTGCGATAAACTTTTTTTTTTATTGCTTATGGTGGCAAACGAGCAGACAGCACACCTGATGGTAAGTGTCACTACCGCCTATGGACCTTTGCCAATGGTATAGCTAGGCCGCTGCCTACCAATACAAACCCCGAACCAACCGTTGGGCTCTCGCTTAACTTCTTTAAAAACGTATTTATCATATTTTAATATTATCAACATACTATTGCGCAATCTGCGTCTTACAGCTCTTATCTTTTGGTTACAATTCTACCCTGGTTTGATATATTTCTGTCTATTTTAGGTTCTACAAGGCTTATATATTATGTTTTATTTTATAAGCTACTAGCGGACCCAGCAAGCTTTGTTCCGTCTAACAATCAATTTATTAAATTTGAAAATCCTACAACTCGATCGCAGTACCACCCACCGGATCTAATTTCAACTCTAAACCATTTTCCAATCCACTTGAACAGACACAATAAATTTCAACAAAATCCATCCAGCCATTTAGGAGAAGTTCAGTGACATACACATGTACATAAGAATTATATATCTAAAGAAGATTAAATAACAGGTGATAATGATAGGAATATTATCAGTAAATCGTAGATCTTATCTAACTAAACTTTATTAACTTACGTCAATCAAGCATATCTTCGAAGAATAATAGAAATATTTTCTTCTATGACTAGTTTATCGCTAGCGATTAAAATGCATTAAATAAACGTTTAAAATAAAAAAAGATTATATATGATGAAAAAATTGCATTTCATTATATATAGCTTTATACATTTGGTGGATCACGTCTGATTTTATGGTATTTATATAGAATTTCATATTCTTATAACTAAATAAATAGTTGCGTCTTAAAAAAATACTAAATGGCACTTGGGGACTGCCGCGGTAAAGCTATTGCATAGCATTTTTTATCAACTTATGCAATTTTAATTATTTATTTATTTTTTATTTATGTAGTATTTTTTTTATATTAATTCAAGTTACACCTATTTATTAAAACTACGAATTTAATAAAACATGTAAAGTACACGTTTTGAAACTGTTTTATTTATAATATTATTAAATTATTATAAATAATTTTTGCAAAAATAAATTGCAAAACGTATTTGGTTGACGGCGCGGCGGTGAGATTCGAACCCACGCTTACGGTGCTTAAAACCAGCGCCTTAGACCACTCGGTCACGTGGTCTGGGTATAGTCAGTGCAAAATTAACTGCTGCTTTTCAACAATAAAATCTTAGGTTTTATTTTCGTTACGGATTTTCTTGATTCGGTCGCCGCGCTCAAAGCCCGTGATAAAAGCTATGCAATAGCTTAAAAAACTTTGTTAAAATAGTACCACTATATATTGTAAGATTTTCAATATTACTATTTTTTTTTCCTTTTAGTATGTACATTATGAACGCTATTGTTAAATGTATGATCATTATAAACTTGTGCTTGTAGGTATAATAAGATGCAATTATACACACAGCACGGAAAATATGAAAAGACGTGAATACAATAATTTTAAAAATGTTTCATTATGTGTTGCAGAAAAAAAAATACAATCATGATTAATAACTACGTTATCAATTATAAGAAGTATCGATATAGCATCGATTATATTTTAGTAGAACTATTCGCGGTATCATGCGGATATCATCTCTACTTTAATAACATAAATTAAATAAAGCAATTAAGTAAACTGTGTGTAATTAACTATTTTTTTTTATTTAGGACGACGAATTACTCGCATCAAGTTTTTATTTTTATTAGCTCAAATATATCGTTGTTATTGGATTGAAATCACTGGCCGGACAGATTTTTATAGCATTTTAGTTCGAATTTTGCTTCTATTGCAGTAATATTAGTTAGAAGCCTTTATGATAATAATAAGGGCAAAGACATGTCACGTCGTATTCTTATTTCGTCTATATGAATAATTGTTCTAAGACAGATCATTACTGCCTCTTGACAATTAATATTACTTCATATTCCTAATTTTATTAGGATCACCTTTCTAGTATAACTAGATCGACTAATCATAAAAATGACGTTTCTTTATTTATTTTTCTTTCTATATGATAACACCCTGCACTGAAGAAAAAATCTTTGTATTCCGGGGGACTTTACAAACATAACTAATGGATACAAATTACAATCATACTCAGGACAATAATATTCTTCTTATGCTATAAGAGCACGCATCATAGTTCCACATATATACATATCATCACGCCATATCCCTTGCAGGGTAGGCAGAGAGAACAGAGTGCCAGAGAACTCTATCCTTGCATACTTCACTCGCTTCCCCAACATTCATAATTCTCATTAACACGCTCGCCGGTTTCGGTGACTCTATACTCCACCTTTCTTCAGTACGTGACCAATCTGGTCTAGGTAGGTTAGTCTTGGTCTCCCCTGGTAACTACCATATCATAGTTCCAACGTAACATAATAGGAGACAATTTATTCCAAAGAGATTAAGACACAATTCTATCCAAAAAATGAATAACACGGATATCATGGCGCACTATTTCCTTTAAATATTTATGAAGAATCCAAGATATTAATCAAGAATCTGTCAGCGCTGTAATTTTTCAAAATAAGCAAAATAGAGAAACTTTTTATTTATGCTGCATTACAAAAAGTTGCGATGTTTATTATTATTACGACGCAACGTCTAAAGATAATATCAAGATGATACTATAATTACCACGGTCAGAATAACTTGATTATTATTAATGACCATGACTGAGTCAATTTTGTGACTGTGGTACCAGTCAGCGTTCTATATATGCTTAGGATTTTAAAAATGTTATTATTGTTAGATTACGTCAGTTACTTTCCGTGTGGTGACGGAGTAAGAATACTATTCACTACCCCCTATCTTACCCGTGGATAATCGTACGAGACGACTAAGGAATATAAAACGCGTATAACATCTATGTGAGAAAAGGAAAACTCGAGACAAAACCTTATACCAACACGTCTGACCATCGCGGTATAGTAGGTTAATTTCCCTTCCATAATGGAGAAGGCCCGAGCCCAACAGTGGGTCGTTTATGGGCTGTGATGATGATGATGATGATGATGATGACGTCAGTTGTGTAAGTTTCTAATATTATCCATAGGTAATCGTATTTCATTCACATTAGAGGAAGTTTGAAAGTTGCGCCAGTGACGGAAAAGTTAAGGAGTAAACGGCTGACATGGTATGAATATGTGATGAGGCGGGATGAAAGTAATGTTGTGAGAATAGTTTTAAGTATGAATGTTGAAGGCTTTAGGGGTAAAGGAAGACCAAAGAAAAGATGGATGGACTGCGTGAGGCATGACATGGATAGTCTGGGAGTGACTGCAGAGATGACGTCTGATAGAATCGTATGGAAGAAGATGACATATTGCGTCGACCCCAAGTGATTGGGATAAGAGTAATAATACTAATAATCATACGGAATTAAATTTTAACTAATAATAAAAGTGCAATATATGAGTCTCTGTGTCGTTACAGAGTAAGAATACAATTCACCACCCCCTTTATTGTCTGTACGTGTCCTAATATCAAATCAAAAATCTAAATTAAATAGCTGCATCACTTATTACTTAAATCGTTGGTGTTAAAAAATGGCTGAGTTGCACTCAAGCGAATTAACATCAATACTCTATTCCAAAACTCATTACATCAATTGCGACTGTCAATCTATCTTTCTTTTTTTTCTTTGACTGCACAGATGGCGTAGTGGTTAAGATACCGACCTTCCGCGCCAGTGCCGTGGGTTCGATTCCCACGCAGGACAATACTTTGTGCGATACACAAAGTGTTGTTCTGAGTCTGGGTGTAATTTGTCTGCGTTAATTGTATGTTTGTAAAGTCCCCCGCAATACAAGGTTTATTTCCTTAGTGCAGGGTGGTGTCTTTTTAAATAAAAAAAAAAAAAAAAAAAAATCTTTCAAGCATGATAATTTGATATAATAGCCAATATAGCTTCCATGAATATGCTGCCAATACGCTATCAATAAACACCAAAATCAAACCACATTTTCCTGAAATATATTATAGTAGTTTCATATAAAGCTGCATAATAAATATACCTAAAATCAAAATTTCCGGTCAATAAAATAAAGGAATTCATCCTTAATAAAGGGTTTGCCTTTATTTAATAACTAATATGTAAAGGTATTTTTTCAACAAGGTAATTTTAATGAAGTTTAAAACATGAGTCATTTGTGAACCGTGTTATTCACTGATAACAAATATGAATGGAAAATAAATCGCGTGCTATGTGGTTTAGTGCGTCACGTGCTACGTACCTATAATATACTCTTATCGTTGTTCGTCGCCATTTTTAATGCACTTAATTTGCAGTAAACAAAAACAGGTAAAGCTTGCTATTTTCATATGTTAATATTTTATAGTTTACGTTATTTTTACTAAAACTAATAAAAATATTTGTATCATTAGTGTAATACACTAGAAGAGACAGACAGCGGAGTCCTTGATTCCTATAATGAATATTTGTGAGGTTTACGTGTGGTGACGAAATAAGATTACAATTCACCACCAGCTATCATAATCGTGGTTGTCATGAAAGAATTAATATCCCTCCTATTGTGGTAGAGACGAGTCAAGCAGTACAATATATATATATATATATATATATATATATATATATATATATGTATATAATAACCTACCTAGACCAGAACGGTCATGTACTGAAGGAAGGTGGAGTCAGTCAAGAGTCTCCGAAACCGGCGAGCGTGTATGAAGAGAATTATGAATATATATATATATATATATATATATATATATATATATATATATATATATATATATATATATATATATATATATATATATATATATATATTTCAATGATATTATCTGCAGCCTTTTTTTAAAATCCCATTATCAAGTGACGAATATAAAACATTACGATTTACATGAATTTTAACCAGCCAAATCGGTCTCGTTGGCTTGCTCAGTTAGTTCTAAGTAACTCTAATACCTACTACTTGTTATTATATCTATATTATCCCTTATGTGCTTATTTACAAAGGTGTAGATATGTAACACATTTTGTCAACATAAATGTTGCTTTATTAAAACCATTTAATGTAAATAAGTATGAATAATATTCTAGGGCTATTTATAAAAATGTTTATTAATTCTATTTTTATCGCACGTGTCTTGTATCCGATTTCCGTCATTTAACTAATATTATTATTAAGTGATCGATTTTAGGTATATTAGTAATCAATAATGATTTTAATGAGGTCTATAATAATAAAAAACTGAAACAGGGCCTTATAGCGATAATAATATACAACAGAATGGCCTTAGAGAGAAGTCTGAAGATGTCATACTTTCTAAGCTATTAGTCATTATAATGAGTTATCCAAATTCTCAAAGAAGAAGCAGCAAGTAAGATATCCAGCAGACTATAAGACGCGCGCCGCAACTTCTGTTGCCCCAGATGGATCAAGTGGGGTGTGAGCATACCATAAGCTGCCCTAAAACAAAAGATCTAATCCTAATTCTGCACAGATGACTGCACGGATAGTGTAGTGGTTAAGATACCGACCTTCCGTGCCAGGGCCGTGGGTTCGATTCCCATGCAGGACAATACTTTGTGCGATTCACAAAGTGTTGTTCTGAGTCTGGGTGTAAGTTGTCTGCGTTATTTGCATGTTTGTAAAGTCCCCCGCAATACAAGGATTATTTCCTTAGTGATAGTGGCGTTTTAAAAAAAAATGACTTTTCATCAATACTTTACTATTGAATTGAAAGTTTTTGTTGTCTTCCTTCACTCCACAACACTCATAAAAAAGGATAATACTCCTACATAATAAAGGGCAATACTTTATTTATTTATTATCTTTCAAAGATAAGTTACAGTTAATTGTTATCTCGAATACAGTAAAGATCTTTACTTGTTAATTATATTTTCAAAGCTTTGTCGTATCTATCGATTTGTTACTCTATACAAAAGGGTTGCCATAAAGTTTTATTGAAGGATACAGGGGGACTATACTATCGAAATATATATTCTGCTGTATTGCATATTTCTGCACAGTAGGCTAAAACCAAAACCGAGGTCATAAGGTCAATGTTGACATGGTACGAATGCTTAGCACACTTGCCGTGGAATATTAATGAGTATAATATATATTTTATTTCTCACACAGACAGTTAAAATTGTTTTATTACTAAATCAACCACAAGGTCGGGCAAGATTTAACCTTCGGTGGTTTTTCTGAATGTTTTTACACGACGTGTTTAGATGTTTCGATGAACGCTTCCGCAATTAATACATTTGATAGAGAAAGTTGTATGTGAAATCTAAAGTACTAGTAATTTCAATTAGAAATATTCATTTGAGGATCTTGTTATTTATTAAGGTTCTCTCTTTTTTCTTTCTGGCCAGAATATTAATACGTTTTAATGTTTGGCCTTCGTCAGATGAGAGCAGCTAGACTGAGATGATGGGCTCACCTCAGCCTAGCGTATCAACAGCCACAGCTGTAAGACATATAGGCAAATAGTTTTACTTAAATTTTTGACTTGTAATAATATTTTCTACTTACATTTTTTAATCAATTTATAAGATACCACAAGTAGGAGTTGTGTTTATTGTACATTAATGCTATTAATACACTGAATTCAATTACTGTATCTATTTCTATCGATTAGTGAATACAATGAAAATTGCTGTGTGGTAGCAGTTTCGAATACTACCAAATGTTATATTGCTCGTGGATGTCGTAAAAGACGACTAAGAGCCTTATAACAACCTGGGCCAACTCCATCTGATGCCGTTTAGCCAACAATTACATTTCCAAGGAGGGTTGAAGTCTGGCAAGCGGCTGTTCATAAAACTATTGCCAATAACTTCTACAATATGTACTACGAAAGAAGAGTACATACCTATAGTAATTGGGATAAGAGTAGGAGAATGATAGTGAATACAATGAAAAAACGCACACATCCCTCCTTTTTATAAATCACAATATACTACACTACAATATACAAGGATAATTTAAATGGTCTTTTAAAGACGCTGCAAAATTTTCGTGTGTAGTGATTTTTATTTATTCAATAGAAAAATCAATTATTAATTTAAATTTGTTTCAAAATTTATAGAATTATTTTATTTTTCAATTAAACCAAGTTAAAGAAATTGGTAGGACGTGTTCAGAATCAAAAAAAAACTATTGAGTCTTTTTGTATTTTTACAAAGCTTAGTTCGTTGTTAGTATTTGTTATGATAAGCAACTTCTATTACAAAACAGTAGGACTTCGTTTTCCCTATATTTAGAATAAAGTAAAAGATCTATGAACTGTATTCATGCAAATGACATATATACACAGAAAAATTGAAAAAAAAATACTATTTTTATACCAGTATTTATTGTTGCCTAAATTATTATACAAATATGTTAGGCAACTTTAATTTCCTACTCAAAAATTTTTTGTTACGAAATTGATTTCTCTTTAATGAAATATACAATAGAAAAACAGGTTCTATATAATTTCAAACGTAATATACGACGATTTATAACTATATACAATTATTAACTTTCACCCTCAAATTCGCTCTTCAAAATTAGGCATAATAATAAATAATGATAATTCATTCAAAAAAAAAACACCTTCGTTAGCCGGGACGATGTAATTTAGTACATCAATTACTCTTCTATTTTGGATGAAATTTCTGCCTAATAATAGGATGCACAAATTGAATGAAAAAAGGGAAAGACTGACAGAAGAGAACAAGGGAAGAAAAATTCAAAATAATAACCTATACCCGTCTGAACAGCGTCGTATAGCAGATCAATTTGTTTCTTATTGTGGATGAGGCTTGAGCTAAATATATTTTAATATAAATCGATCAGCTATTGAGTATATTTACATACATACATATCATCACGCCATATTCTTTGCAGGGTATGCAGAGAGAACAGAGTGCCAGAGAACTCTATCCTTGCATACTTCACTCGCTTCATCAACATTCATAATTCTCTTCATACACGCTCGCCGGTTTCGGTACCTACATCCTTCCACTTTCGCATTGTATATCTCCTTGACCAGACGTTCGTTCGGCAGTATACTTACAGTACATTTTATTTCAACAAAATGTGTTTTTAAATTTTGGTCATCGTCAGTGTTTTCATGTAAATAGTTGTACAATACGTAGCTAGAATCTATGATTTTTTATTTATTACATATGTATTAAGCATTAACTACGGGCATTGCAACTATTTTAGCTTGTTGAAGATCGAAAAACAAAACCAAGGTTATTTGATAAACATCATCATCGTTATAAATTTATTATATTGAATATTTGAAAACATTATTAATGTGGAATATAATATTTTTATATTGCCATCTGTGCATCCATCCAACAACTTATATATAATATACATTATACTATACATTGTTCTCACTAAGAGGAATAATACTATAAATCACGATAGGTTGCCATACGCAGCTGTCATAAGTAATCCTGAAAGGTGATAATATCATTCCCATACGATAACGCCCACCTCACGATTAAACTCATCACTATACACTGTATAAAACTATCAATTGTTATATGTATTTAAAATAAACTAACAACAAACAGTTAAATAAATGCAGTTGTTATTGTTATTTGGCCTAAAAAAAAAACGTTTTGTAAATAATAAGGAAAATGATTATGCATGCAAATTTGACCTACAATTATGCAAGTTTTTTTTTTTAATATGATAATTATATTTTAAAATTGGTATAATTTATTATTTTAAACACATTTCGAATGATAACTCAAGGAAATGTTAGTAAACTGGCGCCAATGAAATAATTAAACGGCGTCACTTTGAAATGATAAAAATTTTAAGATCAGTAAAGAAATAAACTAGTAAATAATATATTATTACGCTCCAAACTATAGCATTGAGATTTGTGTATTATTTTTTTTGTATATTTTCTTCTTTATTCGACACTACAATGCTCAACAAATGAAAAAATAAAAGACAGGTATGATAAAGAAAAACATTAACACATTGCCTTTGATCAATATTGATGATATGTACATATTTTTTACCTTTAAGTCGTATCCTGGCTAACGAATACAATGTGTAATCACCCTCGACTTATTCATAGGAGTCATAAAAATGCAGAAATTTGTATATTTATTGTCACGTAAAATTTCTTTAGGATGTTAATTAAACACGTCTTTAAAATCTCAAGATATATCTGTGAATTTTTATTCAATTAACCCAGATTTAAAACTACATGGAGATATTACTGTTCATATGGAAATACCAGTTCTAAATTATTCGAAATATTTAGATTACTGACTGAATACTAATCATACCTATTCATAACATTGCAAAATAGAAATATGCATACATTCTTACTATTTATATTTGGTAAAACATTTATAAAGGATTTATTTTTCCCTTCCCCCGGGCCGCGAAATCTATCGGACGTGCACTGTGCACAATCCGTATTTTAATTAAATATTATCGAAAATATGTTGAAATTAATTTCTGTGAATTACCAGGCACTTATAAATACAGGGACATAATATTTATTACCTTTGCCGCGATACATCATTACATCTTCGCATATCTAACGTTCCTAGAACTAATAAAAATTGCCGTAAACTACTAGGCGCACATCACTGCGTAGAAATGGAGAAAAGGATAGCAATTGAAGCGTTGCATTCAGATACGTCACTTGGTTCTTTCTGCGCGCTTGCCTTAATTTCATAAGCGAAAGCGTTTCTTTCATTAATATTACTTTTGGTACAAGAGATTCTCAATGTCTACACAAAGAACACCTGTAAAACGTGGAAGTAATAATGAATCGTCCGCCCACCATAGTTCTGATTCCGCGCTCCATGCATGGCAAAATCAAGCCCATACTGAATCAAGTAATACCAAGAGATTTAAAAGAAGATTGGAAGATTCATTGGACTATTGTGATATTACGATAGCTGATTTGAAAAGCATGATTGAAGAAATGAAGGATCAACAAACTGAAAGATTTGAAATGTTAAATTCAATCATGAATGTCGTCACGGAACAAAATCAAGAAATAAAGGAGTCGATGAAATTATTATCAGATAAATAGGATGACTTATTGGCGGCTACGAGCAAATTACAGCAGGATAACAAACAACATAAAAATCACATTAAAGCATTAGAGATAAAAATAGAGCAATTAGAAAAAAATCACGTGCCACTACGATTGAATTAAGAAACATACCAAGAGACAGAGACAGAGAGGAGGAGACAGATATACGTGATGTGTTTCGTCTGAAAATCAGGGAGAAAAAGAGTAGTCCCATCATAGTTGAATTAAATTCCATAGTTAAGAAGGAGAGCTTTATTAGAGCAACTAAAACTTATAACAAGGGGAAATGTATGGAGAATAAATTAAACACTGCTTCTTTGAATATTAAAGGTAAAACTCAACCCATTTTCATCGTAGAATCCCTAACTAAGAAAACAAGGCACTTACATTATTTGGCTAGAATGTTTATGAAAATCAATAATTACTGTAGCTGTTGGACATCCTACGGTAAAGTGTATCTAAGACGTAACGATAATGAACCACGCATCCTGATCGATAGTGAAGAAACTTTGGATCATCTTAAAAGTGCAATTTGACTAGATAAGTCTTTTTGTAATTCATTATCACTTAATTTTCTAATTGCATATTTACTATTCAATGGCTGCTGTAATGATAATCTTATGACTAGTTTTTAGCTATCTTCTTTTTTTAATTCTTAAGTACTTTTTTTAATGGTTTTTATACTTTACATACCAAACACTTCAAAATATTCATACAAGAAATACTCCAACCGTTTTACCCATAACTTTACACACACGTCACATACACACACAAACTTTAATTTTTATGGCATATCAAAAAGAGTCTCACTATTTATCTTAATATTATATTATTTTTACAACAAAGCACTAAACTGTGGTATATTTATGTCTTATAGTTTTTACTTTTTGGCTTCTACTGGTGATAAAATTTAATCTTAAAATTCAACGAAATAAATAAAATTCAAAATGAACTAGATTCATTCCATATAGCAGACTCATTACTACACACACACACTCACAACTACTTGTCATGTAGACGAGTGCCGCTCCTTTCTCCCTAAATCAAATAACTGCCTAATAATATTTCAACAAAATATAAGAAGTATAAATCGTAATATAGATGGGCTTATACCGATCCTCGCTAAAAGCGGTATTACCTGGGATTACATAACTTTGACAGAGTGTTGGCTATCCTCTACAAATAGTATCCCAAGTATACGTGGTTATAATTATTTTTATACTAGGAATAATGTTACACAAAATGAATGCGTAGTAATATACTACAGGCAGGACCTACTTTGTTCTTTTGAAGAACAAAAGATAACAGACGCCAACTGCCTGGTTTTTAAACCAAATAAAAATTCTGCTGTACTTGTTATATATCGTCCTCCGGGATATAAAAACGTCAAAAACTTTATTCATTTATTTAATAATGTACTGATAAAATATTCATCTTTAGAAAATATTATCTTATTAGGTGATATTAACATAGACATTAGTGACCACAGCGCTGATACATATCGTTCGCCGCATTTGGATATGTTGGCCTTTCATGGTATCTTACCAGCTCATACATTACCAACACATAACAAAACTTGTTTGGACCATGTTCTTCTTAAAACAGAACTTGCAGCACATTGTTTGATTCTCCCGACGTCTATTGCTGATCATGATAGCGTAAGTTTATATATTTTAATTAACCAGAAATCAAAACCAGTTAAAGTCAAAAATCGAATATACCATGAGTCGTTAACTAAGGACATTGCAAATGCAGATTTTAGTCCTCTTTATACCATCACAGATGCCAACCGGGCTGCTGATTTTTTCACTGACATGATTCGTGCACTAGTCATTGTTAATACCGGTGAATCTCGAACATCCAGACGAAGGGCAATACTAATAATGAAACCTTGGATGTCACCAGGTGTTTTAAAGTATCTCAATAATCGTGATAAATTATATATTAAGTTTTAAAAGAATCCTGAAAATACTGTAATACGTATTACATATAAAAGATATAGGAATTTTTGCTCCAAGTTGTTAAAAGACGTTAGGGTCAATTATGAAAAAAGCAGTTACAGTCTGCAGGAAATAATAACAAACTGCTATGGAAAAAAATTAAAGAAATAACATACACCTCTAAATATAAAGAAAGTCCATACGAATTAATCTGTGAATTAAATCAGCTACAAGGAATAAATAATGTGAATAACTTTTTTGCTAATGTAGGAAAAACTTAGCTCTCACAGCAAGAGGTAACAACTATTTAATCTACAAACGGTTGCTAAAAAACACTCACAAACAAAATATGAACCTTTAAAGTTTATTTCAATCCGTAGAAAAGATAGGATATGCACTATTAGTGCGTTCAATACCAACTTCTCTCACCGATTCTTCATGTATCAAGGCAGCAACTTGTACAATAAAGTTAATAAAATATAATCTATTTACTCTATAACAAAGTCAAATTGTGTCAGAGTGCTAAAAGAATGGCTTCAAAAATTAGATTACACAGATACAGAAAACTTACTGCAATAATCTAACACACTTGCTCATCCAATCTCACATTCTTAATCTGATCGACTGAAGATCGACGTCTGAGCAATGGCAATGTGCTATTGCGCTTCGTTCAGTGAGCGAGAGAGCCGGAAGCCCAACTAGGTGGGTTTAGGGATTATAATGGTAGGCAGCGGCCTAGTTATACCCTTGGTATAGCAAAGGTCCATGGGCGGCAGTAACACTTACCATCAGGTGTGCTGCTTGCTCGTTTGCTACCATAAGCAATAAAAAAAAAACTTAGTGTATTTGACATCAATATCAAATGAGGTATATATATACGCTAGCCGCAGTGCGCGTCGGGTCGGGCTGAGAGCCCTCAGCGCTCACCTACAGTCCGGGTAAAGCTGTCATAGCCATCTGAGGCTAACAACTAAGACACACAAAAAAAACAACAGGCAGTCATGGGGACTGCCTATAGAAGTGAAAACTATTAACTTAAGACTAATTGAAATAATAATAATTTTCAAATTTTTATATAAAAATAAAAACCTATGAGTTTTTCCCCTCCAAAAACGCTCAACGCGCCTAAAGAAGTTTTCACATAGCTATAGATATACTATTAGCATTAGCATGTCGGTGACGCGAACCTATAAGTTTTCCCCCTCCAAAAACGCTCAATGCGCCTAAAGAAGTTTTCACTTCAAAAAAAAAAAACAAAAAAAAATGCGCGTCAGGGGCTCGCAGACGCAGCTCTGCACTCGCCCTGATGATGAGCATCGGACATGCTCGAAACCCGGGTCGACATAATCGACTCTAACGCGTGAGTATTGCCGGCAATTGGCGGCAATACAACTGTTTAATATGTGTCAAACTCACGATAATTTTAATACTAAAATATAAAATGATATGAAAATAGAAATATTACGAGGATGACTTCTATAGAAGATAGAGGCGAACATGTACTTAGGTGGTATAGTTAGTAGGTCAAATATATGTATATATACATAACCTTACTATCCACTGTTGACCCTTACACGTACTGTAATGACAATGAGATTATATAGGGCAAGACATATGAAGAAAAAGAAGTGTAAAGGTAAAACTAAGGGAAAATACGTATTCCCATCACGTCATTTCTATGTCCTGGGTATGTCATGGCTATAGACATAAATAAAATTAGCTACCGAAGTCAAGGCAGCGATGTCGGTAATCCATTTAAAAGCGAAAAGAACACGCACTCACGTCGGGTTATATTGATAAAAAAATGCATTCTGCCTATTGACGCTCGCGTGCACCACACGGAGCGTATTGTAAACATTAAAAAAAAACAAGATTTAATAATATTATATCATATATTATATATAATATTATTATTTAACACCTTTAATACAAGAAATTTCTATTACACAATGACGTATGGCAAAACATAGGTAAATTTGATAACCAATAAGGAAAGAAAAATTATATTAAAACAAACAATATTTTAATAAAATATTGCACACATTCCATGTGTATAATATGATGAGTGATTTCTGTTATGGTAACGTACGTTATTCATTAAATATTTCATTAATATACAATTATATACGGTGTTTGTTTAGTTTCATAATAACGTGACTATCGACCTTGAAATCTTAGGAAAATGTCCAGGCTAAAATTTTCTATTTTTAAAGTCGCATTAGCACTATATATATTGTATAATACCTAGTCAAAAACGGTATAGTTCTTGTTACATATGACTTCGAGTTAAATGTCGAAATTTATGGGTAATATAATAAGTATTTACTGTTGACTTTAAGCAAGGGAATGATCCGATGGTTCGAATATGTGGAAAGAATGCCGAACGAACGACTGGTCAAGAAGATATACAATGCGAAAGTGGAAGTATGTAGGTACCGGGGACGACTGAGACTAACTTACCTAGACCAGATTGGTCACGTACTCAAGGAAGGTGGAGTCAAGAGTATCCGAAACCGGCGAGCGTGTATGAAGAGAATTATGAATGTTGAGGAAGAGAGTGAAGTATGCAAGTATAGAGTTATCTGGCACTCTGTTCTCTCTGCCTACCCTGCAAGGGATATGGCGTGATGATATGTATGTACGTACATATGTACTTTAAGCATGAAGTGCATGCGTAGGCATGCTACGCATAAGTCGAGCTTTCTACTAAATATATTGATAGACTATATGTATACTTCGTAATGTAATATAGTTAATAAAAATAAATGTCATATACTAGTCTGGCCATATGCAAATAAAATCTATAATTATGATATTCACCTTTGCATTTCTTGGTATTAATTATTTAATATACGTCATTCAGTTTCTCCTACGTAATTATTATTTACTAAGTTAGATATACAAATTTGAAAAAAAAAAATTCTTAGAAATTATACATGCAAAATAGTCACGTAATAGATATTGGCAAATACTTTTGAGAATTATTCGACGATGTCGAGACGAATCTCAGAAGTAAGGTTCATATTATAAATATATAACTTATTACACAAATCGTTTACACACAAAGTATGTATAGCTACAAGGGTGTATGTTTATGTAGAAGCACTATGAATATTACACAATTTATGTTCGAGTCGTGTACTCGACAACACTTTCTTTATTATACTCAGTTGAGCAATAAACGTTAAACAGCTATTACCTACGTTTGTTCATTGTTTATTTACAACATCTCGTTACACGTTAACACTTGGTCATGTCCTATCAATTAAAATTAGATTCGATACATCAAAAAAGAAGGAAGGACTGGTAATTATTTACTCATCTTATCATTGGGTTTTTGTAGCTTTTGTCGATTACATATCCATCTAGAACTCAATGTCAAAGAAACCTTCACTTGAGTTTTCAATTATACAAGTATTACCTATCGTTCCTATCGTTCGAATGTAATGTTCATCCTCATTAGTTACCCTGCTACAATCGCTTTTAAAAGTAAACAGCTTTTAAAAGAAATAACCTAACAGCAAGTCAAGTGATTTACTTCTGTTCTGGAACAGCGCATCTTATCCACACTAATACTATTTATTGGTAGGTCTTTTTATCCTGTATGTCACTCAATGAGGTTCAACGCTCCTTCGGCATTCAATCGTAAACCGTGCGGCTATAGTTGTGATTGATTCAGGGCGCCGTAAATATGCATGGATAGCTATTATACATTTTTACGACATATTGGTAGATCTCGAACACCAAACATGCAGTAAGTTAGAGAAACGTAACAATAGTAATAGTTTTATAAGCGTTCTCGCTTACATTTTCTCACCCTACATTCTCATCACACCACACATACACATCACTGTTAAACAGGAGCCTCCTCCATCAATTAATTGTACAACTTTAGTCAGGCTAGATGATAACTGGTTACTTTTTGATTCTTATTCAAGATTAAATATTGATTGATGTTTTTTCTTGCAGTTATGATAAACCTATACTTACCTCGCTTATTTATCTTTTGATATACCCAAGGGATACGCGTACTCGAGGTATAAGCGTTGATAAATTGTATTATTTTTATTTCTCCATATATAGTTATCTGGACTCTCTTTTCAATAAATAGTAGGCATTTTTCCTCGGTTAAGTGATACAGCAGACGATATCTCAGCATTCACGGCAACATACTGACGCTAGTTTGCTTATACCTCCCAGATTAATAGCTAGAATATTTGCAAATAGGATAATTAACATTATAAATGTTTGAAAGTCTTTTTCTGCTAATAAAATATGTCCTTATTTAGCTGCATCCTTCGTTTGTCCAGTATTCATCGTAAAACGTTCTTATCTCAGATAATAAAATTCCATTTAATGTTTATAGGTATACCTTGAAACATGGCTGTTTAATTACTTTAATAAAAAATTCTAATTTAAGGACGAGCTACATCCTGTGTTTATCGTAGACAAGATAACGACGTCAATGATGGCCTATTGCTATATAAAGATACAAAATTTCTCACTAAATATTATTTATATTTACATTTATCGTATAATTATGTTCATGTCCATTAATCAGATGAAAGCTTTCTTTGCACAGAATAGAAAATTTGGAATGTCACTCCGCGCTGGGTCCACTCATATGGTTTTTACATAAAATTTTGTTTTGAGTTACCTGCTCTGCTATTTGGATTATCTGTTGAATTTCCATCATTATTCACATTTTATGTGGTTTAAAACATGTTGGTCACATTACATATTCCTGGTTATTCTTACCACGAATGTAATATATAAATCTTGTTATTTTTATTAACGCCTCCACAGTATAAATGTTTTAAAATTTATTGAGCTATATAAATCCATTTGCTTAAGATGACATCGATTTTTGTTTGCTTTGTAGGCATATTTCTCCAAAGTTCTTTTAGAAGAGGCAATACATTAATTTGCAATTCATTAGAATGTTAGGATCCCAAAAGGTGCCAACGAAACTCTTTTCTTGAACCACCATATAACAAATATGTTTTTTTACACTCTTTTTTTAAAATACTCAGTATAAAATCTTAACAGTCGGTCATAAGTGGGCGTGCTTGACCCGTACTTGAGAGACTTTTTTCAAAATATAAACTCGAAAATTTTTATCTACTTTATAATTTAAGTAAAAAAAAATAACACGTGAAACAACAATTGACCAGGAAAAATGGTAGCGTAGTTTCTTAACATGTTGGGAAAATTTTGATGATATTTTTTTATGTATTTTTGATTGCGTTCAGAAAGGGGTCATATATATAACATGATCTGGTTGGTGTCACTGCAACAGAGATTTAGCATTTATTTTTTATTCGTACTTTTTCTTGTTATATTTATTTTTGAAATTAATTTTATATTTTGGAAGTATGAGTAAATAATAATATGAAATTAATAGTTTTACAAGAGTGTATTCAACTCTATTATTATTATTGTCAGACACATATTTATTATATGTATTTTAAAGGTATCTTTGATTGAGTTGGATATTCATTACAAACAATGAGGTTAAATATGGTTGCTTGGTTATTGTACAGACGGAGAATCGACCTGAGTATGGTATTTTCAAGGTCAATGACTCCTTGAATTCATGTACACAATCTACGCAGTAGTCTTAGTAGTGGATACTTGTAAATAGTGAATTTCAGCCACGGGCTTAGTAAATTATTAAGAAATTAGTTAAATCAGTAGGTATTATATAAGTATAATAAGTAGAATGCCGAACGAATGTCTGGTTAAGAAGATATACAATGCGAAATTGGAAGGATGTAGGTACCGCGGGAGACCGAGACTAAACCTATCTAGACCATATCGGTCATGTACTGAAGGAAGGTGGAGTCAAGAGTCTCCGAAACCGGCGAGCATGTATGAAGAGAATTATGAATGTTGAGGAAGCGAGTGAAGTATGCAAGGATAGAGTTCTCTGGCACTCTGTTCTCTCTGCCTACCTTGCAAGGGGCATGGCGTGATGATATGTTATGTGTATAATATCTACCAATTGATTTAAATAATTTCTAATACGCCTTACATTAAGATGTAAGCCGTATTTTTAATATATGACGTGCTTTAATATTGAAGGTATAAATTCTGTAAGCAAATCGTACTTTAATTTAAAAAAAAAAAGATTTAGGAAAGTTTTGAGAATTTCCCGAAAATATCTTTAATATTTCTAGTCTTTTTCTTCGAATTTAGAGGAAATTTGTAAAAAAAGTCAACATATTTTATTTCCAACCCAGGTATAACCGTGGTATTTCTAGTCCATCAATGCATAGATAATATATTATTGTCAGGTTTTTAGTTTAATCAGATTTACATTATTTTTTTGCGAAATAGTATATGGAGCGAATGATGTAATATCATATTGTTCATCATCATCATCACAGCCCATATATGTCCCACTGTTGAGCTCGGGCCTCCTCCGTAATGAGAGGGAAGTTAACCTACTATACCACGCTGGTCAAACGTGTTGGTATAGGGTTTTATTTCGAGTTTTCCTTCTCTTGCATAGAT
The DNA here is from genome assembly GCA_905163515.2 of Lymantria monacha. Taxonomy (NCBI): domain Eukaryota; kingdom Metazoa; phylum Arthropoda; class Insecta; order Lepidoptera; family Erebidae; genus Lymantria; species Lymantria monacha. Next base: position 49,854,044 of record LR991081.1, on the reverse strand, counting down.
GTTATATGCGTTTTATATCCCTTAGTCGTCTCTTACGATCGCCCACGGGTAAGATATGGGGTGTTGAATAGTATTCTTACTCCGTCACCACACGGATAATCATCATCATCTTGTTATATATGTTTAAATGGGAAATAAGCAAATATAATCACTGCAAGAACAGCGCATACAGAAAATAGTAAGACTCTGCTACTGTTTTGCGAAGATGGGAGACAGCTCTATTTATTATACTAAACTGCTTACATGTTGCATATTACTTACATAATAATTAAGTATTTCTTAATATTAGGTAGGTGTTTTCGCAGTAGCTGAAATTATACTGAACTTATTAATTGCCATTTAATAGACCATTTTTTTGGCAGCGGGCTACGGTGTTTTCTCACCCCCACTTATCCGTCCGGGATGACGGCAGAAGCGGCGCGCGACCCCGTAGACCCGCCCAACAACGTACCTATCAACGCCATGCGAGCGGGCCACCGGAACCCGGTCTTTGTCCTCGGCCGCCCACCCAACGATCTAGCCTTGCAGGTATCCTCTCAAATCGACGCCCTGGCAGCTTTCGCTGTCAGAGCGTCACCCTCACGCGGTCGCCTCATTCCGGGCGACAAGACTAATCCCGGTCTGGTCACCCGATACATTGGCTAGCCATTTAATAGATTAAAAGCGGTTTTATGAAGATTTATGGCGTCTCACTGCACTATTATCACCCAAGACGAACCTGCACGACAAACTATACCTCGTCAGTATGTAAAAACATAGCATGAATGTTTTAAAATTTTGTATAATAATTTTAGTCCATAATCATTCACAATGCATAAATATTTTGCTTCTGCGAACTGTGCAGCCAATTCGCACAACATCTAACCAAAATTATTCAACACGAGCCATTGCAAAGACGGTATAGCCTATTGTTTGTCTTTAATCGATTTGACATGGGTGGTTTGAGTGTTATTTGATGAGCAATTGTTATATAAATGAACCTTAGAACTAATATGGCAGGGACACGTGAGGGTCGTATTTTGGTATTGAATAAAATAACAATTCATTATTTATTCTATTAAGAATATTGAGAAGATAAATATCAATACTATTCCATCTCTGACAATTTAAAGAAATAAAAGAATACCATAATTACAATTGTCCGTGTGGTGACGGAGTAAGAATACTATTCACCACTTCTCTGTCTTACCCGTGGGTGATTGTAAAACACAACTAAGGAATAAAATATGCATATAACATATAAGCAAGAGAAGGAAAACTCGAAATAAAATCCTATATCAACACGTTTGACCAGCGTGGTGTAGTAGGTCAACTTCCCTCCTAGTGTGGAGGAGTCTCGAGCCTAGGAGTGGCCCATATATGAGCTGAGATGTTAATTACAATAGAAGAAAAGTGAAAACAAACTATGCATAACCAATATAATAATGGAATTTAACTAAATGAATTGTATTAAACGAGCGATTTATCCGTGTGGTGACGGAGTAAGAATACAATTCACCGCCGCCTATCTTACCTGTGGGTGATACGTAATAGACTAAGGGATATAAAACGCATAAAAATCTATGCGAGAGAAGAAAACTTGAAACAAAACCCTTTACCAACACGTTTGAGCGTGGTATAGTAGGTTAATCTCCCTCCCATTGCGGAGAATGCCCGAGCCCAACAGTGGAACATATATGGGCTGTGATGATGATGATGATGATGATGAAACAAGCGATTTATATTTTCTTAAGATAAAATATACTTGCTATTTTATTTTATTTATTATATTATGGATCCATAAATAGTTGTTAAGAGTTTATAATATCTTTTTAATTCGCAGCAATACGAGATGAAATTTACATCAGGTAATTTAAAAATAAAAACTCATCTTCATTGTATCGTTGATCGCAAAAGTCCTAGTACGCAATTATATCCATTTTGGTCGACAAACTTGTTTGAAGTACCGTTCTTGCTTGCGAGTGAGAGTAATTACATAGCAGTTGCGGCGCCGACGCCGGACGTCTAGCTGAAAGTGGCGCCAACAACCGGGTCGGTTTACTTAGCGTCACCGTACGCTGACATTGTATTAACATGTATTTAACTGCTATGGAGGTTATTAATATAAAGATTTTTAATTTCTTTTCACAGGATACAACAATAAAAAACTTAAATTCTTCTTATTGATAGCATATATATCGACATATGTCCTTCTATTCAGCACTAGCATTATGCATAATAAGAGATAATATGTACTATGTCACACTGACCTAATGAGATGACGTAAGTATTAAACTAAGTTTTAGGTAAACCACTCTATATGTTACCAAGTTTTGATTATATAAAGTTAAGATACGTGCGACTAAGGTAACTATATCTGTGGAACCCGTATTGCGGATGCAATTGCTACTAGTGACCCTATTTCAAGTGCCATGAGCTAATACAAGCAGAATCTGACGAGATTTGTATGTATAAGCTCGTTCTTTATAACTCTCAAGTTAGTAGAATATTTTTCGCCTGACCCAAGCTTCGAATATTTTTCGCCTGACCCAAGCTTCGAATATTTTTCATCTGACCCAAGCTTCGAATATTTTTCGTCTGACCCAAACCTCGAATTGTTTTCTAATTATATTTAATTTGTAAATGATATTCTTATCTTACAATCGAAACATAGTAGAACTTTTACACATAAAAAGCAGAGTAGTGTGAAGGACGCCTCGACCAAGGTAACAAAAATAAACCAACCAGTTAATTAAAACTAATGTCTTTCAATCAGTGGCGTCATAATATGGAGACTAAGGATAACTAATGCAGAATTCCTTAATTAAAGAACAAGGAAAGAGTCGAATGGTTTACCATTACGCAAATGTAACCAGACCACAGCTACAGAAAACGGATTTTTTACCTTTATTAATTATTATTGTTGCTTATTTAATGGAAATTAAAAATGAACACCTAAAATCTACAAATTCGTGAAAATTATAGCATAAAAACGGACAATTTGGAGGAGAATAAAATTTTTTTTTTTCATATTTAAATTTTTGTTGCAGCATTTGAGCTTCTTCTGTAACATACAGGAACTATACCAGCCAGTCAAACGAGTTGGATAATTACGTTCTTTTGACATTAAAAACATTTTTAATATTTGCATTTTTTATCAAATTAAACGTTTTTAGTGAAAGTTTAATTTTATTCGTTACAATGAGTTTGTAAAACAAGTATTTACAAATATTTTATTTTTAACCCAAGATACAAACTATATTGGTTGAGAATAAATAAGGATTATCATCATGAGGATGAATGAGGATAGTTTCAGGACTTTTGGCGGGAATCTAAAACGTCATGTTGTGCTCTTGTATTATATTCGATATCTTAGTGTTTTAACGTGTTATATTAGATAATTTTTATGGTGTTTTATGTAATATGATGTGACAGAACAGCTGGGATGTAGTGAATATCATATAAAAGTGCTTTACAACGTTTTCGTTTTCCATCAAAATTCCTACAACATACCATTAACAGTGTCACCATAGCAGTGTTGATGGCGACAATTCGACTGACTGACAGACAATGACTAACTTGAAGAGATTAAGAACGTGAAGATAATTATAACTCGACACTGGCAAAAATGGCTCGTATAAGTAGCTGATTGCCAATACATAAAAAGAAGAAGAAGAAGAGGATAGTTTCAATGTGGATAGTTTCTTTTAAGTTATTGTTTACAACCATAAATATTTTATCCAATTTCTTAAAATTTCTATTTGCCATCTGTCGCAAATAGTATCTAGGTTGTTGATTTGTTAACGGATAAAAATATCGATGTTGTTCAATCATTTCACCCAGTTAAATGTGTACAAATGTGAATACTACATGCTATTTTGATAATTCTTTGCTAAATAATAACGAACATAATTAAAAATTTGAGGTTATTTTTTTATTTTCGATTTATACAGCATATCATCATTCTGTGAATTAGCTATGTTAAAGCCGCTACGAATACTACCAACCATTACTTTGCTCGTGGATGTCGTAAAAGACGACTAAGAGCCTTATAACGACCTGGGCCAACTCCATCTGATGCCGTTTGGTCAACAATTGCATTTCCAAGGAGGTATGACGTCAGGCAAGCGGCCGATAATAAAACTATTGCCAATAACTTTTACAATATGTACTATGAAAGAAGAGTACATATTGTATCGACCCCAAGTAATTGGGATAAGAGTAGGAGAATGATGATCATCATTCTGTGAATTAAAATATTTCAATAAATTAAAAAATATTAAACAATTATTTTATAAAATTACACCAAAAGACAAGCGTGACTAGAATAGAATAGACGACTATATATTATTTTTATATAATCGAGTCTACATGACATTTTGATTGTTTGACAATCGCTATCAATGTCGAAACTATCGGCACTGGGGTGTGTAAGGAGTTGCCTTCTAATATTATTTATACGTAATAGCTTCTAATGTGTATGTTGGAGGTCTTGGCCCAAATAGCAGATCTTGACTGTACAACAGAAAAAGAAACTTCCTTTTGAAACTAATAAAAATTGGTTGCAAGGTTGGCATAATATTTAAATTGGACGGCAATTATATATCGTTGAATTATACGTGTCCAAAAACGAATGGAAATATTAAGATAAATAATAATAATACTTGAACTGAAGTCTACCATACATACATACATACATATCATCACGCCATATCCCTTGCAGGGTAGGCAGAGAGAACAGAGTGCCAGAGAACTCTATCTCTGCATACTTTACTCGCTTCCTCAACATTCATAATTCTCTTCATACACGCTCGCCGGTTTCGGAGACTATTGACTCCACCTTCCTTCAGTATATGACCGATCTGGTCTAGGTAGGTTAGTCTCGGTCTCCCTCGGTACCTACATCCTTCCACTTTCGCATTGTATATCTTCTTAACCAGACGTTCGTTCGGCATTCTTTCCACATGTCCGAACCATCGGAGCATTCCCTTTCGCATCTTTACACCAATACTCTCTTTCATACCTACTCGCTCTCTTACGTCGTCGTTACGAATGCGGACGAATGTAGTCTACCATATTTCACATAATAAGAGTTAACTCATTATGTGAAATAATCGTTAAATAAAATGACTATAAATGACTTGGATTTTATTGCTTATTTCTTATCATTGTAATGTTCTTCGTAAGTTAAAACTCGAACTGAGCTTCATCATAACTACAGTATATCCGTGACAATTTTTTACTTGAGCTAAAGTTCATACTACGCTGTTTCTTTACTGCAATAATAGCGTTTTAACCCTTGTAAGAATCCTCCCCGAAATCTAACTAGTGCCGGTCTAAGTGCGGTACATTGATTCAAAGTGTGCCCAGTCACTGCGAGCAACGGGCATTGATCTCCCGAGTAGTACCTCCATCTCCAATTCCCACACTCGAAAATACGCGCAGATTACTTCACACGATAGCGTGCAGTATTTAAGTGAAACATAGTAACCTTAGTTAGTAACATGATAGTATAAGTAAATATTATTGAAGTCACATAAGTGAAAAGTTAGAGCTCTTGCCTATTACTGGTAGAATAATTAAAAACTAATATGTTTTTTGCTTTTACACAGCACTGATAGTAGGGTTCAAAATAGTAAATAAAAATAGTAAATATCGAATATAGATATAAATCCTTCCGGTTTTTATTCCCCACATTCGTCATGAGTCTTATTTATAATCGCAGGAAAATTGGTGTAGCACAAGATGGTAACTAATTTTAAAACTGTAAATTCTATTGAGTAATTATTTCATAATACAATAACAGACAAACATAGCAGCAACAACAGCTTGGTCAATTAGCCGAACGAAATCCTATCAAACTATCTCAAATTATTTATTATATCTAAATCCAATGAGAGCTCTTAGTAACTAATCATTTTAAATACGTAATAATCAACTTTAATTACCAAAGTTGTAAGTTTTGTACTTCAAAGTTTGCAATGATAACCATAAATTGAAGTATGCAAGGATAGAGTTCTCTGGCACTCTGTCCACTGTGCTAACCCTGCAATGGACATGGCCTGATGGTATGTATGTATGTATGTATATATATATATATATATATATATATATATATATATATATATATATATAATAAATCGATGTGGTTGACCAAGAGAAGTGATATTAATAATAGTATTCACGTGCTCTTGTGAAGAATACTACTACAAGATTTTATTTGAATTAAGTCTTTAAATTCAATTAATAAAGATGTCTAATGACCTTTTTTCATGGCCATTTGTCAGATTTATTTTCATAAAAATAAATCAATTACTACCATTGATGAATAAATAATTTGTTAAAGTGACGGCCTTTTAGCTAATTTTGTTTCTCATGTCCGTACTTCCGGCTCATTTGTTTACCGGAACAGTGTATTAGTATGCATAATAAGTATTCTTTTGGGTCGAATGAGTCTTCCTAGTTTGGTTCGTTCATGCTAAGTTTATTTCTCTTGACATACAATTAGTATGGCGATTGATCACAGATAAAATAGTTATTTGAGTCTAACAGACAGATAAATTCGTCATCTCTTATCATGAAATGAATTGTCATTCTGACCAAAGACGGTAATAATTATGTGAATATTAATAAAAAGGAATTTTTACACTTGGCTACTGAAGACATGAAATAGACTAATATCATGAAGTATTAACTGAAGCATTAACTCCATTAATTCTATAATTATCTGTGTTAAAATCACATTATTATGAACCCCGAGATGGAGAACTGACAACTCTAACCACTAGACCAAAAATGCAATCTCTAAATATAAATTATATTTATGTTAATATATAATATAAAATAATAATATTTGTGCTATAACTATAAATTTATATAACTAGTATGCATATTATGCTTCGAATGTTGTACCTAACTACGTCAATATTATCGTCTAACACACTACAGCCGTCCCAAATGATTGTATATCATAGTTATAAGTAAATAGTTACAAGCTAATGGCAAACAACGCCTGTTTTCTTTGTTGAAATGATTTGTTTAGAAATTAACGGGTGTTGCGACCGAGTCAGGAACTAATGCCCCACTTTTTGTATTTACATAAGGATAATTCAACAAATCTATTGATGTTGTCCAACAAAATAGTTGTGTGATTTTTACAATTTCTACATACATACATACATACATATCATCACGCCATATCCCTTGCAGGGTAGGCAGAGAGAACAGAGTGCCAGAGAACTCTATCTCTGCATACTTCACTCGCTTCCTCAACATTCATAATTCTCTTCATACACGCTCGCCGGTTTCGGAGACTCTTGACTCCACCTTCCTTCAGTACATGACCGATCTGGTCTAGGTAGGTTAGTCTCGGTCTCCCTCGGTACCTACATCCTTCCACTTTCGCATTGTATATCTTCTTAACCAGGCGTTCGTTCGGCATTCTTTTACAATTTCTACTATGCTATATTAAAACTAATCAATTAAATGTGACTGGAAGATTTTTGTTATGGTTTCAAGCCTTAACTACACGACCGATTATCATGGAATGACCCATACACGGTGTCAAGGGCACAGATAGAGTAGATAATCAGATGAAAGATTTCATCCGGAAAAAAAATATACCGTTGTCGAGACATTAGATAATTTGACTCTCAAAATGTACACTAATGAGAGTGAATCTGCGTGCGTAGCTTAGTATCTATTATACTAGTATGATAAATATAATTATTAATTTCATCAAATTTTACACTAAATAATTGAAATTATTTGTTTGAATTACAAGCTGTAATCTACAAATTGGAGTTGTTTTTTTATTATAATATAACACATTTTTTTTTTTTTTTATTAAAATACATCTAATTTTAAATACAAGAACACGTTTTTAAAAAGAACAATACATACTCAGGAGCATTATGTCTTACTAAACATACAAATAACAATCACAAATTATACACATTTTCTTTTTCAAAGAATTGAGATGATTCGTTCCTATTAATGACATCAACGGGAGATAGCGTTTTGTCTTCATATCATGAAACCTAAACACAGACACAATCTTCACTTTTAAACTAAATTTATTGTATAATATACATGAACTATAATTTTGTTGACGCTTACTGTTGGACATAGGCCTTGCCTAAGTTAATAATGGCATTATTCACAAGCATGGTGTATTGGTGATCGTAATTTATTTTATATGCTGGGAGAATGTTGCTGTTTGTGATCCCGTAATTTGTTTTTACGTCTACCAGTGAAAAGTAAGGGTTGATAACAAATTGTGTTCAGAATCAATTACTACGCGGGAAAATAATTAAAATTTTAACATCCACATTCTAAATATTTTAATTAACTTTAAAATTGCCAAAAACTCCTTTTGTTTTTGCAATAAATTAATAAGTATATAAATCAAACAGTTCGACTTTCTTTTAAAAAATAACTTTAATATTCACCTCCAATAAAAAAAACCGATCAATAATTTCGTTGTACGTACATATTTTCTCACGAATCCGTGCGTCATCTTAGTTCAAGTCTTCAAAATTGACATTTACACGTTCCAGTTGGATACAAGTACGCCAACCAGACCTCTTACGGTGTTAGTTACCGAGCTCCGAAACATTTATATATATATATATATAGTTATAAGTAGTTTCATAGAAAATCAATAGCTCGAAGTTTGAAACTACTCAAGTATCTAACAATAATAACAGACTTGCATCTTTCTTACGTAGGACTGAAGTTTATGTGGTGTCAGATTAAGATATATCACAAAAGCTTACTTTCCTTTGATAGACGTAAATCTGTCTTTTTCGGCACCAGAGGAATAGACAGTTAAGTTGTAACACGTAATCAATCCAATGCTGGCTGCATAGGTCTACTAAACATGCTGATGTCATTATACCAAAGAGAATAAAAATCGCTATTTAGGCTCATCACCACAATCAAAAACTTGATATGGATTTTTTTTTTTCAAAATGAACGTAAGGTTTAAGCTGGTCACACATAATGCTTACGCGGACGAAGTTGTGCGAAAAAGTTAGTCTAATTACATAAAAAAGCCCAAATGTAGAACAATCAATCTTGCGTGACTGACTAAGAATATTTAAGATATGAACACGAAATGGTTGTAGTTCAACTACTAGCCATATATTTGTTAGTAGGTTAATTTATTAATTTATTTTATTTGTATTGTATACTAACTATTCTTGTAGCATTATTCGCATCTTCTGTTTAATATATACAGCGTAACCTTGAAACAAGTCAGCGCAGTTGTGCCAAAGTCTCAGACCTGACAAAGACTTTTAACGCTCTATAAAATCTAATAAAAGTTCACAAATATTTTTAACATTGAACTAATATTTAAGCAGTGATAATATTTGTCATTATCTATATTATTTCGGACTAAAAATAAGATATATCGATATGACATTATTTGCCTCAGTTAACATAGGAAATGAGACCTCATAGTAGTAATATTATACTTAGAAGGATTTAACCTTTGCCTTTTCTATTGATAAATATTTTAATACACAATATAGCAACTTAAAGCGAGACCTAAGAATAATGAAATATATTGAAACACATGAAATCTAAAAATAGTTGATATTGATTTCATTATTTAGTATAGATTTCTAATAATTAAATAAAACCAAGTTTCGGCTATTATTTATACTTACTTTTCTTTTATTCTATTGTTAGGAGTATAATATTTATTACTGTATTTATTATACAATAACAATGATACAATAAGATATAAACTTTCCGTATGTAAAGAGGTAAAAACAAAATTCACCAATCCTTCCTTTGCCGCGATTAAAAGATAAATAGGAGATGTAAACAGATAACATACTGTGACATAGGAAACTCGAACTAAAGCTCAATTGAAAAATACCATTGAAATATTCTATGCTCATTTACACAATCCTTGCGGTATCTACAACAAAGATTGATTTTTTTAAGTAATAGTGAGATTTATATGATGTAATTCATTACTGTTTAATTACTTATTAGGTATGTGCTGTTTCTCATACACACACAATCTTTCATTGAGTGCGATAAATGCGTTTAATATTCTATACTGTATGAATTAATACGTAAAGATAATTTTATGTTATAGCCCAGTTTTTATATTTGTATGGTGTCTACGAGATGTAATTAATCATTTATTAAAATACGATAATTTAAGCCACATTTTACTTAAGTGTAGGTGATGTAAAGATCAACTAAATTATTTATTATTCGTTGATTTTTTGTTGATTCAGCATTTGATGTGGTAGGCTAATTATAAAATTCGCAAACCGTAAAATGATTATCCCAGTCTCACATATGATAATTATTTTTTGATTTGCAAACGACTTTTTGTTTGATTATTTTTTAAAAACCTTGTTTCCCTCCTTCCATCTTTATAGAATTTAATAAACCTTTAAGATAATGTACTCTTCTTTTATATTACATATTGTAAAAGTTATTGGCAATAGTTCTATGTCCGCCTTTTCCGTCACCCCGGACCGATTTGGCGGGGCGAGACGCATCCATAGCCCACCAATAAAAAAAAAAAAAAAAAAAAGAATAGTTCTATGTCAACCCTCCTTGGGAATGTAATTGTTGACCAAACGCCATCAGATGGAGTTGGCCCAGGTCGTTATAAGGCTCTTAGTCGTCTTTTACGACATCCACGAACAAAGTAAAGGTTGGTAGTATTCGTAGCCGCTACCATACAGCTGTTACTACTCTATCAGAAATATTGTTGTAATTCTTAATAATAAAATATTAATCTCAATGTTATTTGCTGACATTTTGATTACTTTACAACCAACCTTCTGTAACGCATGACCTTTAATGTGGAGATATTGTTTGAAATCATTATTTTTTTTTATAATTTTTATCATGGCAGATATTTTTATTTAAGCCAATATCAATAAGTATCACCTATTGGCTGTGTAGTAGCGGTTACGAATATTACCAACTATTACTTTGTTCACGGGTGTTGTAAAAGATGACTAAGAGCTTCATATCGACCTGTGCCACCTGATAACGTTTGTTCAACAATTACATTCCCAAGGAGGGTTGACGTTAGGCAGGCGGCCGGTCATAAAGCTATTACTAATAACTTTTGTATTATGTAGGAAGAGGAGTACATGTTGCGTCGACCCCAAGTAATTGGGACATAAGCAGGAGAATGATGATGTTCTATAAGTTTCAACTATTATGACTTGCTTATACTATTTCTTTTACTATTCCTATTGTATTTTAATACAAAAGGCGACTAAGTATTACGTATATGGTTAAATAAATAAAATGACGTGTATTTTATACTGAATGAATATAATCAAAATGTTCTTGAATAAAATGTTTCTCATGGTTATGGATATCTAATTAAGATACCAAATTCGTGTTTAAGTGACGAATGGTTACGAAATGATACGGTAGATAAAGACAATTGTTTGAAGTAGGTATTTACAAAATAAAATCTACAGCCAAGTACACTGAGTACGTGTAATATAATTATTTTATTTTGAACTCGAAATAAACGCGCCGTGGATGGCTATTTTTAGTTCAAACCGGGACTGGTGGAAAGCGATTCGCACCGTCTCGAAAACCTGTAATCAACCAGTCTGCTCATTTATCTTCGAGGATAAACGGGATATATTTCAGACAGGCTGAGAGTATGTATATATATTTTCGGGTTATATTTTTCTTAAAGAATCTTAACCTCCGATGATGAATTTCAATTGATTGTATATGATACATACTCCGCACTTTACTTGTTCAATATTTAAAACGGCAAACAATGATTTTATGGTTACCATTATTTATAAGTTTTCTTTTTAATTTTCTTAGTTCATAATATTTTGTCGTTTTCGTCCTATTTTTCTACTTCCCAGTTCACGAAATTCCACAAAAAAAAAAGTATGTTAAATTGACATACTGTAATATAGACGGATTGGTAAAGAGTTATATTTAGTTTGGATATTTTTCAATGCTCGAATTCAATAATCGTTTAATATGTCACCCGCAGAAGAAGAAGGGTGTAGAATAGAAAACTATTCTATTACCTACATTCATTCATATGTAATAATATATATGTGAAATAATATATATTTTAAAATGACTACATTTGCGTGACGACCCGTCATTTAATACAATATCCTCAAAACACCACGTTTAAAACCAGAAAGATGCATTATTATAATTGGGTGTTAGAAAACTATCGTTGTCTCTTGGCTATATATTAAACAGAAGGAGATGCAAATAGTATTGGTTTCGTGTATATTCCGCAAGGCTATTACGGATTCCAAGCACGCGGCATCGCGCCGAAACAACCTTGTTGCAAGGCTTTTTCGTTGTAAAGCGACGACTTTAGGTCGTGTGACTCGACTTCTTCATGAATGACGTACGGGACCAAAATTCTTGTCAACTAACATGGTAATAACTTAGATTTATGCGAATCTACGATGTATTTTACATAATACAAATTTTCTTTTTTATTTACATTAATATTTTATTGTTTTTTTTTTATGTTGCTATACGTAACTGTCTAATATTATAGAAATGAATATATTTCAAGTCGGTATATCGATCTACCGAAATGATAGCGATATATCGTATTTATGTTGATTCACTAAAATATTGGATGATCATTTTATATTGCAGAATAAATATAATTAATTTAGCTAATTTATTACAAACCTAGTTTTATAATAACTGTTTTAATATTCGTTATAAGATCTAAAATATTAAATTTCTTAAAGGACTAATTGAATTACAGTTTATCCTACATGTATCTTAATGTTAATCTTATGTGTAAATGACAGAATGAGGAAATATCTCTCGCGCGTTTATATTAAAAGTACAGTTATAGATGGCGCCACTTGGCAGTTGTGAATTCCAAGTAATACTAACACGATGTATATATTTGCACATATTGCCAACGAGTGTAACGACTCATCACGACAAGATAATATATCGGTATATCTTAAGGCTTTGGTGTTTTAAATTATGTTGTCATGCTATAGAAAGACAAATGATAATGATATCTGATGCTTATGCGAGTAATACACGCATGAAATAGAAATGATTTTTACGGATTTTTCGCGTTTGTATTTAGCTTTACTTTTCTTTTTTATCCAACACATTTCAGCATTCATACTCTCAAGAAGACTAAACGCTAAAATATATCTTCGGCAATTTAGAAATTAGATACAAGCACAATAAAATTTATATAAAAAAAATATTTTTACTTTTCTGATATATCTAACAAATTTCAGCATTCATACTCACAAGAGGACTAAACGCCGAAATACATTCGTTCGCAAATTAGATACAACCACAGTAAAATAAATAAAAAACTTTTTTTTTTATTTATCATATCTTTAAAAATATTTAATAACCCATTGTTACATGACCAGGTGAATAAATATAGTTGCTCTTTTGCCGTGTATTATTCACATATGAATAGGCTTGACAATAAATTCATTCAGTTACATGTAAAAAAGAGTGAAACAGTACACAAGGTTTCTAGGTAAGCTCTACGACCTATCGCTTTCTTGTACTCATAATATTTAGTAAAAATGTTGATGGCGGTAATTGCACCAATCGCATCATTACATTTATCATTCTGAAAGGTTCAACAAAATTGATTGATATTATATTTGATTCTATCAGCTGTGTGGCAGCGGCTAAGAATACTACCAACCAACACTGACTTTGTTCGTGGATGTCGTAAAAGACGACTAAGAGCCTTAGAACGACCTGCCAACTCCATCTGATGCCCTTTGGTCAACAATTACACTCCTAAGAGGGTTGACGTCTGGCAAGCGCCAAGAGAAAAAACGTGTCCAACAATAGGAATGTGGGTGATTTATAGATGATAGCTTTTCTAGACGAACAGGTTTTCCACGTATTTTTTTAATATATTATAAGTTCTCGAAATGTAACCTAAGAATCAAATGTCCTAAATATTATTTGCGATATATTACAGAAAAAAAAAATAATAAAATGCATTATGTTAAAATTATGTTTTTGTTTATTTTAAAAATATTATTTAAATTACGCATAGTTTTATTAATGTTTTGGTTTACCATGACACATCAAATATTTGATTGATATCGTCCACAATTACTTAAAAAAAAAAACAAACACTTATTGAATTATTCATATTTAAATAATACCTATTATGAAAACTTGAATATATTTTGTATTAGTTGTTATATTTCCTTATTTTTTTTTCCTGTATTTGTTTATACTATAAGAATGCATAAACAAATGGGCGCAAAGAAGGTATATAAACATAATAGTTAAATATGATTTATAAATCGGAAACAACGGTAAATATTTCACTATAAAAACATTATATATCACAACTGCCAATGTAATTGAGTGTTTGCTAAAAGGTCGCGTGTTTTGTTGGTGAAGGCGAAAAGCACACAACAGCTTTCTTCAATAACTTTAGGCTGAATCACAGAGTACAATGGGGCGGCAATTGCACCGTGTCATTGACTGAACATAGTACGATGAACCATACAAAGTGTTTGTCATCTGAATTTGATAAAAAAAAAACTACATATTGCCTTTGGTATTCCCAAAACTTAGTTGATGTAAAAAGAAACTAAGTATGTACTAATAAGTAAGTAAGATGCAATGCCAATACCGTTAATATTTAATTGTAAGCTCTGGACATAAAATGAATATTCTAAATAACGATGCGTGATTAAAACCAGTTAGCTACTTAAAGTAAAATATGCGGAAATGTCGAATAAACAGTTCCTCGCCATATAATCTCGATGTACTCAGACAATGTAATCTATATTATTATTATAATTCTGAAGATTAGTTAACTCTTTCTATATGGTAAGAAAGAATACTATTTACCACTTTCTTACCCATGGGTGATCGTAAACGTCATTTTTTTTTTTAACATTAAGGAAATTATCCTTGTGTTGCGGGAGACTTTACAAACATACAGCTAGCACAGATAAATTGCAACCAGACTCAGGACATCAGTTTGTGCATAGCACAAAGTATTGTTCTGCGAATCGAACCCACGGCACTGGTGCGGAAGCTCGGTATCTAACCACTTCACCATCTATGCAGTCATTAAGACTAAGGGACGCAAGCATGTACAACATTAGTGCAAGAGAAAAAAAAATGAAAATAAAACCCTATCGTTTGACCAACGTGGTATAGTAGATCAAGTCCTGTCCCAATATGGAGGAAGCTCGAGCCTAATAGTGGGACGTATATGAACTTAAATGATGAATTCTAAAGAGTTTATTTCATCATACATATAAATCTCAGAAATATAATAACAATTATAATATGTTATTACTAAGATAAATTAAAAATATTAATAATTTACGCGAGTAGCTTTAAAGCAACAGCAAAATGGGTCAACAAAATCAGATTAAATGACTTAAAATCTATTAAAAGAGTTTTATTTCACATTAGATAGGCAATTTATCGATAAGGCCTTATAGCCCTTCTAGTCAACAAAATCGTCAAATTAAAATAACTATAAAACAAGTTTAAATGAGATGTTACAATATGAAATTTGGCGTTAGTTTTTGTGAATATGTCATCAATCAATTGTTAATTAAATAAGTGCATAGAACATTGTATTTGTAAATTAGCCTTTTTTGAATACACTATGATCTCGTCACAACTACAACTCATCCTAACGGATCGGGCGACCGAAGGGCTACATGAGACCTCATGACTTGCCGTGCTATATGTCACTTAGTGAGCGGGATACTAGTACTAGCTTGACTTTTTAGAAATTAAACAAGCCCATAGTCTTTCGTTAAGATGCTGATTGGTGAGGGGATAACAAAGAAACTGGGGCTGGGATGACGATGATGAGTATAGCGCAGGGACTGAGAATTGTCAGTAATGAAGGAACTGGTCTGATCTCGTTCCTGGCTTTTGGAATATTTATGTAACACTAAAGTTTGCTTCAGAAGACTACTGATAATGATGGTCTTTATGAATAGTGACCATAGCAATTGAAATACCATTAAAGAGATATTATAATATAATTACAAATGTTTTTCATGAAAGTGAAATATTCCCATAATTCTATGGTCAAGAAAAAAAGGCGATAATAACATATTATATTCTATGTTCAATATCAAAAAGAACTTTGCATGAATACGTAATTTTTTTTTATATTATATACACAACTGAATTAAGACTCTTTAAATATATTCATGATAAATATATTCATGATAAATATACGTATGATAACACCACTTTTATTATGTCATACTTTTATGGAACTGCAGTGAAATTTTTATAATAAAATACTATTTAAAAATTCACTCAGTCTATTGTTCTGTAAATATTATATTATAAAAATTCAAATAAAATAACCAGCTGATTTACTAACAAGTAATATGTTTGTGGTTGTGGAAATTTGTTTCTAGAAAAAGTTTCTCAAAGACTTAAGTACGTATTCTGTTCATAATCATACTTGTTACTTGTACGTCAGCTATCGTCAACGTCTATGCACAATTACGGATGCATTTAAAAATCTTATAAATTAAAAAGAAAACTTTATATTGCTCTCTGACAAACGGCATTAGAAGTATGTCATCACGACCTCGAGAATATTGTTAACAGAATTATATTTTATTTAGGAAATAAAGTAATCACAATATTTTTAATATATCATATATAAACCGTGTAGTGACGGAGTAAGAATATAATTCACCACCCCCTATCATACCCGTAGGTGATCGTACGAGAGGACTAAGGGATATGAAACGCATATAACATCTATGCAAAAGATGGAAAACTCGAAACAAAACCCTATACCAACACGTCTGACCAGCGTGGTATAGTAGGTCAATTTTCCACCCATTATGGAAGAGGCTCGAGCCCAACAGTGGGACATATATGAACTGAGATGATGATGATATAATACTAACAAATTCCTGCGCCTTAACCTGCATAGTTCTTATTCCCGTAGGAATATGAGAATTAAATATGACCTATGTTACTCGCTGATAATGAAGCTTTCCACTGATGAAGGATTGTTTTAAATCGGTTCAGCAGTTTATACGTTAAAGCGTAATAAGAAAACTCACTTTCGCTTTTATAATATTAGTTAGAAAAGCTATATATCACCATTTAGGCAGACTACCGCTAATAAGACCTTATCTTTGGTGATTGTAGTCGGATTAATAAAAGAGTTTACAATAACTTCTTCAGCTATTATATAATTGTTTCATAAGATGTATCTAACATCTTAGAACACGGATTTGTGGTCTGTAACCCTCAATATCTATAAAGAATCTATGAAATACGTTTAAAATATATTACAAGCATATAATTCGCCAATCTAATTATCGAAATCAAATTCAAGTGGCTACTGGTAATTGAGGGAGTTACTCTGTATACTAGTCTCTATTATATACTAGTAAAAAATTGCTTCAAAAGAATTCAAAGACGTAGGCGTCTCAGCGCGAATTCCAATTTATTTATTATGTTGTGTACGTAGTCGGTTACGAATACTACCAAACCTTATTTTGCTCGTAGATGTTGTAAAAGATAACTAAGACTTTAATATCGACTTGGGTCATCCGAGGTCAATACCACCTGAAGCTGTTTGGTCAACAATTACATTTCCCAAGGAAGGTTGCCATCAGGCAGGCGTGCGGTCATAAAACTATAGACTTTATTTATAATATGTACTATGGAAGAAGACTACGTATTGCGTCGAGCCGTCGACACCAATTAATTGGAAAAAGATAGGATTGATATTGACGATGATGCTTAGCGAGGACACTTACATATTGTCAATTTTAACTATCCAATAAATTACTACCGGATAGGAACGTGAACGCTACTCAAAAGATTTAGCAATAAACTCAGAGATTTGTTTTTTTTTTACTGGCTTTTTTTATATAAAATTGTATATATACCTACATATTTAGTCATTATAAACTCC
Source organism: Lymantria monacha (assembly GCA_905163515.2). Taxonomy (NCBI): domain Eukaryota; kingdom Metazoa; phylum Arthropoda; class Insecta; order Lepidoptera; family Erebidae; genus Lymantria; species Lymantria monacha. The sequence goes on along the minus strand of LR991081.1, from coordinate 49,836,121 downwards.
AGTTTGAAAATTCAACTGAAATTTCGAACCAAAATACAAAATAATTCAATTAGATTATAGCTAAACTAGATATCATAAAAAACACGCAAAATATTACCTTTTAATTACCAATGGGCAAAAACACTATATAAAAATAACGTATACGTTCGGAATTTATAAGCATATATTCTACATTGCAAGACTGTAATCACTTCACCACATTTGCAGTTAAGTGCGAGAAATATTGCATTACTAGCTGTTATCAATTAACATGAATAGTCGTAACAAGAGGTTTTCGTAAATATTTTCGTTGTTAGGTAAGTACTCACATGTAACGAGTGTGCAATGCTCGAGGTAGTTTTCAAGGCGATTGGTTTTACTTGCAGTGATAAAATGTGAAAATGACTGATACATACTAGATACATAAAAGTTCGGTATTACCTTTTATGTTAAAAATATTAAATATAAAGAACTTTTGCGTGATTCCAATTATAAGAAGGCAACCATTTTTGTTTATTTATATATTTTAATTTATTATACGGAATCATTTAAAAATGTATGTGTTTCAATAGCGTGAAAATAATTTGATTTATATTAAGAAGATAAGTTAGAAATATAGTTCAAGTAGTGTTTATACTACAATCTAAATTTTTGGTTAAAAATATATATATATATATATATATATATATATATATATATATATATATATATATATATATATATATATATATATATATATATATATATTATTATTGTATCTCCATTTATTCACGGGATCTTCCGTAGGTAAGATACCCGGTCCTTTGGTAGACTTACATGGGGATATGGATCCAACACGCAGAGGCCTTTAGAGAAATTTAATCTAAATATTGGAATGGGACACCTACCGATGACATTCCACGTCTGCACATAACATACGTGGACTGCCAGCGGTAAGTGTAAAACTATTGTGTGATTATGGTAGCTAATATCTGATTATGGGAGTGGGTGCTTAGTGGACTGGTTCATCTTATTATTATTATTATGTATTTCAATGTATTCTTTTATCCATCCCAAGAAGAATAAAATGGAGAATTATACTATTAAGTACATACCTAGTTTTTCTTTTTGCTTAAATACAATTTAGAACAGAACTAATAAAATAGCAGTTTAGAGATATTGTAACACCAAATTTTGTTTTATTATTCCCAGGTTTCAGCTTAAAGATAACTAATAAGAATAAGGTTCAATATATGACAAAATAAATGAAAATAATGAAAAACAGAACATTTCTATGGTGTGATGCCATAGGCTATTGATGCCTACTAACAAGTATTTCATGTCTTTGAATTATTAAAAATTTAGACATGGTATAGGCTCAATATGTAAAGATAGGCATGCCTTATCTAAAGTAATTAAATTTAAAACATATATGAATACTATCGGAACTATATCTAGTTAAAGTCACGTATAGTATAATAAGAATATCACAAGATAAGCCACATTTTTTTATGAAGATGAGGTTTTAAAAACGTTTGGCTAAATTGAATACTTATTTCTTATTGTATGTTTTATTCATACTTTATGTTCCTCATTTTAATGAACATCATCATTATTCTCCTGTTCTTATACCTATTATTTAGGGTTGACGCAATATGTACTCCTCTTCCATCGTACATAATGTTATTGCCAATAGTTTTATGATCGGCCATCTGCCTGACGTCATCTCTTTTTGGGACGTAATTGTCCACGACACCCCATTCAACCTTAATGAAAAGGTTATTAAAGGTATTAAAGTTATTAAGATGGATAACATCCACGAGCAAAGTAAAGGTTGCTGGTATACGTACGTAGCCGCTACTACACAGCATACATACATACATATCATCACGCCATATCCCTTGCAGGGTAGGCAGAGAGAACAGAGTGCCAGAGAACTCTATCTTTGCATACTTCACTCGCTTCCTCAACATTCATAATTCTCTTCATACACGCTCGCCGGTTTCGGAGACTCTTGACTCCACCTTCCTTCAGTACATGACCGATCTGCTCTAGGTAGGTTAGTCTCGGTATATATATATACTACACAGCAATTTTAGTACAATGCAATATATATACAAACACACACACACACATATAATATATATATATATATATATTTATATATATATATATATATATATATATATATATAATACAGCTTATTTGAATGAACATATATGAATGAAATACCTAATTCTCCATGCAGTTGAGCTGTAACAAGTTACATGCAATAACAGCTTTGCAAATATGTGTTTCAATTGTAATTTAACATATTTTTCTCCATGTTCACGTTTTTGGCCACGCGCCAGGTCGCGATACGTATATTGTATTAACTAATTAGATTAATACTTGACTGCATCTAAATAAAAAAAAAATATTTCATTCGTTATAATTATGGCACGTGCCCATTTTGTTCATTCATTCAGCCATTTTGTTTGCACTTTACTATCGTCACGTTTTGTGTAGTTTGTTTTACGTGATATCTACTTGGTGTAATACTAAAAGAAAATGATTTATAATAAGATATATTTAAGTGCTAATATTGTTGGCGAAGAATATTATATTAAATAGACCAGTAATAAATAAGTTCATAAATAATATATTTTTATAAAATATTAAATAACAGAATTCATCGCCTCCATAGTCTTGTTTAAGTAACCACACAATCAAGCTTGATCCCTTTTATGTTTGAGCGATAATTAAACGATTAAGTGCCATTGTATTACATGTCAGCTTAATACTTCCGAAAATAAACAATTAAAATGTGAATATATTATATCCCCGAATTTTCTATTTTGCTGAACTCATTACCTAATACACATTGTAAAATTGTGTTAACAAAACGGGACATGCCTGACATCACAGTTTATTTACATTGTTTCACATTATAACTGTAAGTAACAATTAGATCTTTCGCGTCAATTGAAAATGAATATTTGCTCACGTTTATCACACCGATTTAGAATGGACTTCTAAAAGGTCATACAAGTGCGGCCATAAATAATGTTACAAAGAGATAATGCATATTTTCTTTTTCTGCATATATACCAGTTTGAACTGCCTTGTTGATCCAGTGGTATTAGCTAGCAGCAGATGATCGTAAGGTCTCAGGAGTGAGTCTTAGTTCAAACAGAGAATTATGGTAGGTAATTACTATACAATTTCTCAATTTTAGAGTTTTTATAATGAAATTCTTAATAGTATTTTAGTTTCACATAACAGAAAACTACGTTATCTATTACCTTAGTATAAAATTATATAACAAAATGCAGTCTCTTTCAAGAATGCAAACCGTTTAATTAAACTTTAATTTTCTCCCTTTATTACGCATATGACTTTTAATAATTATTGTGAAAAAGTAGATAGCAGTTATTGCATAACTCAAAGTGGACTTTTAAAAAGCGTACCCATGTGAGTATATACTTCACTACCCACAGCTACCCTCAGGCTTCCTCAGGATAAGATTACAAAAGATCTGAGTGATCAAATACTATTATAAATAAACAGGTTATATCTACTTTAATAAATATACGTGTGGTAACGGGGTAAGGGATATGATAAGCAAGTAAAGACTAAGGGATATGATGGATACCTCTATAAGCAAATAACATCAATGCATAAGATAGAAAATTCGAAATAAAACTATATACAAACACTTCTGACCAGCCTAGTATAGTAGGTCAGTTCCCTTCCACTGAGGAAGAGGTTCGAGCTCCGCAGTGGGACGTTTATGAACTGAGATGAATGATGAATGAATGATACACTGTAATCTAATGTAATTTAACGTAATTCTACATAAAAAAAGTGTAATTTAATGAATAATCCCACAGTCTTTGTTGCAAATTATTAAACTAGATTTAAGACGTCACACAATCGATACAGAAAATATGGTGGAATAATTTTTTGCACTTTATATGACTTCTAATATTTATATTCTCGATACAGTAATGAAAAAAATAAATGCAAAAACAATTTTTTACAGATAAATAAGGGCTTTAAAATCTATTTCAAAATGATAGATTTCTTCAAAAAAAAATACAATATTATAAACTTTAAGAGATACTTTTTGATTCTTTGTTGCTCTGCACTAAACATAGCATGATGAAGATTCTCAGCTTTTAAATAATAATAATAGGAGGAAATTACACTAACATTTGTAGGCTCAGAAAAAAATTACAAAAACATTGTAAAGTTTTTGTGTTATTTCTTTATTAAATATATTTTTAATTTGTAACATAACTTGTGGTCACACTAAGTAGGTACATATGATTGTAGACCGGACGCAAACACAAATGACAAAAATATGCTAATTTTAAAACAAGTAAGAATTATTTAGAGCAACAAATGAAGATTTCTTAATGACGTGAAAGTAATAAACCAAAATTAACGACATTTGTATTTTATTAGATTATAGAAATGTATACTATATTATTAAGGATATCGAAAGTGTATATTACTGGAATTTTTAATAGAACTCTTAACTTGGAGTATCCGCTGTAATTTAATGTAAACATAATAGATAAGAAATATTTTAGTAATTTCTCCATCTTGGTAGGCTGGTTAGCGAGCGCAGTAGATATAGAAAGTTCACCGGGATAATTCTTGTGATTTTTTTCGTGGTAATCCCTTCGCCTGTTTTTACAGAACCTACTTGTAAATGAGAAGTGTTGACATATTTTAACCCGTCACATCTGTAAATATATGTGATAATATCATACCTGTAAAACTATTGTTGCCATTTATATATTGTTATCTAGCAAATAGTTGTATCGCTTCTTATGTATAACGAATATTTAATCATATTATGTGCGACGTTCTCTTGTTTTCATTTTTGCTATGACGTAAATGGAGCCTAAAATTAACGTTACCTACAGTTAACAAAAGTGATGTAAACAAGCCATAGAATAAATGAAAGAATCAATAAACAGATATAAATAATTCAATATATATATATATATATATATATATAATATAATATGTATATATTTATACAATATATATATTTATTATTTAAAAATGTTTTAGTATAACTGGAACATAATTGGGTCAAAAATTTACGCAGACACGGTCACCTGAAAACCTGTCATTGACTAAACTCAGACAAGGTAAGCAAGACCAACAATAACCGTTACTTTTGGGGTTCCTTACAGACAAAACTGAGAGTCCCTACCACCTATGCTTATTAACGCGCTCGTATGCCTCTCACTCGTGAGAACGTGCACAAAATTTACTCGAAGTGAAAATTGAAAACCTATTATGAATTCTTAAAAGAGAATACACATGCTGTCGTTGTAGCGAATAATATGTACATAGAGTGTTTGTGACCAGATGATTGCTACAACCATATCGATATTACCACTAGAAGATACAGTAAAACCGATATAAAAACTACTGATATAACTTATATGATAAATCATTTATGTTCCTTAAACAGAGCCGTGGTAACCTCATGTATACCATATGAAACAAATCTATAATCATATCATTGGCAATTAATTAATATTTAATGTAATTAAAATTTAGTAATTATCAATATATAGAGGGGATTTTATAATTATCAATACTACTCTTCATCAATCTCTTATGCCAATTATTAAGGGTCGATGTAATGTCTATTCTTTTTTCATCGTATATATTGCAAAAGTTTTGGCAATAGATTTATGAGCGGCCGCCAGTCTGATGTCAACCTTAGGAATGTAATTATTGTTGAGATGGCATCAGATGGTATTGGAGAGATCGATTTAAAACTCTTTTTTACGATACTCACGAGCAATGTAAGGGATATTAGTATTTATATCCATCACCACAGAGCGTTATATGTATGGAACCCATTTCAATTGATAAGGTATTGATTTAAAAAAAAAACTGGAAGAACACGAAGATAATTAAATAAATTTAACATATATTATTCAAATGATTCTCGAATCAAAATCGAGATGTTATTTTAGTCATCTATCGTAAGTTATACTATATCCTTCGCACTTTTTACACTTTGTTTACAAATGCGTATCTATATAGTGTATCATCTCAGATCGTATATGTCCCACTGTTGAGATCTAGGCTCTGCCAAAATGGGACGGAAATTAACCTACTATACCCGCTGGTCAGACGTGTTAGTATCCGTATACTGTTACTAGTTTTCCTTCAGTTACAAAGGTGTTATATGCGTTTTTTATCCCTTAGCCGTCTCTTACGATCACCCACGGGAAAGATAGAAAGTGGTAAATTGTATTCTTACTCCGTCACCACACAGAAAAATGCGTATCTATTCAGTGTATGTGGCTTTATACGATCATACGGGAAATAAGTTCTATTTTTAAATATAGAGTACTTTTTTTTTTAACTGAAAATATCATTAACCGACCAAGTTCTTCGGTGAAAAAAACATATGAGTTTATACTATAAAATATAGGAATATAATAATTAAATTTAGTAATTAATTAATTTTTATAGTAGGCATGTATAGTAATGCCAAAAGGATATATTATTACTCAAGGATATGTGATTAATGTATATTGGCAATGTCATTATTAGCAAAATTCTTACTAATTTACAATAAAGAAATTATTTTTTATGTATTTATATAAGGAAATGAAACAGGAAGAAAAATAATTATTGTTAATAACAATTTTTAAGTACGTAAAACATTGTATTATAATGTTTTTTTTTTAATTTTCTAAGAGAATCAACAATGATAATATCAGATGTTTAAATAAATTCGGTCAAGTAAACGCTAGGGCTAAATTCCAATCGTCTATCAGCCTACCAACGTCCTGAATGTCGAAATATCCAGCAAAATTCAATTTGAACGTTGCTTGCTCGCCAATGTACTTGTACGATACGTATTCATTATCCTATTCTTATCCCAATTACTTGAGGTCGATACAACATGTACTATTCTATCATAGTATATATCGTCAAAGTTATTGCCAATAGTTTTATGACTGACCGCCTGCATCAGGTCAACCCTCCTTGGGAATGTAATTGTTGACCAAACGGCATCAGATGGACTTCGCTCAGGTCGATATAAAGCTCTTAGTCGTTTCTTACAACATCCATGATCATAGTAAGGGTTGGTAGTATTCGTAGAAAGCAACCAACACAGCAGTATAAGTATGTAAGCTGAAATGATGATAATAAAAATCTATTGGCTCTATCGGTTAGTTATAACAGTAAAAGAATGTAAAAATAAAATGCAATGAAGCATTACACTAGCGATAAAAAAGAACTAGTCGTAAATTTAAAAAAAAATACACTGGTTCTGATATTAAGATAAGTATATATGCCATAAATCATATTTTTTCACGTGAAATAAAGTACCACGTTTTAAATGTATTTACTTATGTACATCGTTACCCTTATTACCCATTACAATTTTTAAAATTAAATTACTGATTCTATTATTATTATATTTTCCATGTGGTGACGGAGTAAGAATACAAATCACCCTATCTCTTACAATTACCCACGGATAAGATAGGGAATCTTATCCGTGGGTGATTGTAAGAGATTCCCATAAGCAATAATGATAATGGTCATGTTTTTGATAGTGCTCATAAATATCCCCCTTTCTATACGATCGTACGTAGCTATTTAAATACATATTATAGAAGTATTATTAAATAACAATACGATGACAAATTCAATTTTTTTTTTACATATTATATTCACCCTGTTATTGAACAAAGACCGAGTAATTGGTCTAAATAGCTTTGATCTTTAATCATCCTCAGTATATTAGAGGAATAATATTATATTCAACATATTATACTATTACTCCAAAAAAAATAACATTACTATTATACATACATACATATTATCACGCCATATCCCTTGCAGGGTAGGCAGAGAGTACAGAGTGCCAGAGAACTCTATCCTTGCATACTTCACTCGCTCAATGTCATTACTATTATATAAGCACAGTACTTATCAGGCAAAAGCAATTATATTTTAATAGTACCTATATAAAAATCACCTCGATAATTTAAAATTAAATAAAACACAAGAACTCATTTCTTGCTACTGAAGTAGATACTGATTCACAAAACAAAAAATTTAAAAAAAACTAAAAATATTACATTGATCAAGTTACATATTATACTTTAATATTTTATATTTAATTATGTACATATCCTTGTTGCTGAAATTAATAGCATATATTAATTTTAACGTTTTTAAATATAATTATTATTTTTTCAAAATAACAAAGGTTATTTTTAAAAAGACAGCTTACTGCATTAAGGCATAAATGCTAATGTCACAGAGAAAACCACAATGATACAATTAATAGATACAAATTAAACTTGGACTTAGAACAATAATTTGGGGATAGTGAACAGAATTACCCTAGTTGGGGATAAAATCACGTTCTGTACGAGAGCTCAGTACTTAGACCACACCACTATCTATCATCATCATTATCCTACTCTTATCCCAATTACTTGTGGTCGATAAAATATGTACTCTTCTTTCATAGTACATATTGTAAAAGTTATTGGCAATAGTTTTATGACCGGCCGCCTGCCAGACGTCAACCCTCCTTGGGAATGTAATTGTTGACTAAATGGCATCAGAAGGAGTTGGCCCAGGTCGTTATAAGGCTCTTAGTCTTCTTTTACGACATCTACGAGCAAAGTAAGGGCTGGTAATATTCGTAGCCGCTACCACACTCCACTATGTATATAGTCAATTATTTGGAATTATATCATTAAACCACAGTATCGTATAACGTTATTTTAAAATAACCAGCCTCGAACAACCGCTTACTTCAATAATTAAAGAATACCAATTATATAAATATGTACACACAAGTATGTCGTTACGCAAAAATATATGCTCCATAAAAACTCATTAAATCGATTAGTTTTGACTGCTTTATGGTTAAATACATCGTACAAGGTAGTCGGATATCAAAAATGCATATGTTCCACGTACCATTAACTTATCCGGTCCTTGCGAAAACTATTATTTACGAATTATAAAACAGTTATTTGATATCTACAGCTTATATATATATATATATACATATTAATATAAAAGTTAGTTTTTATTTAAGATAGTAATTATTATTATTTTTTTTAATTTTAATTTACTATTATTATTTTATTTACTAAGGTAATCTTGTATCTTGATCTTCTTAAAAAAAGGATATTTTTTTATTGTAATAGGTATAAAAATTAATTAAATATAAATATTAATAATTCTTATTATAAAAATATAATGCAAATAAATATATTTATGTAACAATTAACTACGGCTTATGATGTTGATCGAATAGCATACGAGTAGTTTTGGCTCCCAAAGTGCGCCAATAGATGCTTAAGATAAAAAATGCATTAAGTGTAAACGGTATAAATACAGTATTAAATCCTATTGAAACAAGTTCAATTTTAATCTAACATGACTTCAAGCTACCTGCTGTAAATTGAAATACTGGACAGCCTTGTAATACGGTCTGAGGGACATTTACTCGTATCTACCATCTATAGCCAATCATCGCAAGAGCGGTTCGAATCGATGTCAGTTTGTTTCTAACTAACGGTTATCCCTTCTCAATGTAGTTGTTTTATATTAATAATGTACTAGATTTTGTTCACCAGCTCCGCAAAGCATCTATATGCGGGAACGATATACCTATATCCACTCTGTTCTCTCTGCCTACCCTGCAAGGGATATGGCGTGATGATATGTATTTATGTATGTATATACACTACCGTCCAAAAGTTTGGAAGCACACCTGTTTTCAAACAAAACAAATAAATGCCGACTAATAGCGGTAAAAATTAGCAATAATCTTAAGTTTTACAACCTTTTACGACTGTCTACACAAACACAAAAGGATTATTATCCTACATTCATCAAGTTTTATGGAATTCCTTAATATTGACGAAACACGTGTTTTATGACTTAATCCGTCGGCTACTTTATCCTATGCAATGGTGTAGTTTTATTGATAATGTTTGCTGGTTTTAACTTTTTTAGACCTTATTCAGTCGCACTTGAGCATTGGCACGTGAAAGTTGTGATATTAACATTGTCTGTATTCGAAAGATATCGGCTACTACTTTGACCGTATTTTTTCTTCTGAAAATGGCAAAACGCAAGCAAATCACGCTTGAACAGCGAAGCGCTATTTGCACTCTACGCGAGGAAGGATACAGTGAACGTCAAATCGCAGAAAGGCTCGGAATTTCTTGTAAAGGTGTCCACTATACCCTTGCTAGAAAACAAGAAACGGGGAAAAATGAAGATAGAAAGAGATCTGGTAGGCCCAAATCCACAACAAATCAAGAGGACAACTTCATTAGAGTTCTTTCTAAACGGAATCGACGCTTAACTGCACCACAGATCACTGCAGCTCTGAATGATACGCGAGAAACACCCATTTCAACAACTACTGTTAAAAGACGCTTACTGTCTGCGGGATTAAGAGGATGTGTTGCTGCTAAAAAACCCAAACTAACAAATCGACATAAGAAAAATAGACTAGAATGGGCAAAAGCGCATAAAAACTGGACTATAGAACAATGGGAAAATGTCCTTTGGAGTGACGAATCAAAATTTCAGATTTTCGGATCCAATAGACGTGTCTTTGTACGCCGGTCAAAAGAAGAGAGGGCTTCAGAGGCATGTACAGTGCCTACCATCAAACATGGTGGTGGTAATGTCATGGTTTGGGGGTGTTTTGGCAACAGTAAACCCGGCAATCTTGTGAGGATAACCGGAAAATTAAACAAGGAAGGCTATTTAAAAATTCTCCAAGATTCTGCCATACCCAGTGGACTAAGTCTCATTGGTTCTGGATTCATTTTTCAACAGGATAATGATCCTAAGCATTCGTCTAAATTGTGCCAGAACTTTTTAAACAAGAAAAAAGCTGAAAACATTTTAAACATCATGCAATGGCCATCTCAATCCCCTGATCTTTCTCCCATTGAACTTGTTTGGGATGAACTTGACAGGAGGGTGAAAAGTCGTTGTCCTACGAGCTCAGAACATTTGTGGCAGCTATTAGAGAACGAATGGAACAAATTAGATAAAGATTATTTTAAAAAATTGATTAATAGAATGCCCAGAATATATGAGAAGATTATAAAGGAGAAAGGTGGACACTTTGATGAAGCTAAAATTTAATCTAATTTACCATTGTATATTATTTTTTTATTTTGTTTAAGTTAGTTTCTGTTTGTTCTTTATTTTTTTATCAATACATTTAAATTTAAATGACTTAGTTTGGTTTTATTCGATTTTACCTTGCTGCTTCCAAACTTTTGGACGGTAGTGTATCTATTTTTCGGGACAAGAGGCAGCCTATCGCAGTAAATATAGCTTTCCAGTAAAGTAAGTGATTATATATATATATATGCATATATATATATATATATATATATATATATATATATATATATATATATATATATATATATATATATATATATATATATATATATATATATATACATATACATATATATATATATACATATATATATACATATACATATATATATATATATATATATATATATATATATATATATATATATATATATATATATATACATATATATATATATATATATATATATATATATATTATATATATATAAATTACGCGTCACGTTGTTTGTCCGCGATGGACTCCTAACGTACTGAACCGATTTTAATCAAATTTGCACAGCATGTGTAGTTTGATCCAAATTAAAGGATAGGATAGCTTCCATCTCAATTTATAGTCGCAATTTATTGCAAATTATTTTTCTATTATTCGACAGTCACAATTATCTGTTATCTCCAAACGATTCCAACAGATGGCGCTGGCATTCCAAAGATCTGTTGACTGGATTGAGTAAGTATTTAATAGATGGCACTATGTTAAACGAACAAACGTTTCATATAGGCTACAATATATTAGCAGTCACTGAGGCTACCTTAGCCACAGCAACGCGTGGCCTGGTCTGCTAGTATATATATATATATACGTTGAATTTGAAAGTGAACCATCAGTCGGATGGAAAAACCCAGTCTGTGTAATAACGTTAATAACGTGGCAGTGGTAATTGTCATTTATTCATTTTCATCGCTAGTTGTCAGAATCATTAGCTTATTAATATCACAACAACGATGAATTTCAAAATAAAGTAATTACCTTATTTATATGTGCAAGAATATTATTATATGTGCAAGTTATATAACTAACAACATGTGACAATATGTTCATGATACCATTTTAATTATTTTTGTGAGAATATCTTATTTTAAAAGTTATCAAAGTCATCCATCTGTCAGCACGTAGAGCTTCACTATTGGACATAGGTCTTCTCACGAGAATGTCACTCAGAATGATCTTCTGTCACACGCACCAAAAGGTTACCTGCTATTTTTAAGATGACGTTAGTCCAGCTGGTAAGTATTTTAAATATATACTTTTATTAAATTTCAGCAAGAGTTATCTTGTGACTGTATTCAAGTTTCTGTAGGTTAATTTTAGCCATAATGCTCAGATAGTCTCTCAACACCTTTCCATATTGCAACTAAAACCATATTTTTTGTAGCTATCTTGTCTTAAATTTTAAATAGTATAATACCTTGAGCAATTGTATTATTGGTTGATTACCAAATGAACAATCATCTATAACAGCTCGAGGAGATTTAAAAATACCATTATCTACAAGTCAAATGATTAAATACGTCGTAAACATAGGTATTGCTCTAAAATCTATTTTAAAGCAATTGTTATAGCCGCTCCTTCGTTTCTCTCCAGGATCTAACCGTATTTCATAATCACTATTAAATAAAGAATACTACTAATTTATGAGTAGTAATTTCGATCATAGAATAGATCACTATCATCGAAGTATACTATAACCTTATCAGCCTAACAACATTTAATTGGGTCTAGCCCCCATAAGTAAGTAAGCCGTTGGCTTAATAAGCGTTAGTAGAAATTACTGTTGGAATTGATTTACCCAAAGATGCACTACCACCCACATCTTTCATCTTACTTTCTTAACTTAATCTTTACGACTCTAAGGGAAAGTAAGAAATAACTACATATTGTATTTTTAATTTGTTATCACAGTTGAGGATGAGCATCATACGTGATTATTTGATATTATGTATCTTGAAATGTGGAGATAATTAAATGATTCGGTTGAATTTAATTGAGTCTATGAGATTGGCACGAGTACCTCTTTTAGGCACGGTAGGAACAGCACGATTTTGGCATCATTCCAGTGTTCAAATGAAGTTGGTAAAAACGTGTTAATTGCATAGTAACCTTAATAAAATATTGAGAAACTAACAAATAAATATTCTATAAGCGTGTGTGCATACTGGTTTTTTTTAGAACAAAATACTTAGAATATTTGTATAATAAAAACGTAGAAGTTATACATATATACCTATATACGAGACCATCCATCACATACCATCTTTTTATATTAGTTAATTCTATTATACATATGAAGAAATATTTTCAAAAACTAATTAAAATACATGCATAATATATGTAGTTATTATACCGTGCTAATAAATTTCGAGTATGAAATCTATTCGTCACGATTGTAATAATTATCTTGATTCAAAAAAATACCGAATGCAATTCCCATGTTCTAAGATATTCTCTGTTATCGAACCGTGAAGAATTTAAAGTATTTTTATTAGTGTTATGTACGAGTATATATTAGTTATTGAAATATTACATTTTGTTGAGTAACTCTTGTAATTTTAGATAAGGGTTATGTGAAATAGTAAAAACTGTAGTCAAGTAAAAATATGATTAAACTCTTATTCAAGAATAATAAATTATATAAAATTTTGTTTGCAATAATACTCAATATATCTATTTACTAAAATTATAACAATGAATTATGCACTTGCATTTTTGTCGTACTTCTTAAACGACATCCTGTACCATTGTAGCGCTTAATCTATTTAGTTATTTCTGAGAAACATAATCGTTCAGATATTTCCATTCGTGCTTGTGTAAATCTATACATATTTATATTCAATATTTTTATGGTCGATAATTATAGCGAAGATATTAACACAAACTGCCGTTGCAAACTTTACTACCTACTATTAGAGTTATAAAGTATTGGAACTACAAAATAGAATTTCCTGAGCAATACAAAAATTTTTAGAACTAAATTATTTATATAAACAGTTGGGCTTTTATATGTTTTTTAATACGTGTATCGAATATTGAATCTAGATTTTGCGATTGCTGTTGAGAATTTATTATCATCTCATCTCATACGTTCCACTGTTGGGCTCGAGGCTCCTCCATAACGAGAGGGCATTTGATCTACTATACCACACTGATCAGACGTGTTGGAATAGGGTTTTGTTTCGACTTTTCCTTCTCTCGCATAGATGTCATATGCGTTTTATATCCCTAAGTCGTCTCGTAGGAACACCCACGGGTGAGATAGGGGGTGGTGAATTGTATTCTTACTCCGTCACCACACGGAAAATTTATTAAGAATTGATTAAGAAATAAGCAATAACATTCTTTGCTTAACTCACGACTTGATGCTAAACAAAATCATTAATTATCAATTACACTATTTATACCACTGTATGTATGAAGCAGTAATAATTTATACAAATTTTAATACCTAATATATATTTCCACCTATGTATTGACTCATCACGATATCTCTGGAACCATAAGGCCTACAAACCTCAAATTTGGTAGGAATATTTCTTTCGCCAAGTAGAGGTCAGATAAGAACAGATTTTACGAAATTATATCCCTAAGGGGGTGAAAAAGCAGGGCAAAGTTTGTATGGGACAACGTAATTCCTTGGTCCAATCTATTTCAAATTTTGCATTAAACATTCTTTAACAGAATTGATGAAAGATGTGAATCATATTTTATTGAGACTTATCTCCTAACCCAGTTAAAAAGGGGTGGAAAGTTATTTTAGGGGTGATTTTCTTTAAAGTTGATATCAATACTTCTTAGTGATTTTGATTTAAAAGACATTTTATTTTGACACATGTTTGAAAACTCAATTCGATTATATTCAAAAAACCGGCTAAGAGCGACTCGGAGTCGAGCACGAAGGGTTCCGTACTATTATTATCTATAAATGACAAAATAATCATGTTTGTTGTATAGGGGCTTAAATTCTCTATTTGTTTTATTTTAATTTAATTATTTATTTCTAAAGGGAATATATTACTAAATATTATGTGCATATTTCAAACGACTATGTATTTTTGTTATCAATATCGAGCAACAACCTTACCTTTGTTGTGTGGGAGCCCCCTTAAATATTTATTTTATTGTTTTTTAGTATTTGTCGTTGTAGCGGCAAAAGAAATTCATCATTTGTGAAAATTTCAACTGTCCAACTATCACGGTTCATGAGAGCAACCTGGTGACAGACAGGCTAAGCAACGGATGGACAGCAGAGTCTTAGTAATAGGGTCCTGTTTTATCTTTTGGGTATGGAACTCTAAAAAGGTTGATGTCACATAAACGTTCTTCTTCTTCTCTTTGTGTATTGGCAATCAGCTACTTATACGAGCTATTGATGCCAGTGTCAAGTTATAATTATTTTTACGTTTTTGTCTTTCAGGTTAGTCATTGTCTATGTGAAAATGTCACCACCAACAGTGCTATGGCTACACTGTTAATGGTATCTTGTGGAAATTTTGATGGAAAACGAAAACGTTGTAACTTTTATATACACTTTTATATGATATTCACTATATCCTAGTAGTTCCGCCCCATCATCATCACAGCCCATATATCATCCATGCACTCTTAAAGTACTTAACCGATTTTAATCAAATTTGCATAATATGTGTAGTTTGATCCAACTTAAAAGATAGGATAGCTTCCATCTCAATTTATAGTCACAATATTATTATATTGCAAATTATTTGTCTATTATTTGACAGTCACAATTATCTGTTATCTCCAAACGATTCTAACAGATGGTGATATCGGTTGACTGGATTGAGTAAGAATTTAATAGATGGCGCTATGTTAAACGTAGAAACGTTTCATATAAGCTACAATTTATTAGCACAACCACCACGTGTTACTGAGACTATCTTAGCCACAGCAACGCGTGGCTGGGACTGCTAGTATATATATATATATATATGATGGCCTAATTATGATGACCTAAATAAACTTCCTCATACCAAGGAAGTAGAATGGAATCATTGTAAAAAGTGTACGATTAATGACTCTATAGTGATAGCAGTCAATTGATAACTAGATCTAAGCAGTTTGATTATAGTTATGTTGATTTACTTACATATAAAAACAACAATATGTTATTGTATGAATCACATGTCTACAAATATACAGCATTAGTGTGTAATTCGTTTAGCCGTGTGGTGACGGAGTAAGAATACAATTCACCACCCCATATCTTACTCATGGGTGATCGTACGAAACGACTAAGGGATATAAAACGCATATAACATCTATGTAAGACAAGGAACATATATGAGCTGAGATGATGATGATGATGATTGTTTAGTTTTTGTGTTGGAGAATTCTATGAATATGTATCATAACTTACTCTGCTACCATAATCCTTCTGGTGACGGATTTGGAAAACAATGAATAATAGTAGCACTAAGACATTTCATTTTCATTTCATAATTTCTGCTCATATATATTCCACTGTTGGGCTCGAGCCTCCTCCATAACGGGAGGGAAACTGACCTACTATATCGCGCTGGTCAGTGTTGGTATAGGGTTTAAGTTCAAGTTTTCTTTCTCTTGCATGGATGTTATATGCGTTTTATATCCGTTAGTCGTCCCTTACGATCACCCACGAGTAAGATAGGGGGTGGTGAATTGTATTCTTACTCCGTCACCATACGGAAAAGTAGTACTAAGACATAGGGAACGTAAAAAGTTAAGATCACTACAAGAAAGGGTAAACTGAAAACGAAATGCTACCAGTACAAGGAGCTAAGTGCAAATTACTGCGTCCACATACATTTCATGAAAATATGTTTTTGATACATCAAAACATCTTTTTTTTTTAAATGTTTATTAATTGGGTATTTGGCAAATTTTAATCACTTTTTAAAAAAAAATAACTGAGTTACTATATACATTATTAATTTTCTCTATATTATGGAATGTGGCTATGTGAAACTGGTCCCAAATAGGAGTTCATAGCTACTCTAGCTATAGCGACGTTGCGGTCAAGTGCGCTAAGATAAAGAAGTCTTTTAAAGTACTTTACATATACTGCTGTGATAACGTTTATAATTTGTTTTGTGAAAAAAATATTTTTTTCACACATACCTAATATAATAATAATGAAAAAAGTAATAACTTTAATTAAAAATACTAGCAGCCACCTTTACAAAGACAAATTGTATTTTCCATTTGGATTACATTTTTGATTAAATGTACATGAACGTTATAATCTTGCAGGCGACTCTTAGACTAAGAATGGCAGCTCCATTTAAGAAAGGGTTGATGCTTCACATTTGAACTAATTTGAACTGATAAAATTACAATACTATTACAATAAATAAGTTTATTGCTAATGGAAGCTGAACGAAAAGTGCCAGTCCAGAAACACATACCATACCATACCTAGTACGCCGGTGTCTTTGGTAGTAGAAGAGCAAGCAGCTCACTTGGCAGGGGTAACTACTGTTCATGGACTCTTACAATACCAGAGGTACAACCACAATATAGTAATAGGGAAAAATTGACGCAAATGGAATGAGAAGAGTAACTTGAGGCTGTGTAGGTAGAAGTGAACAAAATCTGGACACTACCCAAAACGTATGAAAAATAAAATAAAAAATTTAAACTAAATTTGCTACAGCATTATTGCTGCTAATATAATTTCTTATATAAAAAGATTCTAATCTAAAAAGAATACATATCCATATTAAGCGTAAGTACTATCTGAAAGATACCTTTAAAACTTATAAACTGAAGGAAACCTTGGAGTAGCGTTAGTAACGCATCTATATACGGACTGAAAGAAATCTTATGTACTGGATTACATTGTTCTTTTGTTGTTTAACCTTGATCAATATCAAGCTGTTGTCATTTTACTAACAAATATTTGTGGCAGAATTCATGCAAATGTCAAACATGAAACCCAGGCGTTTTCAAATCACGGGTCGACCTTTGTTGGCTATCCTTGAGTAAATCGAATAATGCATACGTAATAACGTGGCGTCATTCTACAGAAGAAAAAAAAGAATAAGAAATACACAAGAAGAACAAAATTGATTCTAGCATTTATATTAGCCGTATATTTATGGTGTTTTGGATATAAAAATTTTAGGATTGTTACTTGTACATAGTGTTGCCCAAATGCAAGACCAAGACTCTTTACGATTCCTTTGGCAAACAAAGGATTGTCAACATTTTGTATTCTTAATACCAGTACACGAGAAAATAATTTGAGGTTATTTTAAATAGTCTCATGATAGATGTGATTATTATAGCCCCACTCCCGTTAAGTGATATGCATCTAATTATTGATAGCTGTACAGTTAATGCCACTAGATGAATGGAATTTCATTAATTTAGTTGGATTTTTCATTTCTATGTGGATTATTCATTTCTATCACAATAAGTGATTCTGTGTTATTCTAACAGCGAGAGTTGCAAGACTTGTGAGACTCGCAAGAGTCTTGCATTTGGGCAACACTGAGTTTACAAGTTAGACACTCTTTGACTTATAGCTTAGATAATATAACAATGAACCTAAATATAATATTATATGATGACGGTATAATTACCGTCATCATTAATCAAGGATCCGCATGCCGGAATATCTGCACACATATATTAGCAAGTTATTATTATCTTTATTAATCTTATCCTTTTATTTTTTTGTCTTCTTTTTAAGCGAGACTTAGAATTAATTGGGCAATTAGTTCATGTACCAAACATGACATGAACATGACATTTAATATTGTGAACAGAGCAAACAGTGAGTGTGAATATTATAGAACAATAAGCGCACGTGTATTATTTAAATCACAGTATGTGTGACATTGCATAGTGACGTTTCCATACATAAATTATTATTTTACAATATGATAAAGATATAATTTGTTTAAATAATGATGATGAGTCCAATAATTGATCCTTATAGTGCTCCTTTTGCTTTAAATTTACTTAATCGACCGTCCTTTTATAAAAGGATAAGTTCAGGATATAAATTTTTACGATACCCATTTTCCTACAAATAGTTAAAAATCTAAATATAATTAAGAATCGAGCCATTTAAAAAATTAAATTAACTTAATTGGTGTAGCGAATTCTTAATACAATCTTGCTGTGGACATTAGTTATGGCTGATAGAGTATTAATTGTCATTAAAGTTCTTGATTACTTTAGTAAAATTTTATACCTACAGCTATGTTTACGAGTAATTATTAAAACAGCATATTTTCCTTGGAGCTGCCATTGATATGCCATTTTGTATCAAAAATTGCACGTCTAAAATTTAAAAAAATAATTGGATATATAATTAAGAGATTGGATTTAAATTGTTTAAATTTATATAAAAGACTTATAAGTAAAATTGCAGTTATTAAAAAAACCCTAAGTTATTAAAAAATCTCAAAAATTACTGATATTATACTCAATTATAGTCAATAATTATATTTTATATAATATACCAGATATAATATAATATACCATAAGCTTTGTGGTAGCGGCTACAAATACTACCAACCCTTACTTTGCCCGTGGATGTCGTAAAAGACGACAAAGAGCCTTATAACGACCTGAGTCAACTCCGTCTGATGCTGTTTGGTCAACAATTACATTCCCAAGGACGGTTGATGTCTGGCAGGCCGCCGGTCATAAAACTGTTGCCAATAACTTTTAAAATATGTACTGTGGAGGAAGAGTACATATTGAATCGACCCCAAGTAATTGGGATAAGAATAGGAGAATGATGACACCCAATATTAAAAGCCAAGCTTAGAAGTCAGTTCCTAGGTTTTAAATGTGAATTGTGAATGAGGTATTAGCCCTCTGGTGGGAAGTAGCAAGCACTTCGTATCGACTTTAACAGTATCTGGGATATAGATATAGATTCTGCTTTGATAACCGTGCTTTTCAACTTGTCATTTTATTTTAGGGCTAAAATATATGCGAAGGCAGAATATCATAACTAAACTTTAAAAAGTGTTAACATATTTCGAATAACTCAAAAAGGCAGTACTACCTATAGTCAATTTCAGTCGTAAAGTTTGTATGGGACAACGTGATTCCTTGGTCCAATCTATTTCAAATTTTGCATAAACATTCTTTAACAGAATTGATGAAAGATGTGATTCATATTTTATTGAGACTTATCTCCTAACTGGGTTAAAAAGGGGTGCAAAGTTATTTTAGGGGTGATTTGCTTTAAAGTTGATATCAATACTTCTTAGTGATTTTGATTTAAAAGACATTTTATTTTGACACATGTTTGAAAACTCAATTCGATTATATTCAAAAAACCGGCTAAGAGCGACTCGGAGTCGCGCACGAAGGGTTCCGTACCATTATCTATAAATGGCAAAATAATCATGTTTGTTGTATGGGGGCTTAAATTCTCTATTTGTTTTATTTTAATTTAATTATTTATTTCTAAAGGGAATATATTACTAAATATTCTGTGAATATTTCAAACGAATACCTATTTTTGTTATCAATATCGAGAAAAAATCTTACCTTTGTTGTGTGGGAGCCCCCTTAAATATTTATTTTATTGTTTTTTAGTATTTGTCGTTCTAGCGGTAAAAGAAATTCATCATTTGTGAAAATTTCAACTGTCCAACTATCACGGTTCATGAGAGCAACCCGGTGACAGACAGGCTAAGCAACGGATGGACAGCAGAGTTTTATCTTTTGGGTATGGAACTCTAAAAAGGTTGATGTCACATAAACGTTCTTCTTCTCTTTGTGTATTGGCAATCAGCTACTTATACGAGCTATTGGTGCCAGTGTCAAGTTATAATTATTTTTACGTTTTTAGTCTTTCGGGTTAGTCATTGTCTAAGTCAAAATGTCACCATCAACAGTGCTATCGCTACACTGTTAATGGTATCTTGTGGAAATTTTGATGGAAAACGAAAACGTTGTAACTTTTATATACACTTTTATATGATATTCACTACATCCCAGTAGTTCCGCCGCATCATTATCACAGCCCATATATCATCCATGCACTCTTAAAGTACTTAACCGATTTTAATCAAATTTGCATAATATGTGTAGTTTGATCCAACTTAAAAGATAGGATAGCTTCCATCTCAATTTATAGTCACAATATTATTTTACTGCAAATTATTTGTCTATTATTTGACAGTCAAAATTATCTGTTATCTCCAAACAATTCTAACAGATGGTGATATCGGTTGACTGGATTGAGTAAGTATTTAATAGATGGCGCTATGTTAAACGTAGAAACGTTTCATATAAGCTACAATTTGTTAGCACAACCACCACGTGTTACTGAGACTACCTTAGCCACAGCAACGCGTGGCCGCGTCTGCTAGTACTTTATAATGTAGTACTTCAATGTGTTAACAATTCCGACAAAAGTTAGAATGACAACGACACTACCTACAGGTGGGTAATATAATAAGTATGATATACTTAAAATTGTTATACATACTTAAAATTAGAATGATAAGAAAACAATTTGTATCAAATATTAACGTTATGCCTATACTTAAAATGTTAAACTACTATATAAACTTTTTTTTAAATAATTTTAATAATGCACGTAAAAGAAAATGTTTTTGAATGAAACAGTGTTCGATCTCGTGATTGAATGTTGACATATATATAAAAAGGTGGTTACTATCGAGTCAGTAAGTAAATAGAAACTGAGAATAGAGTTGCCACCACATACTGACCAATTCTGAAAATTATATAAATACTGAATATATTTAATAATAACAATAAATAATTGAATATATTCGTTTAATAATCATTTAGTTCAAGCGTGATAATGCATTCTCTATTCTTCCGTAATAATTATAAACCATTCGTAACAAACAGCGATATTACGTAAACTACTCAATGTAATTAATTCCTCATTCTAACCTTCATATATAATATTTATAATAAAATATATATGTTAGTTTATTAATAAAAAACTGCTGTTCTTTAATTTATCAAATTATTATGACATTATAACGTTAGAAATAATGTCTATTTAACGTTAGGAAGACAAAAAATAATTCGTAGCAACGGTAAATTGTATAATTAAAACTATGTTGATATATAATTATATGATATTTTTAGTAAAATGTTGTATTTGAACCCAGGCATACACACCATCTTCTAAGCTCTAATCTAAGTTATTACAAGTTTTATCTGGATATACGCCTGTCTAGTGCATTTTTTATAATTACATTATTAGATTAATTATTTATAGATAAAAACTCCATACATTATCTATATATATAGCTATATTATAATAAAGCTAGATCGATTTAAATGAAAAATTAATTTACAAAAACTGTTCATAATATCTCCAAAATTTATGAAATATATACTTTATATTATCATCATCATCATCTCAGCTCATGTATGTCCCACTGTTGGGCTCGAGCCTCCTCCGTAATATGAGTGAAATTGACCTACTATACCGCGCTGGTCAGACATGTTGGTATAGGGTTTTGTTTCGAGTTTACCTTCTCTTGCATAGATGTTATATGCGTTTTATATCTCTTAGTCGTCTTTTACGATCACCCACAGGTAATACGGTATGGTAATATGGGGTGGTGAATTGTATTCTTACTCCGTCACCACAAGGAAAAATATTTTATATAACTATCTTATACTCTATACTTTTATCAATCAATTAAGTTTGAATAGCTAATCAATTATTAGCTAGTAGCTTCGCCAAACGTATTATTCATGCTGCAAATATTATTAGAACAAGTCTTCTAATAAAAAACTTAAACTCAATGGTGTATATTCATTTAACTAATGAGCCCATGATAAGGACGGATCTTAACGATGGTGATGAACTAAAAGATGTTCATATCACACTACTCATTAACATAACTGTCCTAGCAATGCCCTCTTTTTGTTAATTAGTTTGAACTACCATATAACATGCGATCCATCTAAAACTCTACAACTACTAAGAACTATGTTCTATAGATTTTCTTAGTGCTTGCCTACTCGTAAATATATAAATAAAATACGCAATCGTAGTAAAGGTCGCAAACGTAAAAACTGTGTGGTAGCGACTTCGAATACTACCAACAACAATTACATTCCCAAAGAGGGTTGACGTCTTGCAGGCGGCCGGTCATAAAACTATTGCCAATAACTTTTATAATATGTACTATGAAAGAAGAGTACATATTGTATCGACCCCAAGTAATTGGGATAAGAGTAGGAGAATGATATATATAAATATATATATATATATATATATATATATATATACTAGCTTCTGCCCGCGGCTTCGCCCGCGTAAAAGGTTACTTTCCTAAAGTTTTTGATCCCCTATTTTTATTTTTGACCATCGGTAATACAGTGCAACGGTATTACAATACTCAGGGTTGGAACTTCATTACTGGACTGCTAGATGGCGTTGAAGAAGCTAGATTTTGAGATTTTTTGACAAACATTTTTTTATTTTTCATATAAAAATTTTGATTTTTTTTTTAATAAAAAGTATCCTATGTTACTTTTAATACCTCCAAGAATATGTGTACAATGTTTCATGATGATCGGTTGAGTAGTTTTAGCGTGAAAGCGTAACAAACAAACTTACATTCACATTTATATATTAGTAGGGATATATATATATACATATATATATATATAGAAGCTTACGTCCGGCAGTGGACTTCAATAAATTTATGACATAGAGAGATCATGACTATATTATATCAGGCAAGGCAACAGTCAGCATTTTTATTTTTTACTGTCTCTATTCTAGCAATGTTATTACATGAATAATAAAATGTTCAATCGTAAAATTATTATTACTAAATAACCTACAAAGTCTCTTGTAACATACAAGCACAAAAAAAAACTATCAAAGAAGGTTAACATCAGTAACTAACGGACAAGTATCCAGGATGTCAAAGATTAGAGTGGCATACAGTAAGTCATCTGTGTGCAAGATAAATTACAAGATACAAAACGAATTGGGACGCAGCAGAAAAGAATAACTAACAAGTTTTTGGCTAAACATAAGTTAACCTAGAAACGCTGATCACGTTGTTTGCTAACAGGATATTATCAGATCAGTAACGGTTTATTACTACGTCACTAATGCACGAAGAAAAAGCCCGTAGTGATGGCACCGATCGTATGTGACAGAGATCCTTCTTTTTATACACAGAACTAAAACTTAAATGAAATATAAGTTTTAAAGAATAATGTATCTCTTACAAACACTAAAATTAGGAGCGAAAAATTATTGTCACATATGGGATTTTTATCTAACTAACTACATAGTTAGAGTATTAAATCTGTACAATCTGTAAAAAATGTCGGGTAGAGGGCACACGTCTCCTTTAAAGACAAAAATACGAGGCGAAGATTAAATGTCATACAACAGTTCACGTTGTTGTAAGTAGTAGCACGTTTGGAACGGATTTCCAATAGGTGTGGGTTTTAATCCCATATGTGACAATCATTTTACGCTCGTAATCAGGTTTTTATAAATAATCAACAATGTTAAATGCTAAATTTCAGTAATTTGAATAAAGTGGCTCTTGCCCCTTCTGAGCTTACGGCAACGTATCGTTCTGGTAATAGATTATTAGATATTTTTTAACAAATTGACAATATTTACTTAAATAAGTAAGTATAAGTCCATAAAGACCTTTATGGTATTATGCATAATAAATTATTTGTTTTGAGTAATTATTTATTTAATTTATAATAGTTGTATTATTTAATAATGTCGAGATCGAAGTATCCTATTCCTATGCCGATCGCAGTAGTCATTATTCGCCGTATAAATTACAAAGATTAGAATTGTATGTTCTCTTAATATCCTACATAATATAGTAAGATTTTTCATTGTTTTTAAGTTTTTAAATAATAATGACACCTAAGTATAGATAATTGTCTTACGTACCAAAATACATTGAACTTGCATAAAATTTTATTAAAAACCAAATGATAACAATATAATATGGTTTCGTTTCGAGTTTTCCTTCACTTACTTAAGTATTATTTATTTATTTATTTCCTTAACAATTTCCTGGTCTAACATCAAATTTCAACCTCCACAAACAATTTTAATTGCTCTTATTACCTACCGCTATTCATTTAAAAAACAGCATGTAAGTAGTTTGATCAATTCAATGATAGACGTAGGTTAACGATAGGACCACTAAAATGCATACAGTGATACGGGTCCACTCAAAAGTCGAAATGACACGTTTTAGGTCACTGTTACACCAAAGAGCAACAGTCCGCCAGCAAATAAAATATTAAACGCCCAATGTTATTTTGTATAGATTGATGATTTCTAAAATAAATGCTATAGACAGCAGATAACCTAGTGGTTAAGATACTGACCTTTCCTACCAGTACCTTGGGTTCCATGCCCACGCAGGATAATACTTTATGCGATCCACAAATTTTGTTATGTGTAATTTGTCTGCGTTAATTGCATGTTTGTAAAGTCCCCCGCAATACAAGGATTATTTACTTAGTGCAGGTTGGTATCTTTTTAGAAATAAAAAAATATATAACTAGTATTAATTGTAGAAAATAAGAAACTTACTTAAATCAAAATGTATGTTTTAAGTAGGCACTTGCTATGGCGGTGTAAAAACAGTAAAATCTAGTAGATATAAACCTGTGTAATTCCGTAACCCTTTCTAGATATATTGACCCTTTCTAGATATATTAATTCTAGATATATAAACCCTAGATATCTTAACCCTTTCTAGATATTTAAGTGTTAGTTTAGAATAGTAGTATCTTATTAGCAGCTGTCTAGCAAGGGATTCAATTTGCACTATTAGTTCTTCCACCTAACAAAGAATATTGGACTATTGAATGGTAATATAAACTTAATATGGACTTTCAAAACCAATGCCCTTTTTGTTTTTGGCGACGAGCTATGGTGTGGTCACATCCCGCTAATCCGTTTAGGGTGATGGAAGAAGCTACGCGCAACCCCATAGACACGCCCAACAACGTACCTATTGACGCCGTGTGAGTGGGCCACCGAAACCCGATCTTTGTTATGGGTGGCAAAACCAACGCCCTTTTTTTTTTTTTTTTTTGGCGGGTGGGCTACGGTCGGCGCACTCCTCGCACCACTCCATCCGGGGTGACAGAGGGGCGTAAGCGCGCACACCCGTAACCCACCCGTGATGTCGCCTTCGTCGTTGGGCCGACCACCGGAGCAGAGTGACTTGACGTCAGTGGTCGGCCCGACGGAATACCCCTGAGGAGTACCCTCTCCTCGACCGACATCCCCCCCTCGGGTAGGATGTCGGTCTTTCCTCACGCGGTCGGCCTCTCGGCGGGTGACGGACTAATTCCCCGATCCAGTCACCCGCGGCCTTGGCTAGGGCGGCATCAGGCGCAGGTAATGGCGCCTGCGCCGCCCCAGTCGCCGGCGGCGGCTCGCGCCGTCGAGGAGACGCTCCTCGCGCACGCGCTCCGCCGCCTCCTTCCGCGAGACTACTGCCTAGCAGAAGGTTGCGACCGCGTCCCAGTTCCTGACGCTGTCGAGCATCGCCCTGGCGATGGTCGGCAGCGTCAGGTCGGCACCGATGATTGCGACGAGTTCACGACGCTGCTCTGCCCAAGCGGCACAAACCTCGAGCGTATGCTGCGCCGTGTCTTCGTCGCAATCGCAGTGGTGGCAGGACGGTGTACTCTCCCTCCTGACGACCTTGTGCAGGTATTTGGCGAAGCATCCATGCCCCGTCAAAACCTGCACCAGTCGGAAGGAGAGCACCCCGTGCCGCCGTTCCAACCACTGCATCAGCACCGGCCGGAAGGCCTCTACGGTCCGCACACCGAACCGAGGCCTCTCCAGCCGGACTGCCCAACGGGCAATGACATCTAGGCGGGCGTCAACGCGCCAGGCGGTGAGTTCCCTCAAAGAGACCACACCGCCCTCCGCGCGCACCCCCGACACCCGCCGATACAAATCGGCGAGCATTTCCGCCTCCAGGTCCCACGGGGGACTCCCGGCCAACAGGCACGCTGCCTCCGTCGCCACCGTGCGGTACCCGCGTACAGCCCTGACCGCCATGGCCCTCTGTGGTCGCCACAGAAGAGCCCTGAGTCGGACGGTCAGGGACCCCGCCCACACCGGTGCGCCGTACAGGGCCATCGACCGGACAAAACCAACGCCCTAACGTATTTAGGTTTTCTCGTGATATTTTCCTTTGTCATTCACTTAATATTGACTAACACTTATTAATAACACATTTAATACACGTAAATGGTTAAGTCGCGGTAGAATCAAAGTCAACACCTCTATCTTTCTGCTAAAATTTCAATAAAACAAATTTAATGAAATAAAAAGCTACTAATAGTTTTAGTGAACTGCTACTACTGGTTACTAACATATTTTATTAAATAAACACGTACGAGTTATGTACATCACACTTCAAAAAAAAAAACAAAATACAAAACTAGAAATAATAACTGTGCCAGGTAGACATGTTTGACTAACCTAATCTGTACGCTTGCATCTTGTCCATCAATTTCGAATGTATGTCATGTTAGTAAAAAATATATACTTATTAATATCACACATCATTGAAATCTATTGAAAAATAAATTGGTACAAGAACTTTCGTCAATGTGAATATACATACATACATACATATCATCACGCCATATCCCTTGCAGGGTAGGCAGAGAGAACAGAGTGCCAGAGAATGCGAATATGATTACGTCGAATTTGATTGATACAGTTCTCTAGTCCAAATCTGACTAACTGTAGTGACTACATAATGGTAGGATTATGACACTACTTGATACAAATAAAAAAAAAAGTGTGTGTGTCAGCTCCGACGCACGATTAGAGTTTACTCCTTAAGTACGATTATCAAAACAGGCGCAAAAAAAGCTCATTTGACTAAAAATAATATATATATTTTTATTTACATTTATTAAAACTGTTCAGTGAAGTATTATCTCACGTCAGAAAGTGAAAGGTGCGCAGAATAGGTTGCGCACCAAAAACGTAACGAGGTCATTCGATCACTAGATTTTACTCCTCAAATTTTTCTCATACCGGGCGCCTTATATGAAAATCGATTCTTAAGGAGTAAACTCCAACAATACTTTGACAATATAATAATTAAAGCTTTAATTTAAATATGTAGTTGATAAGCAAGCATATCGTGTTGTACTCACTTAATGCAAATTAGTTTTTAAACTGTCAGTAATAAAGCGGTATATTGCCCTCTATTAAGAAGTACTTTCATTACTGATGCTCTTATAATATGATATAAAAAAATAACAATAAGAAATCGAATTGGTTTTTAGTGCTCTAAATCTGTATAAGCTACTCGTATTAGAAATTCATATAAAGCGTTCAGGCGTACCTGTATTAGTTTATTTAATCAAAATTTTATTTTATAATTCTGAATTTACTCAATATTTTTTGCAAGTTGGATGTTTATAGGTGCTGTTAATACTAACAGGTTTTGCATTTGCTCACGATTGTAATTTTTGAGAGAGCTTTTTATGTTTTTGGAGCCATTTCTTAATTGAGGCCCTAGGTGGCCATTGTCGGCCTCCTACAAAAAGGCTTAGACATAAGTATTACGTCACGAAGTACGTCTGAACTTCGCATTGAGGATCCTAAAAGACTAGCAGTACACTAAAGTCAACAGTGCCAGGAATCTGTCCAAAAATTTATATTACAACGGAAACCAAAGAGCGAGTCTCAGTCATGCTTCTGTTCGGTTTGTTGTTAAACCACTACCTAGCAATAGAAGAATATTAGTCACAACGATGAAAAATAGACTGAAGCTGAAAAATAATAGCTACTAGCTGAAAGCCAATAGCTAATTAATTAAATAAAAATAAGATTTACATTGAATATACAGTGAATGTATATATGTATGCTATACATATTTTTCATCAATTATGATGACCTATCACGTTCAGCTGACAATGGCTTATGATAAAACGTCTTCAAAACGTGTGATGTAGATAATTTTCCACACTGACGTTACTAGTGACATGCCAATATATTGCCGCATGCATAAGTATAACTGTCTCATATCCACTTATTTCATAATTCATATAACTATAACTCAGATAATCATGAAGAACAGCTTTCATAAAATAAATTTATCCTATACAAAACTGGAGTGGCATTTTTTAGATTTTTTTTTTACTTTTCCGTCTCACATGACAATATTACCTGATCAAATAATAATGTATAAATAATAGGGTATCGCCCTATACATAAATGATATCTTATAGAAATGTAGTGGTGAAACATTGTGCTCTTTCACTAATACTGAGCTCTATAAACATATGTAGTTACTTACGAAATTAAACCTATCGAATTAATTAAAGATGTAGTTAAAAAATAATGACGCATTCTTTTAAAAGATTTCGTCAGCACTATATTTCAAGGGCTGCTTTCATCATCACATTTATGTAATTGAATGCAATCATTCTTAATTTCAGTTTACTACGAATGTAGAGGGTGTATTATGATAAGTCAATAAAATAAATATTATTTTAAATAACAACGTCGTCGTCGTCAATAATTCGTCAGTTTCTGTATATTAAAAGTTGATAACGTTATAGCTTTGAGTGTAGAAATAAAGATAAATATGAATTAATTACTATTTTATACGATCTTTTGATAAAACTGTGAGAAGACTCCGAAAATTCACGTTAGTTATGTTGGTGCGGTTTCGAAATCGTTGTCGGAATGTAGACACGATGTCAAGCGTCACCACAGTTACGAAACTCGCTGTATAATAATTTAGAGCTGTAATGTGACTAGATTACATCGAAAAAAACAGAGAAAATAATCCTTATAGTTTTGTTAAAAAAATAGTATTGCAAATGTGAAAGTTTATATTTGCTTGTTTACAAGTCTTTCATTACTTCTCACTCCGTATGCGTCGTACTTTCTTGTTGTTGGGTAATGTCCTACTCTAGTTGAAAAGGCTACTACAAGACGAGGGAAATTGGCCTACCACACTACGCTAGTCTAGTGTTGATATAGGGTTTTATTTCTTGTTTTGCTTCTCTTACATAGATGTTATATGCGTTTTATATCCTTTGGTCATCTCTTACGATCACTGACGGGTAAGATAGGGGAAGGTGAATTATATTCTTACTCCGTCAACACACTGTAATCATGATATTAATATATTCTATAGGGCCTACAGATGTTTAAATATTTTTTTTATTTTTTGTTATTCTCTAAGAAATAATATTAATAAAAATTATTATATTAGAATGAAATTATTTCTTCAAAATTCAATTGAAATTCGAAGAGATTAAACTACCTATATTATCGCGAAATAAATGTTTTGTAGATTGAAAGATTCGTCGTTTAGAAGATTCTAAATGAACTTATACAGAATAATTAACAAGCTGTTTTATAGATTTTGTAAAAAAACTTGCTTAATTAGAATTATTGTACATTCTTTGATATTATTATCAAATATTCATTCAATGCAATTATTTTATTATATTTATATAAATTGTTATGTACTTTGACAACTTTAAGTACATGGAGATACAACTTATAGGCCACCGACCACTCATATGTGAATTGTGGTATTTATATTTTCAAAAACACGTAAGTTTTGTAGTAAAAATATTTGTATTTCACTTATCAATTAAAAAAAAAACCCGATGAAAGAATGGTTCTTTCGTTCTTTCGTCAATGTTTGTGAGAGATTTTAAAAATATAAAATTTTAGACCACAAATTACATACAGACTCGGAAAATTCAGTTGTACCTAGATCACACACAGCATTACCTGCAGATTAAACACAATATATTTGAATGTGAGACCAGTTCTTCGACTACTACGCTATCTGTGCAGGCATTATCAGCATTAGGTACTCAGTGCAGGCATTATCAGCATTAGGTACGTAGATTATCAGAAAATACAACGTTAAAAATCTCATTAGTTAGCAAATTTGAATAACCATATTTTTATTTCAAAGATTGAGGTAACTGTCTATCCATCAACATATTGATATCCAATACTGAATTGTCACCATTCAAAAGCAGAAAGAAAGGCTCTTGATGACTCTCAACTGTTGTCGATTTGTCTAACTATATGTTTTGCCTATTGACACTTTACCGTACTAATTCTTTGGGCTATATCTATTACACACTTGTCTTCTACGGCGTTTTATACATATATTAGATTTTATCTCGTAGATAAATGCCAAGCTCTCTTTGACCTTTATTATAGGACTAAAGATTAACATCTTCTCGCCTCTAATTACGTAAGAATAAATATTGTGTACCTACCACTGACATTAGTAAGTCGTCAGAGTCGTATATCCAAATGGCGAACCTTTGTCATGTCAGAACCGACGGGGACGTGAGATCGCTGTGGTTTATACTAGGTATTCTGACGCAGTAAAACTATACTGTGTCAGAAACGCCTACATATTCCTTTGCTGTTACAAATAAAGGGAATGCGTAAATTCATTTTAAAGTAATAGAAGGTAAGCAGAGGTGTGTTTACACCTCTTACCGCTTCGGTATAAAGGCGTGACTAGTGTCTTTGTACTTCATTCTATCTTATGTTTTGTAAGTTGTAAAGTTTTGCAACTATTAGATGTAGAGTGCAATAATTTGGATACAAGTATAGCTTGCCTACATTTTAGCGACATCTAGTTTTCTATTTAGAAAGTTTTTGACAAAACACGAATGTTGGGCATGCAGGAAGTGTCTGACACATTTAATTTCTTGATAATTTAAACTTTATCATCGACAGTAGCTATAATTCATGGTGAAATATAAATAAAGTAGTAGACAAATCAACTATCTGTACGATAATTAAATATTAAAAATCGTGTTAGTAATAGTGGAACACGCTAAATAAATTGATATTTTTACAGTATTTAATTTAAAGTCATATTTTTTTTGCATTTTAAAAATTATATATTTTTTATGTTTTGATGATTTAAAGCTTATTTTATTATAAACTTTTTCGATATATGTATAGCATATATAATTAATTAAGTTTTTATAAACATATATTATTAGCGAATATTTTACTATTTTTTTATAAATTAGCCATTACCATTTAGAATTGGCGATTAAAATATATTCTAGGCATTATTTTTGCATCATAATTGTAAATGAAGAAGAATATTTATTTTATTAAATGAGATTAATATGTTCCCGATTTTCTTAATGACATTATAATTCTAAGAGTAATAGAATATTATATAAAGTAATTTATTATTTCGATGTCAAGAACTATAATAAAAAAATGTTAAAGCAAGTTAGATATATAATGGAGCAATCAATAGTAACGTTTATGTCTTGAAACATAACTATCACGTTTTTTGAATTGCTAAATAAACGTCTATTAGAAATTTCAAGAAATCATTTGAATTAAAACACGAAACAGAAACAACAATGTCTAAATTTATTTAGTATTATCTTTCATTACACTAATTATTTCCTAATTAATTGTGTACAATAACGCTAGATATCCACGTACACATTTGATAATGCATGCATGTCAATATTATGGTAACAACTAAAATATTTAAATTTATCCAAATGTACTTGAATGACACCCCTTAACATATCAATCTTCAATCCACAATTTTACGTCTGACCGTGGTTGTTCGCTGTTATTAAAATAGGTTTTGTGTGAACCAGTCGTGAGTGGATAATGTGCGAACAAAAGAATTAAACATACGCGTCGAATCGAACGCCACTTTTCACCGTATCCAAGCCAGTTACTTTTTGAACCGAATACATAATATTTAAAGATATATAGAAAAATGTATGTATAATATTTATATAAATGGAGCAGAATATTAAAATGCACAACGTCAGATATTAAATATTTACAAATAACGTATGTTGCAACCTTTACGGTTTCTTGTAGACAAAATTCAGATTGGCGAAGTTGTTCTGTACAAAATCTGGGGAACGCCAACGCATTATCTACGAATTTTCGCAGGTCAAGTTGTGTAGGCGGCCGCGCACGGCGCGATTCTCCTTTCAAGGAAGAGCGGGCCTTTTGGAAAGTAACATCGTAAAATAATCGACTTCAGACGTGAACTCGCAAAAGCAGACAGTCGCTGGGCCTGACGAAAATAATAAAAAAAAATCACTTACCTATAGAAATATTTCTGATGTCCAATTCGCTGCGGATTCCTTGCAGGTGTCTCGTGTCAAGAGAGTAGTCCGGTTTTGCATTCACGTACCGAAGCACGATCACACTGCGTGAGAGAAAGGGCGCGCAACTCGTTCACAAGTGAACACTATCGCGTGTTGTAGCTTGGCGTTGCGATGCGAGAGTGGGCGTCGCAAAATCGTGTTGGCGTTCGCGGCTCTCAGCTTGGACTGAAGGCCGCGAGGCGCGGGGGCCACTTTATGCTCGCGCTAGCGACCCCGCTGGCGATGCTGCGCCCGCGCATCTACCACTGCAACCTCCGACCGCACATCCTACACGGCCTGAAAGCCCATAACAGTAAATTCATAAAGCTTATTTCAATAAATTATTAAACAGCCTTTGAATAGATTTTTGGTAAACCTTTGTAAATTATAATTTAATTATTAACAACAATTATAAATTCGAAGTCATATACCGTTTATATATCGCAATGATCACTTGCATCAAGAAAATATATATAAGCAATGTTAGTCATATTTATAATTTATTAAAACGACAGAAAACCAGTGACAGATGAGTTAAATAAATCAAGAATCACATAAAATTTATTTATGCACCTTTTCAACAACGGCATTTACCAGCCATTAGCCACATAGAAGATTGAAGTTATGTATCATCGACGATTTCAAATTGTCTCGGAGTTTACCTAGACTTAAAGTTTCGTTAGTAAAAATGTATATTAGAAATTATTTGTTTTTAATTCGGTTGCACTTTTATTTAAATTTTATTATACCAATTTCTTAGTACAGATACTTAGAGACGTTGAGTTTGATTGCTGGAGTGGGTATTATTAGGCTTTGCGATTATAAAATTTATTAAAAAGTAATGTAGCGAAATCTGCGTGTACGTTGCTTATTTTTGCTTACACTTTCAAAAATAAATCTGTGAGAATATAATTGAACAAATACAATAAATTTCATTAAGAAGTCTTTATCAGGTAACAAATATGGAAGAATATGTCATTCCAGGGATGTTATATTAGACACCTAAGCTATCATCATCTTCATCTCAGCTCATATATGTCCCATCTCGATCTGTCTCCTGGGTTCAAGCCTCCTGCACACTAGGGGGGAGATTGACCAACTAAACGTATTATATTCTAACTCCGTCACCATACGAAAAGCTACGCTATATAAGCTGGCATTATATGATATAGGAATCTTGATATAAATTAAAGAATATCTATGTGTATTTAAGTAAGTATTCAAGTGAGTATTCCTACATGTCCCTGGATGCCACTGCCACTATTCTCATCTGGACTCAGTAGATATACGATACGATAGAGTATCAGATTATTTTTTTACTTTTATTTAAAATACACAAAGTTAAAAAATATAACTGAAATAAAATTATTTCCACCTAAAACTTTAACAAATAATATGACTAATACAAAAGTTAATTATTTGTCACATGGAAAATATTATACGATGTGATTTATTTTTAGCAATTGACTCAGAATTCTAACTTCGGGATAATTATTCCATTTGAAATACATGATAAAATACTTATTTGTGTATTATGATTTCTAATTATTAGTATTGTGCAATAAAGCCATTTTTTGTGGTTGGCTATAGTCTGGACACACTCCATTCTGTTCGGGGCGACAAAAAGACGGCGTAGGTGAGGACCTAGAGAAAAGGTTGGTTATATGAGGCATAAAACCAACCTTTTCTCTCCCTGTCACCATTGGATCAGCCTCTGATACCCTTGTAACTTGGTGGCCAGCGCCGTAGAGCCAGCAATATTTCAAATCCAGATTCACATCCTTATAGAACTAATTGGATTACGATAACGTAATGATATCTGGTAGTAAGCGCAGAGAGGCACGGAAACGTGGTCCCTAAATGTAGGCCTCATAACCAGGCTCTAAGACGCTCAGCGTGCTATGGAGCGGGCTATTCTCGGGATTTCTCTGCGACATAGAATCTGAAATACGGAAATCCACAGAAGAACGGATGTAACTAACATAGCACGAAGAATTAGCACGCTGAAGTGGCAATGGGTAGGCCACATCGCTTGAAGAACCGACAACCGCTGGGGAAGAAAGATTCTAGAGTGGCGATCACGTACCGGACGACGCAGTGTAGGACGCCTCCCCACTAGGTGGACAGACGACCTGGTGAAGGTTGCTGGGCGTCGTTGGATACAAGCGGCACAGGACCGCACTCTGTGGCGTAACATGAGGGAGGCCTACGTCCAGTAGTGGACGGCAATATGCTGAAATGATGAAGCGCAGAGAGCTCTACAATTCAAAATATTTAATATGTTGAACTTTAGAGCCCTCTGCGCTCACTACTTATCCGCTTTATATTTAATTATGGTACCTAATAGAAATCTCTTTTCACACAAACTCAAGATAATCAATCTTGAGTCACGCAAAGAATTGTCCTATGTATCATGAAGAAAAGTCCTATTCAATTGGTACGAGATGTCCGTATTTAGATTACCACAGAAAAAAAGGAGTTGGTAACACACTCTAAACTTATGATTATCAATACACAGATGAACTAAGAAATAAATTTATACGCTCTTAAGCGTTCTAAGAACAAAGTTACAAAGGTCCTTGAATGAAGTCTATAATTGTTTAACATGATACCGTTGTCAACTTTCTATCTCCGTATTACTTGATAAATACAGTACAACAGTTAGATTCATTCATGTCATTATAAACGATGACGTTTACGACTTTTCCAATAATTACTTCATCTACGTAAGCTTTGGAATAAACTATTTGCTACAGTTTTGCCGCTGGTCGTTAGCACTGGTTCTTCATTAAACGAGTCCTAATAGAAGCATTATTTTATGGTAAGCATAGTAACATAATTCTTCCACAATTTAATCCTAACTTCTTTCAGGCACACATAGACTAGAATATAAGTTTTATTTTATGTGCAAATTAGTTAAAATTATGATGATATTCGTCAGTTAAGTCCCAAAAATGTTTGTTCTTACGTAATATACTTGCCGTAATATAACCTGAGTTAATAACAAAAATTTTAGTGTAATTTTAATTACATGAAAATTGTCCTGCATTTTAATTTGAATGTATATCATAATAAATATTATTGATACAAATTTAGACAACATATTCATGGCAACGGTTGCAGTGGCGACAGACGATAGCGGCGTTAGTTTTCTTTGTGATACCGAACTAAAAACTTGTTTTTTTTTTTATTGGATTATATATTTTTGCGATGTTAGACTTGCATCAGTATCTAAGCTATGGAAATAAGGTTGTATATTATATAAACCCAATTTAGCTAATTTAACTAAAACACAAAAAAAAAGCTCCAAAAATTGATTAAAGTCACGATTTCAAGCGTTTTTTCAATAGAAGGTTGATTGTTATTTTCACAAATCTTTAATATAAGTGTAATAAATATAAAATTAGGAATATAAACCTGTCAAATGCATATTTATAATCGTTTACCTCATATATACTTACAACTTAGGTATTTTGTGGATCTTTACAGATTTGCGTCATACTCGAATGACCATCCTAATATTATAAATGCGAATATTAATTTGTTTGTTAAGCTTACAAGATCTAACTATTCCAATCAATAGTCTTGATATTTTAGATAACATTTATATAAAATACTAGCTTCTGCCCGTGGCTCCGCTCGCGTACAATGGTTACTTTCCTTTTTTAAAAAAAAAGTTTTTCAACCCCCTATTTTTATTTCACCCCTTAAGAGTAAATTTTTACAACATGCTAATGTCATATTTATTTATATCTAATGAATAACCTAAGAGTAAGTTTCAAACTTTTGGCTTTAAAAATGACGATACTTCCTTACAACTTTTCATCCCCCTTTATAACCCTTTTTTTGCATTAAAAAGTAGCCTATGTCCTTTGTCAGGTTCTAGAATATCTGTGTACCAAATTTCATTTAGATCGGTTTGGTAGTTTTGGCGTGAAAGACAGACAGACAGACAGAGTTACTTTCGCATTTATAATATTAGTAAGGATCAATAAAATACAGATAAGACTTTAAGATTCACTTTCATCGCAGCAATTTTCTTTTTTACTTTTAATTTTGCTTTATAAGAAAATACCTCGCACTAAGAATTGCTTGAGTCACTGTGGATATTATAAATATATCATTCATAAGCACATATTATTCCTAGACTTACAAACAAAACAATTTGTGGATCGTGTAAAGAATAGTGCCGCCTTGTGATCGAACCCACGAGACTCGACATGGCAAAACGCTATTTAGACCACTACACAATCTACGCCAACTTTACGGCTCTCGAAGGATGACTAAATTTAAAACAGAAGCCTGCCTTAATGAGAATGTAATTTAGTGATATTGAAAATAATGATATTAATTAGTTCCAGTTTATTATGGGTTAAATATGGATAAAAATTATTCCATACTTCTTCCTAAAAGGCATATGTAGGAGTTTAGTAATATATAATACATCTTTACCATCATCAGTCTGTTGACTACATTTTAGGATATTTGGACTCTTCACAAAATGACTTAATCCTATAATCAACCCAATTGGGAAACGGGACGTTTGCACTTGGAGTAATAAGTATTTTCAAGGAGTGATTTGCCTGATAGTCTTTTAGCCGATTTTATCGACGCCCATGTGAGAGGTGAGGTGGTAGATATTATCTATTTTTACCTGTCATCACAATTTGGCTACAACTTCTCCGGACACAAGACACCGGTAATTAGACTACTTCACCACCTGTGCAAATAAAAGACAATAAATTTATAATCATCATTTTTAATTTGTTTATATGTTAAAAGTTAATTGCTTTTCTTATCGCTGAACTATATGGTATAATAATATTGCTATTCTAACTTTAAATGGTATATTTATTGGCCTTTATCATACATTTTCATCTAAATTATTTACAGATTAAAAAGTTACCGATATTTTTTTAGATATTTACTAAATATTTCCTAGATTTAGAATTTGACGTACAGGCTATCTTTTTTATTAGAAATTTGACAATTTAGAATCAGGCGAAAAACAAAGAGCGGTGGAGATTGATATTCCAAAAGATCGCGTAACGTTAATGAAGTACCTAAAAGATTGACACGCTGAGTAGCCACCACTATCTTTACAATATGACACGCTGAGATACTGACGTTGACACCACTATCCATAAACTACAAAAAAAAAATAGGACTATGTCAACCCGTCCCATCACAGCACGTGGAAAATCAATATGACAAGTTATTGATATATTTATTGGTATCCCTTCAGGCATAAAGGAAAAAATCTCGGATCGGAGAACGAATTTTCAGCTGTTTACACAGGCTTGTGAACGAACAAGTAATGCAGGCGCATTACTTGTTTA
Source organism: Lymantria monacha (assembly GCA_905163515.2). Taxonomy (NCBI): domain Eukaryota; kingdom Metazoa; phylum Arthropoda; class Insecta; order Lepidoptera; family Erebidae; genus Lymantria; species Lymantria monacha. The sequence goes on along the minus strand of LR991081.1, from coordinate 49,797,457 downwards.
AGCATAGAAGTCAGACAGCCGGCTGATCATAAATCCATTGCTAAAACTTTTACATTATGTAGGTACGACGTAAGATACTGTATTGAATAATTGGGATAAGAGTAATATGATAATGATTATGACTAATTTGATTTCTTATGGAATTAAAAATTAGCGAATATAAGTACTAGATAGCGTCTTACTTTTGTGATCTAGAGACTCACTAAAAAGGAATATTTTATAAATTCTATAATCTTCGGAGCATATATTTCCCTAAGTCCTAACACCCTTAACTTTACGTGGACATTACACAGGATTGGTACGCGGACCAAGTCGAGGGCAAACGCTAGATTTATTAATTTTTTTTTAAAGGAACTTTTTTATACGTTTTTGCCTTTTTAGTTGTTTTTTCATTATTTTATTAATTATTTTTATTATTTTAAATATATCTTCCAAAACACATTAAAAAGAAAATACCGAGCAATGCTCGGTAATCCAGATATTTAATATTTATACTCTTCGTCATCTCAGCTCATATATGTCCCACTGTTGGGCTCAAGCCTCCTCCATAATGGAAGGGAAATCGACCTACTATATCACGCTGGTCAGACGTGTTGGTATAGGGTTTTATTTCGAGTTTTTCTTTTCTTGCATAGATGTTATATGCGTTTTATATCTCTTAGTCGTCTCTTACGATCACACACAGGTAGGATAGGAAGTGGTGAATTGTATTCTTACTCCGTCCGCACACAAATAGTGAGAGTTTATACTTTTATAAGTTACCAATGGGGGTGCTTAGCTCTATCCTGTATAAACATATATGTTATGCAGTGCTGGTTTTCAGCATACCCCTTTCGCTCGAATTATTAACATTGAAGTAAACACAGAGAAAAAAAAATTATAAATAATTATAAAATGTTGTCACCCTTATTATGATAATGATAACACTTTTTTTGAGGACAGACTATGATATGTTCAAATCCTGCCCAATTTGTCCGGGTTGACGGAAGGAATGGCGTGTAACCTCATAACCTGCCGTACACCTACTTCTCGAGCGTCATTTGGGCGGTCACTGTTTGAAAAAGCGGGACCGTAAGTGGTTAGAAACAAACCAACGGGCTATCTAATAATATTTTACTCCTAATCTCTCAAATTGGGCAAATCATTCAGTGACACTGAGTGGAAAAAGAAATGTGTGTATCACACAACCGAACAAAGAAAGTTAACAAAATGATTGCAGTAAGGTTGTAAAATCACTATGCTCCTAAAAATTTTACTATATCGTCTATATTTTTACTTCAAATCGGCGTCACCAACGCAAATTTAATCAAATAGATTGATAGGGACTTTGAAATCGCTTCTAAATTGTTATGGTTAACATGTAATTTGTCAAGACAAATATAATAAGGAAGGTAAGATATATTTCAAAATAAAATATACACCTATATTATATCTACAATAACTACACAAACATTTCAAAGATTGATTGAAAATTGAAGTAAGCGAGTACTAATTTTCCTTGTTTGATACAAGGAAAATTTTGAGTACTAAAACTATAATCAAAATTTTTGACTACTAGAATCATCATAAACAAATTAAATAATTATTTTATTGTTATTTTAATCAATCAGAGAACGTTATAGTATTAATTTGCTACATTTCAAATATTAAAAAAAAAAAACATTTTTTTAATTTTTTGTGCAAATTATTATTTCTTGTATTACCGTTTTTCGTATATTAGTAGTGATGTAGTCAACAGCTGCGGGCTGGTTCGTCTAGGATAGTACGAGATCGCAGGCTTGCTGAAAATTGACATCAGAACAATGGCAATATGTAATTGCGCTTTATTCGGTGATCATTTACCAGCACAACTTAAGTGGGTTTTGTTTGATAGGCAGTGACTTAGTTATACCTCTAGCCTACCTCTACTATAGCAAACGTCTATGGGTGACAATAACTCTTATCATCAAGTGTGCTGCTTGCGCATTTGCCATCATAAGTAATAAAAAATACTATCAATTAAAATAATTTCAAACATATATGCTAGTTAAGAGACTCATTAAGTTATTTCTATGGTTTAAGTATAGTATATATATATAATATAGTATAGGTAGGCTGTGTGGTAGCGGCTACGAATACTACCAACCCTTACTTTGCTTGTGGATGTCGTAAAAGACGACTAAGAGCCTTATAACAACCTAGTCCAACTATATCTGATGCCGTTTGGTCAACAATTACATTCCCAATGAGGGTTGACGTCTGGCAGGCGGCCGGTCATAAAACTATTGCCAATAACTTTTACGATATTTACTATTAAAGAAAAATACATATTGTATCGACCCCAAGTAATTGAAATAAGAGTAAGAGAATGATAATGATGGTTTAAGTATAGGTATACAAGAATGTATTGGATTTACGTACCCTGTCATACGACCATATCTATACCGACAGGCTATGGTAGACGGAAGAGTAGCTTGCGGCTTCATATTCCTTCTCCATCGCCATTGGAACGACTACTAAAACCGATTCCTTAACGTCCGTGGCCAACCGTCCTTGGTATATGTCCCTGTTAGATATATATTTGCACAAGTACGAACAAGTGTTTCTTTATTGAATAAACAAATTCTCCGTCTTTAATTTTTTAAGAAGTAAATATGAAATTACCAGCGATCCGATTTTGATTCATACGTTACAATGAGGCAGAAAAGGTTTCCATCCATATGAAAGAATTTAATTTTGTGTTAACCATTCGAGTACATGCAGAAATTTGAATTTAGTATTTCCATGGAAGTAATAAGTACTCTGTACAGCAGGAATGAGCTGTTGTAGCAAAATTGAAGCCGAGCGAGAGCTCAGAACTGTACCTTTTATCCCTCTCTGGCGATGGTGACCATATTGAAATAAGATTTAAGGACAATAATTATAAAAAATATTTGTGATCTGACGTCAGCAGATCATTGCTTCAGATGGATTTTAATCGAAGATGTTAATTATAAACTTGCCCTTTGTGGCACTATACATTTCCTGTTTTTGCTTGCTTTTCACACTCGCGTCATATAGGTAGGTACTTATCTACTGGTCCTTGTGGGACACGACATGCAGCTGGACTGAGATAAATTTACGATAAGGTGGTCTGTGGTATATTTAATTAAGAAAATACAGTTAAGTTTACATTTAAGTTTAATTCTAAATCAGACATTGCTAAATAAGACAGTCTTATGAAGTTTCTGCCGCAAACCCAGCTTATTCCTTATATGTTTCATTGATTCTAATTTTGCATTGAGTTAAACGTAAATTGAGATATGAATTCGCTAACGCCTTCATCAATAGAATATCGTGTGGATCTTCAAATATAGATTGAGGAGGATGTGCTGATTCTAACGATGTATGTAGTTTGCTATAAAATTCTCGGACGACATACCTACATGATAATTTTATTTTTGTTTACGTTTTTTAACGATTGATTTAATAATGTAATAAACAGTGTTCTATGGTGTTGTGATCCAATAACACCACACAATTTGAACAAGAAATTTTGTGAATCATCCCATTCACGATATATCCAGCAATATAAAAAATAATGTTCAGTTTAAAATCTGAAACACAAGCGTTATCTACGAGATCTAACAAATCATCTATTGATGTCGATCATGTCGACTGATCTTTATTACATTCTTCCACAATAGCTTTCTTTTCGTTCCTAAATTTTCTAAAGAACTTAATGTTAGGGACATTAAGATCTTTAGGAAATTTGAAATCTAAACAAAGTTATTTTCATAAAAAAATAAAAAATACATAGATATTTAAGTTATTTGTTCTTAAACTAGGATTGAATAGTCATGCATGGTCACCGTAATTCTTCACTAACAAATTATGTTATTATTATTATTATTTACGATTTCATGTGGGGTTGTCAGGTCAGGTGTCCGTATTTCATACATATAAAACAAAACCTATACCCCAATCGCAAAATGTTTGCGTTAATAAAGTTTTACACTTAGCGACAAATAATATTGCTTTAATATGTCGGTAATAAATTATTATTTATATTTAAAAACATTTTAGAAGTAAATGTTTTTACTTCATTACATTACATCAATCGCATATTTTTCTACCAACAAGGAAAGGATTGAAATCAACTTAACTCTGGCAATTCTAAGTCCACTGTTAGAACGGGACACAGGGTACACTGGTTGCCCTCTCACTCGGCTTCATTTTTATTTTGCGCGCAACAAGACTCTTACTACCTTAGCATAAGGTTTTATTTTCTTTATTTTTGCTGCAAGATGCACAGATAGAGCTCATTCCTGTTGTACAGAGTACTTATTACTTCCATGAGTATTTCATAAACTAAATTTCATCAAGATATATAATGCTCCCTTTGTGGTGACGATTTAGACTATAGAATATAATATGTCACTACCTCTTATTTTTCTACGGTATTGGTAGAAACCATCTTAAAGTTTATTTGGAGAATGGGGATCAGTAATACCCTGTGAAACGTATAACACAAACAGCCTAAACGTGGACAAAACAATCAACAGATGAGTATGTACTGATAAAAACTATGTACCTAAGTGTGTAAGCCATTTGCCGTGTGGTGATGTATGTAATAATACAATTTCTCACTCCGTTTTTTCTAGTTAATGTCCTAAAAGTTGATTAACGAATGTTGGACTGGGAATCAGGTCATCACCCTTAAAGGAGCTAATCACGCGAGGGCGACGCCCGGGCACTTTGCCACAAAATAAAAGAATACAAACAAATAACAGCATTCCAAGAGAGTGAAGAAAAACTCTAATTAAAACCCCCTGCCAACCTGTCTGGCCATTATGGTATAGCAGCATTTTTTATATTAAATATGTTTAAATAAATATAAAAGTCTAACTAAACTATAGCATATATACCAACTATGTCTCATAATCAGATAACTATAAAGTGGTCCATGAAACTTGTCAATTTGCTAATGTAGGTTTTATAAAACAGAATGTGGTCAATTAATGTGAATGATCATTTGAGGTATTTTTTATAAAAGCTCACTTTCTAATTAATTAAATTTAAAATTTCGATGGTTTTGAATTTTATACATACATATCATCACGCCATATCCCTTGCAGGGTAGGCAGAGAATTGAATTTTATATATTTTGAATAAATTAGGTTTATATTACCATATGAGTAAGAGTACTGTGAACTCTAAGTATTCAAGACATACAATTGCTTGTTTTTCTAATGCGCAAAGCTTAAAGAATAATCTTTCTTTGTTTGATTGTCTTGTTTATTTTCCCTTGATGCGAATTTAATTAATTTTCGTACTGCTATTATATCCAATATAATAGCAGTACGAAATGATCCGTGTGGTGACGGAGTAAGAATACAATTCACCACCCCCTATCTCACCCATGGGTGATCGTAAGAGACGACTAAGGGATATAAAACGCATATAACATACATATATGCAAGACAAGGAAAATTCGAAACAAATCCCTATAGGTACCAATACGTCTGACCAGCTTGGTATAGTAGGTTAATTTGTTTTCCATTGCGGAGGAGACCCGAGCCCAATAGTGGGACATATATGGGCTGTGATGATGATGATGATTATATGCACACTATTAAGGGCTTCTGAAAAAAATTCAGCAGTAAGGGGACGATTATGTTCAAAAGAACTCATTCACTTTTTCAATTCTAAGCAACAATTACCCTTTTTTTTTCTACGGTCGGCGAAGCAACAATTACCCTAAGCTTGATCGAGCAGCCACCACAGACAAAGACCGAGTTCCGGTGGCCCGCTCGCACGGCGTGAAGAGGTAAATGTAGGGCGGGTCTATGGGGTCGTGCGCCACTTTTTCTGCCGCTCCGGACGGATTTAGACCACTCCATAGCCCGCCGCCAAAAAACATAAAAAAAACTTTAATCGAGCAGTCGATGTTTATATAACGAATATATATTCACATTACACTAAAGATTTAGAGAGTTCTGCGGTTAATGAACCTTAGTGATTAGTATAATTATCTATATAATGATATACCATATGGGGCATCCTTATAATATGCATTTATAATAACCTAAAATAATATGTTCACTTTGTTTTAAGATTCGCTCGCAGATATGTTGTTCACATGCTTCACAATTGTTGTTGAACTTTTAAATATTTTTATTCGTAAAGCTGGACATAGCACAGACCCTTGCCGCAATTGTGTACCTATATCATTGCACAAACAAGGTTTGATTAGGTATTTAGAAGTCAGCGAAGTATTGTACCGTAAATTTGAAGAACATAAGAATAATAAGTGAGAGAGAGAATTGGAGAGTGAATATAGATGTAATGACAAAGATTGATAAAAGTATGCTGTGTGAGTATGACGTGATTTGGACACGTATCACACGTAGAAAGAATATATGAACACAGATTGACGAAATAAACTCGGGTTGAGAGCCCTCAGCGCTCACCCACAGTCCGGGTAAAGTTGTCATAGCCATCTGACAAGTAAGTCACGCAAAAAAAAAAAAAACAAAAAAGAAAGAAGAGATTAATTTGTGTAGGGCGATTACAAGGGGATTAAATAGATTATATAGTCCGTTTTTAATTAAACAGGTTGGTAAAGGTTCAGATTTAAAGTTACGAGTACTTTAGTTAATAGAAAAAGTATCTTAGTTAATAGAAAAAGACTGTAAGTGCGAGGAGGGTATATCTGGATCGTAGCTTGTGGAAATCCAATATGTAGAACTAATGGTCTAAAAAGCTAATTTCTTCTGTAGGAGGTCCATGATCAACAATTGACCGGGATAGCGCACATTGAATGAGAAATTACTAAGAAATAACTTATAACATTAGATGTGTATTTTATATTTGGCTTGAAACAAAACTGGTTTTACACTTGTCTGCTAATATATAACGATGAAGGTTACTTTCATCAACCCTGCTTGAATTCTGCACTTTAATTATTGCACGAATGCGCTTAGATCAATTAGGTTTGGTAGGCCCTAGCGAAGATAGTAATGTATGTTCCCATAAAGGGTTATCATGGAATAATTGTACTCTACTTACGAAAATAATGAGCCAATATTTCACAAATTCATAAAGTATTTATTGCTTTAACGAATATATACGATATATATACGATAAACACGATATATATACGATAAACAACTAATTCACAAGTCAACCATTATAGTATTACATGGCATGCCAATTTTTCTATTTGATCCAATAAAAATTGGACTCGATGAATTTTTTCGTTTAAAATCTAACGCCAAATAAGAACAAAATCCATTAATTTTATAAAAATAACATCTTTGTAACTTACGCAAGTAAAACCAAGAATTTTTCTGTGTTATTTTTATATAAAAAAAAATATATTCGATGATGAATCCATAAATTGCAAATAACATTTATTACTTTTACGGTGTGTTAGTTTAATGCATAAACATCACAATTTAAAATATAAAAAACTTATTCAAAATGGTCTCCATTGCCTGTAATACAGTTTTTTAAACGTTGTCAATAGAAGCACGCACTCTTTCCGTGGGAAAATTCTTCACTGCCAATAGTATGGATTGTTTTAAAGATTCCAAACTATCATGGCGTTTAGTGCAAGCCGTACTCTCTAAAACTGACCATAATTCATAAACTAGCGGATTAAGATTGATACTAGACGACGGCCAGTCTTCGGCTCTGATGAAGTCCGAAACGTTCGTTTCCAACCAAGGCTGCGTAGATCGAGCTTTATGACCTGGCGCCGTGTCTTACTGGAAGGACCATTCTTAATTATGGAACATGGTGTTGTTAAGGGGCTTCACTACCTTCTCAAGAATGGTATCATGACACACTTATGCCGATGTTTTGATACCTTTTCACAATAGTATGACTCAGTCACTCCTTCATAACTAATACCCCATCAAACCATCACTGAAGTCGGATAATGCCCACAGCTTTGGGCTTATATACAGTCATTTTTTTTTGTTAAAATGCTGCTTAATTGTAAAAAAAATCTCATCCATAAACAATTTTTCTGTGCGTTCACTCCCTTCCCCGAGCCCAAAACCTCTATAACTTAAAATAAGCAACCTCTATAACTTAAATAATTAATCTCTGTATTGGCCCTCAGTAACTTAAAGAAATGTTTCCACAACCTCTATAACATAAAATTGTTTGTCAATAAGTCATTTTTAAAGAGTGTGCAAAACAAAAGGTTTCAGTATTTGTTGCTTGCACGTGTTCACTAGTTAAATTGTTAACGTAAACAATTCATATGTCACCTATTGTTTGCTTCTTCGTAATTATTTAAAGCTTTGCGGCTAGCCGCCGCCTTAAGACAACGGCTTACTTGGATCATAAGTTTTTGATCATTGTCCTGGCAACATCACTTTACCTACTGTGTGATAAAACTGGCTTAAAATGAGTTCAATAAGAAAACTAACAACACTCACATACGCTGATAAATTAAAAGCCTACCCCTAACATAGACCCTTGATAACTTAAAACCTCTATAACGTAAAATATTTTATGTTACCCTTGGACTTTAAGTTATCGAGGTTCTACTGTATATATATATATATATATATATATATATATATATATATATATATATATATATATATATATATATATATATATATATATATATATATATATATATATATATATATATATATATATATATATATATATATATATATATATATATATATATATATATATATATATATAAGAAAGTCCACACTAAATTCCAAGTCTGTAGGGGCAGTATTCGAAAATGTAGATTTTTTGGGTTAACACCTACGCAATCCGCTTTAAAGCTTAGAAACCTATAAACACCATACTAATATAGTGCGGTGACATTCGAAACATTTCAATTTTAAAAAGTATTTGTATTGTACCAAACGTTTATGTGACATCAACCTTTTTAGAAAAACCGATTACGAAGTGAAAAATGATGTCACAAGCGGGATTCGAACCCGCGCCTATTGGGATTCCGGCCCAATCGTGCTGCTACTACACTACCGTGATTAATTGTAGGACATGCAAATTTCACTTTGTATCATATTTACGTCTTAAGGTGACGGTATGCTATCTACCCGACAATGTTTACACATTGTTATAGGCTTAATACTTCAAACTTTACAGTTAGAATTGTATTAAACGATGACACAACCTTGTTATTTAAATTACTGAAATTTAGCATTTAATATGCTTAATTATTTATAAAAACCGATTACGAAGTGAAAAATAATGTCACAAGCGGGATTCGAACCCGCGCCTATTGGGATTCCGGCCCAATCGTGCTGCCACTACACTACCGTGACTAATTGTAGGACATGCAAATTTCACTTTGTATCATATTTACGTCTTAAGGTGACGGTATGCTATCTACCCGACAATGTTTACACATTGTTATAGGCTTAATACTTCAAACTTTACAGCCTTGCTCGTTATTTTCTTGTTAGTGTGTTTTGGAAGGTATATTTAAATATAATAAAATAATGAAAAATAATTTTAAAAAGTAAAAATAGAAACTAAAAAATATATCGAGCAAAAAGGAGCTAAAATCACTTTTGTTATAACAAAATAAAATAAATATTTAAGGGGTGCTCCCTACCCCTTAAATATTTATTTTATTTTGTTTTTTAGTATTTGTCGTTATAGCGGCAACAAAAATACAGCATCTGTTAAAATTTCTGTCTGACTGCAGTCTAACTATCATGGTTCATGAGAAACAGACTGGTGCTAGACAGATGGACGGACGGACAGACAGCAAAGTCTTAGTTATAGGGTCCCGTATATGCTTTGGGTACGGCACCCTGAAAAGATTGAACTCACATAAAAGCTTGGTACAATGGAAATACTCTTTAAAATTGGAATGCCTCGAAAGTCACAGTACTGCATTAATACGGCATTTGAAATTTCTAAGCTATCTATATATATAGCTAGCACTTTATGGACACGGCGTCATACGAACGTAGAGTTTGAAATTTTAAATTATTGGATAGCAATTTTCTAAGCCGAATATTGTAATTGAGAGTCATGATAACACATTGCACCGAATAACTGAAATCCATCGCTCATAAGGGTATTTTTACCGCACAATGATTAGGAAAGGGAGATAGCCATTTGCTATATTTTTTTTCGCTGTTTAGCCAGCGTTTAATCAACATATTTATAAAAATCGAGACGGAAAGGCTGAGTTATATTAGGAACAATCAGTAAGATACGATAGGGAGACAGGATGTTAATGCTGATCAGATTGGTCGCAAGACGCCATGACCTACCTATGTGCGCTACTACGGTCGTTTCTATTTCTTTATACCATTTACTTGCAAATATTTTAAATCATTCGAAGGGGTCGAACATCAAAATAAATCCTTCGAATAAGTGATAAACCCCAAGTCCGACAACCGGTCGAGTTCCTGAATACTCTGAAGGCTCCCGGTCTTCCAACTCATATCTTAAAATTGAGACCTGTCGCGCCAAAATTATACAATGCCACCAGTTTGCAAGAAAAACATTGCATTGCAATCGGGTCAACTATACTGACTGGTTGTTCTCGAGCAGAGTCTGTATCTATTCCTAGCATTCTCCAAATACCATCAAATTACTCCTTCTAATTTCGGAGAGTGCAGTTTGCCATTAGAGTCTACTTCGCAATAACCATAAACAAAGCTCGAGGTCAAATTCTTAAGGTAGTGGGAGTAGACTTGAGAGAAAGCTGCTGCTCCCATGGCAGTTGTATGTAACATATTTCAGAGTAAGCTCACAGAGTACCCTGGTAATTCTAGCATCCGAAAGAAAAACAAAAGCTTGTTTACAAAGAAATACTGTAATAGGTTAGTATCGCGGGTGGATGTCAAAGAAGCGGTACCATTTTTTTTGTGTATATTTAGCTGTTAGCCGCAGATGGCTTTGACAGCTTTACGCGGACCATGAAGCGGTACCAGTGGTCGGCCTAATTTCGATAGAAAAGACCATGGGTTATGGGGCCGCACACTACCCTCCTAATACTAAATAAAATTGCACTTAAAAACAAAAAAATATGCGTGCGTATAAAGTACGTACACATATCAGAAGTGACACTTTGGCTAACTACTCTCTCCCTCTCTCTCTCTCCCTCTCTCTCTCTCCCTCTCTCTCTCTCCCTCTCTCTCTCTCCCTCTCTCTCTCTCCCCCCCCTCTCTCACTCTATCTCCCCCTCTCTCTCTCTCCCCCTCTCTCTCTCTCCCCCTCTCTCTCTCTCTCTCTATCTCCCTCTCTCTCTCTCTTCATCTCTCTCTCTCTCTTTACCTCTCCCTCTCTCTCCCTCTCTCTGCCTTTTTTTTATAGCTTATGGTGGCAAACGAGCAAGCAGCACACCTGATGGTAAGTGTCACAGCTGCCCATAGACCTTTGCTATACCAAGGGTATAACTAGGCCGCTGCCTACCATTACAATCCCCAAACCCACCCACTTGGGTTACCGGCTCTCTCGCTCACCGAACGAAGCGCAATAGCACATTGCCATTACTCAGACGTCGATCTTCGGCGAGAGTGTGGTACTGCCACGGACGGACCGGCCCGCGGCTGTAGAAAAAGAAAGAAAGACAGAAAAACGTTACAATATAAAATTTCTCCCATACGTCGATAAAAAACTTTCACTTCAAAAAATTGGGGAAACAAAAAAAATACAATATTTTTAAGATACCTACTGAAGTTAACAGACATGTGATTATTTTATTTATCATTTAGTCAATGCCATAAATGAAAAAGAATAGTAATTTCGTGCCATAATCTCGACGCAGTACTAAACAAGCTGTTCGTTTACAATAGGCTGTATGGGATCTATTTCCTTTGCCTGTCCGAATGGACAAACAAAAAAATGTAAACGAACCCAATTTTCATAAGGTATACATACACTAATTACTAAGCAGTTTAGTTTTTTTTATTAATTGCAATTAAACGACAAGGAATTACCAAGCCATTTTCGAAAGGAAACCGCGCGTTGCGATTATGAAGCTTTAAAAAAAAGAAATATTTTGATACATTAATTTTTACGGTCGTATTCTTGCCAGATCCGGAATATTTTATCCGACGTCATCGAATATTTTTTTAATCAACTATTTTCTTACTTTAAACAAAATAAATGCTTTTTAAAAATATCAAATACGTTTAAACGAATGTTTTTTCTTGACATATGTATGATAATATTATCCTATATATTAGTGCAATGTGAGAAAAATACAATCAGTTTTAGGTTTGAAAAGTGCTTGATTTTCATATATGGAGAGTAGAGCAAGACCTCAATGCTTCGCTTATGAGGCGTGCAAAATTTGACCAGTCAGAGTTCGTTTTGTGCGAGTGTTACGAATTTTTACGAATATTGTTATATAAAACATATTATGTCTATATTGTCATCAACAATGCCGCGACCAATAAAATCAAATCTATCTCAACAAAACCGTAACGCACTTAGAATTCGAAACATAACGAACGTAACCACGGCAGAAGAACAATTTATTGCACGGAAAGACCGCCGCCTTAATACGGCCCAACTCCATGCTTCTTAATCACAAGAGTAAAGCGAGGCAAGCCGTGCTGTGCATATTGACATTGTGAAATCGTCGAGCAAATCTCAGAGATCAACAATTAGTTTATTTTCAACGCATATGAAAAAAATGTCGTATAATACAAGGTAATTCTTCGTTTTGCTGGCACGTTATTAAAATTCTTGATTATTTGAGTTTATATATTATTCATATTTATTCTTGATTCTCCTACTTACTCCTCTTATCCCAATTACTTAGGGTCGATACATTATGTACTCTTCTTTCATAGTACATATTGTAAAAGTTATTAGCAATAGTTTTATGACCGGCCGCCTACTAGACGTCAACCCTCCTTGGGAATGTAATTGTTGACCAAGGGGCATCAGATGGAGTTGGCCGAGGTCGTTATAAGGCTCTTAGTCGTCTTATACGACATCCACGACGAAAGTAAGGGTTGGTAGTATTTGTAAACCGCTACCACACAGCTAAAAATAACTTAATAATTTTAAATTAATCGAAATCTGCTTATCTCATTCATTAACTGCTAGGCGGAACGAAGTGTGCCGGGTCCGCTAGTCTATATATATATAAGAGATTTCCACCTATGTATTGACTCATCACGATATCTCTGGAACCATAAGGCCTACAAAACTCAAATTTGGTAGGAATATTTCTTTCGCCGAGTAGAGGTCAGCTAAGAACGGATTTTACGGAATTATATCCCTAAGGGGGTGAAAAAGCAGGGCAAAGTTTGTATGGAACAACGTGATTCCTTGGTCCAATCTATTTCAAATTTTGCATAAACATTCTTTAACAGAATTGATGAAAGATGTGATTCATATTTTATTGAGATTTATCTTCTAACTAGGTTAAAAAGTGGTGGAAAGTTATTTTAGGGGTGATTTGCTTTAAAGATGATACCAATACTTCTTAGTGATTTTGATTTAATAGACATTTTATTTTGACACATGTTTGAAAACTCAATTCGATTATATTCAAAAAAACCGGCTAAGAGCGACTCGAAGTCGCGCACTAAGGGTTCCGTACCATTATCTATAAATGGCCAAATAATCATGTTTGTTGTACGGGAGCTTAAATTCTCTATTTATTTTATTTTAATTTAATTATTTATTTTTAAAGGGAATATATTACTAAATATTCTGTAAATATTTTAAACGTCTACCTATTTTTGTTATCGAGCAAAAACGAGCAAAAAGATTACCTTTGTTGCGTGGGAGCCCCCTTAAATATTTATTTTATTGTTTTTTAGTATTTGTCGTTGGAGCGGCAAAAGAAATTCATCATCTGTGAAAATTTCAACTATCCAACTATCACGGTTCATAAGAGCAACCTGGTGACAGACAGGCAAAGCAACGGATGGACAGCAGAGGGTCCTGTTTTATCTTTTGGGTATGGAACTCTAAAAAGGTTGATGTCACATAAACTGCGAAAAGCGTCGTCGTCGATGTCACATAAACTGCGAAAAGGTTGATGTCACACAAACTGCGAAAAGCTGTCGCGAAAGCGATGGTCAACAGCATCAGGAACTGGGACGCGGTCGGCGCCTTCTGCGAGATGACAGCCTCGCGCGAGGCCGCGGAACGGGTCCGGGTGGATTCCCGGGACCCGGGCCGCCGTCAGCAGCCGGGGCGGCGCAGGCGCGAGTATCTGCGCCTGATGCCGCCCCAACCAAGGCTTCGGGTGATCGGACCGGGGAATTGTCCGGTCACCCGACGTGAGGAACCCGCAAGAGTATACTGCCGGGCGGGCCACCGAAGTCAAAGATCGGGTACCGGTGGCTCGCTCGCACGGCGAAGAGAGGTTTTTGCAGGATGGGTCCATGGGCTTGCGTGCCGCCTCTTCTATCGCCCCGGAAGATTTGTCGGCGCCACCTTGCGGGAAAAAAAAAGTATATATATAAAAGAGCTTGTCCTGATTGACTGATTCATCATCGCACAGCCTAAACCGCTGGGGCTAATTACGTGAAAATTTGACAGTTGCTGCCTTTTATATTGTAGACGCTCACTAAGAAAAGATTTTTCGAAATTTCTCCTCTAAGGGTGGAAAATAGGGGTTGCAAGTTTGTATTCAACTTCGTCAGTATTGAAAATAGATTCGTGAAACTTTGTATTCACCTATTTAATATTAAATAAATGAAAATTTATTTCAGCATTTTTGGAATTTTTTCCCCAAAGGGTGAAATAAGGGTTTGTAAGAATGTGTGAAACTTTGTCAGTCTTGAAATTAGATACCTGAAATTAAATTCCTTCCCTAACGATGTAAAATAGGGATTGCAAGTTTGTTTGAAACGTCGTCACTTTTGAAGTAAGATCCTAAGATCCTTGAAAAATTTTTTATAGCTATTTAATATTAATCAAAAAGATACGTGTTTCAGCCTTTTTGGAAATTTCTCCCCTAAGGGTATAAAATAGGGGTTACGAGTTTGTATGAAATTTAAAAAACTTCGTCAGCTTTAAAGTTAGATCTCTGAAAATTCGTTTTTATCTATTTAAAGTTAAATAAAGGAATGCCTGTTTCTGCATTTTTGTAATTTTCTCCCCTGGGATGAAAAATAGGAATTGTAAATTTGTATGAAACTTCGTCAATTATGAAGTTATTATCCCTGAAGGTTTATTTTTAGCGGTTTAATATTAGACAAAAATTAGGTGTTTTTGCATTTTTTGGAAATTTCTTTTGTGGGTCTAAATAGGGGTTGCATTTTTTTATGAAACTATCAGTTTTGAGGTTACATTCGTGAAAATGTTTATTTGGCTCTTTAGTACTTACTAAAAGAAATACGTGTTTCGGAATTTTTGAATTTTCCCCTCTGAGGGTGTAAAATGAGGATTGCAATTTTGTATTAGATTTCGTCGACTTTGAAGTTATATCAGTGAAAATTTGTATTTAGCTTTATAATATTAAATAATAAAAATACGAGTTTTACCATATTTTTTAAAAAATACGAGTATTAGAATATTTAAAAAAAAAAATAGTTTGGAATTTTAACAGTTTTTAAGTTACATTTGTGAGGATTTATGTTTGGCTATTTACTGTTTTATTATTTTTGGATATTTTCTCATAAGGATGTAAAACAGGGTTTGCAAATTTATTAGAAACTTCATCAGTTTAAAAGTCAGTATCTTGAAAATAGGTATTTGGCTATTTGATATTAAATGAATAAATACATAATTTCAGCATTTTTGGAAAAATGCTCACTAAATATGTAAAACAGGGGTTGTTACATGGGTATGAAAATATGTATTTGGCTACGTAATATTTAATAACAAATACGTATTACACCATTTTTGGTAATCATTTTCTAAATAGTCACATGGATGTTGTAAATTTGTACGAATATTAACTTATAAACAAATACAGAACTTTGTTTTGCTTTTTTTCTCTCTCTCTACTTCTACGGTTGATCACATAATAAGATTGTAAGCACCCACTGATACACGTATACGTTACATACTCAACATATACCTGCATCCACACACATATACCTGCACCGACATACACACACGCACACATACATACACATACGCACACACATATACCCGCACCTACATACACACACGCAAACATGCACATCTACACAGACACACACACTCACATGCACGCACTCGCACACACACACACACAAACACACAGACATACATATGCACACACACTCACTCATGCACAGACACACACACACACACACACACAGAGCATACACGCATGTTTCTTTTCTTATTTTTTTACTTATATCTACCTACTGTAATAATTAGTCAGTATTTAATTATTGTAAAAATGTGTCTTGTGTAGTGAGGGAGGACACTGGTTCCTGCAACACAGTTTGTAACTAGTGTAGGAGCCAGAGATTCCCATATATTTTTGTAATGTTCATATGGTAATAAATAAATTATTATTATTATTATTATTTTTAATACTGAAATCTGTAATTGAACAATAATTCATCATCCTCTTGCTCTTATCCCAATTACTTATGGTCGACGCAATATGTACTCATCTTCCTACATATTGCAAAAGTTATTGGCAATAGTTTTATGAACTGCCGCCTGCCTGACGTCATCCCTCTTTGGGAATGTATTTATTAATCAGATGGCATCAGGTGGTGTTGGCCCAGACCGATATAAAGCTCTTAGTCGTCTTTTACGACATCCCCGAGCAAAGTAAGGGTTGGTAGTATTCGTAACGACTACAACACAGCGACTGTAATTTAACCAAATACAAACATTTAATTAGAAATGAAAAACGTGTTCTGAAGTTTTATTTTTAAATAATACCTAAAGAAAGTAAAATATGATATTAAAGTTTGTATACAAATGCGTCAATTTTAAAGAGAGATAGATCCTTAACAAATCCAAAAAAAATGTAATTATATTAAAAATAAGTAAGGCGTGTTTCAATGTTTTAGAAAATATAAGGAGACTATAAGGGACTAAGCCAGAGGTTATAGTTGTATGAAAATTGACACTTTTGGAATAAGATCTATAGAACTTAGTACATTGATGCTTAAGTATCAATAAATTCATAAGGATGGTTGACATTAGGCAGGCGGCTGGTCATAAAGTAAAAAATAAATAAAATATTGCCAATATCTTTTGCAATATGTAGAAGTACATATTGCGTTCACCCCGAATAATTGGTAAATAATATAAAAAATAAAATAAACTTAAATTTAGTTAAAAAAAAAAACAAAATTAGGAATAATCTATTATCAAAATAAAAGTGTTATATTATTTTTTAAATTCTTAGATTTTTATTAATTTAAGATATGATCTTACTCATTAAATTTTGACCACTCAAACAACTAGCCATATTTTAATATACCCACACGGGCGAAGCCGCGGCAGACAGCTAGTATATTTATACAAGAATTGCTCGTTTAAAGATATAATGAGATAAAATCATGGCTCTAACCAGCAAGGATCCACAAAGTAATTAAACCGTTAATTTTTTTCTTGATTCTTGAACAATTCAATTTTTAACCATTCACATAACACGTGCTTATAAGTACATGTCTGACAACAAACAGAACAATGGATTATCAAACAGATTTATGTGTTCAAGTGTATATTACTAAGCAACATATAATTCATGAAGAAGAAAAAAAACGCCTTGTATATTTAAATACGCAATAAAAATAAACTCGTCAGTGGTCACTTTTTTACTAAACGCATGTAAATTACATTATTTTTGTAGCAAGTTTGTAAATGATATCATACATGGTTACACACGCATTAAATTGCCTACTTTGTACTTCATACTACGTCATTTAGTAGATTTAATAATCTTTTGACTACATTACTTCTAGTAGAGGCTGCATTGAATATATTTTTAGACCCACTGCAGTAAATTTTGACTTAAAATTTTCATGTCTCTCTTTACAGCTTTTAAATATCGTTGCTCAACAAGAGCTTTTTTTGCAATTTACGAAAAATTAACCTACTATATCACGTTAGCTGTATAATTTGAAATAGGACATAAGCTTTCTTTCAATATCATATCAACTCATATATGTCCCACTGCTAGGCTCGAGTCTCCTCCATAGTAGGAGGGACATTGACCTACTATACCACGCTGGTCAGACGTCTTGGAATAGGGTTTTGTTTTGAGTTATCCTTCTCTTGCATAGGATGTTATATGCATTTTATATCCCATAGTCCTCTCTTACTATCACCCACGGGTAAGATAGGGGGTGGTGAATTGTATTCTTACTCCGTCACCACACGGAAAAGCTTTCTTTATTATAAATAAATTATCAAACATACGTATAACGAAATTCGTGAATCGAAAAGTGATCTCTCAAAACTGCAAACCTATATTTTTACATAACACCTTATTCATGCAGAGTTGCACGTCCTAAATACATGTTATCTATAAGAGACATCAAAAAATGGCGGCAAAACGTTTAATATTTTTGATTGACAGTGATGATTGGATCTAAAACTGACCGCCATGACCATAACTTAGCATATATCATCATCATCATCATCATCACAACTCATATATGTCCCACTGTTGGGCTCGGGCCTCTTCCGTACGGTAGAGAAATTAACCTACTATACCGCACTGCTCAGACGTGTTGGTATAGGGTTTTGTTTCGAGTTTTCCTTTTCTTGCATAAATGTTATATGTGTTTTATATGCCTTAGTCGTCTCTTACGACATCCACGGGTAAGATAGTGGGTGGTGAATTATATCCTTACTCCGTCACTATATGGATAGCATAAATAGGATGGTAGGAATTCCCCAATTTGAAATTTTTCACAACAGGAGATTTTCAAATAATGGGGGATTTAATACTAGTTCTGTTGACCCATCGGTGAAGGCCATGACAAATTTTACATATAATTATGACGCAAGAAGAAATTAGACAACTGAGCGAAGTGGACATAAATTAATGCTTTGATTGTTTGTCTGTACAGCGGAAAGGTTAGATTTTTAAATATAGAAATACCAAATCACTCGCACAAAATTAAAGATAATCCAGCTCCCTTTACTGATTCTCAGTATAATTAAGAAAGATTTTAAATTACTGGAGGAATGAGGTATTAAATCATTTAATAAGTTTAAACGATCAATTATTATTTAATAATAAACATATTAGTATTTAGTATTAGAAGCCTCTCTCCCGAGCTGGGTATATTTTATTACGCCAACGTGATGACGTGATGGTGAGACGCTGGAAAAGGCGGCACTTCTAGGCACTCTTGACACGGATGAAGTAGTCTGGCGGATTGGGGCGCTGCTGATAAAGCTTAGGGTGGATCTAAATAAGGCGAAGGCAGTTTTTCACTCATCGGTACCTCGTACATCGTCAATTTAATCCACATCAGCATCCAGGACTTGGTGCTTAAAAGTTAATGATGGTTCTCGGAGCATTTTCACTAACTTACTCTGCGGTTTGTTGAGCTACTTTGGCTTATGTCAAATATGGGCTGATCCGACACTAGTTTTTTAGTTTATTTTCCAAGTTATTTGAGACTTGGGCTCTTATGATTTGATCAAAGATCTAAATTAGATTTATTTATTTACTTAGTACAATTTAGAAATTTATGAGTTTATGAGGACTTATTTAGTAAATTATATGATGAATTATAATATATGTTGAACATTAAACGTAGGTGATAGATTTATGAATAAAATTATATAGGTTGTAAAGTGGTTAACCAAAGCATGTATATAATGTTTAAGTAATGTACATAAGTAAACTAATGAGTAGTAAGCTAATAATTAAAATAATGAAATGAGTATTAAAAAAGTACGGTATTGTTAGGTGAAATTTAAATTAGTGAATTACAGAATTAGATGAGAATTATTTGCATATTTAAATAATATTATATGAGCCTTAAAGTAAACTAATGGTTTCACTAATAACAAGACCACCAGCGTCAAGAAGAAACCCCAAAAAGACATGTAGTCACTTAACATCTATGACACATGAATTGCGCTCTTAAAGCGTTATCCAACTGTTATAAAGCTACTTCAAGAAAATTAGTTTTGTGAACAAACCACCATAAAATTAAATTTACATAAAAAGAGCACGGATAAAAACAAGTCTGTGGAATAACTTAAATAAATAAAAAAAATAAACTAATATACTTTAACAAATTATGTAACAATTAGTAAGATATCTACATATTTAAGTAATATTATAAATGAATAGCCATAATAGAATAGAATATGTAACATAATGATTAATAATATATACAACTAGACCAGTAAGGTAATAATTAAATTATAATGTAACAGTATCTTTTCTGTATTAGTGCTGTGTGGTAGCGGCTACGAATACTACCAAATCTTACTTTGCTCGTGGATGTCGTAAAAGACGACTAAGAGCCTTGACCTGAGCCAACTCCATCTGATGCCGTTTAGTCAACATTTACATTCCCAAAGAGATTTGACGTCTGGCAGGCCGCCGGTCATAAAACTATTGCCAATAACTTTTACAATATGTACTATCTTTCATAAAAGAAGAGTGCATATTGTATTGACCCCAAGTAATTGGAATAAGAGTAGGAATGATGAGTATCTTGTTTTTATATAATGTAAAGACTAAAGAGTAACCAAATAAGATAAAGAGTAGAAAGAAGAACAAAGTAATTTAATTTTATGCAATAGTTTCACACAACGTTGTTCTGATCAATAACACCATAGTAACAATGAATTTTGTAAGCATAATGTACAAAATCAATTATAAGATTCACTACAAAAAAATTTCAATATAGTCTAATCTCACCTAAGCCAAGTATGTAGGTAAATTTCTGTGGTGTGTGTTATTGGGTTTTATTTGTTTTAATTGCAATATTTACAACTTTTTCGTTCGGTTTAGAAATTGTGGTATAATGTCGTCATCAATTAAGGGATAGCGGTAAATAGTTTTCTGTAATTGTGATATTTGTTTCTTGTTCTAGGTTGTATCTGTTATATTCGTGGGGCAGGGTATTTCATTATAATATGTCTTATTAAGCGTCAGTATTGCAGATACATAGAGAATTCTCCTACATAGAGAGATATCCGTGTGGTGACGGAGTAAGAATACAATTCACCACCCCCTATCTTACCCGTGGGTGATCGTACGAGACAACTAAGTGATACAAAACGCATATAACATCTATGCGAGAGAAGGAAAACTCGAAAGAAATCCCTATACCACCACGTCTGACCAGCGTAAGTCAATTACCCTCGCATTATAGAGGAGGCCCCAGCCCAACAATGGTACATATATGGGATGATGATAACCTTTCTTCCCCAACGTTTCAACGTTCTTCTACGGATTTCCGTATTTCGGATTGTGTCACGTAGAGAAATACCGAGCATAGCCTCTCCATAACACGCTGAGCGACTTTGAGTCTTTTTATGAGGGCGACATTTAGAGACCATGTAGTCTATTAATAACTTTATATTTTAACTTTCTATTAATAACGTTATTTCTTGTTTTGTTACAAGGAATTGAGTTGCCGCCTTCTGCAAGGTAGTTCTTTAGCAGATGGAAGCGGCTAAACGGATCAGAGAGATACTCTTCCACCATGACACGCTTCGCCGCTAGCGCGTCATTATATGCCTGATGCCACCTTTGCCGTAGTTCCTCTTTTGAATTGGGGGTTGAAAAATAATGATTGAAAATAATTATATTATTACTACCCATACTCGCGTTCATGCTCGTATGTCGTATACATTTTATCAATATATTTTTTTATGTACCTACATATTGTAAAAGTTATTGGCAAAAGTTTTATGACCGGCCGCCTGCCAGACGTCATCCCTCCTTGGGCATATAATTGTTGACCAAACGGCTTCAGATGAAGTTGGCCCAGGTCGTTATATGTCTCTTAGTCGTCTTTTACGACATCCACGAGCAAAGTATGGGTTAGTAGTATTCTTAGCCGCTACCACACAGCTATGTATCATTGACAACGTATAAATATCACAACGATCGGTTGAGTAGTTAAGGCGTGAAAACGTAATAAACAAACAAATGACCAAACAATTCCATATTCACATATAAAATTATAAAATTTTAGTTATGTTTTTATTTACACTACCTACGTATTAATTACGAACCGTAACTAACTACACTGTATAAAAACTTGAACTGAAGGCAATACATATCTGAATAAATGAATACGGCATTGATTCACATCATTTTCTGTAAATAATGTTAACTAATGCCGTATTAATTAAATTCATTGTTACAACTATTTATTAAACTACTAGCTTCTGCCCGCGGCTTCGCCTGCGTTAAAGGTTACTTTCCTAAAGTTTTTCATCCCCTATTTTTATTTTACCCCTTAAGTGTAAATCTTTTACGAATTTTTAATGTCATATTTATCATAATCAATAGCCTAAACATTACTTTCAAGCTTTTCGCTTTAAAAATAACTATAATTCCTTACAACTTTTCATCCCCCTTTACAATCCTATTTTGCATTAAAAAGTAGCCTATATCCTTTATCAGGCTCTAGACTATCTGTGTACCAAATTTCATTTAGATCGGTTCAGTAGTTTTGGCGTGAAAGAGCTACAAATAGACAGATATAGTTACTTTCGCATTTATATATTAGTAAGGATAAGGATTAATGCAAGAGCTTTATATTATATTCATACTTTTTAAGGTTTTACTCCTATCTAAGCCTTCCTTTTTATTTATAATATTTTGCATGCAGGAATCTTGTCTTGATAGTCCATAAATCATCATCTCCTACTCTTATCTCAATTACTTGGGGTCGATACAATATGTACTCTTCTTTCATAGTACATATTGTAAAAGTTATTAGCAATAGTTTTATGACCAGCCGTCTGCCAGACGTCAACCCTCCTTGGGAATGTAATTGCTAACCAAACAGCATCAGATGGAGTTGGCCCAGGTCATTATAAGGCTCTTAGTCGTCTTTTACGACATCCACGAGCAAAGTAAGGGTTGGTAGTATTCGTAGCCGCGTATGCAGTCCATAAATAAATAAACAAAAAAAATATATTATAAAACCCGAAGCGAAAAATGATGTCACAAGCGGGATCGAGACATCATTTTTCGCTTCGTAATCGGATTTTATAAATAATTAAGCATATTAAATGCTAAATTTCAGTAATTTAAAAAAATATATTAGTTATTTTTTTTTATGTAATACCGGCAGATACTATATCTATCGCCGATAAATTTAACTGTACAGTGCTGTAGAGAAATTATTTGTAGAAATATAAGACTGTCATTTATGTTACATATAATCTCACCACTGTAACTCCTGTAAGCCAAGACCTACAATGGTCTCTGTAAAAGACGCTGAGGTTTGCCCCTTTAGGAAGTCTCGAGAAGCGCTTTTAATTTCTTGGGACCCGCATCTAATTTAATTAGTAAAGGAAAACAAGAGGAGTTCATAAAATGCCTCCTATGCAAAGCGGGAGACATGAAGCAAAAATTGTCTAATAGCCCAATAGATAGAACGAGGTACTAATAAGTGAAGAGTAGCTGTACAGAACCACGGATATGACAGAGCCTATGGGGCCCATATGTAAGCCAGTAAGTTTGATTACAACAATAGTGACAATAGAAGCGCCTAAAGGCACGGCAATTTTCTCGAGTTACTACAAGGTCCGTATAATATACTACCCCAGACGTGAATTACAGACTATCTAACATAAGATCGCTCTCGTTTTATCAAAGACTGTGAGGATGTGATGAGATGATCCTAGGAGATATAATGATCTGTTTGTTCAAAATCGTAGTTAGTTGTAGAACATTGACAAAATGGTGAAGCTACTAGTTTAAAATAGAATAATTTACCTCTAAAATGGCCCATGACCTGTGAAGAATTGTGCCACGTAGTGATCAAAATCCAGCCATATTTTCACTAAACCGCCTCGAAAAGATGGAAAGAACAGAAGATAACGACTTTTCATTGATGGATCCTACCTTTCCTGCTTTTCGGTCAGGAGCTCTTCGTACACGACGAATTGCAGCGCGAAAAGTCTTGGTAATTTTAATACTGTCGCGTGATAAAAGAAACTCGATGCTCATGTTATCCCTGGTGGAGTAGTACAATGACGCACGCCTTTGTATCTCGAAGTTTACCAGAAGTACATCTAAAAGTACTGGTAAAGTTTCAGTGCTAACTGTTCTGTGTGCTTTACAGAGGAATATCGGTGCTAATCGTTTACTTTGATGTAATTTACGCCATGCCGCGCCTATCGTAGTTCTATTGGCCCAGGCCGGCGCACCATATTATATACGCAATAGATATTTAGCTGTATATATGATTTTAAGCATACTAAAACGTAGGCCCCAGGTGGACGTTAAAATTGTATTAAGAGCATAAAAACTATTCGTCGTTTCATCCACAGTTTTAATATGTTCAATAAATGAGAAGCTTTTTTCTAAAACTAAGCTAAGGTAACAAATTGACTCTTTCCTTTTAACTGCCGCATTGTTTAATCTTATGCGTGGCGTTGACTGCAAATTACTCTTTAATAAAAGATGATAAGTTTTATGAGGAGCAAAAGTTAGTAGATGTTGTGCGCACCATTTAAGCATTAAATTTAGACACGTATCCGCCAATTTTTGCAGTCCGTCTCTAGTGTTAGTTTGTATTAGTTCTTACTAACCGTCTTCCGCGTAGCCAATCAGTGAGCAATTTTGAGGTAGAAGGACGTCAAGAAAATCATCAAACCTAAATTTCACAGATATGGGCTTAACATACACACACACACATATATATATATATATATATATATATATATATATATATATATATATATATATATACATATATATATGTATAATATATATATATATATATAATATATATATATATATAATATATATATATATATATATATATATATAATATATATATATATTTGGGGGACATAGTTCGGAGCGTGCTCGTTCGCGTCCCCTGCCAGTCTAATTAGACTGCTAATCCGGCTCGATATGCGTACCGCAATGCGGGTTAGGGCGTCCCCCGGAGGCGACGCGTACCGACCCGCCCCCGTCGGTACGAACATCGGCAGTTGCAGCGATGGGGGCCGCCCATCACGCCTTGCCCAGTCAGGAGAGTCGAGGAGAGCAGAGTGCCGGGTGGGCACGTGGAATGTAAAAGGTTGTGTGGAAGGTAAGTTGCACGAGCTGATATCCGTCATGGCGGACAAACAGCTAGACGTGCTCTGTGTAACAGAGACCAAGCGAAGCGGCAGCGACGCCTGCGATCTTCCTGGTGGCGGGATGGCTCTGTGGTCTGGTGTACCACAGAGTGATCGAGCCAGCATGGGGGGTAGGAGTGCTGTTGTCCTCTCGCTTGGCCTCAGGTGTGAAGGATTACGGAATGTATGACCCCAGACTTCTTTGGGTCCGTATAAAACTTGGTGTCACCAAGGTATTCATGGTTGTAGCATATGCTCCCGTAGGATCCTCGGTGACATCAGACCTAGAGAAGTTTTGGGACAATGTTAGGGAAGTTCTGGATATTGCAGAAACCAGTGAACGCGTGATTGTATGCGGAGATTTGAACGGATGGGTGGGAACCAAGCCTCACGACTATGAGGACGTACTTGGTCCATTTGGTGATAAGAGAGTGAACGACGCAGGTAGGCTCATAGCGGATGTATGCATGGAGAGAAACCTTATTGTGTCAAACACATTTTTCCAAAATAAGGACATCCATATGTATACATGCAGAAGAAATGAACAGAAAAGTATAATAGATTTAATTTTGGTAGACAGTCGCCTCCGAAGCAAAATATTGGACGCAAGAGCCTACAGGGGCCCCACAGTCGATACGGACCACTATCTCGTTATTGCGAGATTTAGTGGTCTGTTCAGAAAGTGGAGGCACTGGCGAGAGCGTGTCCACTTCGGAGGGCTTGAAAGAATAAAAGTTGAAAGGTTGCAAGAAGAGTGTGTAAGAGAAAAGTATGCAGAGGTTATCCGAGAACCGCTGACGATGGCAAGCCAGCCGCAATCGGACATTGAAGAATGCTGGAGAGTATTGAAAGGGAGTATGGTAGATACAGCGAAAGAAGTATGTGGAAGTTCAAAGAAGCGTAGAAAAACAAATGGTGATGCATGGTGGGAAGCGGAAGTGGCAGCTTCCGTAGAGCAAAAGAAGAAAGCGTGGCTGGACTATGTCTCTTCTTTGAATCTGAATGACAGTATGACTGAACAGAAGAAAGAAATATATCGGCAATGTAAGAATGACACCAAGGCCTTAGTGAAAGAGAAACGTGATAGAGCAAGTATGAGTGCAGAAGATAGGCGGACTAAAAACTTCGAGGGTAACACCAAACTCTTTAGGAGGGAGGTGAAGAATTCTCGGGGTGGTTGGTCAGCCTTCAGAATGAATAAAATAAGGTCTAAAGGTGGAGACATTCTTACACAAACACAAGACGTGTTAAGCCCATGGAGTGAATATTTTGGCGATATGTATGCAGATGCTACGGTTGGCGCCGGTGTTGCATGTGGTTTAGTAGATCAACATTCGACAACGGCGTCCTCCGATGGCATCAGTATGGATGAAGTTGAATGGGCGATAACAAGTTTGAAAAATGGTAAGGCAGCGGGTATTGATATGGTGTCTGCCGAGATGATCAAGCTTGGTGGCTCCTGTGTCTGGGAGGCGTTCCTGTTGCTCCTCAATTTATGTTGGAGCTCGGGAATGGTTCCCGGGGACTGGAATAGCGCAGTTATCGTGCCTTTGTTTAAAAACAAGGGTTCACGTTATGACTGCGCAAATTACAGAGCCATAAGCTTGACCAGTTTGGCAGCAAAAGTGTATGGTAAAATTATTGAAAGGAGAATGAGGATGGTGTCCGATGGTTTACTGTGCGAGACACAAGGAGGTTTCAAGAGTGGAAGGGGATGCATGGATCAAGTGTTCTCTCTGCGCAACATTGTGGAGAAGCATCTGGCTCTAGGTCAGAGGGTTTTCTGCAGTTTTGTGGATCTGGAGAGAGCATTTGACACGGTTGTACGAAAGGAACTTTGGGACATTTTACCGGAGTATGGTATTAACGGTAAACTGCTGCAGGCTGTGCAGTTCAGTTACATGGGCTGTAGAGCTTGTGTGCGCCTGGATGATGGAATGTCGCCTTGGTTTGACGTCAATATCGGCGTTAAGCAGGGGTGCGTTCTGTCAGCCAGGCTGTTTATCATATATCTGGATAAATGTCTCCAAAGGTTGAACGATATGAATGTGGGAGTCCAGATGGGCGACTCAGTGGTCACTGCTCTGCTTTATGCAGATGATGCAGTCCTGCTGGCACAGTCAGCGACTGACCTGCAGACCCTAGTCGACACAATGACAGAAGATTGTAAGAAAAGGGGTCTACGCGTGAATGTGAGCAAAACCAAAATAATGGTGTTTGAAAGAGATGAAACCAGAACAGATGTAAGAGTAACAATAGGTAATGATGTACTAGAGCAAGTGGATGAATTTGTATATCTTGGATGTGGATTTAGCCGAGATGGAAGGTACACCACTGATATAGAGCGAAGAGTGAATGCGGGAAATAAAGTGAACGGAGCGTTGGGGCGACTTCTCGGCAGCCACCACCTCAGCCAGAAGGCACGTGTAGCAATACATAACGCAGTGCTTGTCCCAACATTACTGTATGGAAACGAGAGTTGGGTATGCAGAAAAGAGTATGAAAGTAAAATTAATGCGGTCGAAATGCGATCTCTGCGGAAAATCTGTGGAGTTAGGCTGACCGACTGCATTCGTAACGACGATGTAAGAGAGCGATTAGGTATGAAAGAGAGTATTGGTGTAAAGATGCGGAACTACATTTATTACATGTGGAAAGAATGCCGAACGAACGTCTGGTTAAGAAGATATACAATGCGAAAGTGGAAGGATGTAGGTACCGAGGGAGACCGAGACTAACCTACCTAGACCAGATCGGTCATGTACTGAAGGAAGGTGGAGTCAAGAGTCTCCGAAACCGGCGAGCGTGTATGAAGAGAATTATGAATGTTGAGGAAGCGAGTGAAGTATGCAAAGATAGAGTTCTCTGGCACTCTGTCCTCTTTGCCTACCCTGCAAGGGATATGGCGTGATGATATGTATGTGTATGTATGTATGTGTATGTATGTATATATATATATATATATATATATATAATGTCGTTTTCATTGCATCAAATAAATCGCACCGCAGTCTTAATCATTCAAAATCCTTGAAGATTATTAATACAAGACATAATTATATAATTTGTATAGCGCTTGGAAATCGCAAGCCAGAAATCCAGGTTCTATCATTCGTAACACGTAGCAGTGCGGCCTTTTGTGATATAGAAACGCTTGTTTATACATTTGATTTATTCTCAGATATTTACAGCCGATCGGTTTCATTTAGAATTTTCTTTTTCTTGCAATTGGGGCATCTCTTTAAGTCATACAATTTTTTTTATTTGAGACTCATATTGACGTCTATTGTTCCTTAGAAAATCTTATTTACATACAAAATTTCATCTATATATTTATATTAGAATTCTAGCTGCACCAGCGGCTGCACTCATGTATGATCACGTAGTAGGTTTTTAATTTAGGTAATTATTTTGTTTGATCATTCATGTCATGACCTTAATTAATAATTAATAAAAGTAAAGATTAATAAAATCCACAATAGATGAGTCCCCATTTTTGTTTTCTCAGTAGTGGGTTATATCTGTTAATATCTCATTGTCAATAAATTTTGATTTATTAGTATTTGGAGCTGTAACGCACTAGACGATTGGTGATCGCGTTTAGTTACCGTCATAAAGTGCGGATGAAATTTTCCACACGTTTTGTTTTGTCGCGTCCGATCCACAAGATGCGGGAGTCGCCCGGGCTCGATACAAATTTTGTGGTTAAACTGGCGCGCAAACTCGGTAACAGTCACCGTCTTCAAATATATTTATCTTGAAATAATTAAAGAACTTTTCTCGACAACATTTTAATTCTGCAATAAGCAGTTTATGTTATTCACCGTAATTGTCAGAAGTTAGAATTGGATAAACCCAGTAACGGCGATGACTCGTACGATGATTTTATTTAATTCGGCAATGTTTGTACGTCTTAGTATCATCAACAATATTGAAATCAAGAGTGTTGCTATCTCACAAATGCGTGCGACACTTGCATTGAATGAGCCTTGCATTGCTAGTAAATTAAAGTTAAATTAGTAGCCGCGTCCAGATCCTGGATTGAGGCACTAGAGATTGCGTTGTTTCCGTAATTAATTTATATGATCACGAGGTAAGAATACACTGCTACAATTCACTGCTCCTACCTTACTCATCGGTATTGTAAAAGACCTCTTAAGGCGTCCGTACATTGAACTACTAGGGGCGGTCACTAAATGCAACCACTAATCTCCACTAGACACGGCTATCAATAGCGACTACTAGTAGCTTACTGCCAGCCGTCATTCGCTATCACTACGACTACTAGGCGACGTAATTCCGTTCATTCTGTCAGTATATTCGAATGCATTTTACAAAATGTAATCACTTTTGATTTCCCTATGGTTAATTATTATACTACTAGTTATTATACTATGTTTAAAACTGATCGTGGGATGCAGTGCGAGAAGAAGCCAGTGACTATACTAGGGTTTGTGGTAAAGCTATCCATAAAATACGGCTAAATGTAGGAAAAATCTCGTCCACAAGTTTTGACGGCCACTAAACGCGACCACTAATGAGCTAGTGTGCGGCAACTCTAAAGAACGAAAGCAGATAATATTGCCTGAAATTTAAAAAAAATCTGACCAGGGTAATATAGTAGAAGCACGAACTGGTCACAGATGTAAAGGAATCGGTATCAGTGGTCGGCCCAATGACGACGGGGATGAAACACGGTGGGATATAAAGTCACTCGTCACGCTTTCGTCGCTCCAGACGCATTGAGCTAATATTGGACGAACATTGACTTGACATAAAATAAAAAGAAAAGAAGATGGGGGACATAGTAGGTCGGTTTTTCTATGGACGAAGTTCAAGCCACCATCCACTATGGAAGAAGTTCGAGTCTAGAAGTTCCACGTATTTGAGCTGAGATTGTAATGATGATGAGATCGAAAATTAATAAACACAGAGTAAGAAGATGATTCACCGGCTCTACCTTTTTGTTAAATATCGTAAAACCCGTGGATTATAAGTAATAACATCACTTATAAATCTTGTTCGGGTAAATTTTAAACAAAAAGTAAATTTGCATTACAATCCTAGACCAACTCGTTTGACAAGCATGAATCAATTGCCTCAATTATGCAGATAGTAGAACATATATGATCTGAAGAATAAGAAAAAGAGTAATCACTATTACGTACGTCAAACCATTAAGTGCCTCAGAATATTATAATATCAGTGATTTATTGATATATTTATTCTAATATGAGAGAGCCGGAAGCCCAATTGGGTGGGTTTGAGGTTTATATTGGTAGGCAGCGGCCTAGTTATACCCTTGGTATTGTAAAGATCCATGGGCGGCGGTGACACTTACCATCAGGTGTGTTGCTTGCTCGTTTGCCACCACTAGCAATAAAATTAAAAAAAATGTGTCTGGGGTATCACA
This sequence comes from Lymantria monacha, assembly GCA_905163515.2. Lineage (NCBI taxonomy): Eukaryota > Metazoa > Arthropoda > Insecta > Lepidoptera > Erebidae > Lymantria > Lymantria monacha. The sequence continues at coordinate 49,766,901 of LR991081.1, read as the reverse complement.
AAGATGACAAATTATGAATAAAAATCTACTGTCAACCATGTTGAAGTAGGCCCAGGCAGTAATCATAATCTCATTTTTGCCTCTGATGTTTTAAATTGATGAATATCTTCTGATATCAGATTTCAACTACCAACAGACTTTTTTTTAATTTACTTAGTTCTTTCTGTACGTTGATTTTTGGCAATTTGAACGTACTAACTTCTATTTGCAAACTAATTGGATTAAATATATCATTGCTATCCCTTTGAGCGAAAGCGAAACGGAAAAAAATACGTACATAAAAGGCAATGAATAACCAACATTTTTAGTAATAGAATCACACTGTAGACTGTCTACAGCCGCAGGCCGCAGTCCATTCGCGATAGTACCATATTCTCGCAGAAAATCGACGCCTGAACTGTGGCAATGTGGTGCTGTGCTTCGTTCGGTGTGCGAGGGAGCCGGCAGCACAACTTTCTGTGTGGATTTGGAATTTTCATTGGTAGGTGTCGGCTTAGCTACAGCTAGCTACAGGTGGTATATAGGCTGGTATTGCAAAGGTCCATGGGCGACAGTCACACTTACCAACAAATATGCTGCTGGCTCGTTTTTTTTTTGCCAAGAGCAATAAAAATAAACTTATTTGTACATAGGCCGACTTAATGGTCAGCGCACACTTATCCATATCAATCTAGCAACTTGATTATACTTATATGTACCTACAATAAAATAATTAACACGTCACTAAGTTAACTACGTGTCATATATTAGTAAAGTTGATTTCTCAAGTTACAAGAGCTTTGTCTATTTTATCCGCATATAAAGGAGTAACAAACACGTGACCAAGGCAGTAACCAACATACACATATGATCACACGTGTATTCGTTTCTCTTTAAAGTTCATAATTGTCCATAGTTGTCGTCGTGCTAACCACGAATGTACTCTCCAGTAAGAGATATATTAACATACTACATTGAGACGACGAATAAGCTTAAGACTTTGTTATGAATTACCCTTCATGTAATGAATGTTACAAGCTTTAGTTAGCCGATGAGTCAACCGATTCCCGCAGGAATTAAAGTGGTATGAACACTTTGGACTCTTATTTACCACATTATGAAAATAATTAATTTAAATTTAATTAATATTAACCGCATTCGTAATGACGACGTAAGAGAGCGAGTAGGTATGAAAGAGAGTATTGGTGTAAAGATGCGAAAGGGAATGCTCCGATGGTTCGGACATGTGGAAAGAATGCCGAACGAACGTCTGGTTAAGAAGATATACAATGCGAAAGTGGAAGGATGTAGGTACCGAGGGAGACCGAGACTAACCTACCTAGACCAGATCGGTCAGGTACTGAAGGAAGGTGGAGTCAAGAGTCTCCGAAACCGGCGAGCGTGTATGAAGAGAATTATGAATGTTGAGGAAGCGAGTGAAGTATGCAGAGATAGAGTTCTCTGGCACTCTGTTCTCTCTGCCTACCCTGCAAGGGATATGGCGTGATGATATGTATGTATGTATGAAAATAATCATACCAATATCTCTTTAAATATTTGTGATATTGACAAGAAGCTAAATAATGCGTCTACATAAATATTTACTTCTTATTAATATTCTAACTGATGAGTTAAATAATAAAAAAGTGTTATAATAATAAAATATTGAATTGGGTTAAGAGTATGATGATGATGTATGATGATGATTAAAAAATAATAATAACATCTACAATAACTGTTCAAGATTGGTTTTGAAGTTTTCAAACCGCTTATAATTCTTGCAAAAATGTGAATGTATAAAGATTTATAACTTTAAAGTTACATTTTATTTTTCAATTCTCTCTGTTTATTTCGTAGTACATAGACAATAGATAAATGGATGTTATATTTAAAATTGGAATAAGGTAAATAACAATAGAATAAAAACCTCCAGAAATTTGTATGAAAACCCAGCTAGGTATGCATTAATCTTACAAAGGGTTATTTTTCTTTTTTTTTTATTGCTAATGGTGGCAGACGAGCAAGCAGCACACCTGATGGTAAGTGTCACTGCTGTCCATGGACCTTTGCTATACCAAGGGTATAGCTAGGCCGCTGCCTACCATTATAATCTCCAAACCCACCCAGTTGGGCTTTCGGCTCTCTCGCTCACCGAACGAAGCGCAATAGTACATTGCCATTACTCAGACGTCGATCTTCTGCGAGAGTGTGGTACTACACCGGACGGACCGGCCCGCGACTGCAGACAGAAAACTGTCAACAGCGTGGTCTTATCACAATAAAAATAAAATATTATTATATTTTATCTATGCCTAAAATAATAAAGTCCTCGATGTTGAGTTTTAGCGGGTAAGGAAAAGTGTAATGTGGTACACTTGTATAATATTCAATATCTTAGTGTTTTAACGTGTTATATTAAGTAATTTTTATATAATTTGATGCGCAACTGTGACTTACATACCTACGTTTTCGTTTTCCACCAAAATACCCAAAAATACCTTTAACACAGTGGCCATGGCACTGTTGAAGGCGACGATTTGACATACTGGCGGACATTGACTTTAAATGAAGTTAATTTATAAACCAAGACTTGGCTTAAAAGTCTTAATAACCAAGCCATAAACTCAAAAAAAAAGCGATAAATATAAATAATTTATATTACCTACTGTAAATAAAAAACATACAAATTGTTCCTTCTGTTGGGTACAGGAGGAACAATTTGTATGTTTTTTGTCGTAGCGTGAGAACAGTTACGCCTACTTGTTGTTATACTGACAATTCTACTTGTTCATGATGAGCATAAAAACTAGTTTTTATCACACACAATATACTGACCTTTACATTACAGACATTACATGAATGGTATAATTACCATGGTGCTATCAAAGGACGCATGAATGATACTTTGATGGGGCTTATTAATGTCTTTCAATATGCATTCAGTTTATTATGATCTATTTAGATTACAATCAATTACATCATTATGTATATGCGTTGGTAGAATGTGGGATGGTATGAAACTATTTAAAAATCATTTAAAGCTATTTTATCCGTATGATAATGGGTAAAGAATATCTAAAAACCATCTGAGGGCTGACGTGTCACTGTGAGAAACAGCAACAGTACTAGAAAACTCATGAAATTAACTGCCATTATTAACTCTACCCAACAAGTGTGGCATTACGGCATTATTTCCCCTGGTAAAGTTTATGTCCAACAGTGGATGTATTAATGCTACTAATTTAATGCTAGTAAGATACCAACTCAAAATGTGAATAACTTATGTTTGAAAGTATTTTAAATTATATTTATTAGTAATAAAAGTATTTTAAATTATATTTATTAGTAATTCTATTATCTTATTGTCCAGCTCTGTTTTGGAACAGATTACAATAATTAAAGGCATATCTCCTATAATTTTTTCACATATTTAGTGTTCATTAATTACAATTCTAATTGTTGGCGTGATCCTGGGGCAATAACAACCATAGATAAAATATAGAAATACAGAATATAGTGACCGAGCAATGCCAGGCTGGGTAATTATTAACTTCTAAAATCATCTCGATCATTTGATGCGTCAACATATTAATTGCAAGGGCGTTGATTCCCGACAAACCTTCGCGTGATATTGTGTTGTGAGGAATTATTGGATAAAGTTGACGCATCCCGCAAATAACTGATTAGAACTAAATTGAGCTGGATAAGTACTGGATTAATTCAGTAATCATCTATTGTAAGTTCTTGGTGATCATGTTTTTTAATATTCGTTTTGATTACATATTAAAAAATATGATATAGGCAGCGTCAAAATTTGAACTCTACTTGGAAATGATATTAAAATTTGTGTTTTTGCTACTCGAGGCATTGAAATATTTTGATACATAAAATATGGCCGCATGATTGCAGATTAAATAAAAGTTATGATTTAGTACATCTCACTGTTTTAATAACTTTATTGCCAATATTACAATGAAAAAATCCGCACAAATTTTTTGACTATTATAAGAGTAACGAATGCTTCTTATAAAATATTATACAGCATATTTTTTTATTATTTTGCTTGTTAAAAAAAAAAATAGTGCAGGCTGGCCCTGGCACTAAAGAAATTATCCTTGTATGGCGAGGAACTTTACAAACATGCAATTAATGCAGACAAATTATACCCAGACTCAGAACATCATTTTGCAGATCGCACAAAGTATTGTGCAAAGCCTTGTAGTGTATTGAACAAAAAACTATTTAAATTTTTAAATTAAAATTAGGAACTACATATAAATATATAATATATATTAATAAAAAGTAACGTCGAGGATCGAAAAATATTAATAAAAACCTCGAAGTTACTTTTTATTATTTTTTTATTTGCTTTTGATTAATATTTTTTAAGAATTAAAAAGATCATTCATTTGTGAGCGGAGTATCAACTCCGCTCACAAATGAATAATCTTTTTAATTCTTATATCATCATACTGATAGACATGTGGCTCTCTCGTATTAGAGAGAATTTGACCCATTTTCCCTATTGGGCAGGTTGGTATATCAATCAATCAATCAAATCATTTATTTGCGTTGAATGTATGTACATTGATAGGGTCTTATAAAAATAGTTCGTCCAGATACATTCTGCCCATTGAGCATGCAAATATTAAAAAAATCAATACTAACAGTTAATAAAAAAATTATTCACACAATATTTAAATTACACAAAATAAAAAATTATATATACACAAATGTCATGTTATTTAAGATTAAACAAATGTCACTATTCAATGTTAAATTAAATGTCTTATCATACAATAAATAATTAATATTTAATAATAAAAAATAAAATAAATTCAAAATATGTCATCTAAAAATTCTTTTATAGAATAATAGCATTTGTCCAATAAAAATGTCGTAAGATTTTTCTTAAATGCATAAACAGTTTCAGTCTTTATTGCCTCAGGTATTTTATTATATATAGCAGGTCCCATAAAAAATAGACTCTTTTTGAATAGTGCCGTGTGATAACCAGACGTAGTTAGTAAGCCCTTATATTGGGATCGCAATGCTGTTGATCGAAGTCTTGTTTCCGACATCATATGGAAAAGATGCTTATTGGTCTTTACAAACATGGCGACTTCTAATATATAAATACATGGAAACGAAAGTATTTTAAGGGATTTAAACACTGGTATACAGCTATCTGTATATTTCAGTCCTTGCATGGCTCTAATACACCGCTTTTGTGCTCTGAATACGTTCTCTCTATCGCTACAATTACCCCAAAATATAACCCCAAATCTTAAAAGTGATGAAACCAAACCATGATATGCCATTACCACAGTTTTCGTGTTGACTTTTTTATTTAGGCTATGGAGTGCAAAAGCAGATATGCTCAATTTTTTACAAATTTCATTAGAGTGTGTTTTCCATGTTACCTGACTGTCGATGTTTATTCCGAGAAAACGTGTATCTGTTACTTCAGTAATTGTTTGACCATTATAATTAATGTTTATGGCAGAATTTGTGGGCATACGCTGGTAAAAATGCATAATATTGGTTTGATCTATATTTATGACTAGATTGTTTTTGTTCATCCAATTTATAATATTATTTAAGGTATTATTCACGTCTCTTTCGTAACTTTTTCATCATCATCTGCAAATAATACCATTGGATGAGTGGTTGATCGTGGTAAGTCATTTATGTACAACAAAAATAACAACGGTCCGAGAACACTTCCTTGTTGTACACCATATTCAATCGTTCGACCGTATGAGTAGTAGTCTTGTTCGTTGTTGGTTATAGGGCATACTCTAGATATGACAGTATATTGTTGGCGATCAGTGAGATATGATTTTATGAGTTTTAAGATGTTTCCTCTTAATCCATAAGAGCTTAGCTTATTTAACAGGATGTCATGTCTCACAAAGTCAAAAGCTTTTGATATGTCTGTAAATATAGCGCAAGTAGGGGTTCTTTTGTCCATGTTTATTACTACGTTATTTAGTAGATCATATATAGCCATATTTATGCTTTTGTTTTTTCTAAATCCTTTTTGTCCATCATATAATATATCATATTTAGTTACAAAAGAGTAAATTGCTTCGTATATTACCTTTTCAAATACTTTTGAGAATATAGGAATTAGCGCAATGGGTCTATAATTACTCATTGTTTTCTGACAGTTCTTTTTATGAAGCGGTTTTACTATAGCTGTCTAAGGAACTAAGGCACTAACCTTTGGAAATATACCAGAAGATATACTTAGATTCATTATGTGGCAAAGTGGTAAAGATATTATGTTAGAGACATACTTTACAACAGTTGTTGAAATTCCATCGTAACCGCAGCTTTTTTTATTATTTAATGATTTTAATATTCTAAATATGTCTTGCGGAACTACAGGTGGCATAAACATAGTGTGATTGCTATTGGGAATACTTTTTACCGCAGCAATGCCTACGCTATGATCTATATTTGTCACTTGGTCTATAAAAAAGTCATTAAAACTGTCTGCGATTTCTTTAGGTTCGTTTATTGTAATGCCATTTTTCATAATACTCAAAATTGGTTCTTTTACAGTTTTGTTGTTGTTATTTATTATTTGCCAGGCAGTACGCGTTTTATTTTCAGATATGTTTATTTTATAATTATTCTGGGCTTTTTGAGTCAGTTTTATGATCATTTTTAATCTTTTTGAATACGTTCTAAACGTTGCTTTATTTTCATTTGATGGCATGCGTCTATACTTCCATAGAAGTTGTCTTTGCCTTTTACTACAGGTTCTAATACCACGGGCGATCCATTTAACTTTTTTATTTGGTTTAATTAGTATTTGTTGCCAAGGAAAACACAAGTTGTAAAATAACAGAAAAATTTCTAAAAACTGATCGTATGAATCACTAGGACAGTCCATTCTATAAATGTCAGAAAAAGTCAAACTTTGCAGGCAATTAGAAAACTTCTTTAAGTTATCTTTGCACATGTTGCGTTGTCTTTTCTTCCAGGGTTTAAGCGTGGTGGTTTTTTTTATTGGTATGTGCAATAACTGTGCAGTGTGGTCTGACAGGGCTAGATCAAGTATTTCATATTTACAGTCATGTTTAAAATTATGTGTATAATTATCTATACAACTTTTGCTCATTAGTCTAGTTGGTTCAAATATAATTAGTTTTATTTATATTATATATATATTTTATTTTCTTGTATTATTTATCAATTAGGTATAATATTTTATGGTGGATACGCATTATCCAGAAGACATATGCAGTATAAGAGCGGGGATCTTACACGCTGTATTCGTAGTCTATCACCATACAGATTTAAATACGTACTACTACAGATCCACTAAGATCGTCATGATTTCGAACTTTTCAATCCATGATGATGATTTCAGTGACCTGCTGACTTATATGACTATTACAATAGCAATGCTATGTGTAAGGTAAAACAGATTGCTATGTAATTATTCTCTGTATTTTGCGGTTTCTTGTTGTTCTTGCCCTATATTTAATTAGCAGAAAAACCTTAACAGGTAAAGTCCGATTATCTTAACCAAATACTTAAAGAAACCATTTCATAGATTAGGAAGTGGTTTCTTCAAATTATTTATTAATATTTTTATGGATTTTATTGCTTTTGTGTTTCATTTATAATTGCACGAATATTTCGAATACTTTTCAGAGTTCATACTTACGACAGGTGTCAGTCTATAAAATGTACTCTGTGATACTAAATGTTCCACGTACAACAAATCATTGTTCATCATCATTCATTCATTTCAGCTCATATATGTCCCACTACTGGGCTCGAGCCTCCTCCGTAATGGGAGGGAAGTTACTATACCACGCTGGTCAGACGTGTTGGTATAGGATTTTGTTGCGAGTTTTCCTTCTCTTGCATAGATGTAATATGCGTTTATATCCCTTAGTCGTCTCTTACGATCACCCACGGGTAAGATATGGGGTGGTGAATTGTATTCTTAGTCCGTCACCACACGGAAATCATTGTTATTACAAAGAATTTTATCTACAGTATTAGTTATTGATATCAGTGAAAATAATTTTATTATAAATATGTATATACCTACTCGCGTAAATATTAGAGCTCTTTAAATTATTATTCTTACATACATACATATCATCACGCCATATCCCTTGCAGGGTAGGCAAAGAGAACAGAATGCCCGAGATCTCTATCCTTACATACTTCACTCGTTTCCTCAACATTCATGATTCTCTTCATACACGCTCGCGCACGCACGATTATTATTCTTATTTTGCAGTTATTCGGTTGATATTATATCTATTGTTTAAATATAGCTACAGATGTGGGAATCAGATGTAACATAAATATAATATAGCAACGAAGAACTGAAAAGTAAACTGAGGTAGTCTTTGGATTGCGTTACGCTAAAACTAGTCTGCTTTATATCAATCTGTGCTGATTTATTGCTTGCCAGTATGGGGTGGCGCCACTTAAAATGTGTTCATTCATCTCGAAAGAGCCCAAAGAGCTGTTCTCAAAACTATTAATTTTCTACCGTAAAGGTTGAATGAATTCTTCCGTGTGGTGACGGAGTAATAATACATGTCACCACCCCAAATCATACCCATGAGTGATCGTACGAGACGACTAAGGAATAAAAATCGCATATAACATATATGCAAGAGATGGAAAACTCGAAACAAAACCCTATACCAACACGTCTGACCAATGTGGTATAGTAGGTCAAAATCCCTCCTATTATAGATGAGGCTCGAGCCCAACAGTGGGACATACCATACCTATATGAGCTGTGATGATGATGATGAAGATTGAATTAAACGTGCTTACTGTAGGGCAATGATTCTGTCTACACTGCGAAAACATTCATTACGCTCTCCTAACGTGTGGTGTTTGCTATATAAGGGTATATAACGGTACGCTATAGAAACGGGTTGAGAGCCCTCAGCGCTCACCCACAGTCCGGGTAAAGTTGTCATAGCCATCTGAGGCTAACAACTAAGACATACAAAAAAATAAAAAATAAAAAACGCTATAGAACAGTATGCATTGCGCCAATATTACATGACTACCGCAAAATTATATAATTCTCTAAATAAATGATTAAATTTATGTAGTAAACTAAAATTACCCTGTAAAAAATCTGTTACAGACTATCTAAAAACATTGGGGGGTATCGTGAAACCGATCTTGTAACAAATCTTCAATAAAAATTTCAATTAGTTTTGATTCTCGATTCGTAATACTTCAGTATGTCTTTCTTCTGCATTCACTCACAAATTTTCATACACAGAGAGGCGGACATGTACTATGTAGCGCCCGAGTGCAAACAATAACCTGGCGCCCTCTTGTATCAAAATCGGATGGAATGAAATCGTTGTCGCATGCTTAGTCTCGTTGTTTTGACACAAAACCAAGTAAACGCGATCGGGTTATGAAGTTACAGTGAGCATGGCGACAAAGCAACCAACCCAAACCTGTCAAATAACGCACCCACTACTTTTATTGATGGTTAGGCACTCGCTGCGTACGGTGTGTCCGTTCCGTGTGGAGCGTTACAGTGGAGGCTCTATGTCTCCCGAGCGGCTCTCGGCGCCCCCTAACGCCTGGCGTACGGGTGCACCGCATCCCCTGCGTTATAGGTAAAGCCGCCCTTGCATACACATTCAGTATCCATTTACACTAGTGTTGCATATCGATAGTCTACTATCGATAGACAATCAATTGTCTATCGATAGTTTACGTATAAGCAATAGTATCAATAGTATATCGATTGTATTGTAATACGTCAATACTATCGATACTATCGATAGTATCGATAGCTCTCTACGAGCAATACTATCAATAACAACGATACTATCGATACTATCGATAGTGATTCATTCGATAGTATCAATACTATCGATAGTATCGCTAATACCATTAGTTTTAACTTAAAACTATCGATACTATCGATAGTATCGACTATTTTGGAATATCGATAGCAAGCAACTATTCGATAGTATTGTTTTCTAAAGTTATGTTATGTGGTAAGTCAAGTACTGACATTATTATTAAAGAAATTTATTTAAATTTGCGTCATCATAGAGTAGAACAGGACGACTTTTGACGGGAATTTGAAAACGTCATGTGGTGCTCTTGTATTATATTCGATATCTTAGTGTTTTAACGTGTTATATTAGATAATTTTGATGGCATTTTATGTAATGTGATGTGCGGCAATACTAGGATGTAGTGAATATCATATAAAAATGCTTTACAACGTTTTCGTTTTCCATCAAAATTCCCACAAGATACCATTAACAGTGTGGCCATTGCACTGTTAATGGTACAGTTTGACTTAGACAACGACTGACTTAAAAGACTAAAAACGTGAAAATATTTATAACTTGACACTGGCACCAATAGCTCGTATATGTAGCTGATTGCCAATACATAAGAAGAAGAAGAAGAGTAGAACAAATTTTAGTCAGGTGAATAACATTAAATTTGTGATACTAACAAAGTGAAACAATTATAATAGCAATACTTGCTGCTGTCAATATTTCTTGAGTTACGGTGGGAATGTGGAAGTATTATGTCATATTCTTGGATTATTTAATTTTTCAAGTGTGTTTATCACTATCACACAGTGTTATATTACATTCATTGGTATATACTAAGACAGAGAAAAGTCTTTTCGCAAATAGTCTGTATAAACTTTTAATACAATTTCTTTGGCTGTACTAGTTATATCTGGCTGGTATTGATAACAAATTAAAGTATCATTTAAATAAAGAAAAAATTTAGTAAAATGTTATTTTCCGTCGTCTTTCATTTTATTTTATTTTTGTTAAAATGAGTCAATTCTATGAAGAAATTCGACATATTTTAAAACTTCATTACAAAAAAGATATATGCAACGCAAGCTGTGAAAAAATTGTGACGTTTATGGACCTAATGTGGAGTCAGAGAGAGTAACATAAAGCTGGTTTAAATGTTTTCAATTCGGGAATTTTGATGTCAACGTTGCATCTCGTTTATTTTATTTTCAATTGTATATAATATACAATTGAAAATTGATACTGGATTCAGTTAGATACATATTTCTATATCCCTATAATGTGAAGTTACATATATGTAAGCATATTTTTAATAGAGGCTTCTCGATGGATTACATTGCAATCGAGCGTACAGAGAACTTATGTTTTTCGGACCCTGTTAAATTTATTTCACAAGGTTAATATTGCTAAAAATACAACAAATCTAATGACTAATCATTCTGTGTAATTCTGTGTTTCTGTGTGTGTCGGCCATAATTCTGTGTAGAATTGTAACTCAAAATTCTTGATTATGTTTTTCTTAATTTTGTTTAACCGAAACTATCAAAACTAATAAATACAATAAAAATTTACAGTAATAGACATTCTGAGTTTCATTAGTATACTGATACAAACCATTTTTTTTATTTTATTGCTTATGGTGGCGAACGAGCAAGCAGCAGCACACCTAATGGTAAGTGTTACTGCCGCCCATAGAGCTTGGCAATACCAAGTGTATAGCTTAGCCCGCTGCCTACTAATAAAATCCCCAAACCCACCCAGTTGGGCTGCCGGCTTTCTCGCTCACCGAACGAAGCGCAATAGCACATTGCCATTACTCAGACGTCGATCTTCTGCGAGAGTGTGGTACTACCCCGGACGCAACGGCCCGCGGCTGTTGACAGAAAACTGTCAACAGTGTGGTACAAGTACAAGGTACCACTTACATTCATTCACACTCACATTCTGACCCAATTGTCCAGAAGTCTCGGAGCATTATAATTTTACTCAACTTTCAATGGCTATTGATCTTAACCATTATTAGCTAACTTAGACTTCAAAGTAAGAACGCAAATGCACGTTACTGCTAGAAAAGTCACCACAAAATTCACTGAAAACAAGCAACAGGGACACAACTACGGTATTTATATTTTTAAGCAATACTATTGAAAATTTTCTGGCAATCGATAGCCCGAAATAGTCGATACTATCGATAGTTTTAGGTTAAAACTAATGGTATTAACAATACTATCGATAGTATTGATACTATCGAATGAATCACTATCGATAGTATCGATAGTATCGCCGTTATTAATAGTATTGCTCGTGGAGAGCTATCGATACTATCGATAGTCTCGATAGTATTGATATGTGACGATACTATCAATAGTACTATCGATAGTATGAATACTTTTTGAGGTTAACTATCGATAGTCAAACTATCGATTTTTATGCAACACTGATTTACACACAATATATGTAAATACCCTCGACTTTATATTACTCACGCTATTCTATTTCTTTTTCTATTATATTACATAATTTTGTTTTTGTATTCTTTTTGCTATAATATAATTAAAAAAAAAAACAACCAATCTAAACAAACGTACTTTCATGTTTTTGTTATAGCGGAACACTGTGTCCTAAAACACAGGCACTTAAACCTAGTTTAGGACTCAGCATACTAAGCCTAATTTGTAACCAGAATTCTATTATACAGTTAATATTATGAATTATTGTGGGTTATACAATAAATAATTTTTGCTATTATCTTATAAGACCTTATCTTATATTGTAAGAGAAAGAAACCTCGAAACAAAACCCTATAGCAACACGTTTGGCCAGCGTGGTATAGTATGTCAATTGCTCTTCCATTATGGAGGAGGCTTGACCTCAACATTGGGACATATATGAGCTGAGATGATTATTATCTTATATTACAGTTACTCTGAAGTATTAAATAAAATAGAATTTTTCAAACAGAGTTACAAGGTTTTCATAATGGAAAGCTCTATGGTCTTTTGTTGGAGCCAGACCGCATAGTTGACAGTTTATTAGTCCTATAATACCTACTATAGTTCGAAGAATGATAGGAATTTCGCACTAGATATTTCAAACAGATACCTACAGAATAAGTATAGCAAAATGTTTCACACTAGATATTTCAAACAGATACCTACAGAATAAGTATAGCAAAATGTTTCACACTAGATATTTCAAACAGATACCTACAGAATAAGTATAGCAAAATGTTTCACACTAGATATTTCAAACAGATACCTACAGAATAAGTATAGCAAAATGTTTCACACTAGATATTTCAAATAGATACCTACAGAATAAGTACAGCAAATCTTCGCGTTTTGAGCGGTCCAACGGCAACGCTGTCTATATATTAGCAATCAGCAGTAATGTAGGTACAAGATACATCTGAAATCATCATTCTCCTACTCTTATCCCAATTACTTGGGGTCGATACAATATGTAGGTACTCTTCTTTCATAGCACATATTGTAAAAGTTATTGGCAATAGTTTTATGACCAGCCGCTGGCCTGACGTCAACCCTCCCTTTTTTTTTTTTTTTCTTTTTTTCGCAAGGTGGGACCATGGATGTGGTCGTGCCCCGGCAAATCGGCCCGGGGCGACGGAAGAGGCGGTGCGCAACCCCATGGACCCACCCTGCAAACACCTCTCTTCACCGTGCGAGCGGACCACCGGTACCCGATCTTTGTCTTCGGTGGCCCGCTCGGCGATATACCCTCTCAGGTTCCTCTCTCGTCGACGTCCCGACAGCTTTCGCCGTCGAGGCGTCGCCCTCACGCGGTGGCCTCACGTCGGGTGACCGGACAATTCCCCGGTCCGATCACCCGAAGCCTCGGTTAGGGCGGCATCAGGCGCAGATACTCGCGCATGCGCCGCCCCGGCCGTGGACGGCGGCCCGGGTCACGGGAATCCTCCCGGACTCGTTCCGCCGCCTCCTTCTGCGAGATGACAGCCTCGCAGAAGGCGGCGACCGCGTCCCAATTCCTAACGCTGTCGACCATCGCTTTCACAATAGCCGGCAGCGTCAGGTCGGCACCGATGACAGCGACGAGGTCACGGCGCTGCCCGTCCCAGCCCGAACATACCTCAAGCGTATGTTGCGCCGTGTCCTCGTCGCTACTGCAACGGTGGCAGGACGGAGTCCACTCCCTCCGCACGACCGTGTGCAGGTACTTGCCGAAGCAACCGTGCCCCGACAAGACCTGCACCAACCGAAAGGAGAGCACTCCGTGCCGCCGCTCCATCCACTCCATCAGTACGGGCCGGAGGGCCTTGACGGTAACCACACCGTGTCTAGGCCTCTCCAGCCGCGTAGCCCAATGGGCGATGACTTCTCGGCGGGCGTCCTCGCGCCAGGTGGCTATCTCGTTGAACGATGGGGAGCCACCCTCGTCGCGCATTGTGGTAACCCGCCGGTAGAGGTCGGAGAGCATCGATGTCCCGGCCAATAGGCATGCCGCCTCGGTAGACACCGTGCGGTACCCTCGAATGGCTCTGACCGCCATGGCTCGCTGTGGCCTCCACAGTATAGCCCTGAGCTGGGCGTTCAGAGCCCTCGCCCACACGGGTGCGCCGTACATGGCCATTGATCGGATCACCCCCGCATACAGCCGTCGGCCCTCGAAACTGGGTCCGCCCACGTTCGGCATGAGCCGAGAAAGGGCGGACGCCGCGCCGACCAGCCGGGGAGCAATTTGACGGAAATGCTCCCGGAACCACCATCGCCCGTCGAGCACCAGACCCAAGTACCTCATATGGGCCTGGATACTGATGTGGATGGAGTTGACGACTAACGAGGCGCCGATGGGCAGCCTCACACGGGGTCCATGGAATAAAAGGGCCTCCGTCTTGTTTAGGGCCACCCTGAGCCCCAGCGCCTCGATTCGCCTGACCATCTCCTCGGTGCCGAGAGTGGCCAGGCTCGCGACGTCAACCCTCCCTGGGAATGTAATTGTTGACCAAATGACATCAGATGGAGTTGGTCGTTATAAGGCTCTTAGTCGTCTTTTACGACATCCACGAGCAAAGTAAGGGTTGATAGTATTCATACTTACCACACTCTGAAATACACAAAGCAAAATACTTTTAAATTAAGTGTTCCAAATACTAGATGCAAAGAACTTTCTGGAATAGTGTCTAAAATATTAGATATAAAAAAATTATATAAAATCCTTACTAGTATTATAAATGCAAAAGTAACTCTGTGTCTGTCGCTCTTTCACGCCAAAACTATTGAACCGATCTAAATGAAATTTGGTACAAACATAGTCTAGAGCCTGATAAAAGACAAAGGCTACTTTTTAATACAAAAAAGGGTTGTAAAGGGGGATTAAAAGTTGTAAGAAATTATGGTCATTTTTAAAGCCAGAAGCTTAAAACTTATTTTATAGGCTATTGATTAGATATAAATAAATATGACATTAACATATTGTAAAAAAATACCCTTAAGGGGTAAAATAAAAATAGGGGATGAAAAACTTTAGGAAAGTAACTTTTTACGTGGGCGAAGCCGCGCGCAGAAGCTAGTAGTTATATATATTTTAAATAACAACATTTTTTTAATGAACATATTTTTTTTGCATGTAGGTAAATCACGTAAACATGACACAATATAATAATACTATTTTTAAGGTTTCTATTGAGACTTGAGTAAAAACAGTTTTTAAACTATTTATTACTTATATTTCTTCGATGAGGCATCATGATCATGCCCCCAAATAAGAAAAGTCACACAGGGGCAGTTATTATTGTATTTGTAAAAGATAGTTTTTGTGAGATAAGCATTTAATCTTTTTATATTGGTATCTTTTATTATTTAAGTATTGTAAGTCATCGGCGGCGCTGCTAGTAGATGCTGTGTTTTCGGCACTTGCAACAGAGAAATCATAATTCTCTAAAGACACGTAATAAGATTCATCTTTTGACTTTTTTGTATTGGTCTTAAAACTCCGTTTTTTTTATTTAATTTTACCCACGACGACATGGACATTTAAAATTAATGTCAGCATAGAATCAGTTGTATAATTATTGTCTTAATTGTATTAATTAATGTCACCATAGAATCAGTTGTATATAAGGCGTAAGAATCGTGGGAGACCCAAAAAGAGATGGATGGATTGTGTAAACGAGGATAAGTGTATGAAAGTTGTGAGTGCAGATATGACGGCTGATAGAAGATTGTGGAAGGCAAGAAAATGTTGAGCCGACTCCACTTACGTAGGTACTAAAATACCAAAGAAAAGGTATTTTAATACAAAATACATTTTAAATACTTTTATAGATACAAGACAAAAATACGTATTTTGTATCTGTCTTTCAAATATTTGTATCTTAGATAAGTTACATCTGTGGCAATCATATCATATCAGTTTGAACAGTTACTCTTTCGGATACCTAACCCCACGCTCCAGGATGTCGCTCCCGGTTGATCGTACTTACTGCAGGTGGAATAGAATTAATAGAATTCATAGTTTGATAACCAGCCGCCACAGATAATGCGGTATTAGTCAAAAGGTTGATGCCTTTGTGGGATCAGAACAGCTTGCACGTTAGCTGTAATTTGTTACACCGCCATTTGGTATTTGAACGAGTTCACGACCTTGTTCTGCTAATTACACAAACCTCAAACTTATGCTGTGTATAGTGTACTCACCATAATCACAGCGGTAACAGCACAGAATTACTCTTCTCCACGCAACCATGTACACGTACTTGCCTAATGAATAGTCTACTGTTAAGAACTTCACTAGTTGTAAGAACGGAACCTTGTGTAATCGCCTCCTCTATTTCATCAGCACCAGTCGGAGGGTCTGTACAGCTTGGTTATCGAACGGAGTTCGTACTGCCTATGACGTCTTGCTCCGCCAAAGCGGCCAAACCTCCAGGTGCAATACCTCCTGCCCGTATCACCTACATCCAAAGAAATAGTTCAGTCCACATAAATGACTATTTATATGCCCGTATCACAGTAATAGTCTTTGATTGGGTGAAAAGCGTACTGGTCTAGGTACCAGCTTCTCCTTGTGAACTATTATGCGTTTGGTTCGCAAGCAGAACAGTCAGTCAGACCGAATCTGATATGTTATTCGTATTTGTTTATTGTGTGTTTGTAGTCCTTAGTGAGCAATGCTCGGGTGTCAAAAAAAAACAAACACCAACGGAGTAAAATGACGCCATAGAGAATCAACTTATCAATGATCAACCATATTGGGACACACTAAAATATAGGCGTGTACACATTATACCCTACCCAACCTATATAAATGCTGTATTCATCTAAATAATCACATCATGAAAAATAAATAGGAGGCAGATTATTAAACATGTTTGCATTATTGTAAGAGAAATTTTATAACCCGTATGCCTTGTACATTAATGGCGTCATTGTACATTTTTCCTTTTTCCACACATATACGGCCAACTGTCAGACACATGTATCGCCGATAGGATAGGAGGCAAAATGATTAACCACGTTAATCCGATTGTATAGTTGGGGTAGGATGTCGCCGCCGATACAATTATAACAACATTCATACACACACTTACTCTTTAAATTCATTACATTCATTTACACATTCACTTCACTCATACAGACTAAGAGTCCGCCATCTTATACAACACATTACACGAGAACACCGACACATTCGTACCAAAGATTGTCGGGCTAACGATTGTAGAATCTTATACAATATACAATTATTATAAGATTCGCCTATTTTTATTCCTTTTGTTCCCATCGTGAACATAGGGTATTACTTCAAAATTCTACTCTGCTTACGATCCTTAACCATCTACTACGACCTCAGCAACTGTGGGCGGTGAATTCTTTCAACATCACCATGCATAATTTCGCTAATTATAAATATAACTCAGCATACACGATTTACTTATAATAATTGTAAGGAATGCTTATATACAAATAAAACCACTGTAAACAACATCAGAGGAAATTTATTTAGCAGAATATACTCCCTAAGGCTTTTTAACAGAGAAAAAAATTAACAATCTAAAAAGGAGCCATTAATAAAATATACTACTAATGCCTTATTAAATCTATAGGAATATAAGTGATGCTACAAAAATTTAAAGTACTGTACATTGACCTGACTCGTTTACTACAAGACAATTTGATGTAAAATTATCAAAAGCACACATCGCAAGGAATAAAGCACATATTAAGGTAATAGACGTTCATGATTGAGCACTAATTAGGGTCTGTACTTCGCTATAACCAAACAAATAACGTGTATGCAATTCATTATCTGAGTCAAAACAATGTGCTATAAGATTTATTTTTGTATTTCAGTTAAGAATATGTTACAAAAGTAGTGGCGTTCTATTAAGTTCTATCAAAGCTTCTACCTTAATGTGTCTATCACATAAAAACAAATATCCATTGTAGCATTAGTTCACCTTGTTAGCAGGCTTACTTAAACATTATATATAGGTAAATATGGATTCTGATGTTAACGCGACTATTACACATGTAAAATATATTTCTTTTTACGTATTTCGTTGCGTTAGTATTTAATTTTTACTTTCCCAAAATTAACGAATAGTTTATTTCACATGTATAAGAGGTAATATATTATAAAAATCATATAATGAATACTCAAATAGTTCAGAAAACTTAAAATCTGTTTACCACATTAAAAAATTGCATGCGATGTGTGGCAGTTGATGGATTTAATCCAATGTCTTTAATAATAATGTTAAAACTTCGTCTACGTCCAAATGAATAACAATAATATTAAATATTCACTAAATCTTTATCGTTAGCGATTCAAATAA
The DNA here is from genome assembly GCA_905163515.2 of Lymantria monacha. Taxonomy (NCBI): domain Eukaryota; kingdom Metazoa; phylum Arthropoda; class Insecta; order Lepidoptera; family Erebidae; genus Lymantria; species Lymantria monacha. The sequence goes on along the minus strand of LR991081.1, from coordinate 49,748,295 downwards.
TCGTTACGTAAATATTTGTGTAAGTGATTTTATCCAGTCAGGCTGATCCTTAATCAGGTCAAGACATTAACGATAGGAAATAAGCATTAAATAACATTTCAATCTAATACAGCTGCGATTATTGCCACACGTTCAAATATATATTTCTATAATATTATGCTCAAAGGATTCTTTAGATTTATATACCTACTTCAAATAAGAAAAAAAAAAATATTTTAGGAGTATTTACTTTACTGCATAACACATACATGCACAAATATGCTGTATCAAAAGAATTTCACTTGCGGTATATGGGCGCATTTAATTCAAAAACTAGACGGTGCTGTTGAAATTTGATACAAGAATATATGGAATTTCTTAATATTTTGCAACGCTTTAAGGATGTTCGCGACCGCCAATATGGATTACTCCTATACAATCACACAAAAGCCATGCGTATCACTTATTCGTAGGTACTTCTAAATATATCTTAAGATGTTAACTAGCAGTATAATAGACTATATTATAATCGGTATGTATAATAGACTATCTTGTGATGCTGTAGTAGTCATAAATTTACATACTAATAGTTATGAGAACTCTTTTTAAATAGCTTGAGCTACTTCAATAAAAGATTTAATTATAATTCGAGGCAATAATCTATAAAAATCTAAACAAAATTATTGCTTAAAATAGCAAAAAATATTCAATCATTTTATTTACCGAATTAATTATGGAGTTAGATAATATAAATATAATACAAAAACATATAATAGTGTTAATATTGAATCTTTACATACATGCACATGCATTCTTTAACTTTTCTACTCTAATAATTTTAAAGATTTTCATATTTTTTGTTCTTGGGAGTCACCTAAATGATTTTAATTATAGTTGGAGCTAATCAGTGCTGCTTACAAATATTATTTTTTAAATTCAAAACACTAAATTTTATTTAAATGGTTTCTTTATATAAAAATATATTATCGCTCATATTGAGACTATCAACAGATGTAGATGTTTTGAAATTTATATTGATCGCATAAAATTGGCCCGGATAGTGAGTTATCTAATAAAACCGATCGCGTTCATAAATTTAGCACTTGATCTAATCTAACAGATCCTATCACCAAAATTAATTAATGAACTGCAAGGCTTTTAGGCGACATAGTCAATGGTAATATACTGAATGCTAGCGAGATTTCCTCCACTACTGTGAGGAACGGCCTAATGGTATTCTATGCGCATGTTAAATCTCCAACATAATTCACAATAAGATCAATCACAATAAGACAAGCCATTTAACAAATGGACAAATTAGACGAAATAACATTATTTTTTTTTTTAATTTACATAAGGCATTAAAACAATCCATTATTGACACTCAAGACTACACACAATGTGCAAATATACACATTATTAAATAAAAATAATGATAATGGAAAAACAAACCTGCTGAGAATCGTTAACCTATTCCATCATTCAATTATGAAACATTATATTGTTCAAATTGTAATGCTTAATTTGCATCATCTTCTTCGCAACCCATTTACGTTCCACTATCGGGCGCTCATATCTTCCAGGTAAAGCAAAATGGCCCATTGCGTGACCCTGGGTAGATAACTATGTATATGCTTCTATTTCGAGTATTCCTTTTCTTGCCTACACCCTTTAATCGATTTTTAGTATATCCTCGGGAAGGGTAATGTTACTCTATTACCTGTTCATCTGTCACATCTCTACGGTACCACTCGTAATATAGAAGAGGATCCAATTTTATACAAGCATAGTATTATTAAAGACCACTTGAAAATGTCACTTAGTATGAGTATGTTCCCTTGCCATATTCTTCCAAAGAGAGTACTCTGCCGAAATAAAACACCAAGTACGATCGCCAATTTATCCGTCAAATCGTGGCGATTATTGCATTATCCCATTTGTGATACTTTATGTCCAATACCGGACATCAATAGAATTCATAAATAGGCGTTTTAATTACAAATACGTCTTCCATTTACCTTATCACACTTCACAGATATAGAAATACGATTGCAAGAATTCTAATCAATCTGCTAGTGTGTATAAAATTGATTGAGTGTCAATATTAAACATGTTTTACATATATTTTTTTCTAAGATAATTAAAATAGATTGTAATAAGGCTTCAACGTTTACTGCTTAATGTTAAGCAGGCACTTAAAATAGTTTAAAATCGTTACAAATATTTCAATAATATTACATACACATTTTATATTCAATATCGATACATTGTAACACATTTTGAACATTTAATTAAATATATAACAATAACATTACACAATAATAAAACCGGCAGTTGTAACTACGAATTTATGAAAACTATGATAAAATATAAGATAATCCAATTCAAATAAGAATAATTAAAAACCAAGTTGCTAGCATACGTATTATGTTGTACATAAATATGTTGCTAGGATAAAAAAAACGATAAAAATCAGCCAATAATAGATTACGCTCGTTTCATCGAATTTAATTCGTTTCGTAATCCAGAAAACGAGCATCATATTTTTAAAACAAGTCTGGAGAATTATCATTTATATCAAGCTATCAAGGGCTATCAAGATTAATAGAATATCAAATGATATCCATAATGGATTCTAGTCAAAGTATTTTATTTATATATGATATTAAATTACATTAATATATGATATATTGCACGAACGAACATTTTTATAAAAAAACTGCATTGTTCAAATTAGGATTTTCCATTTCATAAAATACTTTATTTATTACTGAGTCATTAATTCTCTTGCTATATAAAGACAGCCCATCTACTAGTATTAGAGCAGAAATAATGGAATGTTAGCTGCCTAAGCTTCATGATAATTGCCTTGGATGTGTGCGATATTTGTTATCTACATAATTCTGTTGTCCAGTTGTTAATGAAACGGCGACAACGCCTCACATTACCACCTACGTGTCGCCTTTAACTTTCAGGATCTATTTTTCACCCGATGATCTGCAAAAGACAATTAGTAATAAATATATTTATTATTTCTAAATATTCCGTGGAAGAATACAATGTGTGATTACATTTTTCTTTCACATGCTTGAAAAACGACTATGATAAGGAACAGATAAGTAAAAGTAACCATACTCCGTAATCTGTTGAAGTGGGAGACGGGTCTTCAAAAATGCCACGCTTGGTCACAGAGGCGAGTAGTTGACCCGAAATTAATTAAATATTAAGCTGGAGCGGATATCTTTTAACTTTCTTTTTGGAGAAATATGTTTGGAAGCCATATAATGACATACACACTCTCTAGTTTTTACATTACTAAGTACGTACGGGTGAGGTCTTGGAGTATACAGGTGGTTACTGTCACACGATGCTATAGGGTAAAAAAGAATAAAAAATGTATCAAGTAATACTAATTGATAATTTTTTTACTTTTTTCCTCGTTAATTTTTTACGTTTCCTAACATCAACTCAAGAGAAGGACATCTCGATATAAAATACTATAACAATCCGTCTCATCAGCGCGGTATATAGTGGCGGTACATAACTATATATTGTATGTGTGTTATTTGTATTTACCTTAGAGGGATAGAGAAAATAAATAAATTATTATTATAGTAGGTCAATTTTCCTCACATTTTAGAAGACGTTCAAAGCCAGAAATGAGGCATACATGCACTAAGACAATAGAATTTTGACCAAAAGATGAAATTGTTCATAAAATCCGATTGCCATGGATTCCCGTACCACGCTTTTGTTTGTACATTACACAAATAATTGTACCGAGTCCGAATGTGATTTGTGTGAATTAATTGTCAACGACACAAGGATTTATGCCTTAACGGCAACAGTACAAAAATTAGGACGAAGCTAAAATTAATTATTCGTCTAAAAGACTTATTGCTTGTTTTCAGAGGCAGGTGCCACAACAGCGATAAAATGGACTCAAGCATATACCTTGAGCACAATTTGATCCATTACCCTTATACACATCTAGCACGAAATTTTTATTACTTTAAAAGGTGATTATGAACATAGAAATACTTACTGTTGCGTGGCAACACAACTGCGTTACAGTCGGCCACAGTGCAAAGGTGAATGTTATTATGAAACATATACTGAATAGTCAAATGTTTATCGTCACCAACACAAGGATCATAGAAACCCGGCAGCTCGGCCTGTAAATAAAGATAAGTTATTTTTATATCACAATTTCGTAAATAAAAGTTTACAAAATAAAATTGATTTTCTGTTTGTATCCCCAATATAGGATACAGAATTCTCCATATACTATCATTCGACCAACGATCCGACATATGCCTCACTCATAAATTACCAGACGTGCAATCTTCACCAAATCGTCGGTCCATATGTGAAGTCACGCCACATTGAGTCGTCCAATACGAGATCGCTGCTGGCACACATTTATTATAACTCATCGCTGGTAACACATTCTAGTCTTCTTCTTCTTTTTATGTATTGGCAATCAGCTACTTAAATGAGCCATTGTTGCCAGTGTCGAGTTATAATTATCTTCAAGTTTTTAGTGTCTTCAGATTAGTCATTGTCCGTCAGTAAGTCAAATTGTCGCCATCAACAGTGCTATGGCCACACTGTTAATGGTATCTTGTGGGAATTTTGATGGAAAACGAAAACGTTGTAAAGCACTTTTATATGATATTCACTACATCTCAGCAGTTCAGTCACATCACATTACATAAAATACCATAAAAAATATCTAATATAACACGTTATAACACTAAAATATCGAATATAATACAAGAGCACCACATGATGTTTTAGATTCCCGCCAAAAGTCACCACATTCTAGTCATAGGAGTGTGCCCTTAAGTTTCTCGAACGCTGCTCAGTCGAGGTAATTGATTAAAATGAAATCTACGTAACCGGATCAACATAACTGGAATGTTTGTCTTTGAAAAATAATAATCGATAACATATATCATCCATTATAGAAATTTTCCGTGTGGTGACGGCGTAAGAATACAATTCACCACCCTATATCTTACCCGTGGGTGATCGTAAGAGACGACTAAGTGATATATAATGTACATCCCTACTAATATATAAATGTGATATAAATGTGAATGTAAGTTTATTTGTTACGCTTTCACGCTAAAACTACTCAAACGATCATCATGAAACATTGTACACATATTCTTGGAGGTATTAAAAGTAACATAGGATACTTTTTATTAAAAAAAATCAAAATTTTTATATGAAAAATAAAAAAAAAGTTTGTCAAAAAATCTCAAAATCTAGCTTCTTCAACGCCATCTAGCAGTCCAGTAATGAAGTTCCAACCCTGAGTATTGTAATACCGTTGCACTGTATTACTGACGGTCAAAAATAAAAATAGGGGATCAAAAACTTTAGGAAAGTAACCTTTTACGCGGGCGAAGCCGCGGGCAGAAGCTAGTAACATATATGCAAGAAAAGGAAAATTCGAAACAAAACCCTGTACCAACATGTCTGACTAGCATGGTATAGTAGGTCAATATCCCTTCCATTCCTGTGGAGGCCGAGCTCAATAGTGGGACACATATGAGCTGAGACGAGTAGAAATTACTTTATTGTATCACGATAACCAGACGGATCAACATAAGGTTTTGTGATTTTAATAAATAATAACAACTGTTATGAACGTATTATTTTTCTATCAGTTAGACTTTGAGGGCCATGCACTATTACAAAACAAAAATATATTCATAAATACATTTACCATTGCAACACCTATTTATGAATAAATAATTATTTTGCAAGCACTTTAACAATGTTATATACGGGTGATAAGCACCTGATGATGTTCTACTAATATTGAAATCAACATTACTATTGTAATGTTAAAGAATTGGTTCGTTTGTTTTAACATATTAATCTCAGGCACTAATTATTTCAGATGGCTTGTTTATCAAGTCTGACAGATAAAATTAGGAATAGTGTTATAAGAGAGCGCTGCGGGATGAATGAAGAAGTAGTGACAAAGATAAAAAAGGGTATGCTGAGGTGGTTCGGACACGTGGAAAGAATGAGTGAAGAAAGGTTGACTAAACAAGTATACAAAGCGAGTGTGAGTGGGACGATTACAAGGGGAAGACCACGTCGTACTTTCCTGGATCAAATTGAAGATGTGTTAGTGAAAGGTCAGATTAAAAGTACGCGTAATCGCAGAGCATGCATGAAGACTGTGATGAGTGTGAATGAAGCGATGGAGGTATGTCAGGATCGTGGTTTGTGGCAATCCGTAGTCTCTGCCTACCCCTCAGGGAAACAGGCGTGAGGCTATGTATGTATGTATGTATGTTTATCAAGAAATTTATATATCGACGCAAGAAAGCATAAACGGAGTATGCCACAAAATTACTTATTATTTTGAGATGGTTTGCTAAAATTAAACCTCTACGAATACATCGCAGCAAATTACATTCAATTCCCTTCAATAACTTTTGTGTGGTGCATATACAAACAGACAAACATTAAAAATAAATGTTTTGGCTTCTGTTGCTATACATAAAGAGCCCTAATATTAGTTTATCTTCAATTTCTATACTATGCAGACATCGGCATGTTACATTTTTTTAAGTGTATATGACACAATTGATGATTTGCTGTACAGCAGCGGCTACGAATACTACTAACCCTTATTTTTTCCATAGATGTCGTAAAAGAGGACTAACAGTTTTATATCGACCTGAGCCACTCCACCTGATGCCGCCTGATCAATTATTACATTCTCAAGGAGGGATAATGGCAAGACAATGATGATGATGATGATGGCATGAAAGTTTATACATACCTTACTAGCTTCTAGAAGTTCTAATCTAGAGTCTTTGACTAGACATTGCACTGGTATAGTGACATCGATAACCTCGCTATACAAATTGGGTGTTTCCGGTGAAGACGCGTCTCCAACTTGCTCTGTTCCAACTTCATGATTTGTAGAACCTGTGTACGAATATGAAACTATTTTAAGACGCAGTACTCATTAGTGTAGTGGGCTAAGGCTGCGGTCACAGGTATCAGTAGAAACACCACTAGTGAATCTCGAAATAAAACTACTATAGCAAGAGAATGCAAACCTAAAGTAAAAATGCAATACCAACGCGTCTTATCAGCATATGGCAGAAAGTAGCAGAAAGTAATAGAAAGGGATGGGAAATATTTTGAATGAGGTATTTTTTGTACTCGAATCAAAATAAATCCTTTTTAAAATTAAAAAAAAACGCTACGAATTAATTCCAAGTCCTTTTACTTTACAAGGGTTAATTTAACACCACAATAAGAGAGATTTGATCCCAATAAAGCTAAAAAAAATCACCACGAAATTTAGAGATAGGTATTTCTATAAAATTAACGAATAACAAAAGGAAAATCGTTGAAAGATGGTACACTTTTTTTTCATCGATGGTACACTATTTTATATTCTTTTGATGTCGGTTTACTTTTGTTATTATTTATAAAGTTCTAAAGAACTTTCCAGGCATTGATCGTAAGCACAGGTAATTCCCAGTTACCAAGCGATTGTGGCATTTTTTCTTGAGGAGGCCTGTCTATTAGTAAACGTCATTAGATTACCATAATTCAATAATCATAGTCACTAGATTAATCAGAATCATTTATGAGACAACAGTTGAGAACAACTGTTACATTGTATGCGGGTGTTATTACAATTATTTTGTATTGAACAGTTTACCCATGTCGTGTATGCAATAATAATATAATTGGTCTAATCAAAAAAATATATATAATGTATATGACGTGGATACTTAAATATTTTTTAATTAGTAGTAACATTTACTTTGGTCGTCGAAGTCGACCTGATTCTTCACCTGATGCCGTCTGGTCAACAATTACATGCCCAAGGAGTGTTGAGAGCATACAGGCGGTCGGTCATAAAACTAATAGCAATAACTTTTGCTATATGTACAAGTACATATTATGTCGAACCCCAAGTTTATTTTTGGCAATTAATTTTTGAGCTTCCATAATATCACCACCAGCTGCCCAACTACACCAAGTACTACGGAAATAAAACAGTTCATCTACCTAATCCGGTAGATCATAAGAACATGCCGGGCTCCTTGCGCTTGAAAGCCGCGATCAAGGTTTCCCGCAGGAGGTAGCAGTGCCTTAAAATATCTTAATCATATTTTAAAAAATACTTTACCTGAAGGCAACTTGCCATATAGTGCTCGTAATATAACAAGACCCTTCTTCTTTTCCTCGGCAGATTTAATCCTCGAATGCGTTTCTCTCATCAGTTCTACTGTAGCACGAGCTTCTTGTTGCATCTCTTGCAATCTGAATAATTTCGAATTTCCAAATAAGATTGTTATGTCCCTTCTGAATTTAGAAGTAGAATTGGTCTAACCTGCACCATATTGTCATAGGTTTCCATGACCTTTCATTTTACAAGGAGTCTTTTACCTTTCTATTCCTTGTCGCAAGATATGACTAAGGGATCTACCGGAAACCAGGTGTCATTTGATGACTAAGAGGTACACGTGGTTCTTTAATAATATTAATATTACAGTCGTGACGATGCCGTATAGTGGTAAGAATACAAATCTAAGGATGAGTAAGGATACAATACTACAGGTACCTTATCCGCAGGAGTTAAAATTACACAAAGTGTTGACCTGTGTGGAAATCGCACCCAAGGCATTGCCATTATAGATACTGACGTACCATGGCACACATCCTAATTATAATTAAACATTATGAAGTACCTTACCTTTCGTAATTGGCTTCCATTGACCTCTGCCGTTCCCTGTCCTGACGTTCCCTGGCTATAGGATCCAACACGAGTTTCTTTAGAACGAGCCACGAGACTAGAGGTACTACCGTAGCATAGAATACTGGTGAGGGCATGACCTCCTCGCAGAGGTGAATAGGCACTACTATTGTTTGTGATGAATTTGTCCATCTGTAAATCAAAGTTACCTCTTAATACCTCTTTTACATTACGCAACGGAGTGCGGCCCTGTGCCGGTTGCATCCAACGATATACATATAAACTATATTAGTATATATTAATATTTAGTAACATGAAAGAAGAAAGAAAGTTTATTTTGAGAAGTTGGAATATAATAGACTAAACAAAATAAGTTAAAATATAGAGTGAACGTTACAAGAACTTCCAAAAAGAAACAATGCTCCGAATAAACTGCTAGCTTTGATACATTCATTAGCTAATGGATATCCATTTCGACGTTGGCCTTTCCATAAGGAGAACAATAGAGTTGGTGATCGGAATTGGTATTACAACATTCCAGGACAGCACTACGTCCTGGTCCTGGGGGACTTCAACGCCAAATCCACGGCGTGGGGGTCCCCGATGACGGACGATCGCGGGCGGGCGATCGTGGAGTGGGCGGCGTCACTGGACCTCTGTGTCCTAAACATGCCCACAGGGACCCCCCCTCACCGAGACCCTCCAGCCCGACCTCCTTCGTAGGGTGGACGAGGAGCTGTTCCCGCGGCAGTCGGAACACACGCCCCCGGTCATGGCTTCGCCAGATCACGACCGGGAGGCCGACGAGTGTGTTCCGCCCGTGACGGAGTCGGAAGTGGGGGCGGCTGTGGCGAAGATTCGTGCCACCACCACGGCCCCCGGCCCGGACGCAATACCAGTCCGGGTGTTGACGTCGCTCCTCGAGCACTTCGAGCCTCGCCTCAGGCAACTGTTCAACGCCTGTCTGAGGTCTGGACAGTTCCCTGAGTGCTGGAAGGAAGGGAGGTTGGTTCTCCTGCCAAAGCCGGGGCGGCCCCCGGATTCACCGTCGGCCTACACGCCCATTGTGCTTCTGGACGATGTGGGTAAGCTGCTGGAGCGTGTCCTCGCTGCCCGCATCGTCCGGCACCTGGAGGAGGTGGGGCCCGATCTGTCGGACACTCAATTTGGGTTTCGGAGGAGGCGTTCGACCATCGGGGCCCTGCTACGCCTGAGCCAGACGGCCGCGGAGGCTGTCTCCGACAAAGGAGCGCTGTTGGCGGTGTCATTGGACATCGCCAACGCATTCAATAGTCTGCCATTCAGCTGCATCAAGGAGGCGCTCCGATTCCATGGAGTGCCCCCGTACCTCAGGCGGCTGGTGGCAGACTATTTGGAGGGGCGCAGTGTTCTCTACGCGAGCCCCGCAGGGGACATAGTGCGGACGCCCATGTCGTGCGGTGTTCCGCAGGGGTCGGTTCTGGGGCCGACTCTGTGGGACAACGGTTACGACTAGGCGTTGAGAGGGAGTCTCCCCCCGGGCTGAGCGTTATATGTTATGCTGACGACACGCTCGTCACAGCCCGGGGCAGGACACTCGAAGAGGCGGCAAGCCTGGGCACTCTCGGCACCGAGGAGATGGTCAGGCGAATCGAGGCGCTGGGGCTCAGGGTGGCCCTAAACAAGACGGAGGCCCTTTTATTCCATGGGCCCCGTGTGAGGCTGCCCATCGGCGCCTCGTTAGTCGTCAACTCCATCCACATCAGTATCCAGGCCCATATGAGGTACTTGGGTCTGGTGCTCGACGGGCGATGGTGGTTCCGGGAGCATTTCCGTCAAATTGCTCCCCGGCTGGTCGGCGCGGCGTCCGCCCTTTCTCGGCTCATGCCGAACGTGGGCGGACCCAGTTTCGAGGGCCGACGGCTGTATGCGGGGGTGATCCGCTCAATGGCCATGTACGGCGCACCCGTGTGGGCGAGGGCTCTGGACGCCCAGCTCAGGGCTATACTGTGGAGGCCACAGCGAGCCATGGCGGTCAGAGCCATTCGAGGGTACCGCACGGTGTCTACCGAGGCGGCATGCCTATTGGCCGGGACACCCCCTTGGGACCTAGAGGCGGAGATGCTCTCCGACCTCTACCGGCGAGTTACCTCAATGCGCGAAGAGGGTGGCTCCCCATCGTTCAACGAGATAGCCACCTGGCGCGAGGACGCCCACCGAGAAGTCATCGTCCATTGGGCTACGCGGCTGGAGAGGCCTAGACACGGTGTTGTTACCGTCGAGGCCCTCCGGCCCGTACTGATGGAGTGGATGGAGCGGCGGCACGGAGTGCTCTACTTCCGGTTGGTGCAGGTCTTGTCGGGGCACGGTTGCTTCGGCAAGTACCTGCACACGGTCGTGCGGAGGGAGTGGACTCCGTCCTGCCACCATTGCAGTAGCGACGAGGACACGGCGCAACATACGCTCGAGGTATGTTCGGGCTGGGACGGGCAGCGCCGTGACCTCGTCGCTGTCATCGGTGCCGACCTGACGCTGCCGGCTGTCGTGAAAGCGATGGTCGACAGCGTCAGGAATTGGGACGCGGTCGCCGCCTTCTGCGAGGCTGTCATCTCGCAGAAGGAGGCGGCGGAACGAGTCCGGGGGGATTCCCGTGACCCGGGCCGCCGCCAGCGGCCGGGGCGGCGCATGCGCGAGTATCTGCGCCTGATGCCGCCCTAACAGAGGCTTCGGGTGATCGGACCGGGGAATTGTCCGGTCACCCGACGTGAGGCCACCGCGTGAGGGCGACGCCTCGACGGCAAAACCTGTCGGGGCGTCGACGAGAGAGGAACCCGAGAGGGTATACCGCCGGGCGGGCCACCGAAGACAAAGATCGGGTACTGGTGGTCCGCTCGCACGGCGAAGAGAGGTGTTTGCAGGGTGGGTCCATGGGGTTGCGCGTCGCCTCTTCCGTCGCCCCGGGCCGATTTGCCGGGGCGCGACCACATCCATGGTCCGACCTTGCGAAAAAAAAAAAAAAGGACAGCACTACTGCTCACTTCTCTAGTACTCCCTTAGCAAGTTTTCATGACTGTCCCGGGCAAGTAAAGGTTGGCGATTCATTATATTCTTAACCTGTCATGAATAATTTAAGCACATTCTAATATCATCTTCATAATCTTAGCTCATATACGGCCCAATGCTGGTCTCCAGTCTCCTTTACAATGGGAGGGAAATTGACCTACTACACCACGCTGGTCACAGGGGTTGGCTTTGTATATTATATTGAGGCTCTTGCAACGTAAATTACATCCTTTACGGTACTCACAGGTAAGACAGGGGGTTAAGAAAATCTCATACACGCTCTTATCTTTGGGTAAAAACCCTTTCCAAGAATATTAACAAGTCGAAGTTTATTATTAAAAATCTAATTTCGGATGCTGAAAGATTTTCTTTATTCCATAATGTTCACTTCTTTTATTGACTATGGTACCAAAAGAGCAAGCGGCAGACCTGATGGTAAGTGTTACTTCCGCCCATATAAATGGGTCGCTGCCTACTAATGAAAACCCCCAAACCTATCCAGAAAGTTGGGCTTCCGGCTCTCTCACTCACCGAACGAAGCCCAATAGCACATTACCACTGCTCAGACGTCGATTTTGTGCAAGAGTGTGGTGCTACCTCGGACGGACCGTGCCGCGGCTGTCGACAGTAAACTGTCAACAGTGTGATCCTATCACAAAAAACATTTACATCGTATGGATATTAATCGTGTTTATTATGTATTGTAAAAAAATGTATCCTATCCTATGTATCCTTAGGTGAGGGGTAGTGGCGGTGAAAAATTGTCAAAATCATCCTTACGTAAGTAATGAATGGCCTCTTATGCGCAAAATTATAAAGAATATAAATAAAAAAATCATTGATTCATGTTCTTCAGATTAAAATCTGCCACTGGGTAGTAGTGGTGGGTGGTTATATTTTCTTAGGTGGAGTAGTTGGACCCACCTAAGAAAAATATAATCTGTCATTCAGGAACCGCTTTTTCTGCTATTTAGGGTTGCAAGCTTGCACGTACGAGTACACACACACACACACACACGCACGTATACACATACGCACGCACATGTACACATAGACACACACGCACGCACGTACACAAGCACGCACGCACGTACACACACGCACACGCGCACACACAATCGCACGCACACACGCACGCGCACACGTACGCACATACATACGCACAACTTTGTTTTTTACATTTACCGAGTGGTACCATTATAATTTATAATTGCTCATCATTTAGAGCGACGAACCACCTCTGATACAACTTGCTAGAACAGCTTATCGACATATATGACAAGCAAAAATCAGAAAACCTTTGTAATAATCAAATAAAATACTTCCTTTGTTCTTCCCTAATATTAGATTGCCGCTTACTATTTATTGACCGTCTCTAAACATCTTCCCGTGTGGTGAGTAATTAAGAATACAATATGTCACCACCCCATACTTTCCTGAGGAAGTTGAAAAAACAGGCTATTGAATTGCCAGTAGAATAGAAAGCAATACTGTACTGGGCAACTTAAAACGCAATCAGTCAAAAGCGTTCCGATTATGGTACTATAATTCTTAGCCAGGCTCTTACGTAAACGTATAAAGTAGACCCCGGTTAACTTAAAGATGGATTAGAATGAAATGGAATTAAAAATAGTTACAACTTACTTAAGTTTCAGCATAACACCACTAGGAACGCCGAGCATTACAGCCGCAGACACGCTACTGTTTTGCGATACTTTCTTTTCCGCACCATATTCAGCAATCGCGCCGAAAGTGCCGAATCTGAACAAATAAACATTTTTGTTAAGTAATTTTATGGCATGTTTTTTAAGTAATTTTATGGCATGATTAGAAAGATTATTAGATTTTATCATGGATTCCTTTAAAATTATGGCCCATCAGTAAGTCAAACATTTGCCTCCAATATGGTGATAGCCACGCCGTTGTTTTGTTCTGGGTATTTTAATGAGATACAAGAAGATATGTAAAGCACTATTATATTATATGAAACTCACTTTAGCGCTTTCTCTTCATTACATGAATGCCATCAAAATTATTTAATACATATAACATGGAAAATAAATATACTGTAACGAATATTTGTAGGAATATAAAAATACACTTCACATAATATTTTCACATTCCTACCAAATTATATATTTTAGTCTTAAATTTTATTCAATAATGTTTTATAGTTTTTTATTGAATAATTTTGCTAGACTTTTATGTACATAGAGAAAGTGCTAAAGTAAATATGATATAATAGTGGTTTATTCACGTCTGTTAATATACTCAGTACAGAGCTTTGGTCATCAGCACCCAATTAATAATAACGTCTTGACTTACTGACCGACTATTATGATGAATACACAATATGAAGTGTGCCATAATTTATTATGAAAAATGTACAAGACTTGGTATTAATCAGATTGTTAAGTTATTCGGTAACAAGGTATTCGACTAAAAACGCTGTATCGCATGGTTTCGTGACCAAATAAATATTATTAAGAATAAAATAATATATTTTTTTTTAATATAACGCCATAAGATCTAAAAAATAAATACAGATACCTACTTAAGAAATAGTTCATTTTAATATTTATCCTAAACTTTATTAGTTACACTAATTCGATAGTCATTTGTAATTTATCTATTTATGGTCTTTTTTTGTTCACACTGTGGAAACGCATTTACGCGATATCTGCCCCCAGTGACAGACGAGGGGAAGTGTGGGTCTCGGCGGTCACCTGCTCACCGGAGTAACCATTAAAACCACAGCGGCCCCTTCCGTGCTTGTACAGGATGCCGGAGAGGTCATCTACTGACATTTGATTCCCGACACCCCAACGCTTAGCCGTCTGGCCACGCTCTATCATCATTCAAGGCTGTGGGAGGAGTTGCGCATATCGGCGCCTCTTCCTTCCCGCCTGCATGCCGCCGGCAGAGCGAGTCTGTGGACGCAATTGCCTCGCGTCCACGCTCCGCGGCCTCCCTTTTAGAGATGACCTCCTCGGAAAAGGAAGCCATCGACGACCAGCACCTGTCACTGTCGAACATCTTCGAGATGATGGTCGACAACGACAGGTCTCTTCCAATGATGTATTTAAGCGCATGTGGTGACGAGTTAATTTTTTTTAATTACAATGTCGCAAGGCAAATGTTAACAAGTGGTTATGTTCCAAATTCTCATTTCGATAATCAAGATTTTAATAAACTCAATAAGCATTCACTTGAATCTAAAACCGGAGTTTTATAAATTAAGTTGTTGATATACGTCTACAGTAATTTATACAAATATTTGCTTGAATTTAAAATATTCAAATAGAGTATTTTACCCTTAATTTATGAAAAAAAAAACTATTCTATGTAATAATTAAAATTATATAAGAGGGCGTTCAAGTATTACGTAACGCAATTTTTAAAGATTTTTGATCCTCCCTCCCCCACATGTAACGCGTCGTAACGTATGTCTGTACCCCCCTTCCCCTCCCTGAACGTAACGTAACACCCAAGTGACCGTTTATAAACGTGCTTGAGGCAATAAAAAAAGAGATGCCAAACTCGCAATACATACAACTCGTCGGAAATTTCTGCGCACCCGGATGGAATGCGCTTCGCCTCTCGCTTCCCCACGCATCGCCCCGCCGTCGCCTTACTAGTACCGTTGCCAACGCAAGCGCCGATGCACGTGTATTATTCTTGCTTTCGTAATCTTATTCTTATTTATTGTTTCTCTGTTCAGTGAAATATTAATAAACTACCTATTTAGTATTTTATTGTAAGATGGGTAGGACTATACATAGTGCAGAGCGGAATTTAGTGCTCAAAGTAATTCAATTCGTTGAAAATGAGAAAAAACACGGCTCCTTCATTATCCCGGTTGAACAAGCAACAAAAAGGGCGTGTGCAGCAACTGGTTTATCTAAAACGATGATAATGAAAATAAAACGTGAAGCGAAAACATTACAAACTTTATCAGAAACAGCGAGTAAGGCAAATGTTCAAAAATTCCAGAATAGTTTCGCCACTTTCTCCTGCTCTTTAATGAAAATAAAACGTGAAGCGAAAACATTACAAACTTTATCAGAAACAGCGAGTAAGGCAAATGTTCAAAAATTCCAGAATAGTTTCGCCACTTTCTCCTGCTCTTTACTTTTTCTGTGTATTGTTTTTTTTTTACTCTATATAGTACATATTGATGTAAAAGTTGTATAAAAGTGTAAAATAAAATAGATACATATAAATAAAATATTTTTTAATTTTACATCTGGTATTTTATTCCAACATCTCAATTTTTTTTGCTATCTCTCTAGTTTTTATGACGTCATTAAGCCAGGTTCACAAATATTTCCGACGGGCTGTATGTATGTTGTTTATTCATCATCTAAAAAATAAAAATTTGGGTGTCAACTTAGGAAATTTTAATTCCCTAGTTTTTTATTTAATAAAAAAAACAATGCTACGTAACGTGTTGTTTGAACCCCCCTCCCGACTATGTAATGATTTGTAACATTTAACAAGACCCCCCTCCCCCCAAATTGCGTTACGTAATACTTGAACGGCCCCTAAACTATAATAAGAAATTAATTTATTATTTTAAATGTAAAAGTTATACATTATGCTACTATGCATCAAATTGCAAAACTTGTATTAAAACATTTTTTCGTGAATTTCGAAAATAATTTCACTAGCTGGCAGTGCTCTCAAGAATTACCAAACTATTATTTGAAGTCTAGATAAAATGCAATAATTATCTTTTAACTACAAAAATCTTTGAGAAATTAACAACAATTTTAAAAACTTTTGTTAATTAAATATATACTATTTTCAATAGGGATGATAAAAAAGGTTAATAAACAGATTTACATTTTTTTTCCTAAGTGGATCTAACGGTAAATTAAGAACATGATATAATTATAATTTGCAATGACAGAGCTTTTAAATTACGCATTATCATTATTTTCCTTATAGTTAACAGAAATAAGGGGACGTACTCATACCATCCCCTCCCCATCCCTTTAAAGTTTTACGTAGTATTGACAAGTATATTTTTTAATGAAATCGCAGGCAAAAAGTAAAACAAATGAAAGCAATTTCACTCATATTCGTCTTTATAAAGATCTTTATATAGTAATATAATAACGCGGTGTTTGTTGCATAAGACTGCTTGCATGCTTATAATTAACTGTACCACCAAATGTGAGTTTAAGAAGCACTAAACAGTGTGTGCCATATTCAAAGATAGGCCGAAAAGCGCGCAATTTCTCTAAGCTAAATCGACGACGTAACAAAAATCTAAGACACCCATACCCCGCTTCTGTGACCGAGGGTAGTATTTTTAAAGACCTCCCTCCACTTCTTAAACGGGTCACGTAGTATGGGTACATTTCCTAAGCAGGAGTGAAATTCAAATATATTTCATATATAAGTCATATGCATTAGATTGCAAGTTATATAATTCATTCTTCGCGCTTAATATCTTTCATAATTTATAAACAAAATTTCGTTTTATCTAAGTCGGCATTAGAATTTAATATTTCGCGATCGGTAGTCCCATACTTATGTTACTGAATAAATAAATCAGTTCATTACGGTTAATTATTATTATATTTTATTAATCTATCGCGGGTTCTTTACAGTAACTATTGTGAATATAAGAGGATACATTTTGTAGCAGTAATGCTGACGCATAATTCCAAGTATGGTTTCATAGACTTCATTGTAAAACTAATATGATTATAAAAAACTCATACTTCATAGTAGATATGAAGGATTGAGTGTAATATACACATAATGTTCTTTGTATTATAGAATAAATCTTATATAGTATTAAAAACATTTCTTGTAAATTCGTTATAAGACATACCTCACATTCTTGGGCAGTTACCGTTTGTACACGTTTGTCATAGTTTTCAACTAACATAAAAGATCTACCTATTTTAATTGATATTTTGTACTTATTAACATGTACAATAAAGATATTAACTTCTTGCCTTTCATAATTTTTGCAGTTTTACAAGGTTTGCAACAGATACATGTAATATAAGTTCTCCTAATGTATAGTATTACATTTTAGTATATCTTGGACTTATCATTTTTCTCTGCACTTAGTTAAATAACCCAACGAACATTAATACTAAGAACTACTCAATTATTTGGCTGGTACCATTCATATAATATATACATTCTTTCATTATCGGATGTAAGCGTCATAATGGAGGACGACAAAACAAAGTGTAATCACCCAGTCCTTTCTTTTGGGTGTTATAAAGATGACTGAACTACGTAAGCAAATTCAAAAGAAATAATCTTAAAACCTTTATGAGAAGTTTGTGGATCGACGAAAGAAAAGTTACCCTGCACCTCATAGTCCGCGCAGCTAGAAAATAATCTGTTTTGTGTTCAACAGATTACTATCTGTTTTTTTTTTTGTTTTTTTTTTTGGGACTAATCCCACCACACATTCCCACCATTGTAACTCCTGTAAGCCAGGATCCACAATGGTCACTATAAATGACACCGAGGTTTGACCCTCAGGCAGTCCCGGGAAATGATTTTAATTGTCTTGGAACCCGCAACAAATTTAATTAGAAAAGTTAAAGAGGAGGAGTTGGAAAAGAGTGATTCCACTTCTCTCCCAGGCAAAGCGGGAGACAGAAAGCAATATTGACTAGTTAGCCAATAAGTAAAGGGTTGTACAGCTACGATAAGCGCAGCAGTACGGCACCAAGGATACGGGATAACTTAACGGGGCCTATATGTGAGCCTTAAGATTGGTTGCAGTAGTAGGTATGGCAGAAACGCCTAAACGCACGGAAATTTTCTCGAGTTGCTACAAGATCCGTGTAGTATACTACTCCAGATGTTACTTGCAAACTGTCTACTGTCTGTCGTATTACTATCTGTTGTTACTATTAGTGAAAAACTGTATTTAGAAAGCTATTTAAATTTATATTGCCTCCTACAATCTAGTGGCCATATCTAATCATACGCCCGTGTGGTTACGCGATAAAGAATGCAATGTATCACCACCTATTAATTTAATCCGGGATTCATAAAACCGGCTAATTAATCACCAGTTGGATATACAAAGCATTCTATTAAGAAACTTATAGCCGAAACAACTCCGCTGGCAAGATTATGATAATATACCACCTTCACGTAATCTATATCCAGCAGTAGATATCGACGCCTGATAGATTAACTGATGGATAAACCATTTTAAAGATTATTAAGAAACCACCATTCTCCCACTATTATCCCAATTTCTTGGGGTCGATACAATATGTACTCTTCTTTCATAGTACATATTGTAAAAGTTAAGGGCAATAGTTTTATGACCGACCACCTACCAGACGTCAACCCTCCTTGGGAATGTAATTATTGACCAAACGGCATCAGATGGAGTTGGCCCAGGTCGTTATAAGGCTCTTAGTCGTCTTTTATACCATCCACGAGCAAAGTCAAGGTTGGTAGTATTCGTAGCCGCTACTACGAAGCATTATTTAGAAATAAAATCGCTAAATAGTTGGACAACTGCGTAGCATCATTAAACAATATTGCTGTAAAGAATCACATTTATCTCATTCGCAATAGTACAACAGAGATCGCTACTTAAAATGTTCGCAATGAATTTTCTATACAAACCTTGTATCCACTAAGTATATGGGTTCATTTAGAGGGTTTAAATTAATGGGTGTAATTATGACAATAATGATAGGTTAACTATATCGCCAATTTAATGCATCTCTTAAGATTTTGGTGACATCTATTGGGTAAATATGAATATCTATTTCTAAACTTAATATTAGCAAAGTGTAGTACGATATCTCCTTCTTGTCAGCTCACAAACATCCCACTGTGAAGGACGGAACTCCTCCATATGAATTAATTAACTTAACTACACCACACTGGCCAGGCAGGTTGAGTTTTTTTTTTTTTTTATATCTGATGTACCTACTGCTGTTACTTAGTCTTAGTCGACTTTAACGATTACTCTTAGTCGATTTTTACTATTTCCACAAGAAAGTAACGACGTCACCATTATATACTTAATATGTCATAACAATCACGTCGGATATCTAGTAAAAAAACCCGGTATCTAGATAAGAATAATTACTAAACTTTCTTATTAGTACATCATCATTATACTACTCTTAACTCAATTACTTACGAGTCGATTCGCAATATATACTTTTCTTCAATCGAACATATTGCTAAAGTTTTAACATAGTTTTATGATCGGCCTCCTACATTCTTGAGAACGTAAGTGTAGACCAGAGTGCATCAAATAGAATTGGCCCAAGTCTATATAAATCTTTTAGTCCTTTACAACACCTACAAGCAATGTAAAGCTTTACAGTATTCGTAGCCTATCCCACACAGCCAGCCATATTAGTAATCAAATTATTTGTAGTACAGAGAACGTAATTTTATAACTGCAATTAACTTACTTCAAAGCAAGCCTCAGTTTCATGTCATGCTGTGGCAGTTTTCTCATAATGTTAAAAGATATGAATGAATGTGGGTTGCCAATTTGAATCGCGGTGTTGCTATGGTACTTCTCAGAGTCGCGAACGTATATAGTAGTCATTGAAGACCCTCCTTGACCCCCCGCTCTGTACGTTAAGTATCCCACTGAATGGGCGTCAAGTTGTAGCGCCATAGCTGAAATAAATAATACATTACTAAACATTTTATTTGTTTTTGGTATAATCTCAAGAACTATTATAGAAATGTTGCTTGTTCCACAGGATCCCTATTAAATTAAAACTTATCCTCAATCTATATACTCAAGGCGATAAAATAAATTATATTAAATTAGTAGTGATGCACCACACTGTTGACAATTTCCTGTCTACAACCATAGGCCGGTCCGTCTGTGATAGTTCCAACTTTTACAGAAAATCGACGTCTGAGAAGTGGCAATATACTGTTGTGCTTCGTTCAGTGAGTGAAAGCTGGAAGCCAGTACTATCTGGGTAGGTTTTAGTTGGTAGTTGTACTCTTGGCATTGCAAAGGTCTAGAAATGGTATTAACACTTACAAACAGGTTAGTTGCTGGCGTTTTGCCACCGTAAACATTGGTAGTACTTATGTAACTAATGGCAAGGATTCTATGAAAGTGAACTTACTTGATATCAGACTTGGTGATATTCCCCTAGGAGTAAACTGCAGCACAGTTCCACAGTTCAAAAACATGAGTCGTGATAGTGTTCGAAATATCTTAAAACCAAGGAGAGGTCCATTTCCAATACCGCACTCAACTTCAGTCCAACCTTTTTCAGAACTTAGATGCCTATTACAAACATTTACAGAACCAGTACCTGAAATGAGATATCAATGTTTGGTAAAACCTAATTTATAGAATAATAGCTTACTGTGGTGTATTTAGGTATAGTGAAAAGTGCGATTATAAGTACTATGTAACATGTTAGTGTAGAGAAGATCTTTTCCAATTACCCCACCTCCCACTAACATGTCACATAGTACTTATAATCACACTTTTCACTATACCTAAATACACCACACTTACATAATAAATTTCTCTGATGTTCTCTCTGCCTACCCTGCAAGGGATATGGCGTGATGATTTGTATGTATGTACATAATAGATTTCGACTATGGCTGAAAAAGAGCTTTTTATTTATAGTCATCAACATGATCATCCTGCTCTTATTCCAATTATTTGGAATCGACGCAATATATACTCAACTTACATCATACATATTGCATAAGTTATTGGCAATAGTTTTATGAGCGACCACCTGCCTAACGACCACCTGCCTGTGACGATGGTCGATAAAAGTTTTTAGTCATCTTTTACGACATCCACGAGCGAAGTATGGGTTGTTAGTATTCGAAAAGAAGAAGAATGCGCTGATCCTGCCAGAGCTACGGGTAGACTAACCAGGAATCAGTATGTGTCCATGAAGACATAAGTACTTAAAAGCTAAATGAATGGCTAGAGGACACAGCAGGATTTGGGGCTCCACACTGGACTTCCAATACCCCAAATTTTTTATGGAAGAGAGTCATAAACTATATTGGCTCGTATATAGACTGTAAAAAAGAAATTACCTATTCCATTTTGTGTTGATATATTGCCTGAGAGTGTCATTGTATTCCTTAATGTTATTGGTGCATCAATGGACTGTTGTATAGTCATTCCAGATACTTCTATATTTGGTATAATAGTAGTGTCTTCCCTGTAATAAATAAATAACTTATAACACTAATAAATATTTTATTCTGACTGTATTACTAAAATGAGTGATGAGGATATTACATTTAGCAATTTTTAATAATAACATAATAAAAATTACTTAACAAAAACTATATTATATTTCTGGTTAATAAAAACATAAAATATAAAGAAAATTAAAAATATATAAAAAACAACTTATAATCAATTAATATTCTAATCACTACGTACATAATAAACTAAGTAAAAATAAAAATAACTTGGAAATAAGCAACACTCACAAAATTTCATACTCATCATAATATTTCATAAACATATCAGTTGCATTAATAGACAATGTAATTGTCCCACGAGGGTTAGCACTTTGCTGTAATCTCCGCTCTTCTCTCTCGCGTTTTAACCTGTAATGTAATCAACAATTCCTTAATTAACTCTTTAAACAATAATCTTACACAACCATGTGTAGCTATCAAGGGGACTTTAATTAGAAATAATGTATAATATATTAGAACAAAAGCTAAAATTTTATACCTAGCCAAAAACAGGTAATGTAAATTCCAAGTTTTAATTATTTTGTTAGTGACAACCATAAATATTCATTACAACGTTTGCAATTATTAGTCTAATCTGTAATATTTAATTGTTGTCAAGGAAATTATCA
This sequence comes from Lymantria monacha, assembly GCA_905163515.2. Lineage (NCBI taxonomy): Eukaryota > Metazoa > Arthropoda > Insecta > Lepidoptera > Erebidae > Lymantria > Lymantria monacha. Next base: position 49,725,681 of record LR991081.1, on the reverse strand, counting down.
TCATTCTCAAATATTTATACTGTCTGCCAGAATAGTCAATGTGATGATAGCCAATGAAATGACTGAATAAGAAATTAAAAACTAGTAATGTTGAGTATATGTGCAAGTACATATAAATGTATATAAATACTACTACATTATTTTATTGTATAAACATTAATGACGTAATGTAAAATAGCACATATTAACCCCTCACTGGACAACGTTTGACATAAAAAAAATGTGCTCAACGCGCTTTTGGGACACAGGTTTGACCCAATTAAACCCTCTACAATTAGCAATTGTTTTTAGGACTTTTTTTTAAATCAACCAATCAAAACTTAACACAATCGAAGAGCATATACGATTGACTTTCATGAACTATTTGCACGGGGCACTCGAGAGTGCCGCATAGTTCAACGTGTGAGAAGTTGTTGATTGTTGATACCAAAATTCAGAACTAGCATTAAAAGTTGTATATGAATTAAATATACTATGAAACCCGCTGATCTTTATAAATCTGCAGGCTAGGTGCATGACAACTGAGTTTTCGTGAAAACAAGTTATCTAATTTTACATAAATAGTTTGCAACTGTGATCAAGGGGTTTATCTGAAACTAAATCATTGCAAAAATTATTTAATAGTAAACTACACTATCCCTGAGAATTATAATATCCATCCTGAAAATATAAGAAGATATGCCAATTGTATTTAAATAATGAAACCATGCATAAATAAATTACTGCAAAATCTACTATTACGCAAAACATTGAATTTCATACCTTTCATATTCATCTCTAATTTCTTTGGGAGTGCGAGTGCGAAAAATAACTTCCCATCCTTCTACCTCAAGCCCACGTTTACCTAAAATCAATTAAAAAATAGTAGTACGAAAATTTGTGTATACCATTACATTGTGTAATATACAAAGTTCATATATTTATAGTTTGTCTAAGTGAATGTTTACAATTTCTAACAGCTTTTCTATAACACAAATAACTATTAAATAAGTCAATAGGGAACCTCATAATAAGCAGTAGCTGCTTTGTGTGCATTATCAAAATGACGAAGTAGCATTTATAAGTTTTCTATAGTGGTTTAAGTATATAAATATTTTTTTTTCAGCACCTGTTTTTCTTTTCTAATTAAATTTGTTGCGGGTTCCAAGACAGTTAAAAGCGTTTCCCGCACTACCCGAGGGTCAAACTTCAATGTCTTATATGGAAACCATTGTGGATCCTGGCTTACAGGAGTTACAGGGGTGGGAATGTGTGGTGGGATTAGACACTCACTATTAAAGGTTCTAGTTACTAAGATATAAAACGGACAACATTACTAACCTAAAGTATCATAAATAGCCCTCTTATGATCGTCGGACAAAACTTCATATGCCTCTTTAACTTTATTGAATATTTGTTCTGCCCATTTCTTTTTACTTGGATCTGTACTGTGTTTGTCTGGATGAAACATACGTGAAAATCGGCGATATGCACTGTTTATTTCTTCTGGAGGGGCCTGTGAGAAACATAAAAAGTAGTGAAGAATAAAAAAATAATAGATGTCAAAAACCTGAAAAGTAGCACCATACTTAGTATTTTTTTTAAATATAATGAGGTTTTGTGTTTCAATAATAACTCATATATTATTAACCCTGTTCACATCTGTAATATATATAAATATTTTTTGCAATTTAAAAATAAATGTAGAATTAAATTTAAAAAAAGACATTTGCTTAGTACAGGTCAGCCTATCACTACAAGAGTACAAGTATTAGATAGTATTAAAAAAAATATCATAATAAGAAACCTATCTGTGATTGCTAAGAACCTCTGAGCTTCATTTGAATTGAATGCCCGTAAGGGACAAATTGCAATCCAGACAGCCAGGTTATGAACACAAGATAATATACTTTTATAAAAATACACACAATTTCAAGGGGTAACCTATCATACATACTATTAAGTAGATATTACTTTATAATTTTACGAAACATCACCAAAGATGTCGGTAGTTTGTATAAAAACAATAGACTAATACTGTTGGTTATACAATATAAATGGAATTCCTACATTAGAATAAGACTACCTACAAAGTAACTTATAAAATATTTCATAATTCTTATCAGATTTAAAAATAAGCAGCAAGTCTAACTTATCTGAGCAGAATAAAATAAAATAATTATTATTTGCAATATAGTATGGTAAAATACAAAAGAAAATGCCGTCCGGAAAATAGGAGCAATGTTCCTAACCTACAAAGTATTAGACAATCTGGAAGATTTCAAAATGAAAACATAAAAATGTTACATTAATAAGACGTGTGAGATTATTAATTTTTATATTGCTTGACTAAAATTTCGATTTGTAGTTATATAATATTAATAAATAATCATGGAGAGGGCATTATATCGGACTTTTGGCGGGAATCTAAAACGTCATGTTGTGCTCTTGTATTATATTCGATATCTTAGTGTTTTAACGTGCTATATTAGATAATTTTTATGGTGTTTTATGTAATATGATGTGACAGAACAGCTGGGATGTAGTGAATATCATATAAAAGTGCTTTACAACGTTTTCGTTGTCCATCAAAATTCCTACAACATACCATTAACAGTGTCACCATAGCAGTGTTGATGGCGACAATTCGACTGACTGACAGACAATGACTAACTTGAAGAGATTAAGAACGTGAAGATAATTATAACTCGACACTGGCAAAAATGGCTCGTATAAGTAGCTGATTGCCAATACATAAAAAGAAGAAGAAGAAGAATCATGGAGAGTTCATACAAATATATTTTATATATTTACCGTTTTCGAAACATTCAGTAACTGGTAATAGTTTTCTTCAAGCAGAATATTATCCCCTTCTTCATCCATTTTTCTAATAAATAAATAATTTTCAAATTAAAATTTTGATATATACAGTTCACCAAGACAAATTGTACAGTAAGTTTGATTGAACCGCTGCAATGACATTAATAGGTCGAATCAACTTATTATTATCTATGGTACATACATACATACATATCATCACGCCATATCCCTTGCAGGGTAGGCAGAGAGAACAGAGTGCCAGAGAACTCTATCTCTGCATACTTCACTCGCTTCCTCAACATTCATAATTCTCTTCATACACGCTCGCCGGTTTCGGAGACTCTTGACTCCACCTTCCTTCAGTACATGACCGATCTGGTCTAGGTAGGTTAGTCTCGGTCTCCCTCGGTACCTACATCCTTCCACCAATGCGAAAGCATTGTATATCTTCTTAACCAGACGTTCGTTCGGCATTCTTTCCACATGTCCGAACCATCGGAGCATTCCCTTTCGCATCTTTACACCAATACTCTCTTTCATACCTACTCGCTCTCTTACGTCGTCGTTACGAATGCGGTCGGTCAGCCTCACTCCACTGATTTTCCACAGAGATCGCATTTCGACCGCATTAATTTTACTTTCATACTCTTTTCTGCATACCCAACTCTCGCTTCCATACAGTAATGTTGGGACAAGCACTGCGTAGTGCGTTATGTATTGCTGCACGTGCCTTCTGGCTGAGGTGGTGGCTGCCGAGAAGTTGCCCCAACGCTCCGTTCACTCTATTTCCCGCATTCACTCTATTATCTATGGTAAGATTGCGAAAACCGGTAGACATTGTTCACAGACTCGAAATAAAAGGAAATATTTATTTAAAATGCCCACTACTGATATGAAAACAGATAAAAGCTATAATTCACTATTGGCAAATATGCTAGAAGCACAAGCAATAAATCATGGTCGTCGTGGATTGAGTATTACATAAAATATTTCACGGAATAAGTAATTAGATAGGATTAAACCTTAAGTTATGAACTATACATAATATTTAGTTAATGCGTATTTGTTAACTATTATAAAGCTTGCTTAGATATAATTACATGACAGTAGCATACGTGACAGACAGCATGAAGTTTTGGTTGTACTTAATGTGATCATACCCAATATAACATACCTCATCTATAGTCTTAATATGTACACTCTGGTGGAATACTAAACTTATAACTTACTTTCCAGGCAATAAGATTAGTTCCTTTTTTAGGGGTCTATCTCCAATAGCGAACGGGGATAGGTTAACATATATGTAAATGAATAGAAAGCTTAATATTCCACAAGTATAATACTTAATAAGAATGCCTAATATTGAAAGTTAACCACTCTCACTCGTTCTCTCCCTTCTTTCGCTCCATGGCACCGTGCGTGATGCGACGTTTGCTCTATCTCACTCTGTCTTGATCTTTCTTACTCGCTTGCTCCCTACTCCCGCTCCATGGCTATGTGCCACATGCTATGTTTGCCCTTTCTCAGTCTCTTTCAATCGGTCTCAATCACTTTCTTACTCTTTTTGTTTAAAAACGACCCACATTTTCGTGTCACGTTTCATCAGTAAAATTTTTTCCCTCATGAGCGCAAAGAAGTTTCACTTCAAAAATCAGGAAATGATTGGTTGTTTGAATTATTTACCGAAGCCGATAAATAATCCTATAGAAAAATAATACTTTGAAAACTAATTATTAGCCGTTAGAAAAACTACGCGAGCTCTCACAAAGCTCAGCTTTTTGCTAGTTATATTATTGAAAATCACAGGCATAAGGCATTATTTCTATTTGTTCCATGGAAGTAATAAGTACTCTGTACAACAGGAATGAGCTGTTGTCGCAAAATTGAAGCCGAGCGAGAGCTCAGAACTGTACCTTTTATCCCTCTCTGGCGATGGTGGCCATATTGAAATATGATTTAAGGACAATAATTATAAAAAATATTTGTAATCTGACGACAGCAGATCATTGCTTTAGATGGATTTTAATCGAAGATGCTAATTATAAACTTGCCCTTTGTGGCACTATACATTTCCTGTTTTTGCTTGCTTTTCACACTCGCGTCATATAGGTAGGTACTTATCTACTGGTCCTTGTGGGACACGGCATGCAGCTGGACTGAGATAAAATTACGATAAGGTGGTGTGTGGTATATTTAATTAAGAAAAAACAGTTGAGTTTACATTTAAGTTTAATTCTAAATCAAACATTGCTAAATAAGACAGTCTTGTGAAGTTTCTGCCGCAAACCCAGCTTATTCCTTATATGTTTCATTGATTCTAATTTTGCATTGAGTTAAACGTAAATTGAGATATAAATTCGCTAATGCCTTCATCAATAGAATATCATGTGGATCTTCAAATATAGATTGAGGAGGATGTGCTGATTCTAACGATGTATGTAGTTTGCTATAAAATTCTCGGACGACATACCTACATGATAATTTTATTTTTGTTTACGTTTTTTAACGATTGATTTAATAATGTAATAAACAGTGTTCTATGGTGTTGTGATCCAATAACACCACACAGTTTGAACCAGAAATTTTGTGAATCATCTCATTCACGATATATCCAGCAATATAAAAAATAATGTTCACTTTAAAATCTGAAACGCAAGCGTTATCTACGAGATCTAACAAATCATCTATTGATGTCGATCATGTCGACTGATCTTTATTACATTTTTCCACAATAGCTTTCTTTTTGTTCCTAAATTTTCTAAAGAACTTAATGTTAGGGACATTAAGATCTTTAGGAAATTTGAAATCTAAACAAAGTTATTTTCATAAAAAAGTAAAAAAATACATAGGTATTTAAGTTATTTGTTCTTAAACTAGGATTGAATAGTCATACATGGTCACCGTAATTCTTCACTGACAAATTATGTTATTATTATTATTTACGATTTCATGTGGGGTTGTCAGGTCAGGTGTCCGTATTTCATACATATAAAAGAAAACCTATACCCCAATCGCAAAATGTTTGCGTTAATAAGGTTTTACACTTAGCAACAAATAATATTGCTTTAATATGTCGGTAATAAATTATTATTTATATTTAAAAACATTTTAGAAGTAAATGTTTTTACTTCATTACATTACATCAATCGCATATTTTTCTACCAACAAGGAAAGGATGGAAATCAACTTAACTCTGGCAATTCTAAGTCCACTGCTGGGGGGGCACAGTTAAAACATTACTTATTTTTACTGATCGTCGCGCCGCCTACAGATTGTTTGTACAAACATAGCTGCCATTTTGTTGTAATTGTCAAAAGTTTGACAACTGAGAATTGTTATTTTTTGTTCCTAGCGTATGTACTTATTGTCAATAATCTATTTTCGGTTATTAATGTTCTTTCTGGAAATTATCTCAATTTTCATTATTAAGTTTATACTATTGCCGTTTCGTTAACAGCTGATATGTTATTTTTATATTTCAGGGTAGGTTTCATAGTAAAGAAAAATCCTATATAATTACATACACACAATATGTAGATACGTAGGTATATATGTATATTACTTCAACTTTAGTTCACCGCCTTAGCTCTAGGTAGCAGCACTTTCCATACATGCATATTTTACCATCGAGTTGCCACTCTTTTTCAGTTAATATAATTTTACTCTTTGGTCCACTGTTAGAACGGGACACAGGGTACCAGCGTTCGGAACCGTACGATAATTATCGTACATGTGGGATAATTTCGTAACTACGTACGATGTACGATGGTACACGGCTATCGTACGCAGATTGTACGATAATGTCCACTATGATGCAAAATTCGATAATTAAACTGATAGCCAATGGTCCAATGACAATTACAGTTTTTTTACTGTCAGCGCCATCTATTGGCTCATGTTTTTCTTAGGAGTATCAGCATATTAGGAACACATGTTGCTGCTTCATGGCGCAGGCGCAATCTTTTCATTGTTTGCTACTGTCTTCCAATCAGCGATCGATATCGATCTCGTGGTTCGATGTGGTGGAGAAGGGTGGAGTGTTGTTATTGTCTTTTCGAATTAGACCGTTAAAATTTTTCGCGGGGTGAGTAAAATTCGAGATTCAAGAGAATTCATTCCAAGGGAGCAATATTTCGGTGGTATATCAAATATAAGTATTGTTTTCACTTCGTAAATTCTGTAGAATGAAAAATGAATTCTTTAACCGAAGATGAAGATTTACACGCGACACCCCTGAGAAAAATTGCGAAAGTTAGCAACAAACACCGCCTTCCTTCCTTCCTTATTTTATATATAAAACATTCATTTAGCTTTTTGTTAAACACTTCCCTAATTTTTTGACAATGGAGATTGTTAATTCGAAGCCATACAAAAAAAAAAAAAAAAAAACCTTGAAGCATTTGCTACATATTATTGTCACGTTTTTTTTCGGCAATTTTTCATGAATCATAGCCATTTTTTGATGGATACGATAATTTTGATCCATATACTATAATTTTACGGCCCTGGTACGATAGCTGCCTGGCTTCAGGCTGTGAACACTGCAGGGTACACTGGTTGCCTTCTCACTCGGCTTCATTTTTATTTTGCGCGCAACAAGACTCTTACTACCTTAGCATAAGGTCTTATTTTTTTTATTTTTGCTGCAAGATGCACAGATAGAGCTCATTCCTGTTGTACAGAGTACTTATTACTTCCATGATTTGTTCATACTGTATTGAAATTTATTTGCATGTGTTGCCACGAAGTTAGCTACTCTTGCCAGTTATTTAATTGACACAATCATAGAGCTCTTTTTACAATTTTTTACAATTTTTAACCTGTGAAGTGTAAATTGAATCTTTAGCTGTATTCGAATAAAAATATATAATTTTTAACTCAAATGTAACATTTTTTTTATAAATAAAATAATGTTTTAGTTGTAGTGAAACAATATAGACTTTCATTTAAATATGTGTATAATTTTATCGAATGATTTAAACTGATGGCATTTGTTTAAGGTAAGTAATGTTGTTTTGTGTCGATAACTTAATTGTTTTAACCGTCTATCTATCATAACTGTAAAAATGTAGTTCTGTTTTGATTCGTTGCCTAGCTGAATGTTGTAAATTACTAATAAAATTACCAGTTCCATAAGTACCGTAAAGGCTTATAAGGCAACCGAAATGTGTAGGTGGATGCTGTTTTCGGTCTACGTTTAGTAAAACGATTACAGCAACCATTCAATAAAAGAGTATTTGATATTAGGTGTAAATTTAAATGTTATGTATTCATTAAAATAATATGTAATCCATATTATTCACATGGTATATTAGAGATGCACCAATAACTACTTTATGCTACATATCAGGCTTTCCCCTGCTATATGCATAAATTACGTACATACATAGTTTGTGTGAAAGTATCGTAATAATAAATTAATTCATAATAAATTAAGAAACTTTACATTGATTATGTTTTTAATAAGGTTCTTAGTTTATGGTTTTTTAGGTTTGCCTTTATGTTCATAATAGTTCTTTTTTAATTCTTTCATTAGTTTAATTATCTTCTTCATAACAGAATATAGTACAAAATATAAAACAAATTCTTAAATACACTTTTAAAGAGATATCTGAACCCGAACCTGAACTGGGTAATCTTGTATTTTAAATATAACGGGCAAAAATTTAAATAGAAAAATAATCTCTTAAAGCTATGTGTGTTTATATCTAGTTTGTCATAAATTTATTATATCTATTTAATAGCATTATAGTTTTGCTTTAGCATTTTGTATAGACTTATTCTAGTCTCTTAACAAGTCTATTCTTGCCTTGCTTAATCCTATTGGGTTGACATCTTTCGTAAATGCAATTCTTGAGTAAAGACCATCCTATTCAATTTAAATAAAATTATCATCGAAATATCAAGTGAATTGTTGTTAGGATTGAGTTAATATTTATCTTATTAGTTACTAAATGTTTTCTACTTTAGAATATCTTCTAGGTAACTAGTCTTTTCAAAGACATTTAGCCTTTGTGTAGGGTATCTTCAAAATTAATTTCATTTAAAATCCATCCAACCACTAGGAAATGAAGTATTAGAAACTTCCATTAACTTTCACATATGCCTTAATGAAGTTGTAATGTTAATTATGAAATAAACCTACAAATATGGATTAGAAATTTTAATATGAGCAATGACCACAAGGAAACAGTGTAAAACTGTTATACTCCCAAACTATAGACATCTTTCAAACATAAATTGAATTTAAATATATAAATATTACTTGTCATTCAAACAGCAATCAATTATTTTTTATTATTTATAGTTATTTGTAAAATGCCACATAAAGTAATTAGAAAGTAGGACTCAACTTAAATTTCATCACTAACAATCATCTTTAATTATTATAACTTTCATAATACTGTTTTGCAAATAATCCATAGAATACTACCAATATAAGTTTTTATTAATAGTTATAGCTGATGAGTTTGTTTCCTAACATAGAAATATATGGTCTATGGATTTATATAAATCTTTTAGATGATAATAATTGATCCCATTTGTTTTGTTTAAAAAGATTATATACATTAAAAAACATTATGTTTGAAGTCTAAGCAAGCCAAACAATTGGTCATAAATAATAAGCAATCTCATCATTCTCCTACTCTTACTTGGGTTCAATACAATATCTACTCTTCTTTCATAGTACACATTGTAAAAGTTATTGGTAATAGTTTTATGACCGACGACTGGCTGCCTGCCAGATGTCCATCCTCCTTGGGTATGTAATTGTTGACCAAATGGCATCAGATAAGAGTTGGCCCAGGTTGTTATAATGCTCTTAGTCGTCTTTTATGACATCCACAAGCTAAATAAGGGCTGCTAGTATTCATAGCCGCTAACACACAGCAAAAAAGCAATCTGTCAAAATATAATCTAATACAATGTGAGGCAATTGAGAAATTTAGATTATCTGAAATCACAGATATTATCAGCCATTTTGATCTCTTTATTATAGTTGGTTTTTAGAGTTTAAGTATTTTATAGTATTAAATTGTAAATTCTGTTTTGCCCTTTCATATTTTATTGCAAATTTTTACCTTGATGCTATGATATGCTGTGTTACATAATACTAGATTATGAACTGAATATTGATTTTTACATAATATACACAAATAGAAAGTATTTTGTAGTCAAATTAGAACTATTTAAAATTTAATTAAAATCATTTTTGTCATTTTTGTATATTACAACTTAGAGAATTGTTATTATCAGTTGAATTATGGTTATAATATAAAAGAATGTCATCAATTTACATTTATTTAGAGCAGACATTTATAAAAATAAATAAATAAATGAAACAAATAAATAAAAAAACATACTTAAGGTATTTACTTGAGGTATTGAGTAAAAATAAATAAATACCTCAAACTTAGCAGTGTGGTATCCATTTGAATCTTCAACTGAATATGTTGTTAATTGAAATTCCATTCAAGAGTCCTCATAGCTTATATTCAGAGACCATTAGTTGACATACTTAGCTGTATAATGTATATATAACTAGCACTGTACTTAGTAGATGGATAGATACTTGACTGTATATATGAACTAAGACGGTACTTAGTAGATAAATCTAATAGTGGTAGGACCATGCTGTGGACAGTTCTCAGTCTAGAGCCGCGGACCGGTTCATCCGGGGTAGTACCACACTCTCGCAGAAGATCAATCTCTGAGTAATAGCAATGTGCTATTGCACTTCGTTCTGTGAGTGTGAGTGTACGAAGCCCACTTAGGTGGGTTTGGGGTTTGTATTGGTAGGCAGGAGTCTAGCTATACCCTTGGTATTGCAAAGGTCCATGGGCGACAGTGACACCTACCATCAAGTGTGCTGTCTGCTCGTTTGCCACCATAAGCAATAAAAAAAAATGAAATAGGTTTGCATACATCAACGATGTTAAACAGCAAAATGGGGTTGTGTTATACCTATCCATGAATATAAATGTAAGCTTAACCCTTTCCACTCCAATGTCGAGTGTCACTCGACACTGATTTTGTTCCACTAGCTCAACTGTCGAGTGATACTCAACATGGTGTAATACCTCTTTTTGCGGAAAATTTTAAAACAGGAGGGATTTTTGTTACTAAAATGTTTGAATCACGAATGAATGAAACTAAACTGTAATTACTCATAAAATAAAGTTTATTAAATAAGAAAAATTCGTTTTTTTTTACAAAATACACAAAAAACACTAAAAGTAAAAAAACGTAATTTTAGCGTGGAGCTGGTGGAATAAAAACAAAAACAGCCTTGGAGTGGAAAGTGTTAAATTAAAGTAGATATAAATAAATTTAACAATTAAAATATATCAAACTAAATAAATAATTAATAACTTTTTACCCTATGACATATATTATAATATCAATAAAATAGTAAGAATTGAATTCAAACTCAACCATTATCTGTATTTTCATTATCTTTTTCTTTTATATTATTTGAATCTATATGTATATTTGTGAATAAGATGATTTATCAATGGATAAGATTAGACTGATCTTATTTTTAATAAATCAACCAGTATTGGAGATAACATAATGTCTTTGTATATTTAAATATCACAATGTCATCACAGTGTTTCTGTTTATGATAAGCTTTATTATTTAATAGCATAGAAACTGCTGTGTTATCTATATCACAAAAGGGAATGAAAAGTTAAGTTTATGCATATATTGTGCTTAATAAAATAATGCAGCCAGGTATGTCATGATTCTCAAAAGTATACTTTATCGTAAAATATAATGTAAAAAGTATTATAGCTATTTGTATTTTTTGATAATAGCATAGTATTATAGCTATTTGTGGTCAGACCACTCTGTTGATCGTCTCTGTCTACTTGCCGCAGGCCGGTTCATCTGGGATAGTACCACACTCTCGCAGAAGATCGATGTCTGAGTAAAGTAGAGTGGCAATGTGCTATTGCACTTCGTTCGGTAAGCGAGAAAGCCAGAAGCCCGACTGGGTGGATTCGGGGTTTATATTGGTAGGCAGCGGCGGCAGTGACACTTAAGATCAGGTGTGTTGCTTGCTCCTTTGTCACCACAAACAATAAAAAAAAGTGATTATGACCTTCTAGTAAGGGTTTTATATATTACTATAAGATAATATAGATCAGGCTTTATAAGCAATCTGCTACTGTAGTATTTTTAGTTACAATACAGGTGATAGATGCATACAAAGTCAAGGTCCCAATTGACATGATGACTTAGTATGTAAAACGTATGAGTCCATTATTTCAAACTTCTAATAGAACAATGCAGGAATTTTTCATACATACCAACAATAATTGAATATTTTCACAACTAGTAGCTGCACGAATTCCTATTTGCAATATTTTTTATTCAGGTTTGATCCACTCTTGTTGCAATATATCTTATTTTATTGTACAGTGGTGTAAGAATACATAATGTAAAATTTTTCATACATATCAACAAAAATTTAAAATTTTCACAACTAGTAGCTGCACAAATTCCTATTTGCAATATTTTTTATTCAGGCTTGATCCACTCTTGTTGCAATATATCTTATTTGCTGTACAGTGGTGCAAGAATACATAATGTAAAATTTTTCATACATACCAACAATAATTGAATATTTTCACAACTAGTAGCTGCACGAATTCCTATTTGCAATATTTTTTTTTCAGGCTTGATCCACTCTTGTTGCAATATATCTTATTTGCTGTACAGTGGTGCAAGAATACATAATGTAAAATTTTTCATACATACCAACAAAAATTGAATTTTTTCCACAACTAGTAGCTGCACGAATTCCTAATTGCAATATTTTTTATTCAGGCTTGATCCACTCTTGTTGCAATATATCTTATTTGCTGTACAGTGGGGCAAGAATACATAATGTATAATTTCGGCTGTCTCCTAGCGCTAACTTCTCGTTTCATAGATATGGCATTATCAATATCCTTTTTGGACATACATACTGCTACTATTACACAAAAAAAAAGTAGGCATAGTTCTTTTCCACATATTCTTTGGGTATTATTTACATACATATCATCACGCCATATCCCTTGCAGGGTAGGCAGAGAAATTGTGTGTTATTTGCTTGTACAATTTAGGTGTTTTATAAGATATCTGCGAAAGAGGAAGGATTAATCTTCGTCACTGCACAAAGGATTCTGTGTGGTGATAGAGTAAGAATACATTTCACCACCTCCTTTATCTTACCTGTGGGTAATCGTAAGATACGACTAAGACATATAAAATGCGTTTAACATCTAAGCAAGAGAAGGAAAACTTGAAATTAAACCCTAAATCAACACATCGGATCAGTGTGATATAGTAGGTCAATTTCCCTCCCATTATGGGGGAGGCTCGAGCCCAATAGTGAGACATATATTAGCTGAGATAAACAGTTATTTTTATTATTATATAATTTCTTTCTTCTTCTTTCATTCTTTTTTTGTATATATATACAGATTAGTAATGTCATGTGCAATGTGTATTCGCATTCATCTGGCGATAGCAACATTTTATACAACAATAGATATATGTACTTGTTATTATTTTTTTTTTTTTATTCTTCCTCATTTCACACTCACAGCAGATACACTTTGTGTTTGTTATTTTTATTTTATAATCTTCCTAATTATGTACTTCTTTTTGTATTAGAATTGATTTGATGGCATTCAGCTACAATGCGAAAGTATGTACAATGTGCTTCTCTGTTGATTGGCCATTGTTGATTTAGTGTTGCCCTATTTACATTAAGCAACAAACGAGTAAAACAATTGTGTTTGTAGATTTAGCCGTTTTTTGTAGTGTAACACTGTACTGTCGTTAATTGTGTTATCATGTATGTAAAAGTGAGAGTGTATTTTTTTAACTATACTTTTTTTATTTTATGCATATTATTATTATTTTTTTTTCTTGTTTTTTATTTCTAATGCGCCACCACTTTGGTGGAATTGATGTCTGATGTCGGGAAAAAAAACAAAAAAAAAGGACATTGCTGAAAATTAGCGTTGTGGTGTAACATTGACATCACAACAAATGCTGAGCAATTATCCTTTTTCTGCCGCAGCTGAGACGTTCACTCGATGTAATTTCATTTATTGTAAGGTTTATTTTTGTATTTTATTGTATTACGCATTCGTAACGACGACGTAAGAGAGCGAGTAGGTATGAAAGAGAGTATTGGTGTAAAGATGCGAAAGGGCATGCTCCGATGGTTCGGACATGTGGAAAGAATGCCGAACGAACATCTGGTTAAGAAGATATACAATGCGAAAGTGGAAGGATGTAGGTACCGAGGGAGACCGAGATTAACCTACCTAGACAAGAGTGGAGTCAAGAGTCTCCGAAACCGGCGAGCATGTATGAAGAGAATTATGAATGTTGAGGAAGCGAGTGAAGTATGCAGAGATAGAGTTCTCTGGCACTCTGTTCTCTCTAGCTACTCTGCAAGGGATATGGCGTGATGGTATGTATGTATGTAATAAAACATAATACATACATACATTACAATATAATATGATGTAGTCTTTACCTTAAATATAAATTTAAAGACTTTCGACAAGAACCTATGTATTTACAACTTAACAAAATCTACATTATAATAAGTATGTAGGTACTTATATATATACCTACCTTTAAAAAGAATAAAATAAAAAAATAAATTAAAACTTATAAAACCCCTGACACAAAAACCTAAGTTCAAGTTAATAATAATAACATAATAAATAATAATAGTAACATAATAAATAATTAGGAGCGGTCCCCCAACGCGAAGTATTTTATTAGAATTATTAATACGTACTTAGGTACTTTAAGATTGAGTTTCTTTTTTATTTTTTACTTTTTAAAGGGAACTTAGGTTTTTGTGTCGGGGGTTCTTTTTTTTTTTAAATATAATTTTTATTTATATTATAATAAATATATATTTTATTTATTTACAAAACATTCACGGACCGTAAAGAAGACGTTCGCGGGCCGCGTGTTGCCGACCACTGGTCTAAAAGCTCGTTTTCATTAGTTGTTATAGTGTTTGCCAAATAGCATGGCAAAAGAGGTCATTTGGCGACCTTCACCACGATATCATCAAATCCAAGTAATTTATCGCTAATTCTACCGCTTTCCATACAAACTGTCTTATCGTTGAGATATCGTGGTACCAGTCGACTAGACAGTACAGGGGTTACAAACATTTCTGTCTGCGTGTAATGTTTAGAATTTTAATTAAGAAATTATGAGACATCACTACATTATGTGATGTCTCAAAATTTTTGAATCAAAAACAGACAGATGCGGCGTGGGACTGTATTTTATAATTAAACTAATTACGTCGCCTATATCTGTCTGTTCGCGATTAACTTAAAAACGACTTCTACGATTTTTATATGGTTTTCACTAATGAATATGATGATTCATGAGGAAGGTTTAACACGTTCCTTGCTGGACATAACCCTCGTTTGTGTTTTCATGGCCGTAACACCGAGTGGCAAAACACGGCGGTTGTATATCCATACAAATGTGGGCAAAACTTATAATATGTAACGCTACACTAGTGCGGTTTACCGGGCGTCACTTATCGTATTTCTAGATCGATAAATTATTACTACTACGTTATTATTACTACATATTTAAATACTTATATACGGGTTGAGAGGTCTCAGCGCTCACCCACAGTCCGGGTAAAGTTGTCATAGCCATCTGAGGCTAACAACTAAGACACACAAAAAAAAAAAGTACTTATATAATTCGTAATGACAGGTAAATAAAGATTCTACCTATGTCATATCTACAAGTAGGTACGGCGTATTTTATTGTAAAATGAAATCGATGTTATTGTAATAAAAGAAAGCATCACATATTTCTAAAAAATACATTGCATTTCATAAACATTAATCCTTTGTTGTTTAGTTTCTGAAGATATTTAGTTTATAATACCTGTAAGAATAAAGGACGCGGTGTGCTTTGTACACGCCGCATGCTTTAATCGTTTTCATTGCTCTTATGCGGGGTACGGGACATTTACTGTTTAAGCATATTATAGGGACAACGGCATGAATCTTATTGGTTGTGTTTGTTACACCAATGAATTTCATTGGTTGTTAGGCCGCGTGCAGGGAATACCCGCATGCCATATATCGACCGAGATATAGATAGCCACTTACATTAGTCGATAGCCCATATTCGGGGACTCCCCGCCTGCTGTATAACGATTGAATTAACGACCAATGAAAATGAGCCTTAAGGCATACATATCGACCTTTCCGTAAAGTTACATTTGCATAATCATAACTTTAGAGAAGAGCTATTTAAAATTTTTCAAACACAAAATCAGCAATATATTTTTCTTAATTGTTTTATATAAGATTGATTCATTTCCTAATATTAGTTTCCTGTCATATTCATTTATCATAATAGCAAAGAAGCACTTTTAGTGATATGTATTTATTTATCAAGAGTTCTGTCTGCGAACACTGTACTCGATAGAGACGTTCGTTCTGTGCTATTTCATTAATTAAAACGCTTGCGTTTGCTATTATTTTGTTATGTTCCTTTATATGTTGGTCTGTGCGGCGTACATTTCATTAGCACATGCACACGAATTTTACAAAATACCAACTTACACAAAAAGAAAAAAAAATCATTGTACATTTTTTGTAGATCTGTTATGCAATTTCGACAATTTTATTTGAGAAATGGCTGATCTAGGATTCATATTTAACTTCATCTTAGCCCATATATATCTCGCTGTTGATCTCGGGCCTCCTCCATAATGGAAAGGTAATTTACCTACTATACCACGCTGGTCAGAGAATGCCGAACGAACGTCTGGTTGAGAAGATATACAATGCGAAAGTGGAAGGATGTAGGTACCGGGGGAGACCGAGACTGACCCACCTAGACCAGATTGGTCACGTACTGAAGGAAGGTGGAGTCGAGAGTCTCCGAAACCGGCGAGCGTGTATGAAGAGAATTATGAATATTGAGGAAGCGAGTGAAGTATGCAAGGATAGAGTTCTCTGGCGCTCTGTTCTCTCTGCCTACCCTGCAAGAGATATGGCGTGATGATATGTATGTATGTACATTACGCGACATGAAATGTCATGTGTGATGTTTGAAGTGATGGTAAAATGTAATATTACTCGGCACGAAATGTAATGCCATATCATATCACTTCGCGAAGTACTGTTTCGCGCATGTCTAGTCTCGTACGATCACCCACGTGTAAGGGTGGTGAATTGTATTCTTACTCCGTCACCACACGGAAAATTTAACTTTTCACATCCTTATATACTAGAGCTAATAAAAGTTACCAGAACTTTAAGAAATCTGCAATAATCCATTCATTGCGTATTACTTGAAGAATAACAATTGAAGACTTGTTGTATTGGTGTTGTGTTGAAAAAATAAAGCGATTCGCAAATTTTCATAACTATATTTTAATGTAGATATGTATGTTTCGTTACACTGTCTCGCTCATGGTTCTATTAGGATCGATGGAAATTTGGCATATTATACTACACTGTGAGACGGTGTTGGCTTAGATATTTTTAGGTTTCTTGCCAGGATATCTATCACATATATCTACAGAATATCTGCGTGAATGAACTCGTTCACTTGGTGATATTGTATTCATAATTTAACACCATATACGATTATGTATATTGTCTATGTTGCATGGAATAATTATTCCAAATTATTGGTAGAAAATAAAAAAAAATAATGAATTCATTGAATACATGTAAAATTGAATTGATTAATTGTATGTCAAATATAGATATCGAATACCTTTAAACGAGTATTGCTCGTAACAATACAACAATTCGCAACAATACAAAATTGTATTGTATTGTGTTTACATTTTGAATTTCGTATTCCAACGGTCTCCATGAAATTTGATAAGTAGGACGATAAATTTATCTAGCAAGGTTTCATTTATAAACTTCTTTTATCAAAGAATACGAAAGTTATTAATTAATCTAGCCGCTGCCATTAAGAATGAAAATATCTTAGTGAGGAAATCGAGCAGGCCGTTGTTAATCCAGATGGCTCCAAATCGATTGTTCGCTTTTTCTTTTTTTATTTCCTTTTTATTTCCTTTTTATTTTTTCATTATTACAACAATTATCATTATTTTTTATTTTGACAACCGGTTCATATTATTATGTCGATAGAGTTATTGCAATAACAGTGTGTCGAAAATATGTAATAACAATAAAATAGCTGATCGAGTAATTCATAATTTAACTATTTTTCTATTTAATAAAGTATATTATTTGTGCTTGTTTCAGATAATACATATTTGGTTATCAGAATGCCGTCTACCCACCTAAACCTACGCGAGGATGACGTAGTCCGATTGGCCCTTGAGTTTTTACACAATCGCGACTTACACATTACACAATTATCCCTTGAACGTGAAACTGGCGTCATAAATGGAAACTTTGCTGATGATGTATTATTTCTGCGTCAACTTATTTTGGATGGACAATGGGATGATGTCCTAGAGTTCATTCAGCCTCTCAGCGCTCTCAAAGCTTTTGAAGCTGATAAATTTAATTATGCTATCTTAAGACATAAATATATAGAACTTCTGTGTATAAGATCTGAAATAAAAGCTTATAATAATGTTGAAAATATAGTTGATGAAGTAGTGAAAGTTCTCAGTGATTTAGAAAAGCTAGCGCCATCGAAAGAAGAATATTCCAATTTATGTTTATTGCTAACTTTACCAAGTATTACTGACCATGCCCAGTTTAAGAAATGGAACCCGAGCAATGCAAGAGTTCAATGTTTTAGGGAGGTCTATCCTCTGGTTGAACATTTTCTACCTTGTGACAAAAAATCTTCAAGTGGTACAGTCTCGAAATGTGCTAAAAATGATCGTTTAATGCAATTACTTATTAAAGGTATATTATATGAGTCATGCGTTAATTATTGCCAAGCTAAAGCTACAGGTTCGAAGGAGGCACAATCGAATGAAGTGAATTTTTCAAGGTTACTTGACGGTTCTGGCTTTGATGAGTCAGATCTGAGTTTACTATCATGGTTGCAATCGATTCCGGCCGAGACGTTCAGCGTGCCATTCGAACAGAGAATGCTAAACGTAGATGTGGAGAAATTGGAGCGACCGTCTTTGCACACATCTTGGACAGAGCACATGCTTGTTACACCTATAAAGCCTCGCACGTTTCCTCATTTAGCTATGCCATTTAGAAGACCACGTTCTGCTGCCGATGCTATGACAAGATCTTTGAGACCACTGCCTGATGGTGCACCTCGGCATCCTGCTGTTATGGCACTTTCAGCAATTGATTACGGCCCATCATCTTCATGTTTTGCCGGTTTTCATCTCACTGGAATCAAGGGTAGCAAATTAATGAATACATCTGTGGATAGATTATTCGATAGCAAAAATGCTGAGAGTATTTTTAATGGACTGAATGAATCTTTGAACACTATCGATGAGACAATAAAACCCGTATCTGAATTTACGACTTCAGCGAAAACAAATGATACTAGTAGCATTGGCGCTTCAAATGCCACTACCCCTGAGCACAGAGGGCAAGATTATTCCGCGTCGACGTCTATATCGAACACAGCGGCGTCGACTGAACGCTCATCACTTGCAGAACGAGCGCCGCAGCAACCTGAAGCGGCCATGTTGCCCGGCGCCGATGGAGATTTTAGAAGGGAGCTCTTAAAAGAATACCAAATACAAAAGCAACGCGAGTGTGACGATTATCTCCGCAATCTTTGTTCATCCGACTTGAGACAGCAAAAAATGTAAATACTTTAATTAAATTATATATTAAATTTGATTTATTAATTATTCCCTCTAATTATTTTGAATGAATTTTCAGGATGGAGCAGATGGGAGATTCTGTTTCAACTTTTCCATCGGTTGTCAAAACTCCAGAACTCTTGGCGCAAGATCAAGATCGAGAGAATTTGAGGTATTTATACTATAACGTTATAATTATATAAATCATAAATTAAAAAGAACTACTATAAACGATGCTAAAAATAAAGCATCTACATAATAGATAGTAAAAGATTGCTGTATGCAGTGCATTCACGTACCAAACAGTAATCACATTTTCACGGAGTAGTGTACTTTCATCGGTAGAGCGAGCAAGTAATTTGTTCTGAATGTTTGGTCGCCAACTGCTCCTCAACCGTTTTCTCTAACGAGCCGATAAATTACAATGTAATATGTAAAAGAGAGTAGTGATTTTGTTTACGGTGCATGGAACAACAGAAAAAAATTGTGTTTGCCCGTGAAGTGTTTTTTTGATTTCATATTTTTTACGTTTCAGGAAAAACGATATTGTTAACAACGCGCCGGCTATGGCAGATCCAATGACTGTAAGAGTTTTTAATATTTATTTTTCAAACATTGCTCGCTTTGAATGTTTTCTTACTTAGGACTTGGGTGTTAACTAAATTGATATAAATACCAACACACGTCTTGCCTTTTACGTGTAGGGGCCGAAGTTTATTAGTATTATTTTAATTCTTCTAATGCTTGCGTATTTGGTGTGTCATAAATATTTCAAGTATTGTTAATAACTCTTATGTGTCAAATAAAAAAAAAATAATTGAATATAAATGTATGTATCTATGTAACGTGGTTTTATGAGATTTCGCGATGAAAGGCAACGACGTTCACGGTCTAAATAAGCTTTGTTTTTAAGATTTTCTAGGTCGGCACAAGTATGAAGTGACGATGTCCATTTGAATGTATAAATCTATTAAATCATATGCTGTGTAATATTTAATAGTATCTATATTTATTAGACAGATTTTCTTTATGTAAATTTTCGGCAAACACGAAGGTTCCACAATATATTTTATTAGTCTTGAAACCAGATTCGTAATATTGCTAGAACTATTGTGTATCAGGCCTTTTTCAATCGTATCACTGTTGGAGCCGATGCCCCTACAGATAATTGAATTAGATTACTGCACTACACTAACTACACAGGTTGGCATAGGGTTTTATTTCTTTATCAGTTTACATATTTTAATCCATATTTACAATATCCACGACAAAGAAAGTGTTGGTAACCAAACCATTTATAATCCGCCACTACATGAATATGATGTGGCTCATTAATCTTGTCTTATTCTTCTTGTCTGCCTATAAATAATATTGTTGGGGTCAGCTCTCCTCTACAATAAGATGGTAGTTGATCTATCATACCACGTTGGATAGACAAGTTGGTATAGCATTTAATACCTAGTTTTCCTTCTCTTGTATTGATGTTATCCGCTTATACTAACTCTTAATGGTCTTTTATGACATCCATGAGTATGAAATGGTATGGTGAATTATACCCTTACTCGGTCACCATACATAAAATATTAATCATAATCATATAACCTGCCTAGACCAGATTGGTCACGTACTGAAGGCAGGTGGAGTCAAGAGTCTCCGAAACCGGCGAGCGTGTATGAAAAGAATAATGAATGTTGAGGAAGCGAGTGAAGTATGCAAGGATAGAGTTCTCTGGCACTCTGTTCTCTCTGCCTACCCTGCAAGGGATATGGCGTGACATGTATGTATGTACAAAGTATTCTAATCTAGATAAAGCGGCGTAGCGCCGCTTTCGCGGGCTATTATATTTAGTATATATGTACTTCCTTCCAATAATACTTGTGTCAATAAGCAGACATACTAGGAAATACGTAAACAATTTAAAATTTTGATAAAATAATGATTAGCTAATAATAGTCACAAAAATCTTGAAGATGATTTTACCTAATTTATCGTAATGAGCTTACAAGCGAATCGGATGACGCAATGTAGTTCCTACTACGAGTAGGACTGATAATATTTTAAAAGTTGCAGGGAACCGTCGGATACAAATGGTGTGCCAATTCGAATGGTTCTAAATGGTATTCTCGTAGCGAGGCATATGTCCAAAAGTGAATGTCTACAAGCTGATGGGCGGATGGAACCTAGAAGCACATATCAATTCTAAAACATGCGCATCTTGATTATTTCAAATTTGATTTATATTAATGATTTCCGATGTTTACGTACGAGTATTAAACATTTGAAATAAAACTACTTTTACGGATTCTATCGCATTTGTATTTGATTTTGAATTTTTCGACGTTTCGAACGCGTGTTCGAAAAGTCGAGAATTAAAAATCAAATATAAACTCGATAGAATCCGTAAAAGTAGTTTTATTTCAAATTGATTTATAGGTAATTTTTGTATAAAATAACTCATTTTGGAGACTTTCCACCTTTACCATTTGGCTAATTTATACATATTGAGTGCTTGTTTCAAATTGTACCCGCGAATAAAGTTGCAATTGACAGCTTATTATTTAAAATGTATATCATCGATTATAAAATACACACGACGTCACAAACATATCTTATGCACAGACATATCATTATAATCAAATACAATTAACTGTCGCATAAAATGAAATAACTAAATAGGAAATTTATCTTTCAAGTTATCAATATGTTAGTTAATTACTAATTATTGTGCTTTAAGTGTAGTTTAAAATATTCGGTGTGATGAAAGTTGCCATTCTATAGGTCGTATTATTTTTTTTCTTTATCATTGCCGTTTTAAACATACAATATCTATGCAGTCATTTATAGTTCTTGTATGTTTACAAATTACAATGTTTTGAATAATTATGCTTTGTCTACAGTCACTATCATCAAATTATATACTTTCATTGATATATTATCTATATTTACATTATGTACTCTTTAATTTTGGGTTTGGCTATGATCTGGTCACATCCTGCCTAAATCGCCTGGGGTGGCCTCTGGCACAGCGCGCAACCCCATAACTTCTATCTCTTTTATGTGGGCGGGCCACTGGTACCAGGTTCTTGACTTCGGTGGCCTCATCTTCTAAACTCATTCTGGCTACGGTATAATTGATATTATAATGAAAATTATTTCATCAATTATTAGTTTTTCTTTATCTTTGACTATCTCTATTTTTATTCTATGTGATTAATAAACTCTTAATGGAATAGATATGATTCTATCATCCACCTTAGTTTATTATAGCAGTAGCACTTTTATTTTCTTTTCATTGAGAAATTTAATTAGCGTTAAAACATATCGCTTCGGCTTATTATAATTCTGCTAGAATCGTAAACTTTTAAGAAATTTGTCTTGAGCTAACTTAACTATTGGGAGCGATCTATTTTAGCGATTCGCTCAATTTTCTTTGCCAAATAGTGGCAAATTCGTTTAGAGAAGAAAAAACAAACACCACAGCAGATAGTTTATTCCAGATCCTGCACGCATATGGGAGATATGAGCGCTGCAATCTTACGGTAAAGGACCATAACGTTTCCAGGTAAAATTAATGAACCCAACTACGGTGTCGAGTGCGAAGATGGTAGAAATGAGGCGACGATGGTACTAAGTCAAACAGTTCCTTATGGCACGCCTAGTGAAAGCTTGCCCGTCCGTAGGAGTAATGAAGGCTGAAAACGTATAATCGAATTTAAAATTTTTTTCAGGTGGCATGGGTAAATCATACTGCGGTGTCGAATTGTATGATAATAAAAATGAGACGTTGATACCAAATCAAAAACCTCCTCAGAATACTCCCTATTGAGCCGATAGAGCACACAGAGAGACCCAAGGTCTCTCCGTCGCTCCAGCGACTCCAATTTGCTTATTCGACCATTCAAACAGCACGTGTTTGCAGGGAGTGAAGTGCGTGTAGTTGATATGTAGACTTGCCTGACCAGTGATGTGAGAAGTACTCCACACGAGGACGTACTTGTGCTTTGTATAGCACAACATAATGACGTGGTGAGAATTGCAGCTTGGCTCTGTTCAGGACCCCTAGCATTTTACTTGCTAATTTGGCTTTGTCCTCCAAATTATTCCTAAATTGGAATTTGTTCGAGAGGTCGACGCTGAGGATCTCAATACTCTCGTACATTTGGAGACCTACTCCTTGGAACTGAGACGGCTTCATAAAATCTTTGCAGTGAATTAGCAAATTTGTGTCGTTGTGGGGAACTGAACTAACTTTTATTCACCGCATTTCGAGGCCCGCCCTAAAGAGAGCTCGACTTTAGCCACAAGTTGAGCCCGTTTTTCTTGTAACATGATCCGAGCGACATTCTGATGTTCAGTGCATTGCTGGTCATCCATGATTTTATCCGTATCGCAACGCATACTCTCTATGGAGAGCATGTCATTATAATATAGTATAAACAACATTGGGATAATTATCAAACCCTGTGGTATGTGAGCATTAATTATTAAATAACGAATAGAGGTCACTCGGCAAATTATGGAGTCTTTGTCATATGCTATCTTACTATGCGGTTATATACTCATCTTACCATGAAAAACAATCTGACGGTTATCTAGGTAGTGGTTCTGGACACTGGATACATTACCACCGAAGATAAGCACTCGGTATTGGTGGCCCGCCTAATTGGCGATAGAGAAGTAGAGTATGACAGGTTATCGCGTTGCACGTCTTTTCTTTCGCCGTTCTGGGTGGTTTGGGCTGACTGTGACCAAATAAAGTCTCGAAAAAATGAAAGGAAGGCATAATGTAAACATAAATCTAGTTTATATATGTGGCAAACTATTAAATAATGAAGTAATTTAAAAATGATTAGAAGTTTATTAGTGACTGTCTATAAAGACATATATATATATATATATACCTCGAGCGTGGACATAGTTTACCCCGCGACGAAGGCGGCGTGGTATCGCCAAGCGAACTGGCCGCCTCGTGTGAGGATGCCCGCCGGGACGTCATTGCCCGTTGAGTAACACGGCTGGAGAGACCTCGATTCCGTGTTCGAACCCGTGCCCGACGCGGTTGCCGCCTTCTGCGTGACCATTATCTCGCAGAATGAAACGGCGGTACGAGTTCAGGAGGACATCCTTCACGAAGACTCGGGTCGTCGCCGGCGTCTGGGACGACGTAAGCGCGAGTAACTGCGCGTCATGCCGCCCTTGCCGAGGCAACGGGCGACCGGACCTGGGATTAGTTTGGTCGACCCGGAGTGAGGCCACCACGGGAGGACAACGCCCCGATGGCGAGACTTATTGGTCGAGCTATCCAGTCGTTTCGACTCGAGTGGGTACCCGCGGGAGTAGAGCGCCGGGTGGTTCGTTGTTAGGCGAGTCTACGGAGTCGTGCGCCGTTTCTTCCGTCGCTCTGGACAGAATAGCGGGGCGCGACAGCACTGTAGCCCGCCGCCAAAAAAAAAGACAACGTTTGCTCAGAATGCTTATATGAAGTTATTGCTAGACATACAGTGCACCCTAATCTTATTTACTAATAAAACACATCAGGCGCGAGTAGTATAAAGGACTATCGTAAGCGCACATAAACTACAGAGGTATGTGTAGGTATTACATATTTCATTTTTAAACACCACCCTGCACTAAGAACACAATCCTTGTGTTGCAGGGGACTTTATAAACACATAATGCAGGCGA
Organism: Lymantria monacha; assembly: GCA_905163515.2. Classification (NCBI taxonomy): domain Eukaryota; kingdom Metazoa; phylum Arthropoda; class Insecta; order Lepidoptera; family Erebidae; genus Lymantria; species Lymantria monacha. The sequence goes on along the minus strand of LR991081.1, from coordinate 49,700,405 downwards.
ATTACACCCAAATTCGTAACAATAGTTTGTGGATCGTACAAAATATTGTCTTGCGTAGGATTCGCACCCACGGCATTGGCACGGAAGGTCGGTATCTTAACCACTACGCCATCTGCACAGATGCTTAGAGCGGCAATAAGAGGAAAGAAAGATGAGCAAACGAACATTAGCCATAGAGTGATGATTTTCAATGCACCCCAACACGCAATGGGCGGTTTGGAACGGACTGCTGGGCAGCCTAAAAAAATTTAGATGAGTTTTTTTTATATTATAATGTGTATATTTTATTACGATATCTATTGTAATAGTAAAAACGTATTCCACGAAGGTGGTACTGCGTCGCGCGTTGTGATAATGTCGCGCAAGTGCTACTCATAAAACTAAATTTAAAAAAATATCTACTGAAATATTAATAGTTACGTTGTCAATAAAATTATTTGCATAGTTCGTTGATGGGGTCGTTTCGTATTGCTTCCCATTGATATAAGCTTGTCAAGTTCCTCGGTTCATTTTTGTGGTATATTTCATTGTCTGCTCAATGTGGCTGAACGGCTTGACCTTTCTGGGTGATCAAGAGTGATAATCGTTCAGATCGAACTTCGATATTTTAAAAGTATAACATGATCTGTTTTTTTAAGAAATAGAATAAAATATATCTTGTTGTTGACCTAGAGTTGAGTGAGATAAATTTTGAAAAGACTATGGAACATGTATTATAATAGTCTATAAAATATAGCATGATCTCTGTGACAGTTCTCACTAGTGCCGCACGCTTGCGATGCAGTCCGAATTTTTGTCGATATAATTCCTTATTGTTTAAAGTTATTTGTTACTGCAATTGAAAAACAACATATGAACATCTTATTGAATTTCAATCAAATGGATGGATGAATCGATTATAAATTTAAAACAACCTATGAAAATTTTATTGAATTTAAATTAATGGATTTTATTTAATTTAAACTATAGCTCTTAATTAATTATTTTTAATATTCGAACGGAGTACACCCAAGTTCATCGTCTATATTATCATCATCTCTGGCGCATTCCTGTAGGTTGATGATGAGTTCATGGTCACAGATTATTTCATGAATAATCATGTTTATTTTATAAAAAAAATATCATTTTAATATAAAAGAAATGGTCTTATTAATATTATAACTGATGTCTGAATATTAATTGAACACAATTTACTTATTTTTAACCGACTTCAAAAAAGGAGGAGGTTCTATGTTTCATTGTATGTATTTTTTTTTATGTATATTCAGCGATATTTTTGTCAATTGTGGGCCGATTTTCAAAATTCTTTTTTCTTTCTAAAGGGTATACTCCAGAGGTGGTCCCATTGTCACCAAATCATGATCTGATGATGGGAAGTCATGGAAATCGAGGGCAACCCTGAAATTTTATAGGCACATATTACGTGTCTTATATATTTTTATAAGCTCTTTAAATATCTGCATCTGGCAGTGATAAACTTATTTAGGTGAGCTGATGATGGAAGGTACATCTCCTTAATAGTTAGGAGTTGGAGGATAATTCTTTCTATATCATACGTCTGCATAGACTTTTAGCTGTATTCTTTCAAGTTAACTCCCGAGGTGGTCCCATTGTCACCAAATCATGACCTGATGATGGGAATTTAGGGAGATCGACGGCAACCTTCAAATTTTATAGGCACATATTACGTGTCTCATATATTTTCCAAAGCTATTCAAATATTTACATCTGGCAGTGAACATTTCATTTAGGTGAGCTGGTGATGGAAGGTACATCTCCTGAACGGTTAGGAGTTGGAGGATAATTCTTTTAATTTCATACGCACGCATAGACATTTAGCTGTATTCTATGAAGTTAACTCCCGAAGTGGTTCCATTACCACCAAATCATGATCTGATGATGGGAATTCATGGAAATCGAGGGCAACCTTCAAATTTTATAGGCACATATTACGTGTCTCATATATTTTCCAAAGCTATTCAAATATTTCCATCTGGCAGTGAACATTTCATTTAAGTGAGCATCAGCTCACCTTCCATCACCAGATGGAAGGTACATTTCCTGAACGGTTAAGAGTTGGAGGATAATTCTTTCAATATCATACGCACGCATAGACCTTTAGCTGTATTCTTTCAAGTTAACCGCCGAAGTGGTTCCATTGTCACCAAATCATGATCTGATGATGGGAATTCTTGGAAATCGAGGGCAATCCTTAAATTTTATAGGCACATATTACGTGCCTCATGTATTTTTCAAAGCTATTCAAATATTTGCATCTAGCAGTGAACATTTCATTTAGGTGAGCTAGTGATGGAGGGTACATCTCCTTAGCGGTTAGGAGTTGGAGGATAATTCTTTTAATATCATACGCACGCATAGACCTTTAACTGTATTCTTTCAAGTTAACTCTCGAGGTGGTCCCACTGTCACCAAATCATGATCTGATGATGGGAATTCATAGAAATCGAGGACAACCTTCAAATTTTATAGTCACATCTTATGTGTCTCATATATTTTCCAAAGCTATTCAAATATTTGCATCTGGCAGTGATAATCTCATTTAGATGAGCTGGTGATGGCAGATACATCTCCTTAGCGGTTAGGAGTTGGAGGACAATTCTTTCAATATCATATCCACGCATAGACCTTTAACTGTGTTCTTTCAAGTTAATCACGTAAGCTAATAATTGAAGGTACTACTCCATAACGATTAGGAGTTAGGTAATTCTTTATGTTGCCGATATATATGATCTTTGTTACGTAGGTAGAAAATAATATACCAAGCTGGAAAGATGAACCTTTTTCAATTCGCTTTTCTCAAAGTTGAACTGTTGTAAATATATATACATATGTATCATCATCTGAACTTAAGCTTCTCTTATATTTCGCCACAAATTGCCAAACTTTTATTCTCCAGCAATTATCAGTTCGTTGAGCGATGTGGCCTGCCCATTGCCGCTTAGTGTGCTAATTCTTCGTGATATGTCGATTACACCCGTTATTCTATAGATTAGCATATTTCGAATCCTATCTCGTACAGAAACGAGCGAGCATACCCCGCTCCATAGTACGCTGAGCGGCTTTGAGTTTTGTTACGAGACCCATATTTAGGGCCCACATTTTAATGTCATAAATCATGACTGGTCATAGACTTGTGCCTTCAGACACTGAGATATGTTGGATGAGAAGATTCTCTTAAGTTTCCTAAACGCTGTCCAGCCGTATTGGATAATTGTATCAAAAATTTTTAATTTAAATACGTACTACGTACTTTGGCTTACGCTTTCGCCTGGTATAGTCTTTTGAGTAGTATATTAGACCTTAAGTCGCAAAAAGCTGTCCCCTTAGAGTCTTTACACAACTCAGTGCAATATAAAACTGATCATTGGCAATTTTATTTTTGCCTAAATCAATGACAGCTTTGTTTAAGGCTTTGTAAAGTACCCTGGAGTTTATATACCGTAACCGCCCAACAGAAGATTAGCGCAAGCATTGTCCGTTCATTATCCCGTAACCTTTCGTTGCATGATATATGGTTGACACAGGCACTATGGCAACTAACCCGTCATTGTCTTTTACTTTTGTGCCAATAGTGTCGTCATTAAATTTTATAAAAACTAAATCAGGTAACTAGCCTGTTTCAATTTGGTCACAATGAAGGGGAAGCCGACAAGTTTGGATATTATCCCCATTGCCCGCTTACCAAGCCATTAATGACAGAGATATTGCATCTTACCATGACTCTGGAGCCTATGTCTAGTTTTAACAATTGCATCAAACCGTCACAATTATTTATATCACTTGGATGTTGGTAGTATCTCATACCTAAGTTGCTGCTTCACGTAACGCATCGATAGCACATATATGGTGCATACGCGAATTGATTGAAACAGTGAAATTTGAACCATTGGCAATGAGATACAGCATTTCATTTCCATTTTTTCGAAATACGTTCTTTATTTTTTTATTTTGAGTCCCTACTTCTATTCTTCCTCGTGCCATGTGCATTTTTAGTCTATCTACTCATAGTGCTATATTTAATATATAATTTAATTTATATGAACTAGTTACAATTATTACTTAACTACGATACAATTATTACTTAACTACGACACTAAAAATTAAAAAATAATTAAACTTAAAAAAAAAAAAATGTAAACAGACTTCAAAATAAGATCAGCCAAAAACCATACTTACTTAAAACACTAAAAACCGAAAAATAAGATGAACTATTTAGTTCTTGTCTAATTCTAATTATGTATTAATTTTTATAAAATATAATTACAATGTATGCTAGAAATCCAGATAAATGGCAAAAATGAACTGGCTAAAATGACCCGTTTTAGGATTTGAAGTTTTTTGGTATACTTCCTTCGCGTATTACTCAGGACTACAACTCATCATGGAAGATAAGATACATATACAAGCGAATCTCATGAGATACCTATATCTATATATATCCCAAAAAATAATAAATTAATAGGTATATTGAAATTAAAAAAGAAAACGTAATAATATAAGGAATTCTAACAGTAACCAACAGCTGACGTAAACAGCTATTAGTATGAAGCTACTGAGTGAATCAGTCAGCATAGCTAATTCTAAATAAATTTATTACAATCATAATTAATGTACGTAGTACGTCACCGTTCCTTTTTTTTTGTTCGCGGATGTCATAAATATTATAAAGACCCATGCATTTCTGCAATACACCGCGGATTTAATTGGATATCCACTGTCAGAAAATACTACTTTCAAAGGAGGGATAGTGCCATCATCGCTAAGCTTGTTGAGTTTTTAGCAAAGGACATGTATTTGCAATAACAATCCCTATGACGCCACCACTTATACAGAACGTATATCACGATTAGGCTGCGGGACGTATAAAAGATAAGATCGTGATGATTATATACCAATATATGATGATATTTGAATATTGGCAATATATCACATACCTATGTTGGATAGGTTTCAGCTAGTTTGAATAACTATGTTTTATTACAGATATATTAGGATTTATGATCTATACATTTATAGAAGATAACCTTATTTGCAGTTTTGAGTTTTCGGTGTTAGTCATATCGCAAAATGTTTTCACTGTACCCACGCGTTATGTATAAATTTTGGCCTCAAAGGCCAAACTTTATACATAACACTACCTGCCTACATATGAATGGCCATTTTTAATGTATCTATACGTACATTAAAAATGGCTGAATGTAATTCATTGATTATATATTAATTACTAGCTTTGCCCGCGACTTAGTCTGCGTAGAAGTCGAAAATGGTTCTAATAAGATTTTTAATTGTTTTTTTTTATGTTATCAATTTTGTTAGAAATATAAAAATTATGTTTAAATGTTTGAATACTTATGTAATGTAACAATATTTATTATAGTGTAGGTGTTTAAAGTTAACCTTTAAACCTATAATAAGCATGGAAATAAAATATTTTTTGTTATATTTATAGACATGGGCTTGTAGCCCATGGAAAAAATAACCTGTGAAATGAACCAATGTGAATAACGCTTAGAAGGCTGTTACTATATCATAAAATAACTCTGAGCGCTATGCCGTCATTTCTGAGCGGTACATGTGAGTACGTGGATTTCTCAGGCACAAGGGAGGAATTACGACTAATCATTAATGTACGGCTTTTTTATAGCTTATAGATGATTAAAAATAAATGTCGAAAAACCTAGGGCCGTACTAAAGTGGTGGTGCCGGCAGTTAGTAAAAATTTTTAATTCGCCGGTAATCGTAGAAGCAATACGACCCTATAGACCCGCCTTACAAGTACCTCTCCACGCCGAGCGAGCGGACCACCGGAACCCGGTCTTTGTCTTCGGTGGCCCGCCCGGCGGTTTACCCTCGCGGGTATCCTCTCGAGTCGACGCCCCGGCAGCTTTCGCCATCGGGGCGTCGTCCTCATGCGGTGGCCTCGCTTCGGGGTGACCAGACTAATCGCCGGTCCGGTCAACCGCTGCCTCGGCTAGGGCGGCATCAGGCAGAGATACTCGCGCCTGCGCCGCACAAGGAGCTGGCGGCGGTGCGTGTCGCCGCAGAGGAGTTCCTCACGGGCACGCCCCGCCGCTTCCTTGAGACAGTCATCTCGCAGAAGGCGGCGACTGCGTCCCAGTACCTGACGCTGTCGACCATCGCTTTCACGACGGCCGGCAGCGTCAGGTCGGCACCGATGGTTGCAACGAGTTCACGACGCTGCTGTGCTCAGGTCACGCAGACAGAGTTAAACCATAAAATATAAGTACTACTTTTATAAGATAGTCTTTTAATATTCTTCTTGTATAATTGAAACAACTTGGCGTACTCTTTATGTACTCCTTAAAGACATCAGTCAGTATTAGTTTTTGCCTTATTAACATATCTCGAGAGCACAGTTTTGTCTATTTTGTTATCGTTAGCCGCTTTACGGATGCTTGTACCATTGATGACTTTATCTGCAGCTCGTTTTATTCAATGTTGATTGATATTAGCATATTCTGTTTTTATTTTGTAAGTTAGTATTCTATAATGAAAAGAATATTAATGTAGAAATATTTGAACATAGCATAAACATGGCTCATTTGACCCCGAGTGCTTTGTCTCAAATGACCCCTTGCCCAAATTCCCTGTACATACATACATATCATCACGCCATATCCCTTGCAGGGTAGGCAGAGAAAACAGAGTGCCAGAGAACTCTATCCTTGGATACTTCACTCGCATCTTCAACATTCATAATTCTCTACATACACGCTCGCCGGTTTCGGAGACTCTTGACTCCACCTTCTTTCAATACGTGACCAATCTGGTCTAGGTAGGTGAGTCTCGGTCGCCCCCGGTACCGACCGAAGCCCTAACCCGCACTGCGGTACGCAATTCAAATTCCCTGTCATTGCATTTACATACATACATACCATCACGCCATGTCCCTTGCAGGGTAGGCAGAGAGAACAGAGTGCCAGAGAACTCTATCCTTGCATACTTCACTCGCTTCCTCAACATTCATAATACACGCTCGCCGGTTTCGGAGACTCTTGACTCCACCTTCCTTCAGTACATGACCGATCTGGTCTAGGTAGGTTAGTCTTGGTCTCCCCCGGTACCTACATCCTTTCACTTTCGCATTATATATATTCTTAACCAGACGTTCGTTCGGCTTTCTTTCCACGTGTCCGAACCATCGGAGAATTCCCTTTCGCATCTTTACACCAATACTCTCTTTCATACCTACTCGCTCTCTTACGCCGTCGTTACGAATGCGATCGGTCAGCCTAACTCCACAGATTTTCCGTAGAGTAGTAGAGTAGTCATTTTGACCGCATTAATTTTACTTTCATACTCTTTTCTGCATACCTAACTCTCGCTTCCATACAGTAATGTTAAGACAAGCACTGCGTTATGTATTGCTACACGTACCTTCTGGCTGAGGTGGTGGCTACCGAGAAGTTGCCCCAACGCTCCGTTCACTCTATTTCCCGCATTCACTCTTCGCTCTATATCAGTGGTGTACCGTCCATCTCGGCTGAATCCACATCCAAGATATACAAATTCATCCACTTGCTCCAGTACATCATTACCTATTGTTACTCTTACATCTGTTCTGGCTTCATCTCTTTCAAGGACCATTATTTTGGTTTTGCTCATATTCACACGTAGACTCCTTTTCTTACAATCTTCTGTCATTGTGTCGATTAGGGTCTGCAGGTCAGTCGCTGACTGTGCCAGCAGTACTGCATCATCTGCATAGAGCAGAGCAGTGACCACTGAGTCGCCCATCTGGACTACCACATTCATAGCGTTCAACGAATTGTTTAAATTTGTTTTATTATATATCATTTATATTTTTGTTTTATTAAACCTTTTTAATCAGGTACTACTTGCAATAAAAACTTATAGATTTCATTACCTATATTTTTTTTGAGAATAAATTGAAATTTCACATCACTCATCATGTAACTGGACTGCACAGCCTGTAGCAGTTTACCGTTAATACCATACTCCGGTAAAATGTCCCAAAGTTCCTTTCGTACAACCGTGTGAAATGCTCTCTCCAGATCTACAAAACTGCAGAAAACCCTCTGACCTAGAGCCAGATGCTTCTCCACAATGTTGCCCAGAGAGAACACTTGATCCATGCATCCCCTTCCACTCCTGAAACCTCCTTGTGTCTCACACAGCAAACCAACGGACACCATACTCATTCTCCTTTCAATAATTTTACCGTACACTTTTGCTGCCAAACTGGTCAAGCTTATGGCTCTGTAATTCTCGCAGTCATAACGTGAACCCTTGTTTTTAAACAAGGGCACGATGACTGCGCTATTCCAGTCCCTGGGAACCATTCCCGAGCTCCAACATAAATTGAGGAGCAACAGGAACGCCTCCCAGACACAGGAGCCACCAAGCTTGATCATCTCGGCAGACACCATATCAATACCCGCTGCTTTACCATTTTTCAAACTTCTTATCGCCCATTCAACTTCATCCATACTGATGCCATCGGAGGACGCCGGTGCTGAATGTTGATCTACTAAACCACATGCGACATCGGCGCCAACTCGAGTATCCGCATACATATCGCCAAAATATTCACTCCATCGGCTTAACACGTCTTGTGTTTGTGTAAGAACGTCTCCACCTTTAGACCTTATTTTATTCATTCTGAAGGCTGACCCACCACTCCGAGACTTCTTCACCTCCCTCCAAAAGAGTTTGGTGTTACCCTCGAAGTTTTTAGTCAGCCTATCTTCTGCACTCATATTTGCTCTATCACGTTTCTCTTTCACTAAGGCCTTGGTGTCACTCTTACATTGCCGATATATTTCTTTCTTCTGTTCAGTCATACTGTCATTCAGATTCAAAGAAGAGACATAGTCCAGCCACGCTTTCTTCTTTTGCTCTACGGAAGCTGCCACTTCCGCATCCCACCATGCATCACCATTTGTTTTTCTATGCTTCTTTGAGCTTCCACATACTTCTTTCGCTGTATCTACCATACTCTCTTTCAATATTCTCCAGCATTCTTCAATGTCCGATTGCGGCTGGCTTGCCATCGTCAGCCGTTCTCGGACACCCTCTGCATACTTTTCTCTTACACACTCTTCTTGCAACCTTTCAACCTTTATTCTTTCAAGCCCTCCGAAGTGGACACGCTCTCGCCAGTGCCTTCACTTTCTGAACAGACCACTAAATCTCGCAATAACGAGATAGTGGTCTGTATCGACTGTGGGGCCCCTGAAGGCTCTTGCGTCCAATATCTTGCTTCGGAGGCGACTGTCTACCAAAATTAAATCTATTATATTTTACTGGTCATTCCTTCTCCATGTATACATATGGATGTCCTTATGTTGGAAAAATGTGTTTGACACAATAAGGTTTCTCTCCATGCATACATCCGCTATGAGCCTACCTGCGTCATTCACTCTCTTATCACCACAAATGGACCAAGTACGTCCTCATAGTCGGGACGCTTGGTCCCCCCACCCATCCGTTTAAATCTCCGCATAAAATCACGCGTTCACTGGTTTCTGTCATATCCAGATCATCCCTAACATTATGGCAAAACTTTTCTAGGTCTGATGCCACCGAGGCTCCTACGGGAGCATATGCTACAACCATGAATACCCTGCTAACACCTAGTTTTATACGGACCCAAAGAAGTCTGGGATCATACATTCCGTAATCCTTCACACCTGAGGCCAAGCGAGAGGACAACAGCACTCCTACCCCCATGCTGGCTCGATCGCTCTGTGGTACACCAGACCACAGAGCCATCCCGCCACCAGGAAGATCGCAGGCGTCGCTGCCCTTTCGCTTGGTCTCTGTTACACAGAGCACGTCTAGCTGTTTGTCCACCATGACGGTTATCAGCTCGTGCAACTTACCTTCCACACATCTCCTCTCCTCCTTGACTCGCCTGACTGGGCAAGGCGTGATGGGTGGCGTCCCCCATCGCCGCATCTGCCGATGTTCGTACCGACGAGTGCGGGTCGGTACGCGTCGCCTTCGGGGGACGCCCTAACCCACACTGCGGTACGCACTTTTCGAGCCGGATTAGCAGTCTAACTAGACTGGCGTTGGTCATTGCATTTAATATGTTAAATAACTAAAAATCAATTGCAAATAATTTATTTCTGAAACTTAGACGATTAACAGTAATTATGTTGAAATTAAAATACACTTGCTTGATTCCGTATGAAGATAGTAATTTTAAACCAAATTTCAATGGAGCTATGTTTTTTTCTTTTAGCGCTAAACTTACAATTTTACTTTTTTATGCCGGCCGACAACTAAAGCTATAGTTAATACTTCTGAAAAACTAAACGCATTTTTTTCGTTAATAGTGGAGCAAACAACTCACACAAGCAAAGTGCAGCCATCCGGTGTGCCAGCTGGCAGGCTACTATATGTGTGTGGCGTCTTATTAAAAATATTAATTTTTTGCTAAGACGGAGTTAAGTTTTTCAAAACGGTCGTCTAACCCCCTGCGGCATTTATCCCAGTTTTACTATATATTGGCCAGATGAATTGGTATAGTGTGTAAGATAAGTAACCGAATGAATGTTGCTTAGAAGTCTGTAAAGTTCGACTAACGACTCACATCGATTTTACCCACTTAATACCGTTCATCCTGAGGGCCTTTATCTCCCTATATCTTTAAACGAGCAATTCTTGTATATATATATATATATATATATATATATATATATATATATATATATATATATATATATATATGTTATCTGAATCTCGGAAACAGCTCCAACGATTCTCTTGAAATTTAACATACAAGCGGTTCCGGGGGCCATTAATCGATCTAGCTAGGTTTCATTTATAGAAAATATTGATTTGTTAGTATTTTTCGGCAACAAAATATGTAATTAATTCAAGGGAAAATCCCTTGAATTAAAACTATTAGAATATGACAGTTTTCAAATTTTGACGCTGTCATTAAGAATAGACATTTAGCTCAGTTGGAAAATCGAGCTCGGTTCGGATCCTTACTTTCTCTTATTTACTTTTTGGCCTTTTTTTATTATTTTATTAATTATTATCATTTGCCCGCATCTTTGTCTGGGTAAAAGTCGAAAATGGCTCTAATAAAATTTTTGTTTGTTTTTTACGTTATTAATTTTATTATTATTTATTAAATTATTAGGTATGAATGTTTGCATACTTATATAGTATAACAATCTTATCCATGTAGTGACGGAGTAAGAATACAATTCACCACCTCCTATCTTACCCGTGGGTGAACGTTAGAGACGACTAAGGAATATAAAATGCATAATATATAACATCTATGCACGAGAAGGAAAACTAAAAACAAAACCCTATACCAACACGTCTGACCAGCAGTATGGTAGGTTAACTTCGCTCATATTACGAAAAAGGCCCGAACCCAACAATGGGACGTATATGGGCTGTGATGATGATGATAACAATTTTTATTATAGTGTAGGGAAGGTTCAATAAACATGAAAATCAAATGAAATTTTGTTATATATTATGGACAAGAGGATTTTTTCTTAACAGGCTATGTTTTGAATACACCGCGCTCATGCCGACCGAGGCGACGGAAGGGTAGTGTGCGGCCCCATAACCCACCGTCTTTTCCATTGAAACTAGGCCGACCACTGGTACCGCTTCAATGACATCCACCCGCGATACTTCACCTATTACAGTATTTCTTTGTAAACAATATCTTTTGTTTTTCTTTCGGATGCTAGAATTACTAGGCTACTCTGTGAGCTTACTCTGAAGCATGTCACATACAATTGTCCATGGGAGAAGCAGCTTTCTCTCAAGTCTACTCCCGTTACCTTAAGAATTTGACCTCGAGCTTTGTTTATTATTATTGCCAAGCAGACTTTAATGGCAAACTGCACTCTCTGAAATTTGAAGGAGTATTGATGGTATTTGGAGAATCCTAGGCATAAAGACAGACTCTGCTCGAGAACAACCAGTCGGTATAGTTGACCCGATTACAATGCAATGTAATACTTTTTCTTGCAAACTGGTGGCATTGTACAATTTTGGCGCGCCAGCTCTCAATTTTAAGATGTGAGTTTGGAGACCGGGAGCCTTCAGAGTATTCAGGAACTCAACCGGTTTTCGGACTTGGAGTTTATCACTTATTCGAAGGATTTATTTTAATATTCGACCTCTTCGAATGATTTAAAATTAAAACGGGTAATACATCTTACGATGGATATCAGTTATACGATGCAATGTGTTATCATGGCTCTCAATTACAATATTCGGCTTGGCAAATTGCTGTTTAACTATTTAAAATTTCAAAATCTACGTTCCTATGACACCGTGTCCTAAAAGTGCATGATCTCTTTATAGCTTAGAAACTTTCAAATTCCGTATTAATACAGTAGGTATTGTGACTTTGGAGACATTCAAATTTTAAAGAGTATTTCCATTTTTTGCGAGCTTTTATATGAGTTCAACCTGTTCAGGGTTCCGTATCCAAAGCGTAAAACGGCACCCTATAACTAAGACTTCGCTGTCCGTTCTTCCGTTCATCTGTCTATCACCAGGCTGTACCGTGATAGTTAGATAATTAGACAGCAGTCAGACAGAAATTTTCACAGATGATGTATTTCTGTTGCCGCTATAACGACAAATACTAAAAAACAAAGTAAAATAAATAATTAAGGGGTACTCCCATATAACAAACGTGATTTAGGCTCTTTTTTGCTCGATACATTTTTGTAGTTTCTATGTTTGTTCTACTCTTTGCCTTTTAATTTATTTTTTCATTTTTCTTATTATATTTAAATATGTCTTCCAAAACACACTAACAAGATAATACTGAGCAAGGCTCGGTCCTCCAGATATTTATTCTTAATCGTATTAGGACACCTTATTAGTCCCATCAGCTTTGGCAGCTTATCGTTTGCCATGAAATTTGCAACCTTAATGGATGATACACGATTAAACCAGATTTTAAAATTGATCATATTCTATCTACCACTAGCGATCCACCCTCGCTACGCTTCGGTTACATTAGTTCAGTTTTGTAGTTTACTTTCGCTACATAGCATTCCGTTCGGAAAATGATTTTTTTAAAATCTTACTTCATATGAACTTTATAGGGCAGAAAGAAAGTCCACATCAAATTCCAAGTCTCTAGAGACTATTTGAAAATGTTGATTTTTTGGGTTCTACTCTGGTAGGTGTTCTACACAATTCATTTTAGGGGTGGAATTTTTAAAAAGCTGTTCTTAGTTTACCTCTGCTTCGTAATACATATGCCTACCGAATTGCAAGTCTGTAGGAGCTTTATTAAAAAAATGAGTATTTTTTAAGGTTAATACCCCCGCGTTTCCCTTTGGGAACGTCATTTTGTAAAATCTGTAACCATTTGACCTCTAAAGGACAGCAAAAATGTTTATAACAAATTTCAAGTCTATTTTAGCTATATTTAGAAATATGATTTTTACACCTCAGCAACCCCCTCTGCGGGTGGAAATTTGTAAAATCCGTCCTTAGCTGACCTCTACTCGGCGAAAGGAATATTCCTACCAAATTTAAAGTTTGTAGGTCTTATGGTTCCAGAGATATTGTAATGAGCCAATACATAAGTGGAAATTTCTTATGTATATCTACTATTATAGTTATTTATGACAGAGACAAGGATCAATAACGTGGCATTGTTCCCGGGAAACGATCTTTTCATAGGTCTAGAAGCTTTTCCTTTAGAGCTTATAGAAACCTCTAAGAGATTTCCTCATAATATTTTCTTTCACTAATACAATAATTTTAATAAGTTTCATCCACACATAACTACGAAAAATCAGAATTGGAATGGCCATATTTACATCCATGACTAAAGGCACTATAGTTAATTAAGCACGCTGTATCTACTAATAGTTCCGGGTGTTACTGGTTAAGAATACAATCAGGCACCATCCCTTACTTTCCCGTGGCAGGCCTAAAATTCGGCTGAGGGGTCATCAGGAGTATAGGCAGTACCACTCTCCTGCGAATCTTATAATTCTATATGCGATCTTTAACTCATCCACCAAGCGTTGCGTTGTAAGCACACAAGACAGTCTTTATATAAGTATATATTTCTTTTGATTATTCAGATAGAAACCATATTATATCATTCTTCTTATCATATTATCTTGTTTATAAGTATAGTAATAAGAGAAAGTTGAGAATAAATTCAAAATTTCTGACATCACACCATTTCGCCAATAGAATCTAGTACCGGTGGCTTGTTGTGAGGTGTGCAAAATCTATTGATAAAAGCTCCTATTCTTTTATTTTAATAAGAAATAATTTATAAATGATTATTGTATGTATTTTTATTTGAAGATATGTATTATTGTTTTGTATTGCTGTGTGGTAGCGGCTACGAATACTACCAACCCTTACATTGTTCGTGGAGGTTGTAAAAGACGATTAAGAGCCTTATATCGACCTGGGCTAACACTACCTGATGCCATTTAGTCAACAATTGCATTCCCAAGGAGGATTGATGTCAGGCAGGCGGCCGGTCATAAAATTATTGTCAATGTAGGAAGAAGGGTACATATTGCGTCGACCCCAAACAATTGGGACAAGAGCAGGAGAATGATGATTCTTGTTTTGTTTGATAATTAAAATACTAATTAATTTTGGGTTATCAAAGTTATAGAAATATCTTCTTATTATTTGCTTGTAAGCAAGTAATTTTAATAACTGATTGGACGTAAGTAACGTTTACTTTGCTTTATATAACAAAAATTATAAAATAATAATATTAACGAACAATCAATCATTTTATTAAATGCCATTATACATTTTATTATATCCCTATATTCATTTTAATGAGAAATATAAACAAAATAAAAGTCGGACAGTCTGCGCTCTTTGCTGAATAATCGGCGACTAATCTCTGACTTCGATAGTGGCCGGATAGTCGGCTTTACCGACTAGTTGCCGACTAATCGGCATCATCTTTAATTGATGTGTATCATTACGTCTCGACGTTCATATATATTTTGTTATTTTAGTTTTGGAAATATTTTATCTATCAATACTTCTATCAATACTTTAAACATACATACATACATACATATCATCACGCCATATCCCTTGCAGGGTAGGCAGAGAGAACAGAGTGCCAGAGAACTCTATCTCTGCATACTTCACTCGCTTCCTCAACATTCATAATTCTCTTCATACACGCTCGCCGGTTTCGCAGACTCTTGACTCCACCTTCCTTCAGTACATGACCGATCTGGTCTAGGTAGGTTAGTCTCGGTCTCCCTCGGTACCTACATCCTTCCACCAATGCGAAAGCATTGTATATCTTCTTAACCAGACGTTCGTTCGGCATTCTTTCCACATGTCCGAACCATCGGAGCATGCCCTTTCGCATCTTTACACCAATACTCTCTTTCATACCTACTCGCTCTCTTACGTCGTCGTTACGAATGCGGTCGGTCAGCCTAACTCCACAGATTTTCCGCAGAGATCGCATTTCGACCGCATTAATTTTACTTTCATACTCTTTTCTGCATACCCAACTCTCGCTTCCATACAGTAATGTTGGGACTTGCACTGCGTTATGCATTAGTACACGTGCCTTCTGGCTGATGTGGTGGCTGCCGAGAAGTTGCCCCAACGCTCCGTTCACTCTATTTCCCGCATTCACTCTTTGCTCTATATCAGTGGTGTACCTTCCATCTCGGCTAAATCCACATCCAAGATATACAAATTCATTCACTTGCTCTAGTATATTATTACCTATTGTTACTCTTACATCTGTTCTGGCTTCGTCTCTTTCAAAGACCATTATTTTGGTTTTGCTCACATTCACGCGTAGACCCCTTTTCTTACAATCTTCTGTCATTGTGTCGACTAGGGTCTGCAGGTCAGTCGCTGACTGTGCCAGCAGGACTGCATCATCTGCATAAAGCAGAGCAGTGACCACTGAGTCGCCCATCTGGACTCCCACATTCATATCGTTCAACCTTTGGAGACATTTATCCAGATATATGATAAACAGCCTGGCTGAAGAACGCACCCCTGCTTAACGCCGATATTGGCGTCAAACCAAGGCGACATTCCATCATCCAGCCGCACACAGGCTCTACAGTCCATGTAACTGGACTGCACAGCCTGTAGCTGTTTACCGTTAATACCATACTCCGGTAAAATGCCCCAAAGTTCCTTTCGTACAATCGTGTCAAATGCTCTTTCCAGATCCACAAAACTGCAGAAAACCCTCTGACCTAGAGCCAGATGCTTCTCCACAATGTTGCGCAGAGAGAACACTTGATCCATCCATCCCCTTGCACTCCTGAAACCTCCTTGTGTCTCACACAGTAAACCATCGGACACCATCCTCATTCTCCTTTCAATAATTTTACCATACACATTTACTGCCAAACTGGTCAAGCTTATGGCTATGTCATTTGCGCAGTCATAACGTGAACCGTTGTTTTTAAACAAAGGCACGATGACTGCGCTATTCCAGTCCCCGAGAACCATTCCCGAGCTCCAACATAAATGGAGGAGCAACAGGAACGCCTCCCAGACACAGGAGCCACCAAGCTTGTAATTTTTGTAATACTTTAAATGTTACGTTTTAATATTTTTATCAAAACTTCTAGTATGTTGTAACGGTCTCCTTACATCCCTAATGATCACATCCCTAACGGTTTCCTTATCATGAATCTGAAGGTGCTCATATTATATTATTTATAATATACATAATAATCATCATCATTCAGTTTTTTGCTGTCCACTGCTGGACGTACCGCCTCCGTAATACTTTGCCACAAAGAACGGTCCGGTGCCGCTCTTGCCCAACCCCTATGCAAACTCGAGTGATACGCTAATATAGTATGTGATGGCATCCCGTGAAATAATGGATGAAACAAGAGATAGATTTAAAGTGTGCCCGCCGTTCCAAAGATTTCAAATTATCAGTGTGGTTGAGTGTTTCAACGGTTCGAATCGCACATCTTTAATCATTTAGATGCCTCAAGGTAGGTTCTTATAAATGTAAATAGTAATTGATGGGTATGTCTTCTATAACATAACACGGGGGTGTGAAGCTTGACCTGATAAAGATGCCCAGCTTCTTGCTCTATAATTTCGCTTTGTTCTTCGCGTTATTTCTAATGTGGACTTTACTAGAAATATTCATGTTAGAGACTCGATTACTATCGGAGTTTAGTAGCGTTACTCAATGAGTGTTCTATAAAACTAAGTCGTAATATTTTATGACAAATGCAGTAGGTAGGTTCGATTCTCCAATTAATTTCCTAATACTGGTTTTATTTGTGGGTTTTATATCTGATATCGTTATTTGTAAAGTACTGTATCATAAGGACTGTTATGCCTCATAGTAGAATGTATGTTCTTAACATTACATATCATTAATTTGACTTCAAACAATTAAATTTTTGTTCTACATAATTAGTTTATCGAGAAAGTAGTTGATATTATTCTTATTATATTCTCGACTGATCGTATAAAAAAATTGCTACATTATTTTTATAATTATTCGTTCATAAATATTTATTATTAATCGACGCTTTAAAATAACTATTATTAATATTTATAATTTTAATACGTAATAGCAATCGTTGGCATATTTTTACAAACAGATAATCATCATAAGCATGCATTATTATTTATACAATATATAAAAAAAGAGAAGTGTAAAATGTCAATGTATCACGTAATAATTTCAATGACGTCGCGGCAAGAGTACAACTTTCGAGTAAACTTGAAATCACGCCTACATTGTTTATATTGTTCATAATGGTTGTCGTTGACGTATTTACTGGATCATTATTTACTTCTTTGTCACCTATATTTATATCAACTAAGTATATAATTGTAGGACACGACGATAATCGTTGTCTTGTTGCTCGCGCGCATGCCTCTCATGAGTCATCAGTAAGCATTCTGCGCACAATGCCGTCCGATCAGGGCGAACAGTCCAGTCGTAAAGCGCCATACCTAGAGGACATACATGTCATTTTGTTCACTTACGCGTTACGCACGATCGAATACAGTAAAGATTTATTTCTTCGTGTTGTGAATTAAAAGTACATCGCACGGAGAAGTGTTAACATTTCTGTGAATATGACTGCCGTGAAGAAAGCAACAGCGATGCGGCAGCTGGACTCCATGTTTAGCAATATGAGTTTGGAGGCGGACGGTCGACATTCTCCTATAGTCAGCTCTGTCGTCGAGCACGATCCTCGTTGCGAAGTGCATGGACGGTGCAGTACGCCGTATAGGTCATCGCTTTACCTTCATAGCAGAGAATCACCGCCTGGATATTATAGGGAATCAGTTTCACCCACAAATGGGCTTATAATCAGGTATTATATTACATTATAAAAATATTCAACATATAATATATTTATAACGAACATGAACTTATTGTAATAAATGAAATATTATTGAACAGGCGTCGTGATTCATTGGGCTTAACGGGCTTATCTTCGAGGGAGATGGAGCACCCATCGACATTCCCGAGTCTTCTACGGCGCGAACGCCATAGTCCATCCGTGACGCCACCACGTCGTGACACACCGAGTCCCACGCAAAGACTTCACAGTCATAACAAACGTCATTCGATGGGGTCATTTCCTAACCTAAACAGAAGCAATGTCGTAAATTACAACAGGCGAGACTCTGTCTCTAGCAATGGTATCAGAGACATGAAGCGAGATTATGTCGGCTCAACGAATTCCTTGTCTAGGAAAAGCTCTATCAACACAACGAAATCCTCATCAGACTCTTTGGATGGGTGGCATAGTACGTGGGATTCTGAAAGAGCTCATTCAGTATCGTCGTTAGTGCACGACGATCGAGTATCTTATGGACATAATAAGGTAATTTATCTAGAACAATAATCTTTTGTATCATTATTTCACTAACAGTATCTTTATGTCTCTTAAACTGTAAATAAATATTGTGATTAATTAGATATGTTAATTTATGGGATAACTAAATTGCTATGTTATCTTTTGTCGTTGTTATCTTTTAATAAACATGATATTTACTTTTATTAGCATGATCAGATTGCAAACCAGCAAAGAGCAATTCAAACAAGAAAATTCTTTATAGAAAACCTTTTTAGTTTGATTAAGGCTTTAAATATATATATATATATATATATATTATTTTATATAAATCTACGCTAATATCGCGCTTGAAATTGTTATTTTTATGTCGAAGTCTTTCATTGAAGGGATAATAGAAGACAGAGTCTTCTAAAATAATATATCCCAAAAAATTTCATGTTTTGATTTCTTAATCAAGCAATAAAAATAGTAATGTGCTTTGCGAATCTTATATTAAGATATGTGTAGATAGATAATGGCCAATAGACTAAAAGTGTAAGAATAATCAGTTAAATACGAGATATTTTTTAAAGAAATTTAAATATTAAGTTTATAAAATGGTCTAATCGTAGCTACTTTAAATATCTGTGAAGCAGAGCTTGTGGCCGTTGGTAAAATTTAGCATATATTTTGCACTAAATTAACTCTTTTTTTCTCTATATAAGATATGCTATATACATGGCCATAGAAATACGGCTAACCCTATTCCTTACCACGTTATAAATTATTATTCTCCATATTAAAGAATACATTGTTAACATTTGTATTAGTCCATATTCTTCACATCCGTTCCTGTTGAATTAATAGTTAATATACAATTAATTGACAGACAATGCCATATGAAGTATTGAAGAGGTACCGTACAGGTACTAGTATAGTAGAGTTCTAATCACTGTTCGAATGTTGATTCACAATAGTTTTTGTTATAATTATTTATAAATTATTTATATTTAAAAATATAAATAAATTTCCACGACGCTATTAGGTTTGCTAAATGATAAAAGGCGTTGTGTATAAAGTTGACATAGCTTTTAAATTTTTGATCTGTAATAATAATAATAATTTGAAAATATCTCTGGTACATCCTCAGGCCGCTGTACATTGATCGGTAAGACGCCCGTTCAGCGCGTCGTTCGCGCTGACCTATACAAACCATAAATGGAAATGACGCCGCCAACTGCCACACGGTACAATTAAATCATGACAATATTTACATTTTATGTTATATGACAGTATAATGTTCAGTCGGCAGTCAAATAAGAAACTTTAGATATCGTAGATGTCGATAGCTTTGTATATTAGGTATGCTGATGAGCACTTGTAGAAAACGGTTAATTTATCTGATGTTACATATTGATGACGTCAATGTATAGATGCCTCGTGACAATAGGAAGTCGATATACGAATTAGGTAATCAAAAATTATCTACTTCATTTCGCACGTTGTAGAATCGAGCGAAGAGAAATCGGTTTTACATTATTTTTACATCATGAATGGAATTTATTAAATTCGATTTAAGCGAAATTCACAGTACAATTACGACCTTGGTTAGTTAATAAACTGACGAATAAGAATCCCTATTTAAATTATAAATTTAACTAACTTGTTCGTGCTATGGTTGTTGCTTGATTGCGAAAAGATATTATTATATTTGTCTATTTCAATATTCTAAGTTTACTTATGAAGCTTATCTAGTAGTAGTTTTATGGTTCAAAATGAGTGATTTAAAAGTATTTTAAGGGTGTCTTGATTCATAAATAGATCATAACGTATATATTAAATAACATTATCTGTGTGGTGACAGATTAAAATTACAATGGTCATTATCTGTTCCCTTCTCGTAGATATCATAAAAAAACGATATAGAGAAGTAATAAGTTAATATCATTGCAAGAGAAGAAAAAAAATGAAGCCAAAACTATGTGACAATCCAAAAAAGAAGAAAAATATTAAATCAAAACTATGTGGCCAAAAGGCCACTGATGTAGTAGGCTAATTACTTTAACCTAGAGGAAGCTCGTATTTAAGAATAATACCGATATTAAAATATGCAATTGCCATCATATTATATCGCATGTTTATTATGAATAAAAAATAATTAATGTAGATTTAATATGTCCACATACTTAAAAGTATTATGATAACAATGTATTCCAAATAAATTACAATTTGATCCGAGACAAGTTTCCAGTTAATCAGTTAATAAATTTCAATTGAATGTTATGCGAAGTTTGTTGTGTTATACGTATGTCAGTACTGTAACTAAGGATGATTCAGTATATATATATGTTTGTTTGTATCGTTGTTTTCCGCGACACGATACATCGCCTAAGGATTTTCGTCGTATACATTGTGACTCACAATGAAGTCATGGTCTTCAAAGTCGGCTTGTGTAATATAAATATTATTAAGTAAACGTATTTTCTAAGATATGATTTATCGTTAATTATTGTTAACGTGATTACGATTCTGTTTGCTGTTAGTCTAGTAATGTTAATAATGCGTTTGTACAGATGATTGTGAAATAAACTATCCGGCTGAATTTTATGGGGACTAAATATTTAATTTGAGAGTATTGGTGTAAAGATGCGAAAGGGAATGCTCCGATGGTTCGGACATGTGGAAAGAACGCCGAACGAACGTCTCGTTAAGAAGATATACAATGCGAAAGTGGAAGGATGTAGGTACCGGGGGAGACCGAGACTCGCCTACCTAGACCAGATTGGTCACGTGCTGAAAGAAGGTGGAGTCAAGAGTCTCCGAAACCGGCGAGCGTGTATGTAGAGAATTATGAATGTTGAAGAAGCGAGTGAAGTATCCAAGGATAGAGTTCTCTGGCACTCTGTTCTCTCTGCCTACCCTACAAGGGATATAGCGTGATGATATGTATGTATGTAAATATTTAATATTTGCCGTTCCGTGTGGTGACGGAGTAAGAATTCGATTCACCACTCCATCTTACCCGAGGGTGATCGTAAAAGACGACTAAGGGATATAGAACGCATATAACATCTATGCAAAAGAAGGAAAGCTCGAAACAAAACCCTATACCAATACGTCTGACCAGCGTGGTATTGTAGGTCAATTTCCCTCCCATTATGGAGGAGGCTCGAGCCCAACATTCGGATGTATATGAGCTGAGATGAATGAAATATTTGCGATTTTACGAATAGTTGCTTAAGTTTTGTTTACGCTTGTATGTATTATATGACTACTACGTTTTAGGTTTAATTTCTATTTTAATTCTTATTGGAATCAGGAAATTATAAGTATTAACTTGGTATTTGTACTCTTGCATTATAGACGGTAATAGACGATAGTTGTAGCTGAAATCCCTATTACTCTAGATTTGTAATATAAATAGGCTCACTATTGTGTTACAGCTCTAATCTATCAGCGATAAAAGCATAACACAAAATTGGAATTAGGAATTTATAAGTATTAACTCGGTATTTGTACTCTTGCACTGTAGATGGTAATAGACGATAGTTGTAGCTGAAATCTCTATTGCTTTAGTTTTGAAATATAAATAGGTCCACTAGTGTGTTACAGCTCTAATCCATCAGCGATAAAAGCATAACACAAAATTGGAAATAGGCATTTATAAGTATTAACTCGGTATTTGTACTCTTGCACTGTAGACGGTATAGAAGATTTTTGTAACAGAAATCTATTGCTTTGGTTTTTAAATATAAATAGGCTCACTAGTGTGTTACAGCTCTAATCTATCAGCGATAAAAGCATAACACAAAATTGGAATTAGGAATTTATAAGTATTAACTCGGTATTTGTACTCTTGCACTGTAGATGGTAATAGACGATAGTTGTAGCTGAAATCTCTATTGCTTTAGTTTTGAAATATAAATAGGTCCACTAGTGTGTTACAGCTCTAATCCATCAGCGATAAAAGCATAACACAAAATTGGAAATAGGCATTTATAAGTATTAACTCGGTATTTGTACTCTTGCACTGTAGACGGTATAGAAGATTTTTGTAACAGAAATCTATTGCTTTGGTTTTTAAATATAAATAGGCTCACTAGTGTGTTACAGCTCTAATCCATCAGCGATAAAAGCATAACACAAAATTGGAATTAGGCATTTATAAGTATTAACTCGGTATTTGTACTCTTGCACTGTAGACAGTAATAGACGATATTTTTAGCTGAAATCTCTATTGCTTTAAATTTGAAATATAAATAGGCTCACTAGTGTGTTACAGCTCTAATCCATCAGCGACAAAGGCATAACACAAAATTGGAAATAGGCATTAATAAGAATTAACTCGGTATTTGTACTCTTGCACTGTAGACGATAATAGACGATATTTATAGCTGAAATCTCTATTCTTTAATTTTGAAATATAAATAGGCTCACTAGTTTGTTACAGCTATAATCCATCAGCGATAAAGGCATAACACAAAATTGGAATTAGGCATTTATAAGTATTAACTCGGTATTTGTACTCTTGCACTGTAGATGGTAATAGACGATAGTTGTAGCTGAAATCTCTATTGCTTTAGTTTTGAAATATAAATAGGCTCACTAGTGTGTTACAGCTCTAATCCATCAGCGATAAAGGCATAACACAAAGAAAAACTTTTTGTGAGTTTGAATCGAGCTTGTTATTGCAATGGTATTTTGATTGACTGATACATAATATGTCTGGTTTTT
The DNA here is from genome assembly GCA_905163515.2 of Lymantria monacha. Lineage (NCBI taxonomy): Eukaryota > Metazoa > Arthropoda > Insecta > Lepidoptera > Erebidae > Lymantria > Lymantria monacha. Next base: position 49,676,853 of record LR991081.1, on the reverse strand, counting down.
TACGTCGTTTCGAATGTAAGATTTATTATAGCTCCACATATGTCGTTTGAATGTGTTCCCCGTGATAAATTGTGAGGTTCAATCTACACAAAGCTTGACATACATATGGGACATTCTTTTACAAATCGTACACCTTGACAATTTTGAGTGGTCCCAAAATTTTTTTTTAGAGTCTATACTGAAAATAAGCAGACACGTATACGACGATTTTGTTCAAAAAAAATTTTTCTCGAAAATATGACCATTGCGAATTTCAGTGCTTCATCCAATTCTGTTACATGTAAAATTCATTATCTCTGGTTGTAAAAAGGCTGAAAAGGAAGATGCGAGGGAAGATGTGTACCCGTACTACGCTTTTTCCAAAGGGAACTGCGTGAGCAGTTCGAGACTGAATATTCATAAATCATACATGCTGCAGCACGTTTCAACTCGTCGCGCGCTGCCCGCGCAACGTGAAGCGCAGTTGAAATTATTTTCTCACTCTTAAACTAGTAACGGCCCCATCTTTCTGAAAGAAGGCTTTTGTAGCTAAAAAAATTACGAATACGATAGTATTTTTTTCAATCGATTTTGTTGTGGCTAACATTATGATAATATTATTTAAACAATTAAATTATTATTATTACCAAGGTACTCAAGTTGGAGAAGTACAATTATTCACGTGACTGAAAGCTGATATTACCTACTACCTATTAAATGAAAAAAAAAAATCAACGATATCATTAGTAGAACCAGAGATAATGAATTTTACATGTAACAGAATTGGATGAAGCACTGAAATTCACAATGGTCATATTTTCGAGAAAAAATTTTTTTGAACTAAAACTTCGTATACGTGTCTGTTAATATACAATAAGAACTTCGTAAAAAAAATTTGAGGAGGTTTGGAGAGGTGGCAATTTTTTTGGGTTCAAATCCGTACGATTTGTAAAAGAATGTCCCATATATAGGTATATCGTGTATTTATATTTTATTTACATATATAAATGTTTGTATATATGACATTGCTAAACTCAGAAACTATTTGATCGATCATTATAAAATTTGGTATATGTATTTTTTCACAATGGAACATTATATGTTATGCCCATTGATATAACTTGCCGATGCGGCGCGGCGCTGTGTTACATCGACTTCTACAAACATACAGACGCGCGACGGGCTGTATTTGCTAGTTTTACATATAATCATTACTATTTTTTTACTACCTATATTTTGTATTAAATATAGCAAAATTTATTTATTTTTTTCCTAGTAGTAGTAATTTAGTATCTTTCACCCGTAAATTACAGTTTTGAAAGCTACGCAGTTAATATTTATAGTTTATCATATTATAATATATAAAACTCATGGTTGTAACTCGACATTGGCTTTAATGATAGATTGCCGCCAATATTTAGTACATCTGTCATATAGGTCCGGTATGAATTAAGAAATCAGAGGTCTAAAGAGATTAAAACATAGGTGACAGAAAATGGAATTGAAAGTAAATCCCATTTTCCATTGCAAAAGTGGGTTATGTTTCAGTGTTATATTTTACATGTCCCTTTTCTTAATGACCGTTTAGGATTAATAAGATTTTTTTATTTTAGGGACATTTGTACACATATACATATCAGTCCCATCGTATCTCTCACAATGGTTACTAGTTAATTAGTACTTAGAAGTATACGTTTATATATATATTTATATAATAAGATTTTATATTTATGAAATAAGCAAAAGGAAATTTTGACGTAATAAAAAGATACCTGCCGTAATTCCAGTAGAGATTAGAATCTATTGTTCTGAAATTCATCTTGTGCGTCGGATCATTCCACAGTAAATAACAAATATACGTACATACTAATATTAATGTGTAGTGTCATTACTATGATGAATCTGCTTGTAACAAACTAATTATTTATTCGTTTTCAGGCGTGGGTTTAAATTAAGATTATGATGAGTTTCTTCTGACATGAATTTGTTTATTATTATGATCCGTGTAACCTTGAGTTCCCTCAATACAAATAAGGAGACTAATTAAATGGTTGAGTTTTCCTATGTTATTTCCAGACCAGGCGTGGGTGGGATGTTATATTATTTATGGCGTTGGTCCATTTTTGTTGTTCGTATCGTCTTTGTTTATAGATAACTTGTCGTAGCTAATCTAACATTACGAAATATTTTATCAATTATGACATGCTTTTAAATATCTATTCGGGCGTAAGAAAGAAGCGAAAGTTGTATGCGCGCTTGAGGAATTATACGCTCTTTCTAAAACTGGCGTATTAAAACAATCGGCACAGTGAATTAAATATTGTGGTATAAAATACCATATAGTATAATATTAATTGTAATCATTTTACTTATATTTTTGCATAGTCGTCTAGAATTAGCTACGATTGTTTTTAATTTGATAAATATAATTACAGTTTCTCGTTATTTTTAGTAAATCACAACTAGAAAGTCTGTAGAACAATCTATTATTGTCTTTAAGTTGGATTACAAAAAAAAAGTGATCATAGTATACGTGTTGATTAGTTGAGCTGCGTGTTTAATGACTATGTTTACGAATGTATATATGGCTATTACTATACTAGCAACACTTGACTGCGCTCGTCGCGCATTAACCGCACATGGACTACCCCTTTCACTTGTATTCGCATACAACGGATCGAGCGGAACGTTAGCATGCCTTTCTCTCTGTTCGCGTCTCTGTCTAACATGCGTCTGCAGTGGTGCAATGTTAGTGGTGGGCAGGCGCAGGCCGTTTGCCGCCCGTGACAGCAGTATCGCAGTTTCCTCGACCACATCCGCACGGAACCGACACCGCCGCGCTCGGATGATCTATCGCGATCTGACATGAAGTCCAAACCGACCCACTATATTGACGCACCTTTTAGACCGTGGCCACCACTTGCACGACAAACACAACCTAATTTTTATTTTCGACCGCCGGATCCGATGGATTTAAGGAATTTTAAAACATCTTCATCGAAAGGCTCCACATATTCTGATTTCTCCGGTATGAGCGCCTACAGTAATAAATCGCGGGATTACTACTTTTTATCGCCAAGTTATCGGTCGACGGGTGCGCCTACACCCGGAGGTCACAATGATTTGTATGAAACTCGGGACCGACCTCGTCAATTGAGGAACCCAAATCCGGCTCCAACTGCTGCATGCCCGTGCAGCCGCTCACGCTCTTTGGAAGACGTGCGCACAGATGTAGTGACCGAGTGGGAAGATGATGACGAAAATGGCAACCGTATCGTGGCGCCGGCCACCAAATTTAATCGTACATCATATAAAACAAATACCGTTTTCGAAAAGCAAGGATTCCTTACGAGACATTCAATGGAAAACTTAGTTGATAGACCACCCCAGTTACTGCCACCCAAACGGATCTCTGGCTTTCAGGTAATTGAACTAACTTTCTATAATGACCGTCATGTTTGTGAGATTATTGTGTTAGCACACTTACATTTGTTGGGGACACCACCAATGGTGCAGTTTAACCATAGTGTTAACTATAACCACTGTTGGACATATAATTATGTGCACTTTCTATGCTCTTACATATACACTTATTATTTTGATGCGAGGCGATGTGAATAATTTGTGTATTTATGTTGCTTAAGCGAAGTTCGTATTAGGATTTATACAGATTCATATAGTGTGTAATGTTCATCGGCCGATATTCATGGGAAACCATCGACGCCTCGTCAGAGCTCGTTCAGCTCCGTTGAACCGCAACGCCCCGTCCTGCGTGTGTAACGGATGTTCAATACTTGTTTTTTTTTTTTTGCGTAGAGCATAGGATAGTTATTTTACTTCGATATATATATATATATATATATATATATATATATATATATATATATATATATATATATATATATATATATATATATATATATATATATATATATATATATATATATATATATATATTTCTTGTACATACTCATGCGAATTTAGGTCATCTGGTTACGAGAACGAGTTTCCATCTATTACTTTTGCAATGCGAGTGTGAATTCTATTGTAATGCTACGATTGTTTCATTATTTCAAAATGATGGTTCTTATTATGTAAGATTATCAAATTATTTTTATCACATAATGATAGATCCTCATTTTATCTAGGTTGGTTGGGTACATCGGTTGAAATGATTCTATGTAAGAGATAGGATAACTTACATATTTACTTGCATACATTACTTACATATTTACGTACTATTTGAACGCCACTAACAATTTTTTTTATTAGAGACAGCGCAATGCTGTATTTTGCTAACTTTGTACTTTGCTGTATTTTCTATATACGACTTTATATTGTTTAACAATATAACATTCAACACTTCATTAACTATTTGTTATACATATATAAAATTTATCTTAATATATATAAAGGCGTTAAAGAGACGTATTTCTTTTTAATTATGCTTTTGTACGGCTAACCAAACTTTTATATCACCTCTGTCCATTATAAGGATGACATTTTTAAAAGTAATTTCTTAGTAGACGAGAGTATTTCAAGAAAATTTATACCGTATTATGACAGTTAAAATCTAAAGTTTTTATACCATCGGAAATTAAATCCTTAACATGCATGATAGCTTAGTTGAAATGTTTATATATATACATATTATATAAAATTCATATGACTATTACGTAATAGTGAAAATAATGTCATAATAGTTGATATACACAAAACTTTATGTAATTTTGTAGCATAATAGTTATAAATTATACTAATATTAATGAGCTGCTAATATTTTCACTAAATTTTAATTGCAAATATTTTATAGTATCACACAACGTATTTAGTTGTGACGATAACGCGGAAATCGTAAAAAATATATTTGTTACATAATCATGTTCTAACACTGTTTTAATTTGTATTTATTCAGTATACCAGATTTCCAAATGGTAGTCATTATAGTGAACATAAAACAACATAGTATATGTATACGTAATTGTGACGACAATGCGTCTATTAATCTTGGCTTTATATAAAAACGGAATTACATTGCAAGTTTTTATTGGTGTATGAGTTGAGTTTTTACGCTTTCTTTATTCCAATGAAAGTTCCTCGTATATTTTTAATTTTAAAATTTTTAATCTTATTTAGTAAGTTACTTGGCTCTCGAATGTTTATATTTATCTAGAAATGTATTTTTTTTTAGTTTTCTCGATTTATGGAATACAACCCGTTGATGATTTAAGATTCACATTTTGAGTAGTTGACTTGAATGTATTTATTATATCCAACTCCGAGGTGAGTTAATGGCCGCTAACCGACCGCTAATAGTACTAATGTCCTATATAGACGGTTCGGGCGCGCGACGGTAGGGAGTTATGGGTGTGTATATATGGAAGCGCAGATATAAGCGTGGATACAAAAAAAATAACTTCGCTCGCAAGAGTTATAGCCTCACTTGCTTTGAGAGATAAATAATTAAAAGAAATGCAAAAGATATGCGCAAATGTTAAAGGGAACTTGGCCAGATTAGCTCAGGTACAGCTTTTAATCAGATTTTAAGACTGATATTGTTAGTATTAATAGTATTAGTAGCCGTTATTACGCGACTACGTTTATGAATAATTATGCACCTAATTTCGGAAAGTTATGAGTTTCAAAATTCAGTTCTAATTGGGCACTTGAAATCCGAATTTGGTCCAATTTGAAATTAAAGTTATCGCTGCTTTAATTAATATAGACGATGCGTAAACTATCCTACCCGTGTATAAAAAAAATAATGCCGTAAAATACACTTTCTATTACAACGTCTTGAGCTGTGCAACTATGAAACGAAAAGCTACAGCAATTATCCGATTCGAACCGTTTCAAACGAGAATCAAATGCGTGTCTTGATACCGTGACTTACCGGATTTATACTCCAGTCTTAGATATTGTACTTTATTTTTTTTATCAAGATTATTTTATAATATTTGAGGTACACACAAGATAAATAATAAATCTCAATGCTGCTTTATTTACTGAACAAAATTCAATTTTCTGTAAGTATTTACATAATGACATAATTCGTTAATTTAATTTGCATTAGACTTGTGACATCATTTGTAATGTGATATTTTTTGAGGGATATATATTTTCGATGGTGATATGATATTACACTTCTAATTATGGTGTAAGGAGTGCTTAATTTTGTTATCGGTCACGACTAGGTGGTCAACTTTAATTTGATATTCTACTAGGATACCGTACTGATGTAGGGTCTCCTTATCAATCCAAACAAAACAATCTACATCAGTTGGAACGCTGCTTCAATCCTTGTTTTGACAAATGAACGACCCAGAGGTCGTTTCTTCATTTTGCATTTTCCACTTTAATCAAACTGCAGGTGAATTCTTTTTATTACAATCAATCAAAATTCAATAATTTTTTGAAGTGAATTTAATTTGTGAAAGTAATTTTGCTTTTATGAAAAAATATTTTTAAAAGTCTTCTATGAAGTGATTTTCCGTGTGGTGACAGAACAAGAATACAATTCACCACTCTCTATTTTACCCATGGGTATTCGTAGGAGGCGACTAAGGAATATAAAAACGTATATAAAATGAATAAAATAAGGTCTAAAGGTGGAGACATTCTTACACAAACACAAGACGTGTTAAGCCGATGGAGTGAATATTTTGGCGATATGTATGCGGATGCTACGGTTGGCGCCGATGTCACATGTGGTCTAGTAGATCAACATTCGGCGACGGCGTCCTCCGATGGCATCAGAATGGATGAAGTTGAATGGGCGATAAGAAGTTTAAAAAATGGTAAGACAGCGGGCATTGATATGGTGTCTGCCGAGATGATCAAGCTTGGTGGCTTCTGTGTCTGGGAGGCGTTCCTGTTGCTCCTCAATTTATGTTGGAGCTCGGGAATGGTTCCCGGGGACTGGAATAGCGCAGTCATCGTGCCTTTGTTTAAAAACAAGGGTTCACTTTATGACTGCGCAAATTACAGAGCCATAAGCTTGACCAGTTTGGCAGCAAAAATGTATGGTAAAATTATTGAAAGGAGAATGAGGATGGTGTCCGATGGTTTACTGTGTGAGACACAAGGAGGTGTCAGGAGTGGAAGGGGATACATGGATCAAGTGTTCTCTCTGCCCAACATTGTGGAGAAGCATCTGCCTCTAGGTCAGAGGGTTTCTGCAGTTTTGTGGATCTGGAGAGAGCATTTGACACGGTTGTACGAAAGGAACTTTGGGACATTTTACCGGAGTATGTTATTAACGGTAAACTGCTACAGGCTGTACAGTCCAGTTACATGGGCTGTAGAGCCTGTGTGCGACTGGATGATGGAATGTCGCCTTGGTTTGACGTCTATATCGGCGTTAAGCAGGGGTGCGTTCTATCAGCCAGGCTGTTTATCATATATCTGGATAAATGTCTCCAAAGTTTGAACGATATGAATGTGGGAGTCCTGATGGGCGACTCAGTGGTCACTGCTCTGCTTTATGCAGATGATGCAGTCCTGCTAGCACAGTCAGCGACTGACCTGCAGACCCTAGTCGGCACAATGACAGAAGATTGTAAGAAAAGGGGTCTACGCGTGAATGTGAGCAAAACCAAAATAATGGTCTTTGAAAGAGATGAAACCAGAACAGATGTAAGACTAACAATAGGTAGTGATGTACTAGAGCAAGTGGATGAATTTGTATATCTTGGATGTGGATTTAGCCGAGATGGAAGGTACACCACTGATATAGAGCGAAGAGTGAATGCGGGAAATAGAGTGAACGGAGCGTTGGGGCAACTTCTCGGCAGCCACCACCTCAGCCAGAAGGCACGTGTAACAATACATAACGCAGTGCTTGTCCCAACATTACTGTATGGAAGCGAGAGTTGGGTATGCATAAAAGAGTATGAAAGTAAAATTAATGCGGTCGAAATGCGATCTCAATGCGATCTCTGCGGAAAATCTGTGGAGTTAGGCTGACCGACCGCATTCGTAACGACGACGTAAGAGAGCGAGTAGGTATGAAAGAGAGTATTGGTGTAAAGATGCGAAAGGGAATGCTCCGATGGTTCGGACATGTGGAAAGAATGCCGAACGAACGTCTGGTTAAGAAGATATACAATGCGAAAGTGGAAGGATGTAGGTACCGAGGGAGACGGAGACTAACCTACCTAGACCAGATCGGTGATGTACTGAAGGAAGGTGGAGTCAAGAGCCTCCGAAACAGGCGAGCGTGTATGAAGAGAATTATGAATGTTGAGGAAGCGAGTGAAGTATGCAGAGATAGAGTTCTCTGGCACTCTGTTCTCTCTGCCTACCCTGCAAGGGATATGGCGTGATGATATGTATGTATGAATATAAAATGTATACAAGAGAAATAACACTCGAAACTAAACCCTTTACATGTAACCACTGTTGGACTCGAGCCGCCTCCATAATGGGAGGGAAATTGACCTACTATACCACGCTGTATAGACGTGTTGGTATAGGGTTTGGTTTCGGGTTTTCCCTCTCTTGCATAGATGTTTTATGCTTTTTCATATCCCTTACTCATCTATTACCAACAGGTAAGATAGGGGGTGGTGAATTGTATCCTTACTCCGTCACCAGACGAGAAGTCACTTCATAGAAGGTTTTTCAAAATATTATTGCCTGAAAAAAAATTACTAAGTAAATTCACTTTAAAATTTGTCAGATTTTGATTGATTATAATAAAAAGGATTTCAATTGCAATCAATTAACCTGTTTGATTAAAGTGGCGAAATATGCAAAATGAACAAATGACCCAAACCAAAATGAGAATTATAACACCTTTCCAACTGATTTAGATTGTTTTGTTTGGATAGATAAGGAGACCCTACGTATAGTACGGTGTCCTAGTAGAATACCTAATATATGTAATAGGTGTATTATACGTTGGTTGAAATTCTAACATATTATTATTAATATAATTTGAATTTTATTAATAGCTACGCTAGAGTCTATACCTTATTAATCATAAGTTTTGCCAACGATGTCAGTTAGTTTGCTTTTTTTTTCCAATTTTATAAAATTTAAATAAAAACAATGAAGAAGAATTAACATGTAAAGAATTAGTCTTACATATTTTATTTTACATATGATTGTGACATAAATACATAATTGTTTCACATTAAGTAAAAACGAAAGAGAAAGACAAATATTTATTACTTTATTAACGTTTTTTTTTAGTTTTAATTACATCCATTAATTATTAATATATTAATATAACATAATTGTTATTATGGGTTTACTAATACATTAAAATTATAATAGCTGTTCTCAATTTGCCTTTGGTCACAGCAGTTACGCACAAATAAAAATAGTATAAATATTACTTAGATATACACACGTGTGTGTGAATTGTATAGCTGTAATGAAATGTTTATTTTAATTAAGTTAATGTATTTCTAATGTATATTATGTAATAGTGGATAGCTTTCTACACTCCTTTATCGTATAAATTTTAATCATGTTAAATTTCACACTATCGCGTTCTCTTAGTTTTAAATAAAATCTACATGGTTATGCAGATATTCCTGTCATATAACTAAAGAGTTTGTTGGAACTCTTAATCTTAAATAGCATGATAAATATTTTGCCTAGGTAACCTTTTTATTAAGAAAGGTTGGTCATAAATCATTATGTTATCCATGTAAGCTGAGAAATGAGCATATCATGTCAACGAATCCAGCGAAATGTAGGATTACGATGCGCGTAAACGACGCCTTTATTGTGAAAATCCTTCATATTTGATTGTTGTGGACTGTGCACATATGGCGTATTGGTTAAGATACCGACCTACAATGCCAGTGTCGTGGGTTTGATTCCTACGTAGGGCGATACTTTATGAGATCAACAAATTGTTGTTTTATGTCTGAGTGTAATTTTTGTCTGTTAAATTAGATGTTTTTAAGAATTATTTCCTTAGGGCCGGGCAGTGTTTTTTTATAAAAAAAAATAAAAAAAAACCCATAACAAAAGACGACCAGGCGAATTTTCTACTGGTACCAAAACGAGAAATAAAGTGAAAAGTATTATGAATAAAGGTTTTTAATGGCGTAAAGGTGCGTGTGTCGATGTTTTTGTGAGTTATGCGAGTTTCACGCGTGTTTCAAATATTCACATCTTGTTACGCCTCCAGCTGTTGCTGCAGTCTTCATTCGTATTACACTTATTTTACAAATAATTCGTAAGTAGCCCTTTCTCCTTCATCCACTCTATAGTTGTCCACTGTTGGTATGTCCCAGGCAAGATAATGCTTGGCAGGCGGTATAGCAATCGCTGTACATGTTACACTTGGAAATCCTAGAAGATTGCTGCTGCGCTGCCTTTTCTATTGGTAATCCCTTAGCCGGTTTTTTACAACTGCCACTTGGAAGTAATGAGTGGTGAAATTTTGTATACTTGATCCTCCAAATAAAAACTCGCTTCTCTTTACTGCTCTTACAAAACTAGGAGAAATATTTGCATAACTATCTTGCTATCTAACGATAGCTTTGCAGATATTTCTCCTAATTCTTAAACGTTTACGATATGTGACCAAACATAGACAAAGTCGGCTCAAGTTTATCTGGTTCTAAATTACTGAGCTATACTTCCTGAACTCATCAATCGTGACGCGCTTGAAGTTGTGGCGTGAGGAGCCGTACATACCGCTAGTTACTCCGTCGTGATGCACATTTCGGCTGCACTATTTCTGGGGGTAAATTTATTAATCACCTTTTCTTTTTCATGGTAATAGAAATAAGTAAATATATTTATATACTTAGGTATATATGCCTAATTATGTAAAAGAAAAGGTATTATGTATACCTTATCTTTCATATCAAGAATGCGCTTTCGTATTGGCGTCGTAGACTAGAAATTAATTTTGAATCCTTAAACATAGAATAAAATTACCTCATATTATATAAAAAAAATCATTTATGAATAATACATAATATGATTTTAATCTCTCCGCGGCTAATAAATTGAGTGTTAGGGGTATGGGTGAAGTATAGTCAAGCTCGGCGTGGCCCCCTTCTATTGAACATTCTATGTATGCAAAGACAGATAGTCTCTCCATACATATAGATTGCTATATGTCGTTATTATTAGAATATTGTTGCAATTATTGCTAATTATTACAACAGCGATATTATCAATATGATTTTTTCGATTAGTATTCTCAGTTTTTTACATTATCGATTTGATCTCACTAACACCTTAATTGTTTATACATACATACATACATATCATTACGCCATATCCGTTGCAGGGTAGGCAAAGAGAACAGAGTGCCAGAGAACTCTATCCTTGCATACTTCACTCGCTTTCTCAATATTCATATATTACTATATATTCATAATTTTTTATAATAGTAAGTTATGAAGTTCTATAATATTATTGAAGTCAAGTATTTTGTTGCAGGCACAGAATCGTAATGGAAGCCACCAGGGTGTTCCTCTATCTATACCAAGTAGTGTGGGAGGTGTAGTTGGTGAAGTTAATGGATCGAGACCCACATTTAAACCTGTCACAGTGTTGGAAGACTTACAAGCTGTTCGGTGCGCCGAATTTCATCCCAATGGCAAGCTTTACGCAGTCGGCTCCAACACGAAAACATTGAGGATATGCACTTACCCTAAGATTGAAGATGTCAAGTGAGTTTATTTTTAGCATTTTTTTGTTGTTGTTTTGATTATGTGTAAACTATACTACTTAATAATTACTTTTCCATGTGGTGACGGAGTAAGAATACAATTCATCACCACCTATCTTACCCGTGGGTGATCTTAAGAGACGACTAAAGTATATAAAACGCATATAACAGCTATGCAAGAGAAGGAAAACTCGAAACTAAACCCTATACGTATACGTCTGACCAGTGTGGTATAGTAGGTCATTTCCTTCTTATTATGGAGGAGACCCGTGCCCAACAGTGGGACACATATGAGCTGAAGTGATGATGATGATGAAATGAAACTATACTACATGCGCCCGAACATATATGTATACCTATATACATATATGTTTTAAAATCTCTATAGAACTTATAACAGTAATAACATGAAACTTTGATGATAAGAAAAAATATGGGCCAAACTTTGTCTTGCAATATAACAATTAATAGTAAATTATAAATAGTAAGCTTTAAAACTCATTTTAATAAATACTATAATTGCTTAATAAATATAGCATTTATTAAAAAAATATTGTACTGCATAAATTAGGTATATGTGTATCATACTAATATCGTAAACGTAAAATCTGTAAAATATATACAAAGATGTTTAACAAACATTTTTTTTCAAATAGTTACTAATGAAAGATCCTGTATGATGAGCTATCATGATCTGCGAATTAGCCAAAATTTATTGAAAATTATCTTTGCGATGACTACTCTGTCTCGTGCATGTCAAAAATATAATTAAAGGTTTTATATAATATTATATCTTCGTAAGAAGAGAAGCTTGAAATATAAGCCTATAATACTAATTCATCTAACTGGGCTTATTTGATCAAGTATTACTCATTATGGCATAGACTCGTGCTCAACAGTTGGACATGTATGTATGCGCTGTAAAAAAGAATAAAAATGTAAAATCAGCCGCGTTGGGTCGCCATATGAATAGTATTTTTTTTATTGTTTGATAAAATCGTTCTTAATGTCCTGACGGGACATTCGTTTAACCAATTTGTTTAATTATTGTCTCGGAATATTTTGCCTTTTGCTTTTTTAATATCGATAAGAGCAGAGAGACGAGATCGATAAGAGAGAAACAAGAAATTGTAACTAGATGATAATAATCTGTAATATTGAAAACATTAGGATTGTATAAACAAAATCCGTTATGTAAATTTTTCATAAGCATCAAACATCAACTATAAAAGTAATCATATATGTAATACTAATACTTATGCTGCGTTATTTTACAAATTTAAATTTGGTAGTATTTATTCAAGTGAAATTTTCATATGGAATGCCATGGTGCAGGGCCTGTCCTTGGCTTAACATAAGAAAAAAGAGCTAAAGAAAAATATATTAAGTTGATTGTTATAAAATTAATGTCAACTTTTTTCACTGATTAAACATCTTGCCTGCGTTGTATTTCTACATACATACATACATATCATCACGCCATGTCCCTTGCAGGGTAGGCAGAGAGAACAGTTGTATTTCTATCTGTCTTAAAAGTAGTACAGTTGCATGTATCGGAAAGAGAGCCTTGAAACGGCCTGTAGCGATTATGACGTGACAAACTTGGAGAATATTGATATTTAAGAATTAATTAAGGTTGGCCCAGGTCTTTGTAAGGCTCTTAGTCGTCTTTTATGACATCGACGAGCAAAGTAAGGGTTGGTAGTATTCGTAGTTGCTATCACACACCAAAAAGAGATCGCATATAATTACATATTAATAGCACATGTCTATAACACGAGCGAAATTGCCATTAACGTGCTCGTGTGTAAAATAATCGGTTAAATAATACAGGTAGGTATGTAGTTATCATAATATTTTTTGACAATAATCTATTCCCTTTCACACCTTTCTTTTTCTGCGGATTTAGTGGTAGACGATTAAAGGATAAAATCAATTCAAAAGTTGTTTTTAAAGCATGGAAAAAAATATTAAGCCGTCTGACCAGCGTCAATATATCTTTATATATATATTTTTTATGTACGTGTGTCACTGAACTCCTCCTAATCGGCGAGACGGATTTTTTTTTTTAATTATTGTGTGTGTTGAAGTAGATTTGAGAATGGTTTAAATTCCCAATTGGACCCAATTGGAATTGCGATCGAGTTGTAGGATTTTTACTTTTCATATATTGATTGTTAGGCGCAACGAAGTTCGCTGGGTCCGCTAGTATTATATAAAATAAAGCAAATCAATTCAGCTACCATTGTGTAGAAGGGTCGTGTTTAATAGTAGGACGTATATACTTCAGAAGTAGTGTATACTTCAGTCAGAAGTTGAAGATGACGATGAGAATTCATAAACATTGTACTACTCGTTTCTAATATTTGCACTTACAATAGACTTGAAAATGTCGACGGTAACATTAACATGCTAAATATTTTATAAAAACTACCTAGTTACGTAATCGAATGAATTATTCTTATAGTTTACAATAATATTTATCGATTTGAACATTATATAATGTGATGTGAGCGTTCATATAATACTAGGATTTGATAAACATTTGAGAGTTTTTTGATGACATGTTTTTTGGGTTACCCTAATAGGGCCGTCAATTAATCACGTGAGGATTGAAAGGGTGGTGGGACTTAGTTTGACAAAAATCACGAAATATCACTGTGTAGTAAGATATCAAGTGTATTTATTTTTTTGTCAAACGCTGAAATTTCTAAACTGAAAAGTGGCGTGTAGTGTGTCTTTGACTTGCCGTTGCCGTTGATCTGTATAAAGACCTGTATAAAAAAGCGAAAAACCAAGAATGTAATGAGCCGTGGGATACTTCTTTGTAGGTACTAAAAATTACGTGATGTTGGTGGGGCAGTGGGGTCATAGTCTTAACCCTTACCATATATCACCAAAGGGAGAGGGGGTTAAAATGCTTAAAAAAGATCACGTGATTAATGGCCGTCCCCCAATGGTTTAGTGAGTTTTGAAGCTTAAAGATGAAAATTGTGATCAAAAATTATTTAATTTAGGTTTACTATAATAATCTGTAGTTATAATTAGGTATATAGTTTATCGATTTTGGTCGTGAGTTAAAATGGTTTTGTTGTAGTGCGTACAGTGCCGTATAGGGAACGGTGACCGTGGACTTTCTTTAACCGGCTGCAGTCACGTAGTTAGCCTTCTCAACTTTACTGCTAGTTATTTAAAATTGTGCCTCCCCAAAATATGGATTTGTTTAGATTATTTAGTATTGAAATGAGCACTTTTGTGTTATTAAGCTTAAGCAGCGTTTTACATAATATGGAAAAGACATAAAATCTTAAACTAGTTCTACTGGGCATTTTTATATGATAGATCAGATTTCTAACGAGCTGTGTGGTAGCGGCTACGAATACTGCCAACCCTTACTTTGCTCTTGGATGTCGTTAAAGACGACTAAGAGCTTAGAGTTATAACGACCTGGGCCAACTCCATCTGATGCCGTTTGGTCAACAATTACATTCCCAAGGAGGATTGACGTATGGCAGGCGGCTGGTCATACAATTATTGCCAATACATACATACATATCATCACGCCATATCCCTTGCAGGGTAGGCAGAGAGAACAGAGTGCCAGAGAACTCTATCTCTGCATACTTCACTCGCTTCCTCAACATTCATAATTCTCTTCATACACATACCTTTTTATCGCCAATAACTGTTACAATATGTACTATGAAAGAAGAGTACATATTGAATCGACCCCAAGATTCTAACACCAAGTATGCGTAATGCACTACCCATGCTTCTTTATAATGAATTAAGCGGAAAAGGCTTTAAGCTAAAATACAAATCTGCTTTGCCGTAGGCGTTGAACTCATGTTTCAAAATACTTCGTTTGTTCTGAGACATGTTTATTGTCATTCATTAGGGCGAGCGAAACGAGTGTTAATATCAGATAGCGATTATTTACATTTTGTTGTACCTTTTATACGAGTAACAAATCCAGAAAATCTTAAAATTTAACATGAAATTATAAATTAAGGTCTACATGTGTTATGAATAGCTTTTATATATTATTATTATATATTTAATCCTTATTAATATTATAAATGCGAAAGTAACTCTGTCTGTCTGTCGCTCTTTCACGCCAAAACTATTGAACTGATCTAAATGAAATTTGGTACACAGATAGTGTAGAGCCTGATAAAGAACATAGGCTTTTTAATGCAAAAAAGGGTTGTAAAGGGAGATGAAAATTTATGAGGAAGTATCATTATTTTTAAAGCCAGAAGCTTGAAACTTCTTTTTAGGCTTTTGATGAGATATAAATAAATATGACATTAAAATTTTGAAAATAAAAATAGGAGATGAAAAACTTAAGGAAAGTATCCTTTTACGCGGGCGAAGCCGCGGGCAGAAGCTAGTTATTTATATTTTTAAATATACCTACATCGCAATCTTATTTATTAATTAGCTGCAATTACTATAATTACAGCTAATTAATATAGACACTATTCTTTTAACACAAAAGGCCCTCCTAAATAAGATATTAGTCCGTTTGAAAGATAAAATAAACTTATTTTGAAATTGGCCATTAACAAAACAATTGACACTTTCTAGTCATTTGAGGAAATTCGTCACCACATTGTTCTCATATAAGCAACGTGCATCATTGGTGGGAGACACATTAACGATCGCATCGATGTTGCAAAAGAATTATAAGAATTTGGTATACAGCAGATTTTTAAATTTCACAGTTTACGCGCATAACCAATCGTTACGGTACTCGTACCACATTGTCATATAATTGTATTTCTTTCTAAGAATATTAACTTCTTAGTCCATATATTTCCCACAGTTCGCTATTCGCTACATGGTTTGGTATATGGTATTTTTTTTTTTTATTAGATAAATTGTTGGTCCACAGTCTTTTGTCCGTGCCTTTTTTATGTTGTATATTTTAGTCATTATGTTGAAGTTGAAGTTATATAATTAAATTTTTCTTAAAGTGGCTATGATATTATACATTTATGATGGTTTATATGTATTTTAAAGAGATTCTGCGTTATTAGTTTATTATGAACTTGTGATGATGTCTTTTTATACTTCATGTATGAATTATTTGTCTTTATTGTGATGTTAATCCGAGCTCTTGTATTACCCTTTGGTCTCTATGTTTTATTGCCATGTTTTTAATGTATTCCAGTATAGTACTTGGGTCCTGATCTATAGACTTCCTCATGAGTTGTCAGATGGCATCTTCACGGGTGTCTGTGTAGTAGGGGCAGGATCTAGTATGCCTGGAGATGGCAACCACGGCATGTTGGATACTGTTGTGTAGTTTTTGCACTGTATCTCTTGTCTGGATGATAATGACATTTGGTGCACCGAGTCCCTGTGCTTCGTGGTATATGGTTGAGTTTCAAGTTTTGGTTCTCTTGCAATTTTATGATTTTTACCCTTCCCACGTAAAAAGAAAAAGTGTTTGACTATTGAATTTTTATTCCGTCCCTACACGGATCTTTTATTATTTCTTCTCGAAGTGCAGTAATAATCATCGATCCAGGTATGTTGTCCCTTTATTTTTTGAATTGTTCAAACACATGAAACATATATGTTTTTTATGAAGTTTCAATAAAATCAGTATCAATAGTCCGTGTGGTGACGGAGTAAAAATACAATTCACTACCCCTTTATCTTACCCGTGGATGATCATAAGAGACGACTAAGGGATACTACATATGTATATGACATCTATGCAAGAGAAGGAAAACTCGAAACCCTATATCAACACACACTGACCAGCGTGATATAGTAGGTCAATTTCCGTCTCATCATGAAGGAGGCTCGAGCCCAACAGTGGGACATATATGAGCTGAGGTGATGATGTTGATGAATAAAATCAATATTAGGTAGCATGAATATCGACAGGTCATTTAGTTTTGAATATAGATACAGTCATATTATGTTATATATACATATATTATGTTCGGACATGTGGAAAGAATGCCGAACGAACGTCTGGTTAAGAAGATATACAATGCGAAAGTGGAAGGATGTAGGTACCGGGGGAGACCGAGACTAAACTACCTAGACCAGATCGGTCAAGTACTGAAGGAAGGTGGAGTCAAGAGTCTCCGAAACCGGCGAGCGTGTATGAAGAGAATTATGAATGTTGAGGAAGCGAGTGAAGTATGCAAGGATAGAGTTCTCTAGCACTCTGTTCCCTCTGCCTACCCTGCAAGGGATATGGCGTGATGATATGTATGTATGTACAGTCATATTATAGATATACTATTATTATTTATCATTGCTTCCGTGTGACGATGAAGCAAAAATGTTTAAAATATAACTAATTTTACGTATTTTATAATGTTTGTTTTTGATTTTTAATTTACCGACGTTTCGGACACTACAATATTCATAATCATGGTGGGACCCCGGATTTGTTATAAAATTCGTAGAAATAGTTTTATTTTAAGTATAATAACCGCGTAAATATGAGCAAATATCTTTAATTTTCATTTTACATCTACATATGAGTATACATTGTCTATTGGCCGTATTCGTGTGAAGTTCAGACGTCAGATCATTAGATGTGAATGAATGGATATCAAGACGGTGTTGTTTTCCATTTTCCTAGTAATCTTTCAGCTGGTTTTGACGATCTCACGGTAAACTACTGTGATGATAAATTATATTATGAACTTCTTTTTTTATTGCTTGTGGTGGCAAATGAGCAAGCAACACACCTGATATTAAGTGTCATTGCCGCCCACGGATATTTGCAATACGAAGGGTATAGCTAGACCGCTGTTTACCAATATAACCACCCAGTTGGGCTTCCGGCTCTCTCGCTCACCGAACGATGCGCAATAGCACATTGTCATTACTCAGACGTCGATCTTCTGCGAGAGTGTGGTACTATACCGGACGGAACGGCCTGCGGCCGTAGACAGTGACGGTCAACAGCGTGGTCCTACCACAAATATGGCTAATAAAATATACATGGGTGAAATGTGTAATGAATATTGCTAACCATTTTGCGTGATCATCATACCATAAAATGTCAAGGTTTAGGGTGGACGCGATAGTTAACATTCAACAAGTACCAGTAAATGACATCAAATTTGTAAATTGCTATCATTTATACATATTATCTAGAATATTATACTTCAAAAATTTACGTACGTTTTCTACTAAACAAAATAAGCATAACTAAGAGTGATATACTAATATTATAAAGCTGATGTTTGTATATTTGGTTGAATGCGCTAAGCTCAAGAACTACAGGTTAGAATTTAAAAAATCTTAGTGTTTGCTAGCCTATTTATAGAAGAAGGTTATAGGCTATATAAAATCACGCTACGACCAATAAGAGAGACGATTCAATGAAAAATGTTGCAAAAACGGACAAATTTCATTCTTTTGAGAGCTACCATTGCGTGCGGTGTTTCGATCTCTTTCTCTGTAATATGTACGACATATACATATATTGGCGGCGGTTTTAAGTATTGTTTCATGTTACTGTTAACGTACAGTTGAATGCAATATTTACTCTAATGATATCAAAAACTAAAAAACATATATAGATTGGCTTTTAAAAAACCTATCATTACACGATAAGATTATTAGATCACTCCACTTAATCTTGATGATATAAATAGATTTGTGATTGAAACCAACAAGACTTTAAATGAACGCAATGCTTAATGACTGTGTGACGTCTTGCGCTTATCAATTTGTAGCCATTCATTCAATATTTACGTAAGGTAGAAGGGGAGTTTAAAAAAATGTCTGTTTTATTGCTTGTGGTGGCAAACGAGTAAGCAGCATATCTGATGGTGTTATTGCCACTCATGGATCAACTATCAAGCAAAACCCACTCAGAAAGTTTGGCTTGTAGCTCACCAAACGAAGCGCAACAGCATATTGCTACTGCTCAGACGTCCATTTTCTGCGAGAGTGTGGTGGACCGCGGTTGTCGATAGAAAACTGTCGTCTGGGTGGTCTCGTACCACTATAAAACTTAATTAAACCTGGTTTTAAATGGCGAGAATCGTTTTTAATCAAATAACAAATCACACCTTAGATCATGATTGAAACATTGTTCTTGTAACAAATTGTAGGGGTACATACTAATTTAACTTCATCGAATAAAACTTTATCTATACATCGTACCCGCGACAATGGTGCTAATGCAACTTTTATTACGATTGATGGACGTGTGTAATGTATGATGTGTATAATTAGGGATTACTTGTGTATTAATTTTGATCATGAAATAAACAAACATAATGTAGGTCACTAGGACAGACCATAAAGTTATTAATTATATGCAAAAACAAGTTTTGAAGATTATAATTAGATAGCTACCCGGTACTTAGTGAAACTGGTTTGCGACCTTGGTATCGACTATATCGATATTATATTGTTAAAGATACTTTTTATAGTTTTCAGCGTCCATAACTACGTTCCTACCTACTAGTAATAAGCCGACATTTAAAACCGTGACTATCTAGTAAACCATGTGTGACCAGGAGACCAAAATTAAATGAAAATAACCCAGATACTCATTGGACTATTCTAAAAAAGAGAAAGTGCTCCGTGCTTCCAAAATTTTATTAGTTTAACTTATCAGCTAGATCGGATTTCAGTACGCGTTGTAGAAACACTAAAACTTTAATTAACCTTGTTTGACGTAAGGGTACATTTATACAAGAGTCATTTTTTTTCATATTAATGTTTTTTTGTTTGACATCAATACCGTACCATGACGTATTTTCAATTCTAGTCTCGAATATGATAAGCAATATGAGGCCATCATTACGCTTAGCTGTGCCGCGAAAGTGATGACTAAGTGCTCTGTTACTAGTGTCAATGACCTCTACCCGAAGTTTGTATGCAAAGTATCGTTTTACTCATCTACAGCTTATTGATGCTCGCGGGTCCCAGGGCTCATAGTATTATTATTTTTTTGTTAATAACATGAATACATATATATAACATTTTTAAAATTTTATCTGTTATTATAAAATATAAATTATCTACATACAAAATATACATACATACATACCATCACGCCATGTCCTTTGCAAGATAGGCAGAGAGAACAGAGTGCCAGAAAATATATTATAAATATATTATATATTACAAAATATATCTCTATAATTGTTTGCCGGACTATTTACGCACATTACGCGCAGCCTTTTAAAACGTGATGCAATCTGCTGATGAGCAGGGTGTGCGTTAATTTAATTAAATTATTTCTTAGTCATTCTTTACAACATCCACGGATATGATAGGGGTGGTAAATTGTATTCTTACTCCGTCACCACACCAATGGTTTCTTATAATCTGAACGTCCAAGAGAGAATTTGTCGTTGTAAAATTAGAATATAATATATTATATAGAAGAAATAAGAATAATAGAAATATCAATATAAGAATATATTGTTTGCAATTTGCAATACTTTTATTGTCAGCTATTGAATATTTTCCTTTGAGCGACAATTTATAAATTTGTTCCACATAAAAAAAAATATGACGTTTTATAATTTTCTTCTAAACTAAAGCCCGTCTATTTATTTAGAATTTTCAATGATACACTTAATTACAATTTTGCGTCGAATAATAGAAACGCCTAGTTTTTATTATTTAGGTATTCTAGGCGATTATGCAAGAAGAATTTTCTATTATGGTAATAGTAGGTGCTAATGTAATATGATGAATAGTGACAGTTCAAATTAAGTGAAGGAAGCAGCATAGCATTTAAATTTGCTTACAAGAAAAGTAATAATTGGGGCTTGTTAAAACAAGTTAATTTATGGTAAAAATTGTGATGATTTTGACATAGTGAAACGTGGCTTAACGAGTAATAAGTATGGCTCATATACACTTGGCAGAGCACAGAATAAATGCCTAGAGGAGTGTTAGTGTCAAATTTTATGCATGGTAGTGAAAGTTTGATCTGGTAGAAAAAATACGAAAGCAGAATAACTGCTGTACAGTCCAGAGCACTCTGATTTATGAGGGCATTATGTTCTAATAATAATTGTGAATATATTGAGACATTTTGAACATCTAGAAAGAATCAATGTAGAAAATACAGATGTATATGCTCAGTTGTAAGGTCAAGGTCATGAAGAACATTTTATACCAGGAAGACTAATTATTGTGCAAAATTTTATTTATATTAATCTCGAAGTCGCGGTTATCAGCTAGTAATATGACAAATTATAGACGTGTGGGTATAATGACGTAGCATGATCTGTGAAATTTTGAAGTTTTGTTCAAACATACGAAGTATGCGGCGAGAAAGTTTTGTTAGTGGGCGGTATGTGCTCATAAATATGGCTCTTACGAAATACTTCCAGAGATTACGTCGCGTTCACTGTTATCGTTACATGCATGATCACAAACTGCTTTGTCAATCGTTGCAAATTCGGATATGAACGTTAAATAAAGTGACGCAGCAAATGTAAGGCGGTGTATTACGTAATATCTGGAGCTTAAATACATACCTTTCTCTAGTAAGTGAATATTAAAGGCCATTTTTGTATTAGGAACGATCTATGGTTAACGTGTTTTTTATTTGGACTTCACTATTACAATGATTAACTACGTATACGATGATTCATATAGATTAGTAATATGTAATAGCATTGACAGAAAAAGAGTTGACTGTCAAAAAAGAAATAACTGCCAACCTGCAATTCTTATTATGTGAATAAATAAACTAGATTGATCAATCAAATTATCTTATGAGACAGTTTTAATTTCTCCTATGGTACAATTATTTAAATCACAAATAGTAAATAACAGCTGTTCTTTAATTTATGGCAATGGACACGATGGCATAGGTAAATCGCTATTAAAAAACGAAATACCCCACTGCGATCAGTTGTAGAGTGGGGATAGGAATGCATGTAGGAAGTTTTATAATTATACATATAACTGGTCTTTACGTAACAAGTAGTTTTAAAATACCTAGCTATTTCTGATGTAATTTACTAAAGGTTATGTTGAGAATTTTAATTTCAAATAAATTTTACTTTAACGAATGGAATGTTATACTCGAATTACATTTTAATTCAGTAATTTCTCTTGGCCTTTTATAATTCGTACATTGGGTTCGTCTTACTACTCTAACCAATTTTAACACATTGGGATTTTTTGAATGTGGCTACCCAAAGGAATAACGACGTTTGAAGACTTTTGGCGAGAATGTAAAATTGCATATGGCGCTTTTATTTTTTTTTCAATATTTAAGTGTTTTATTGTATACTGAATTAATTTTTTTTTGATATTGTATATCCGGAGATTTTTGTCCGTGCCTTTTTTATGTTTATCTATTAATTGTTATGTTGATGTTATATAATTCAATTTTGTTCTTGAAGTGGCGTTATTACATTAAGATAAAAAGGTTAAAATTGAAAAGATGCGCTTCGATGTTTTTGTCTCTCTGTCTCTTCTTCTCTACGTTAGTCTTCATATTGTTGTTGGTGGAAATCTCTTGTTTACTTGGATTTTTCTTATTATAGTTTTATTCTCATGATATTGAATGATTTTGTTAATATTTTATATAATATAATGCAGAGAAATTATTGGCCTCTAGTGAATATTGATATAATAGTGGTATACATGTTATTTTATGTTCTACTAAAATTTCTTGATCAATTATTAATTTGATTATCAGCACACAATTAATGGTAACGACATGTCTTACTGACAAACTATTATTGTGAATAAGCTACTCAATATGAAGAAGTGAAATATTATGTTATAAGTTATGAAGATAATTGTGTGTGGTAACGACTACGAATACTACCAACCTTGCTCGTGGGTGTCGTAAAAGACGATTGAGTGCTTCATATCGACCAGCGCCAACTCCACCTGATGCCGTTTGGTCAGATTGATGTCAGACAGTACATTGCAACATGTATGAGTAATGCATATTGCAAGCCCAAGTAGTTGGGATAAGAACAGGAGATGATGAAAGTTTAGAAGTTAGCGTATTTGTTCACGATTCTCGGGACCAATTTCACTTATTGGGGAATTTTTCGTAGCCATTTTTAAATATGGCCAGTTTTCTTTAGACTTTAACTTACCTACATCTTACTTACTTAACCTACATCTACTAAAGCACATTGGCAATATGGTTTGATATAAGATTTTTAAATTTAAGAAATGATTCTAAGGTTCCATAGTCGCTTCTTATTGCGGGAAAGTTGGGTGGTGAGATATTTATTATTACACCTCTACATGTATAAGACTACCTATATATTAGTTGAAATTATACGTCGCACAAACTATTTTTTTTTTTTTTGGTTAACTTAGTGACGATGTAATTTACGTTTAGGTTTGCCAGGGCCATACAGCCCGACCAGTTGTAACACTTTGTTTTGTTATGGGCTCAGTTCTCATTGCCAAACTTTGGGTCGCGTTAAAACCATATGAGTAGATAAGTAAGATGAGAGGGACCTCGCTTTGCTGTAGTAAAAACAAATATTCTACTGAGACTTCCATTCCATCTCGTGTCTTATATCCTCGGCTTGAGAGCTCTCTGCACTCACTTATGCTGTATGTTTTATATTTTTATTACATTACCATTTAAAACTAAATGATGTTTCCCACACATTGTACTTTCAATTGTCTTTAATAGACACAGAGACTATAATTATGTATACTTCGCTTTATTGGATCAAGTGAATACGTTACAGATGTTGGTTAAATTTAACTGCCATTAGGCACAATCAACTCGTAAAGCTCCATTACAGTGTTTACCTTATCTTGTGATGTCGCTGTTATGTTATATTATATAGATATAAACCCATATAGATGGCTTTATCTATTTGTACATATCAATCGCAGGCAGCTATTAGAAATGTGGTTACATCTTACGATTCACACATCCACTAAGGCACTTTTGGTGGTTGACATTTTGTAAGGAATCTTATAAAATTCTATTATTTTGGAAGTTAGATGTATTAATTTTAGCGTTATAAAAATGTGAACATAAAAGGTGAAATAGGAAGACGAAATTTGTAAAACAAAATTGGTCCAATGAAAACGCTAATCTTAGAAACTATCAGTTAAGTTTAATAAATCTTTTTGATTTTCATTTACGCTATCAAACTAGAGCGGTGACTATAAATGCCATTGAGTTGAAGTGCGTGAAGAAGCGTGTAAGTCTGCAAACAAACCCAACTAAACTTTTTTTATATTTATTTAGGTGTTACGATCACAATAGTATGTCTAAGCTATTGGATCACGAGTTAGTCAGTTTTTTTTGTAAACAGTAAACATTGGTATTGAAATCGAAGATTGTAGATATTTTCTTTTTATATTAATATTTTATTATGTACATTAGTTGCTCAGGGTATTATTACTATACCGGAATCGAGGCGTTGGTCCTATAATGATGCCTAGTATGCCGATTAAAAAAAGGTATATTTGCTTTCTAATTGAGATTGTGTGTAATACATATGGTGAAACAATTTTTACAAGTTATAACTAAAATAATGTATGACATAATCTACCAATTCCATTCTTAATTTCATTAAAATCTAATGAGGCTAGTTTTGTCTAATAGAGAGAAAAGTATAACGTACATTTTCGATAGTGAAAATTTAAAATTTTTTGTCTGTTATATTTTGGCTACACCTCGCCCTACTGTCTACGGTAATAGAAAGGTGGCGTAGGATCCTACGACTCGCTGTAATTCTCTCCCCTTGTTTATTCAGCTGGCTACTGGAACCGATGAATTTCGATGTCATGTCAATTTGGCCCTGACTGAACTACTTTCCTCCCTGAAATCTGTGTACGTTGCTCGGTAACATAAAATACTTTGCTTTGACTGATAAACAAATAACCTTAATTCAATCTTACGTAATATCTATATTATATCGTCAATTTACTTTATTATCATTAAGGCAATATTGTTGTTTAACAAGAGCAGATATTTATTATAACCTCCACCTCACCTCACTCCACCACATTTACATGGGTTAGCAAAATATTTATTGCTGATCAATAAAAGAGAAATCAAACATAACATTATATTTTATAATTCTACAAAATAGCTTTAACTGTTTAAGCTATCATCGCTCGATTGGATAATTAAGTCTTCATAATAGGCAGATTTATATGCAGATCTTTATGAATAGTTTTAATAGAAAATTTGGTCGTTATTGTCCCGTTAAAAATTATGTTTTCAATATAATCCTTGAAAATATATATTTTGGGCACCATATGGACTTATTGCTGTATTACTACAATGATACTTACAGAAGTTTTGGTTTCTGATTTCATATTTTACTGTAATCATTGAAATAATGTGACTTTTTCTTATCAGCATTATTACGATTTTTTTTAAAACGATATGAATAAAATGTTCAATTTTAATACTGTCAAGATTTTCAAAATATCTGTTATTATTTTCAGTAAATACTCTATAGAAATGCATAATGAGAGATTATTCAAGTAATAAATCAGTTGCGTTATATGGGTAATTACTTGGCTATATTCTCGTCGAAATTATGGGATATTGGGTATTCGTCCCATTTTTGAATGGTCGTCTTTGATAGGGACAAATTGCGGTCAATTTTATATTTATATATATGCTCGATTGGAGTTAAGTCAGGCGAGACGGCAAACCATGTGATGCTATATTTTCCTATTAATTTGTTCATTGTGCTGCACGCCAGTGCGTTATCGTCGATAAACATGAATTTGTGCCAGTTATCTCTGTAACAGTGTACGGTCCGCTGACTCTATCAATTACCTTTGTTTCGTATGAAATACTATAATTATCATAGGGCATTATAAGCGTTCTAGTTTCAATCATTATTTAAACCCAAGCAAAATGTACTTATTTGCTCTCTTGCTGAACGGTTCGGAAAACTTAGTTGGAGATTGAAGAAACTGTCTACTGTTATTACACTTATTACCCGACTGGGCGACGTAAAGAAGTGGTATTGTGTTTAACAGTCTATGTATGTATGTTTGTTTGTATGTTCCTTTGAAGCACTATATAACCAAACCAAGACCAAACGCCAGAGCCGATTTTTATGATTCACACGTCAATCGATTCCTCTTAGTCCGGCGAATGTCACTAAAGATATGGTGTTAGTGAAAATTCAATATGGCGTCTACTGGACGCCATATTGTGAAAATGAAAAAAAATAAAGTCAACAGACTCTGTCAAGTGGGGTATCGTTGAATAGGTATTTAAAAATAATTTTTAGTTGTCCATCAACATTTTTCGATTCGACTGACCGTTTAGGATCTATATCGATTTAAAGTTTCGTAACAACCTTCCTCACATATAGGTTTTTAGACAGTAGAAATTTACGATGAAAAGATGAAAAATTCGTATGACTTTGCGTGTGAATGTAGATGGACATATACTAAAGTACTTAGTAGGTATATTGTCCAATATACCATAGGTAGTTCTACCTAAAGTATCTAATGTTTGACGCGGTCGCCCATCTCCAACTTCTAACGATTTAGTACTCAACTTCAGTCGAAAACCTTATATAGTTAGGTACCTACTTATTAATAAATAAAATAACTATAGCCGCCTAGGTATTCATAACTAAAAAGTTTAAAAAAAAAATCAATGAAACCCGACTACGTAAAAAGCGAACTAAATTACGTACATAATAAAAAACTGAAAAGAATAAACTAGCACTTAGATGTCCGGTGGTCTAGAATTCTATAATATATTATTGAATGAATACTATTGCAGAAAATAAAATATATTTTAATAATGGGACATGACAACTGAACAGTCGGGATCCATTATTCGACAGCAAATCTAATTTTTCAAAATATTTTTCTAAGTGCTTGTTTTTTCTTTTCAGTTTTTTATTATGTACGTAATTTAGTTCGTATTTTACGTAGTCGGGTTTTTTGATTTTTTAATTTGATAAATATTGTTAGTTGTTACGTAAATCATCAATGAAAAGTCCGTTTTAAGATGTCTTATTTTTTTTCATTTTGTCGCGTGTCGTATAGAACAATGTTCGTCAGCAAATTTAATATTAGTCCAGTCATTTTAGGTTTTATCTGGGGAAAATTCCTAGTGACCTAAATTCTTGTATAAACCTTTATTACGGTGTAATTATGAAGATGTGAAAAATCGACATCGATATCGTGGCGGCTAAAAAAGTTACAAAGGTCAAAAGGTCACGAAAATCAGATTTTTCGCAAATATTTCGCGACCTATTGCTCGGAGGTCAATAGAGGTCATTATAAAAATTGTTCCTCATAAAATTGTCTACAAAAATGTTTCTTGGAGTTTTATGTAAAATTAACTGTTTTCGAATTAAGGCGCTGAGAATGCGACTAGAATGCAGTCACATACAGTATTGTATACCGTACACTAAGGCGTAAAGTCTATTGCTTTTTATTAATATTTGCGTCTTAAAAACTTTTATCTTATATTTGGACGTTTCGGGAAAGATATAATTATCTGATAGAGGTTTAGGTTTTTAGTAAAATCTACTATATCTCATTGAAATGACAAATTAATTATTTATTAAATAATTTCTTTACAAATACTGTTTGTCATTTTTGATGGTTACTCTGATACCAGTAAAAATATCAAAGCGATGGAACAACTAAGACGAACCCCTGCCGTTTCTACATCTTGTGACGTGCACTTCAACGAATCGATGGAAGTTCCTATCAGTCAAGATAAATTTTTATCGAATCGATTTAACAAAAGAAAATTAATTGAGATGCTTATTGAGAAGTTCGAAGAAGTTGGTATTGCTACAAGACAATCACGTGATGATGTTGACGTCTTAATAGTTGAAACAGCGATTGAAAAATCAATAAATAATACGACAATAATCGTTGGCGAAGACATAGATCTGTTGGTACTTCTCATAGCACGCACTCAAATACTTGATCAACCTACATCATTTTTTTTTAAAAAACCAGGAAAAAACAATGTTGAAACAAAAATATACTCAACTGATAGCCTCAACAAGTATCCACATTGCAAGAAAATATTATGTTTCTACATGCCATGACCGGATGTGATACAACTTCAGCACTTTTTGGGAGAGGAAAATTGAAAGTCATGAAGATGTTTGAAAAAAGACCGGATTTAAACAATTGTACTGAATTATTCCAATAAGAAAATTGCTCTCGAGATGTCATTGTCAATGCTGGAATACATTTTCTACTAGCACTATACGGTGCTCCAAAATCAGAACATTCAATAGATAATTACAGATACTGTAGCTTTGCTAAACTATCAAGATAAAGTACAGCTGTAAAATTTCCTTTATTACCACCTACTTCTTCAGCAGCTCAACAGCATATTTATCGAGTGTATTACCAAATACAAACCTGGCTAGGAAGAGACATCGATCCAGAACAGTGGTGTTGGGAGTTAAAAAATAATATACTACAGCCAATAACGACTTTATTACCACCAGCACCTGATGATCTACTGAACACAATCTTTTGTAATTGTACAAAAGGTTGTGGCGGCAAATGTGAAAGCAAAAAAAAATGGATTGAGATGTTTAAAAATTCGTGGACATTGCCGTGGTCAGCCATGTTTAAACGCAGAGTCAACAAATGATGAAAATTATGAAGAAGTAATTCCACTCGATATTTTGTCAGCAGCCAATAATGATAGTGAAACTGAAAATATCGACAATGAATGACAAAAAAAAAAGTATACGCAAATTTTTTTTTTGTTTTTTTTCAAAATTTAGATAAAAACATATTTACTCTTGAATAAAAAAGCTTTTCATTACATATCATGGATTATGCCTACGGGGAAAATCATGTAAAAAAAACGCGCCTCGCATTCTACCTCGCAGGTGGTGAGGAAACGAGTGCATCGTCATAATATAGTCGCTTTCTCAGTGCTTTAATCCGAAAACCGTTAATTTTACAGAAAAACTGCAAAGACATTTTTGTAGACAATTTTATGAGGAACAATTTTTATAATGACTTCTATTGACCTCCGAGCAATAGGTCGCGAAATATTTGCAAAAAACTGATTTTCGTGACCTTTTGACCTTTGTAACTTTTTTAGCCGGTACGATATCGATGTCGATTTTTCACATCTTCATAATAACACCGTAATAAAGGTGTATACAAAAATTCAGCTCACTAGGAATTTTTCCCCAGATTGGGGTTTAAAATGCCTAAAATGACTGGACTATATGTAGATATATAAATTTTATTTGTGAACTAGCACTCTAATCTAATGCAAATTATTACTTACAATTCTGACAATCTCGTAACCTGTGAGTTAAAAGGAATCTCGATCTGTTTTAGTGCCACTAACTTGTGGGTTTATAGGCAGTATAGCCAGTTTGCTGTGCGTTTCTATAGCGCTGAATACAGCACGCCTCAAGTCATTTGCGTACGCAACTTAAATATTTCTTAAAGAAAAGATGAAATTATAAATAGTTTATAGTCATCAACGATTAACGTTTTGTCCTCAAATGCTGAATGTAGCCTTTCTGCATATAACGTCACATGACGTGATCGTTCATTTGAGACGTTATTGCCCTAATTGCCAAATTTGGCAAGCGGGATGCTGATTAGTGTCCGTTTTCCAAAAGAGTACTGTTGCTTAGTTTTTGGGTAATCTAAAATTGTATCTTTCCACCCTGCGCGGCTTTATATTTTTTAAATTAAACATCTTATATTTCCCAAGGTTAGTTTTTAAAATTTTTGAGGTTTTTTATAAATATACCTTAACTTTTGCCACCTGATGGAAATATTTGACACTGCTAAAAATAAAAGTTATGTGCGGTGTTAAAAATAAGCAGGAACACTTTCTTATATGTATACAAAGTCCTTTTACATCGTAGTTGTATGAGTTTACATACATAAATTTGAATGAATCTCTTACTTTAAATTGTATGAAGTCAATTGAAATTCAGTAACATACACTACCGTCCAAAAGTTTGGAAGCAGCAAGGTAAAATCGAATAAAACCAAACTAAGTCATTTAAATTTAAATGTATTGATAAAAAAATAAAGAACAAACAGAAACTAACTTAAACAAAATAAAAAAATAATATACAATGGTAAATTAGATTAAATTTTAGCTTCATCAAAGTGTCCACCTTTCTCCTTTATAATCTTCTCACATATTCTGGGCATTCTATTAATCAATTTTTTAAAATAATCTTTATCTAATTTGTTCCATTCGTTCTCTAATAGGTGCCACAAATGTTCTGAGCTCGTAGGACAACGACTTTTCACCCTCCTGTCAAGTTCATCCCAAACAAGTTCAATGGGAGAAAGATCAGGGGATTGAGATGGCCATTGCATGATGTTTAAAATGTTTTCAGCTTTTTTCTTGTTTAAAAAGTTCTGGCACAATTTAGACGAATGCTTAGGATCATTATCCTGTTGAAAAATGAATCCAGAACCAATGAGACTTAGTCCACTGGGTATGGCAGAATCTTGGAGAATTTTTAAATAGCCTTCCTTGTTTAATTTTCCGGTTATCCTCACAAGATTGCCGGGTTTACTGTTGCCAAAACACCCCCAAACCATGACATTACCACCACCATGTTTGATGGTAGGCACTGTACATGCCTCTGAAGCCCTCTCTTCTTTTGACCGGCGTACAAAGACACGTCTATTGGATCCGAAAATCTGAAATTTTGATTCGTCACTCCAAAGGACATTTTCCCATTGTTCTATAGTCCAGTTTTTATGCGCTTTTGCCCATTCTAGTCTATTTTTCTTATGTCGATTTGTTAGTTTGGGTTTTTTAGCAGCAACACATCCTCTTAATCCCGCAGACAGTAAGCGTCTTTTAACAGTAGTTGTTGAAATGGGTGTTTCTCGCGTATCATTCAGAGCTGCAGTGATCTGTGGTGCAGTTAAGCGTCGATTCCGTTTAGAAAGAACTCTAATGAAGTTGTCCTCTTGATTTGTTGTGGATTTGGGCCTACCAGATCTCTTTCTATCTTCATTTTTCCCCGTTTCTTGTTTTCTAGCAAGGGTATAGTGGACACCTTTACAAGAAATTCCGAGCCTTTCTGCGATTTGACGTTCACTGTATCCTTCCTCGCGTAGAGTGCAAATAGCGCTTCGCTGTTCAAGCGTGATTTGCTTGCGTTTTGCCATTTTCAGAAGAAAAAATACGGTCAAAGTAGTAGCCGATATCTTTCGAATACAGACAATGTTAATATCACAACTTTCACGTGCCAATGCTCAAGTGCGACTGAATAAGGTCTAAAAAAGTTAAAACCAGCAAACATTATCAATAAAACTACACCATTGCATAGGATAAAGTAGCCGACGGATTAAGTCATAAAACACGTGTTTCGTCAATATTAAGGAATTCCATAAAACTTGATGAATGTAGGATAATAATCCTTTTGTGTTTGTGTAGACAGTCGTAAAAGGTTGTAAAACTTAAGATTATTGCTAATTTTTACCGCTATTAGTCGGCATTTATTTGTTTTGTTTGAAAACAGGTGTGCTTCCAAACTTTTGGACGGTAGTGTACCTATTAACATTGATAATTTTGAATGACATTTCTTTTATTAAAGTAAAACTATTCTATTAACATACATTGTGAAATGTAATTAAAACAATTAGTTATTTTCACTATTGGATTGCATGCCATACTAACTGGTATAAAAAATGTAATTATTCATTGTAGCTTTTTGTAATAACCACAATACACGTTGTGCAACAGAGTTTAGGTTAAATTTTGTTCAATTTTTTTTTTAATCATGTTATTTTGCCTACAGGGACAACAGTGCTCCTACAGCACCCACAGTACTTTTGAAACGAACGAAGCACCATAAAGGCAGCATTTATTGCCTTGCTTGGAGTCCAGCGGGTGATCTTCTCGCCACAGGCTCTAATGATAAAACCGTAAAACTTATGAGGTTCAGCACTCACGCTTGTAATTTGGAAGGGCAAGAGGTAAGTTTAGATTCATGCTATTTTAGATATATCACGCGGCAAAATACTTAAGCATTCCGATATAGAACATGCACTATTGCTTTACATCTCGTTAGCAAATTAATTGTGATAAGAACTTACCTCGAGTCGTTTACTTATGTAAGTCCTTGTGGTGATGGAGTAAAAATAAAATTTACCACTTTTCTATCGTGCACGTGGGTGTCGTAATACGACGACTATAGTCTATAAAATATAGCATGATCTCTGTGACAGTTCTCACTAGTGCCGGACGCTTACGATGCAGTTCGTATTTTTGTCGATATAATTCCTTATTTTTAAAGTTATTTGCTACTGCAATTGAAAAACAATCTATATAAATCTTATTGAATTTCAATCAAATGGATGGGTGAATCGATCAAAAATGTAAAACAATCTATGATAATCTTATTGAATTGAAATCAATGGATTTTATTTAATTTAAACTAAAGCTGTTAATTATTTATTTTTATTATTCGAAAGGAGTGCATGAAAGTTCATCATCACTACTATCATTATCGCTAGGGCATTCCTGTAGGTTGATCACGAGTTCTTGGTCACTGATTATGTCATGAATAATCATGTTTATTTTATAAAAGAATTTATATTTTTAATTTAAAAGCAATGGTCTTATTAATATTATAACTGATGTCTGAATACTAAATTAACACAATTTTCTCATTTTATAGAGTAACCAAGTGGTTTATATATGTAATGATTTGGTTTTACTTGTTTTATAAATAATTAATAAGAATGTTATCGATTTACGTTTATCGGTTGTCCCATCTCTATCTTTTTCTCAGTCCAGCATGACTTTGTATTTGCGTAAGCATCATATTTTTATAAAATTGTAACTAAATATTTTAAAACATATGAGGTACAAGTTTTGGTGTAAATATTCATATTTTTATATTCATAATTCAGTTGAGATATAACTGGTACGTAAAGAGTGAAAATATAAGCGATCATACTGGTAGGACCACGCTTTTGACAGTTTTCTGTCTACCGCCGCGGACTGGACCGACCGGGATAGTACCACACTCTCGCAGAAGATCGACGCCTGGGTAAAGGCAATGTGCTATTGCGCTTCGTTCGGTGAACGAGAGAGCCGGTAGCCCAACTGGGTGGGTTTGGGGATTTTATTGGTAGGCAGCGGCCTAAGCTACCCTTGGTATTGCAAAAGTTCATGGGTGGCAGTGACACTTACCATCAGGTGTGCTGCTTGCTCGTTTGCCAATATAAGCAATAAAAAAAAATACAAAATAAAATTGTAAAAATGACGCGTATTCAAAATTACTTCATCGGTTTTGTATCTATCTGTCACAGAGATCAAGCTATATTTTAAAGATTATAAGTGATAAAACACGCATATAACATCTAGCAAGAGAGGGAAAATAAAACCCCATACCAATCTGTCTGACCAGCGTGTTATATTTGGTCAATTTCCCTCATATTGAAGAGGAGGTTCGAGCCCAGCAGTGGGATTTATAGAGTTGAGAGGATGACCTAAACAGTAATTATCTCAGTTCTTAAACGTGTGACAAGTGACTACTATAAGCTGTTTCGTTCGTATGATGTTTTCGATTATTATACTTAACTAAAAGAACTAGCAGCTTCTCGTATTTAATGTTATTATTTTGTTTGAACACCCACGTCGTCATTTGGCATTATTAAGAATATCAAATTGAATAACATCCACAAGTATATCACAGTTTTTGTTATCTTAGCAGTCATCATGCATCGGCGATTGCACAAAACGTTTGATGCGCAATGTCCCATTGTTATCAAATTTTGCCTGTATTTGCTAACAATTGACTGCACAGATGGCTTTGTGGTTAAGATGCCGACATACCGTGCCAAGTGTCGTGAGTTCGTTTCTTACTTAACGATTACTGTACGATTAGCAAACTTGCTCCAAGTTTGTGTGTAATTTGTGCCCGCAAATTATGTTCGTGAAGTTTATCGCGATTAATGGATTATTTCCTTGGTACAGGTTGTCGTCTAATTTAAAAAATAAATAAAGTAAATATAGACACTGGCTATTAGTTGCGTCGTTATCTATTCTTACCTTAAACCTTTCTCGATATATAGTCAGCCTATTTATACAATTGTTTTTTTTTGTTAATTCAAGTTATTGTGTCTGACATTTGCGCGTTCAAACAAACATACTTTTTCGCTTTATAGATTATTGATATGTTTAGTACATATATCATTAATCGCTCTCATGTTACAACAATTCAAGTTTATATAATAAAAAAAAAACAATGTATGTAACAAAAACTTGTTAAAATATTTTTTTATTCGTGATTGTGCTATTTAATATAGGTTTTGATGAACAACAATGTGTTACATGGATCTAAAAATATGACATGACGGTGTAACACATTTTAGGACTATAAATATAAAACAGCTTTTTATTCATTTTAAGGGATATGCACTAAATATTCAAATAAGATTGTTTCTATATTAATTGAAATTTATTTACTCCATGCGAAATTCTCTTCCAAACAATAGTATAAATTTATAGTGCATGCATGCATTCGTAATATTCAATACTAATATATATCCATATCCATCCATCAGTTGTAGACGTGTACTGATGGATATATGCTTCCCCACTAGTATATCACTCATAACTGTTGTGACACTTGTGTCAACGGTTCTCTGCGAGTTTTGAGATACCGTCAGTCCACATTTTGGAACACATCGTTCGATTCGTAGTCGCCATTTGAGAACCCGTCTTTTTCAACGGTTGCCTGTTCGATGAGCGATGTGGCCTGCCCCTTGTCACTTCAATGTGTTAATTTTCGGTCTATGTTGATTATATCCGTTCTACGGTTTTTGTATTCCAGATTTTATCACGTAGATGAATACCGAGCATAGCCTTTTTCTATAGCACGCTGAGCGAATTTGAGCCTTTTTACGAGGCTGACATTTAGAGATCACGTTTCATAATATTACGCCATAATACTACGTATATAACTATCAAATATCTGACCACAGAAATCGATGGAAGTGTGATGGTATTAGGTTTTCCTTCAACGTCACAAATGCAGGCATTCGCGGCGAAATAACTGGAATTGTCATCATACATTATTCACATTTATTTATTTAGATTAGCTCACATACGTCCCACTGCTGGGCTAGAACCGCCTTCATAATGCGAGGGAAACCTACTATATCGCACTGATAGACGTGTTGGTAAAGGCTGCTGTTTCGAGGTTTTCTTCTTTGCATAGATGTTATATGCGTTTTATATATCTAAGTCGTCTCTTACGACCATCCACGGGTAAGATAGGGGGTGGTGAATTGTATTCTTACTCCGCCATCACGTGGAAAGATAACTGGAATATTAGTGGAATATATTGTATTTGCTGTGTGGTAGCGGCTACGAATACTATTAAGCCTTACTTTGCTCGTGAATGTCGTAAAAGACGACTAAAGGCCTTATAAACCTGGGCGAAGAAATCTGATGCGATTTGGTTAACAATTACATTCCCAAGGAGGGTTGACGTCTGGCAGTCGGCCGGTCATAAAACTATTGCCAATAAGTTTTACAATATGCACTATGAAAGAAGAGTACATATTGTATCGACCTCAAGTAATTGGGATAAGAGTAGGTACGAGAATGATGACTGCACTAAGGAATATAATTCTTGTATTGCGGGTAACTTTACAAACATATAATTAGCGCAGACAATATACACCCATACTGTGAACAACAGACAAAGCAACACTGCACGGGCACGGAGAGTCGGTATTTTAACCATTACGCCATCTGTGTAGTTTAAAATTAAAAGCAAATAATACTTCTCTTATGTTGTATAAATGGAGAACTTTTACTCCACAATAAGTATAGTTGTATAAGGTAATTTTAAATTGATTATTAATTAATTACTTCTGAACTTATTGGCGTGTCAAATGTTATCTCCTAGAGATAACCGCGGTATAATGAAACATGTTGCGTTGTTAATTGTTTATAATATAATTGCCCTGCGTTATCTACTCGACTACAGAACAAGTAGGATGTGATTTATTTCAAAGGAAAATTTCCATGGTTATACACCAACTTGGTTTGGCTTAGATGTCGTTAGCTTCAGCTAGCGTAGATAACGCTGTCGCTAGATGAAAGTTTAAACCGCCGGGCGGGCCATTTTAGTCAAGGCAGTGATAACGATGCCTCATGATATGCCAATGTACACACGATAAGTTATGGTGACACACGGCTTTTCCGTTGACGGTTGATTCGGCTAGAATAGGACTCATATGTAGACCGCAAAGAATTTTATGGTCTGTTAAACTGTGCTGTAGGAGAGTTTTCTCTTGTTCTGTGCTTTTCTAGGTTTTTAAAACAATCTTTTAGTAATTATCAAATATGTATGTAATATAATCATAATCAAAATAATTGTAGTGAGAATTCACACACATTTGTCAAGATTTCGATAATTAAATGAAAATAAAAACTCTATTTAAATATACTATATCTACCGTTATAACATTTGCAAATATAATAAGTTAGATAAATTATGATGAGAGATGTATTAACCGTAATTGTAATCACTAATTCTTCACTACAGAATGCGACAATGAACTAAAAAGCTGAGATCAGTTTTGTAATACGCTCCCCATGTGTTCCACAAGAAACGTCCATTTCAGATAGACAAAAAGCGGCGTACTTACTAAACCGTCTGTGTCTCTCACCATTATGTTGCTCTTCTGTAGTTATTATGTTCTGAAATAACTTTAATAAAATAAGTAGCTATTGTTATTAACTAAAAATATTTTAGATTTTGACAATATTAATTTGCAAGTGACTTTTTATTTATCGAAATATATTTGATGAGAGAAGCTTCAACAGTAAATAAATTATTTACCCTTTTATACCTTATCGCTATGTAATTTAATTCAAATTTAAGAGGTGTAATCCATTCACGTTATGGAGTACTTTGTCACTACATAAAGTTTTTTATTTAAAAAAAATATATATAAAAAAATACTCGTGTATTTGTTTTCGTATTTCCATTATTAAATTACCTAAAAATTGCGTTACGTAATTAAGTACAGCAATGACATAATTTTCTTAATAAGGACAAGGGAGAATGATGATCCATTTTTTTTGTATGTATGACGAACCTTTGAAGCTGGGCAAAATAATTTATAAATTAGCAAGCCTTTTCATTAATTGGCGGTAAATTAAATATAAATATTAAATTTGTTAACTTTAATGTAATATACTTACTAAAAAATTAAACAGCTACCCGAGGATATTAATCTAAACATTATCTGGCTTTAATATCACTATAAATTACAGACCAAAGTCGAAAGGTTAAGGCCAAGACTGTAATCTGATGAATGATTTAAATAAATAAAGACCTAATTAAGGTCCTTCTAATGTAACTGTTGAGGTACAATTATACTGTAAGCAAAATTTTATCGAAGTTTTATCTCTAATTTCAGATTCAGTATCATTAAACTGATTTCTGGTTAATGAGTCTATACGCTTACTTTTTAACCGACTTCTAAAAGGAGGAGGTTCTTAATTCGATTGGTATATTTTTTATGTATCTACACCGATTCCACTGAGATTTATAATCCGACTTACGTGATTCTTCTTTAGTTTGATGCGGAATAGCTGCCATTTGGTCCCATAAAAATGTAACACAGTTTGGCCTAGTAGTTTTCATTATATGAACCTTTTTTATTTATAGTGTCGGCAGCGCCTATGTTAAACTGCATAGCAAGATGCCGCGACAAGTTAAGCGCCCCGCTACTAATTATAATGCAATATCATGTCCTTTTTTATGTAAACTTCATTAAATTCACTAAACTTACTGCAATAGCGTATACCTTTCGTAGGCCAAAACATTACTAAGTATTTAATATATGACAATAAAAAGCAAAGAAATGTTACAGTTACCTGATGTAATCTTGAATCTACTGTAGTTTCACCCAAAAAAGTCATATAACAGACACTAAAAAGCACAAAAATAAAAACATAAATCGTTTAAAAAACCGACTTCAAAAGCTAAAAAGTTCAAAATAACTTAATATTTATTGATGGATTTGAAGTCGGTGGCGGTGTCGGTATTTTTAGTGTAGGAATTTCATTATAGTAAATAAGCTGTTTATAATTTTTTTTAGGGCTTGGCACCAATTTCAAACCTATCAATAAATATATTAAGTTATTTTTTACTTTTTAGTTTTTGAAGTAGGTTTTTTAAATGACGTTTTTTATAATAAATTAATTAAGTTTTCTACTAAAAGCTCGTTACAGTTTTCACTGCAACATCAAACCCCATCTTACCTGTGGGTGATCGTAAGAGACAACTAAGGGTCATAAAACGCATATAACATCTATGCAAGAGACGGAAAACTTGAAACAAAACCCTATACCAACACATTTGACCAGCGTGGTATAATAGGTCAATTTCCCTTCCACGATGGAGGAGTTTCTTGCACAACAGTGGGACATGTATGAGCTGAAATTATGATGATGATGAATGCCAATAGCATATAATTATCCAACATTTTGCTTTTAGCCCAATTACTCGAGGTCGTCAGAATTAGTCCTCTTTTTCCATACATCCCTGTCAGACGTCATTTCTGTAGTCACTGCCTATCTATCCATGTCATGGTTCACGCTGCCATCCGTCTTCCCTTGGTCTTCCTTTAAAAAGCCTTTAAACTTTCACACTCAAAACTTTCTCACATTACTTTCATCCCTTCTCATCACATGTTCATACCATGTCAATAGTATATAACGTTGGAATAAAATAAATATGTATTAAAATTAACTTAGTCCATGAGTAATTGAATATGAAATACAGCATAATTTTTATAATGACGCATTCCGTTCAGCTACGGTCGGAATAGTTTAACAAGAATGCGTACGGTCCTCTCTACCGCATTGAGTAGATCAAAGGCCATAAATAATATAAATCTTTGTGATGTCATCGGTGATATAATTTAGTCTTAAATTTATTTCCAAATAAATGTCAGTCATTTAGAAAAAAAAGGAACATTGCATATCATATTCGTGACTAAAACTTTAACGTCCTTGGATTTATTATGTCTGTATGCAATAAATAATAATATTTTTTGTATATTTTAGTTAAAATATGGATTATAATTGAGAAATAAAAAGTACTAAGTGAAAGGGTCTACCAGAAGTAAAAACGAAGGTTGACGAGTGTGTGTTACCAGAAAAGATTTGAATGACACTGAAACGTGGTTTTTAAATGACGCTCTCCCAGTAAGGCTCAAAGTTGCTCAAAGTGCTATAGAGATAACTGCAGTTGGAATGTCTCTACGTGATAAAATAAGGAATAATGAAATCCATAGCAGAGCGGGTGCAACCTGTATAGCCCGCTTTGAGTGGTGACCACAAACTAACAACGTAGGACGTCCTCCACCAGGTGGACTGACGACATGTTAAAGTCACAGTGGCATTGTAGTGGGATGGCCTATGTCTAACAGTGGATGAAATATGGGTACAATGTAACAAATGAATTAATTCCTGACAAGGGATTTTTCAGTTGATGAACTGGGAGAACCGAGCTAGCAGACCGTTACCATTATGTAATCTAATAAATTAGTATTAGTTTAAACTCTAGAGCATGTGTCTATTCTGTTACATAATATTTTATTTAATTGTCATTAGGTTGAATTGACGATGCACGATGGAACAGTCCGAGATGTGTGCTTCATCGAAGACACTTCGAATAAAACCAGCCTTCTAGTGAGCGGTGGAGCTGGTGACTGCAAAATATACGTCACTGACTGCGCTACGGGCAAGACGTTCCAGGTACTGTGTGAATTATTTTGTCGGACTATTCAGTGCCTACTATCATCAAAACTGTCGTCACCACAAAATTGCTCTTTTAGGAATTTTAAGTACCCGTGTTGTTATATTGTGCTATATATTGCAATGTTCAAATATGTTGTAAGAAGCAAAACATACATGATCTCATACATCACTTATCATTTTCATATATAAAATATAAACGAGAGCCGAGCTAGCAGATCGGCGGATCTATACATATCGTCAAATATATTGCCTATAGTACGTCTTCGTAGTATTATTATCTTCGAGAGTTTATGCGTTTTGAAAATATAGCAACTGTGTATCTACAGTAAACATGAAAGTTAATTATCAATTAAGGACCGATTCTGCGGGTTGCCACAGTAAAACCGTTGCATCGTTATGACTCATTGTGTGTTTGATTTAAAAAAAACGTATTATTTTTCACTACAATTAATACAATGGTAATCATAATTGAGTTTTAATATTATGTCGTCACTTTTAGAATAGTGCCCCCCTGCCGTTGTTTGTATAAACATATTTGGTGTGAAGATTTAATACTTTCTTATATCAAAGGAAGTTAAGCAAGAACTGGTCTTGCTTCTTAGGGAGTGGGCGTTACAACATATAACTGATCTGGCCATTAATATTGTTACCATTTATATTCTTTTGATTTGTATTTATTTTATAATTCAAATTTGAAACGTGTTTATAGTGATAAAAGCTTTGATAATTGCCCGCCATTACACATATTTTTTTCGAAGTTAATATCACAATAATGGAATGAGATGTTAAAGAACACAGAATTGCAGTGATTGCCTTATACAAAGGTCCTTCGGTTATTTTCAATATACTTCAAAAGCTATCAATCAAAATGTATCAGCCGTATGGTCGTACATCGTACGTGTCTATAGATATCCCAACATATCTTTTGAAGACCTTATAAGGGAAAAAAAATACCGATATACTGGTCATGGCCTATATTAATCCCCAACATTGAAAATAATGGCTCGATCATAATGCTTGCTGTCCCGATACTTAGGTGAAAAGCACAAAAATATTTATTTTACTGATGAAAAAAGAATTTACATTTATTTCATATGAGTAGCGCGACAGGCGTGAGTGAACGTTTTACGTGACATGACAACGCGAATGATTGTTAAACTAAGTGCTTAGCACGGTAGCTACGTTAGTTTTACGTGCTATAGCACTATGGTCTTTTCCTGTTGCGAATTACGCGTCATGTCGTACTACCTGCTAACCTTGCTGGGCCATATTCAGTGCCCAAAATAGTGCAGAATAATTTAAAAGTAAATTTTCTCAAATCACACGCGTCTGCTATGGCAGTGGTGTACCAATAGTTCCCTATACTATAGCCAGCCTGGCAAGATGGTTTGCCATTTTTTTTTTTGCGGTGGGCTATGGACGTCGCACCCCGCCAAATCGGTCCGGGGTGACGGAAGAGGCGGCGCGAAACCCCATTGACCCACCCTGCAAGCACCTCTTCTTCGCCGTGCGAGCGGGCCACCGGTACCCGATCTTTGTCTTCGGTTGCCCGCTCGGCGGTATGCCCTCTCGGGCTCCTCTCCTGTCGACGCCCCGACAGCTTTCGCCGTCGAGGCGTCGTCCTCACGCGGTGGCCTCACGTCGGGTGACCGGACAATTCCCCGGTCCGATCACCCGAAGCCTCGGTTAGGGCGGCATCAGGCGCAGGTGCCCGCGCCTGCGCCGCCCCGGCCGCGGGCAGCGGCCCGGGTCACGGGAATCCTCTTGGGCCCGTTCCGCCGCCTCCTTCTGCGAGATGACAGCCTCGCAGAAGGCGGCGACCGCGTCCCAATTCCTGATGCTGTCGACAATCGCTTGCGCAACAGCCGGCAGCGTCAGGTCGGCACCGATGACAGCGACGAGGTCACGGCGCTGCCCGTCCCAGCCCGAACATATCTCGAGCGTATGTTGCGCCGTGTCCTCGTCGCTACTGCAATGGTGGCAGGACGGAGTCCACTCCCTCCGCACGACCGTGTGCAGGTACTTGCCGAAGCAACCATGCCCCGACAAGACCTGCACCAACCGGAAAGAGAGGACTCCGTGCTGCCGCTCCATCCACTCCATCAGTACGGGCCGGAGGGCCTCAACGGTAATAACACCGTGTCTAGGCCTCTCCAGCCGCGTAGCCCATCGGGCGATGACTTCTCGGCGGGCGTCCTCGCGCCAGGTGGCTATCTCGTTGAACGATGGGGAGCCACCCTCTTCGCGCATTGAGGTAACCCGCCGGTAGAGGTCGGAGAGCATCTCCGCCTCTAGGTCCCATGGGGGTGTCCCGGCCAATAGGCATGCCGCCTCGGTAGACACCGTGCGATACCCGCGAATGGCTCTGACCGCCATGGCTCGCTGTGGCCTCCACAGTATAGCCTGGATACTGATGTGGATGGAGTTGACGACTAACGAGGCGCCGATGTGCAGCCTCACACGGGGCCCATGAAATAGTAGGGCCTCCGTCTTGTTTAGGGCCACTTTGAGCCCCAGCGCCTCAATTCGCCTGACCATCTCCTCGGTGTCGAGAGTGGCCAGGCTCGCCGCCTCTTCGAGTGTCCTGCCCCGGGCTGTGACGAGCGTGTCGTCAGCATAGCAAATAAGGCTCAGCCCGGGGGGGGGGAGACTCCCAACGCCCAGTCGTAACCGATGTCCCACAGAGTCGGCCCCAGAACCGACCCCTGCGGAACACCGCACGACATGGGCGTCCGCACAATGTCCCCTGCGGGGCTCGCGTAGAGAACACTGCGCCCCTCCACATAGTCTGCCACCAGCCGCCTGAGGTACAGGGGCACTCCATGGAACCGGAGCGCCTCCCTGATGCAGCTGAATGGCAGACTATTGAAGACGTTGGCGATGTCCAACGACACCGCCAACAGCACTCCTTTGCCGGCGACAAGATGGTTTGCCATGGGGCTTTGTTTCAAGTTAAAAATTCTTTTTCTGAGATTTTATCAGCTTAAATTCCTTGGCTGTTTCTTTACTCACCCTCGCAAAAGAAAACAATGGCAGTAATGTCTACTTAACCCGTCGCCGCACGGAATCAATTTATTATTTTAATTACTTTACAACATTGGAATACAGAGTATTTGCAACTTTGACAGCTATTGCGAAAAACTCGTTCGTAGAATAAAAAATATCCATGGGAATATTATTTGGTATTGGAAACGATTCTACGTATAAAGTATAACGAGCTTCTTTGTAAATTATGCAAGACGTATTCGTGTGTAACGAGGATTTCGTTGCAATCGCTTTGATCATTCAAGTGTGTATTTGTTTGTGTAATAGTCATATGACCTATTTTATTTATGATTTATGTAAACGTGTTGATATTTGTAAGTATTAGTAATAACTAACAAGTAATTATACTACATACTATAATTACTTCATACAATCGCTGAGTAATTATAGATCTTTACATACCGCCCCGTAATTAAATATTTAAAACCAAAATTTTTACATTTAAAGCTTTTATTTTGGCACAGTTTCACTTTTATGCAGCAGGTGTTCCGAGTGTTATTATGTCCTTTAATTGTAGATTTGTAACGGTAGCTACAATACAAGGGTTTGTTAGTGCGGATTGTTGTAATGAAAAAAAAAAACTAAGAAACCACTTTATGGTAAGTGAAAGTTGCCTCTGAAGTCTCAAATATTTATTTTCGTTTTAATTTTCTAGAACTTTTTTCATCCATAGTATAGATTTTATTAAATACTTTATTGACATAGTAAGTATAATATGTTATATTCGCCTTTCACATTAAAAACACAATATTATGAAACTGAGATACATAAACTAAACTATTTAGACATTATGATCTTATTTTTCTTACATAAGGTAAACTTGTAACAAAATTAGGGCGATTCTTCATTTTTGCAAAATACACCCGCACCCCTGTTAGGAACTTGCGCAACTTTGCCACGATAAAAAGGGAAATTTGATGATCATACCGAGCTGTTCAAACAGCCTGGCGTAAATATTAAATTTGATGATTAGAGCTAGGTATGATATGATACTATATTCTTAGTCTGTCACTACACGGTATTCATCACCGAATTAGCCTCTGATATTTTTTAGCAATTGCTTATATCATCTCAGCTCATATATGTCCCACTGTTGGGCTCGAGCCTCCTCCATAATACGAGGGTAATTGACCTACTATACCACGCTGGTCAGACGTGTTGGTATAGGGTTTTTTTTTTCGAGTTTTTCTTCTCTCGCATAGATGTTATATGTTTTTTATATTCCTTAGTCGTCTCGTACGATCACCCACGGGTAAGATAGGGGGTGGTGAATT
Organism: Lymantria monacha; assembly: GCA_905163515.2. NCBI lineage: Eukaryota > Metazoa > Arthropoda > Insecta > Lepidoptera > Erebidae > Lymantria > Lymantria monacha. Next base: position 49,632,182 of record LR991081.1, on the reverse strand, counting down.
GTATTCTTACTCCGTCACCACACGGATAAATTGTTTATATATAAAATATAAATTAAACACTTTTTACATTATACGTAAATTAATACTCAATACATTTTATAGCTATGTGTTGAAGACTAATATTATTCCTTTAATACCTTAAGTTCTAATAGCAAACAACGTAATAAAATTTATTACACCAATTTAATTAGATATTAGATCTTTGTGTTCATAAATGTTATCTAATAATTTATTGGACGATGATTTCACATGTTATCTATATTATATACATATTTATGTATTGATATTTTTGCCTTGATCAAATATAAAACTATCATAATAATTAAAGTAAAACAGTACTGATAATAATCCATCCGTGTGGTAACTGAGAGTAAAAATATATATAATTTACGTAAAATACGAGTAAGGAATATAATATGCATGTGACGTCTATGCAGGATAAGGCAAATTCGAAATATAACCCTGTACAATACATATTATAAAGATAAGAGACAATGCGAAAGTGGAAGGATGTTACGGAGGGAGACCGAGACTATACCTAGACCTACCTACGTAGACCAGATTGATCACGTACTGAAAGAGAATTATGTATGTTGAGGAAGCGAGTGAAGTATGCAAGGATAGAGTTCTCTGGCACTCTGTGCTCTCTGCCTACCCTGCAATGGATATGGCGTGATGATATGTAAGTATCAACTCTGATCAGCGGATCAGGTAGAGTAAGTTAATATCCCTTTTATTGTGGAGGAGACCCGAGCCCAGATGTTTGACGTTTAAACCATAATAATCATTGTAGTTGCTTTAAGAAATTCTTGTTAGAAATATGTAACACTATTTAGTGACGTCACCGGGCAGAGATTTTTAACTAGAGTGTGTGTTATTATTATTACACACATTGTCATATGGAAACATCCGCTATGATTCAAAACATAATTTACAACATTCAGTTTTAAACAACAATTGAGTATTACTGTGTACATTTCTGCTATTCAATATAAATGTTTGTATACTTTTAACATGAAACACGTTCGCTATATTTTTTTTCAAATACAAACAACCACACCAAGAATTAAATTTTTACGTCACGCACGATTTTTGCTAATGTACAACCAACAGACAAATAATACCAAGAGGAAAAATAAAATGGTCCTCGCAAAATAGAGAAGGATGAAGATCGAACCCAAGATCCTCCGCTTGAAAATTTATTATACTTATCACAACACCATTTGTTTACTCAATTATTCGGAGAGTTAAAATAAACATTGAACACATTTACCTCTGATGTATCGTTCCAGAACCCTATCTAATCCTATTCTTGCTAAGGATGTACCTTATTAATTGAGACCTTTAATATATTGAATCGCTGTGAAATTGACAACGTTATCTATTATACATTGTCATTCTCATGAGCATTAAATTGTGTTAACGTTTAGTATAATTATGGAATATAATTACATTTAATATCGCTTTTGGAATCTGGTGCAGACATAATCTTTGGCATTATATATGAGAATTATATTATACTAGCGACCCGCCCTCGCTTCGATTACGTCAGTTCAGTTGTGGAGTTTACTTTCGTGACATAGAATGCCTTTCGGAAGAGGAATTTCTTAAAATCCTACTTCATCTGACCTTTACAGAACAAAAAGAAAGTCCACACCAAATTCTCAGTCTGTAGGGGCTGTAATGAAAAATGTGGATTTTCCCCCTTTAGGGATTTTTAAAAAGCCGTTCTTAGTTTACCTCTGTATCGTAACACAAATATGTCTACCGAAATTCAAGTCTGTAGGAGCTATATTTAAAAAATGTGATTTTTACACCCCAGCAATCCCCTTGTGGGTGTAATTCCGTAAAATCCGTTCTTAGCTAACCTTTACTCGGCGAAATGAATATTTCTACCAAATTTAAAGTCTGTAGGCCTTATGGTTCCAGAGATATCGTGATGAGTCAATTCATAGGTGGAAATCTCTTATATATATGTAGATTGTGTGTTTCGAAGGGCATTACATTAGAGCTAATAGTTATTAAACATATTAACTCATCGTCATCATCTTAGCTCATATATGTCCCACTGTTGGGCTCGAGCTCGGGTTCGGGCGTAGTTCATCCGAATGAGTTCAAACTTTGTACAGATATACACCCGTTAATTTCTCTAAAAAAAAATACATCTGTGAAGGGATGAACAGGATAAAACTAATAAGTACACTCACGTTAATTTCTCTTAAAAAAAAGCATCTGTGAAGGGATGAAAAGGATGTAACAAATATCAATTGAATTGTACATGGTTACTAAACAAAGTTGATACTGATATTACTATTAAAAAAAAGTTCATTAACGTATAACTTGAAGATATAGTACCAAGGTATAAATATTGCACAACGACCCTTGGAAAGAGACAATCGATTAATTTCGGCTTCGTAGAACGTTGTCTCTGTCTAAAACAACCTAAATTACTTTATCTATCTATGAGTTATATATTAATTAATGAGGACGAAGAAGGACACTTTTTGGAACGAAAGAAATAAAATTATAATTGTGTCGTTCTATACAGGCATTAAGCGGTCACTCCGGTCATATTTTGTCGTTGTACAACTGGGGCGGAGCGATGTTCGTGTCTGGCAGTCAAGACAAGTCTGTGCGATTTTGGGATCTACGAACTGGTGGCTGTGTCAACATTATATCGCCTCCTGCCACACACCCGACTAAGGTTAGTGTTCTATTTAATGCATTTATTATTATTTTCTCCCATTATTAAGGTATATATACATATATATTAGAAGTCAAGTGTTCGGTTCCGGCAGCCACTTAATACCATAGATGAAGAGTAGAAAGACAATGGGTTATTGATCCCCACACCCGCTTTCCATTTCTCTGGACGAATGGACGGGCTGTGTGTATATGAACGTAACCGCCTCAAAATGGCATTTATAAATGAGCCTCGAGCAAGGAATTTATCGGCTGATCTTTAGGTTTTTAAATCAATTCGAAGCTTTTGCCAGTCATAATTATTATTCGGCTCTCTATGGATTTATTGCAAAATGTATATGCAAATTCATTTTAACATATTAGTAATAGGTAGTATTTATTATTAGTAAAAGCATTAGTAGATACAGAATCATTTTGCCACCGTTGATAGGAACGTAGAAAAGGTTTACCTAATTGTGATAACTATTAGGAAATTATAAGTTACTCTTATGTGATGAGATTAAAACGCGACCAAGTGATCCACCGCACAAGATTGGACTGTAGTTCGACACGTGTTTAGCCTCTAAATAGGACACCCTCAAGATAGTAGACAAGAGTAAATGAGCGTTTGTGATCCAACACTAGGAGTGTTGCTGTCCAGGAGAGCAAGATGTACTTATTGTTGGTAACCGGTCACAAACCCATAACTCAAGTTTTGCTATTTAGTATTAAAAAAATAAAACACGGTAATTAACATAAACGCAACACCAACAGCAGCAGTGATAACTTAATTTAACTGAGAAATTAGATGTTCTCATATTATAATTTGCACTTTCATGTCATCGTATACATGTTTTATAAATCCATGTACCATACCACATGTACTTGGTATTTATCGAGCTTATAATTTTACCGCAAACTCACAAATTTATGTCTGATATTTCGTGCGGTATTGCAATTTATATGCAATAATTAACGCAAAAGAGTCAAAGGGCAGGAGGCGGTCTGTTTATGATAAATTTAAAATTAACAAGTTAAATTTAATATACTTTACAATTTTAAAAATTTTAAATATTAAGTAGTTTTTTTTATATAAATTTTTATATAAATTAACCGTATTAGCATCGTGTTGGCTACACATACATTTATATGATAAATGTATGGTTAGGATATTTTCTTTTAAATGAAATAACTGAACGTATGCTGTTATGAACATTGCAGTAACTGTGTTAATGCAATATAGAAACTAGTTCAATAACGTATCAATTTTGTATAATGACTCGCAACAAATTCCACATATTCAGTCATATAACATAAATTACAAGTAAACTTCAATTTAAGGAAAAATATTATTCAAATTAAATGATGTTTTAAAATAATAGCTTTGAATGTTTCGTCATTGCGAGCGATAGCATACGAAGAATGTTTAAAATACTTTAGCTCTTAAAATTATGATTACTTGCTATTCCTCATTAACTGCAAGAAAATTCTTTTTTTTATTACGCAATTTCTAACTAACAAGCGGTCATCCAATTAATTCATAATATTAAGCATGAGTAAGAAGCACGGGCTTATGTATGTACCGTTTCGCCATGGTCCAATGGGAATGCCACTCATCTATTATAACGGCTGCTTCAGGAAGAGCGATTTATACAGCTTGATTAAAAAGTAATATAATTTCAACAAAGAGATTTAAGTTATTTTCTGCTTTATATTTCTTATTCGATTAGTTTAAACGCAAAGAAATATTCAGTCATGTTTATAGTAGTTGTGTTAATACTTCCCAACAATTTATCCAATTAGGTTTCTACCGATCGTATTGAAAACTTCTTTACCTTTTGTGCTTTACTTTGGTAGATATTTTTATAGTCTCTCGCATTTTATTTTCAATGGGGAGCAGATATATATCACGACTACAATTGGCCACATAATTTTTATTCCTACGTAATAGTTGGGCGAGCCTATTGACCCAAACCAAACGCAGTTTCAAACCAACCTCGATCCTGATAATGAGATTTTATAAGATTATTTTTCGCCAAGCGAAGAAATTTGCATATGAATAATAAAATTATAGGTGATATGACATAATCCCATTTCGCTATAAAACTTTCGCCTTTGCTATTCATCCTAGAGGTCGCATATCTAAGCCACTTCAGCAGCAGGTACCAGTAAATGGTAGCCACAACCTTAAATATTAAAGCTAATAATATGTGTATGATAATTGCGTCTAAATTATAAAATACTTATTTTACCAACAATTATAATGATCCTAACTCATTTGTAAACATTGACACATATCCAATGCGTAAAAATGTGAAATGTATTTTGATGAGAATCAAATCGAATTTATTATAAAACTGTTACGAGTCGCAACAAATAACTTATAGTGAAGCTAAGCATTGAACGTTTCGCTATTGAACAGATGACTCTCCAAGGAAATCTTTTGTAATATATATCGTGATCCATCAATATACGTATTCATGTGTCTACGCGATGTCACGCGTCGCCATGTGTGGTTCCTGATAGTATGTATCGCGTCATATAGGTATTGAATATCAAAACTTTACCTATGAAATTGGATCATGATGTATATATATTGAAATGGATTTACTTGCTGAATTCAATGAACAGCAATAGAACAATTTTGCTAGTAATAGTTTTCACGATATACATATAGTATACTAGCAGACCCGGCCACGCGTTGCTGTGGCTAGAGTAGCCTTATAAACGCGTGGTGGTTATGCTAATAAATTGTAGCTTATATGAAACGTTTCTACGTTTAACATAGCGCCATCTATTAAATACTTACTCAATCCAGTTAACAGATACTACCATCTGTTAGAATCGTTTGGAGATAACAGATAATTGTGACTGTCAAATATTAGACAAATAATTTGCAATAAAATAATATTGTGACTATAAATTGAGATGGAAGCTATCCTATCTTTTAAGTTGGATCAAACTACACATATTATGCAAATTTGATTCAAATCGGTTAAGTACTTTAAGAGTGCATGTAAAATCGAATTGTAATTGCAACCAGTGGTCAAGAATAAGAATATAAGAAAATTCAGCTTCTGCCAAGCTGTTCCGATAAAATAAATTAATATGCGTAGACATTCCTTACAAATTATTTCTTGTTAATTAGATTCAATGATTAAGTACTTTAGACAAATATGGAAATACACTAGATTTATTATACACTATTACCCGTGTGGCGACGGGATAGAATACATGTGTCGCCACCCCTTGCTTGCCCGTGGGAGTCGTAAAAATCGACTAAGGGTTCACCAGGAGAGTGGGCAGCAGCTCTCTCCTGGGAAACGTATTACACCACACTGCGATCGCCAACCCGCCTGCCAAGCGTGGCGATTACGGCTTTAACCCCTTATGAGCAACACAAATAGAGAAACGGCCCCCAGTCACGGCAGCTCCGCTATCCTACAGGCTCATCGTGGTAGCGGGCCTGGTAGCGATGGAGTAGGGGGTGCGAAGAATCTCCGGCAGCGATCCGGCTACCAATCAAAACGACCTTTGGCCCTGGTAACACACAACATTCGGACACTCAGGACCGATGAGAAGGTCATCGAGCTGGAAGAGGAATTGAGCAAAATCCGCTGGGACATTGTAGGATTATCAGAAGTGCGAAGAGAGGGCGAGGGCACGATAATCCTACGTTCTGGAAACTTGCTCTTCTACCGGGAGGGAGATCACCCGTCCCAAGGCGGTATAGGGTTTATCGTTCGAAGGTCTCTCGTAGGCAACGTGGAGAGGATCGAGAGTGTGTCGGCAAGGGTAGCATACCTTATACTCAGAATTACCAAACGGTATTCGTTGAAGGTCATACAGGTATACGCACCGACCTCGGCATACTCCGACGACGAGGTGGAGGTCTTTTACGAGGATATCTCGAAAGCCATACACGCGTCCAAAACCCACTTCACGGTGGTTATGGGAGACTTTAACGCGAAACTAGGCAAAGGGAGTGATGATGAGCTGAGAGTGGGGAAACATGGATATGGACAGAGAAACCAGAGGGGCCAGAAACTGGCTGAATTTCTGGAGAAGGAAAGCCTCTTTATGATGAATTCCTTCTTCAGAAAGCAGCCACAAAGGAAATGGACCTGGATTAGCCCCGATGGTTCAACAAAAAACGAGATAGACTTCATCTTGTCGGACAAACGACATATATTTAATGATGTCTCAGTGATCAGCCGGATTAAAACTGGGAGCGATCACCGAATAGTACGAGGCACATTAAATATCCACACAAAAGTCGAACGGTCACGCTTGATGAAGTCTACCCTCCGACCTACACCTGTCCAATACCAGAACCTCGAAAACTTTCAACTCGAACTACACAATCGCTTCGAATGTCTAGACGAGTGCGAATCTCCGAACGATATAAACAACAGGTTCGTGGAAACTGTCCACGCGGTTGGGTCGAAATTTTTCAAGGCTCACCGCGCTAATAGACCTAAAAAACTTTCTGACCAGACTCTCAAGCTTATGGAGCGGAGAAAAGAAATGACAGTACAGTCTTCAGCCGATTGGTCCGAACACAGGCAGCTAAATAGGCAGATCTCCAGGTTTGTGCGTCGCGATATTCGCCAATTTAATACGCTCCGTATTAAAGAAGCGATAGAGCGGAATCGTGGCTCAAAAGTGTTCGCACAAGATCTGTCTATCGGGCAAAGCCAAATGACTAAGCTGAAGACCGATGACGGCACTGTCATTTCATCCCAAAGTGAGATCTTGGGAGAGGTCGAAAGGTTCTATGGACAGTTATATAAAACATCCCGAAATCCTGTTGTCGGCTTGGTCCAAGATCCCAGATCCAAGCTAACTCGGCACTATACCGAAGAAATCCCGGACATTAGCTTGTGCGAGATCAGAATGGCTCTCGAACAACTAAGAAACGGTAAGGCACCGGGAGATGACGGAATTACGGCAGAGCTCCTGAAGGCAGGCGGCAAGCCGGTCTTAAAAGCCCTTCAGAAGCTATTTAATTCCGTTATCCTCGGGGGCGACGTTCCAGAGTCGTGGACCAGGAGTGTGGTGGTGCTGTTCTTCAAGAAGGGCGACAAAACTCTTCTAAAGAACTACAGACCCATCTCACTATTGAGCCACGTCTACAAGTTGTTTTCGAGAGTCATTACCAATCGACTCACGTGCAAGCTTGATGACTTCCAGCCGCCCGAACAAGCTGGCTTCCGAAAAGGCTATAGCACCATAGACCATATCCTCACGCTTCGGCAGATTATCCAGAAGACCGAGGAGTACAATCGGCCTCTGTGTATAGCGTTTGTGGACTATGAGAAAGCCTTTGATTCAGTCGAAACTTGGGCGGTGCTGCAGTCCCTTCAGCGGTGCCAAATCGACCATCGTTATATCGAAGTGCTGAAGTGTTTGTATAGGAACGCCACAATGTCAGTCCGTATTCGGGATAAGAGTACGAAACCGATCCAGTTGCAGAAAGGCGTGAGACAGGGAGACGTCATGTCTCCGAAACTGTTCACCACTGCACTGGAAGATGTCTTCAAGCTTTTAGACTGGACCGGACTCGGCATCAACATCAATGGCGAATACATCACTCACCTTCGATTCGCAGACGATATTGTCGTCATGGCAGAATCCATGGAGGACCTGGGCACCATGCTCAACGATCTCAGCAGGGTATCCCAACTAGTGGGTTTACGAATGAACATGGACAAGACGAAAGTCATGTCAAATGCCCATGTCATTCTTGTACCGGTCCTAGTTGGCAATGCGATTCTCGAAATCGTCGATCATTATGTTTACCTTGGACAAACAGTCCAGTTAGGTAGATCCAATTTCGAGAAAGAGGTCAGCCGACGAATCCAACTCGGTTGGGCAGCGTTCGGGAAACTTAAGAAGATCTTCTCATCCAACATACCTCAGTGTTTGAAAACACAGGTCTATAACCAGTGTGTGTTGCCAGTGATGACTTACGGCACGGAAACGTGGTCCCTAAATGTAGGCCTCATAACCAGGCTCAAAGTCGCTCAGCGTGCTATGGAGCGGGCTATGCTCGGGATTTCTCTGCGAGATAGAATCCGAAATACGGAAATCCGCAGACGAACGGGTGTAACCGACATAGCACGAAGAATTAGCATGCTGAAGTGGCAATGGGCAGGCCACATCGCTCGAAGAACCGACAACCGCTGGGGAAGAAAGGTTCTAGAGTGGCGACCACGTACCGGACGACGCAGTGTGGGACGCCCCCCCACTAGGTGGACAGACGACCTAGTGAAGGTTGCTGGGCGTCGTTGGATACAGGCGGCACAGGACCGCACTCTGTGGCGTAAAATGAGGGAGGCCTACGTTCAGCAGTGGACGGCAATAGGCTGAAATGATGATGATGATGATGATGACTAGATTTATTAAAATCCATTAACCATTAGTTTACTGTTGTTAGATTTATCCATTTGTTGTATTCTCGTTACAAATAAATAGTGTCGGTAGCACAATATTGTGTATTAAGAATGTTATTTAGATATTAAACGGTTGATAGTAATGGTTGCGAGGTATTTAAAAATTTTTAATTCAATTTTGAATAGAAAGCCCCTTTTGCTGTGTGGTAGCGGATACGAATACTACCAATCCTTACTTTGCGTGTGGATGTCGTAAAGGACGACTAAGAGCTTTTTATCGACCTGGGTCATCTCCACCTGTGGCGGTTGGTCAACAACTACAGTCCCAAGGGGAATGGGGATAAGAGATTGGTATGAAAGAAGGAGAATGATGATGATGAATGGAAAGCCTCTTAAATCAATAAAAAAGAATGCATAGCACTGATTACATATAAAAATATTTACATTGTAATATTTTATTTATCGTACAGGGTTCCGCTGTAGCGTCGTTAGCTGTGGATCCTAGTGGCAGACTGTTGGTTTGCGGTCACGACGACGGATCCTGCGCCCTCCATGACGTTCGAGGATCTCGCGCTCTGCAACGTTTTACACCCCACTCGGGTGATCTCCGCAGTGTCCGATTCTCTCCCGGGGCTTACTACTTGCTTACAGCGGGATATGATGGAAGAGTAGTGTTGACAGATTTACAAGGTAAAGATTTTTCTATTTTGTTTTAATATCAATCTGTAGGTGAGGAGGAAGAATACAATGGTCATCGTACTTTCATATCTCGTAAAAATAGATTATGGGGTGTAAGCAGATAGCAGGACTACAAAAGGAACAACATTCGAAATAAATGCCAACCTCGTCAGTCTGGCTAGCATGGTGTTCCGTGAGGGTAAACCACCGGGTGGGCCACCGAAGACAAAGATCGGGTTCCGCTGGCCCGCTCGCACGGCGAAGAGATGCGCTTTTTGCATTGTGGATCTATGGCAACGCGCGCCGTCTCTTCCGTAGCCCCGGACCGACTTGGCGGGGCGTGACCACCTCCATAGTCCATCCCAAAAAAAAAGCATGGTGTGTGTTGTAGGTTAATTTCCTCAACTACAGAACGTACGAAATCAACAGGGTGATCTATACGCTGAGAAGTATTTAAAATATTTCTAATTGATGACCAAGAGAACGATTTTGTATAGTATTAAGCGGTGATAATCTACAACTCACCAATTTAATAGCCGTATTAAATATAAATCACGAAAGTACTATTTCTGAAGTAATCCGTGTTGCGACGTAACAAAAATGGAACTTCCTGAAGTGCGAATCATATTATATTGAACGGATTTAGCAGATGGCAAGAGAAGAAATACTTAAAATAGTGAGTTTGGCCAGTTTAGTATAATAGAACAAGCTTTCCCTCATTCATGATGGCTCAAATTCAACAGTAGGATGTATGTATGCGTTAATATGATACTTTATATATTATGAGTCTAAACATTTTTTGACAGCTATCTAAACTTTGCTCCAACACCGAACACATTGTCATCTGTTCGTTAGTCTCTCTTAAATTCAACAAGGAACTGATTTCAATTTGAATTTAAATCTAAAAAAGGGAATATTCTAAAAGAACAGCTAAATACTTTGGTATTTAGCTTTTCTTTTAGAAAATTCTCTATTTACTCGGTATTAGTTAGAGTAGACATAACATACATGGTACATATCTTTCTCAGGTGAGTGGTAAAACCAGCTGAGAGATTATCAGACAAATGGGTAGCATCATTCTTCTGGAAAATATATAAAATTAATTGCGATTGTACCAGCTAGTATCATCGTCATCTCAGCTTATATATGTCCCATTGATGGGCTCGAGCCTCCTCCATTATAAGAGGGAATTTAACCTACTACGCCACACTGTCAGTCGTGTTAGTATAGGGTCTTGTTTCGAGTTTTCCTTCTCTTGTATAGACGTTATATGCATTTTATATCCCTTAGTCATCTCTTACGATCACCCACGGGTAAGATGATGGTGAATAGTATTCTTACTCCATCACCACACGGAAATGGACATCGCCTGGCGGATGGATTATTAATCTCAAATAATTACACTTGAAAGTGGACTATATAAAATTCAGATGATACGAAGTTTACTGGGTCATCTAGTATTTTTTAACAAAATATGTATGTATATGTTGCACATGTTCACCTTGATGGTTGACACACAAACAAATAGCCATCGTGCTTTATCTTGTATTGTGTTACTTGACATCACGTAGAATGTTACGAAATACTAGCTGCCGTAATCATCTTGTTTAATTGGACTATAAATTCTAGTTTATATTTATACATATTTATAATTTTTTGCCCTAGGTGACTTAACGTGCCCTCTGCCAAGTGTGCCAGTGGCTCGTCACCCTGACAAAGTGATATCTGCAAGATGGCATCCAGACGATTTCTCCTTCCTATCTACATCAGCTGACAAGACCGCTGTTTTGTGGACGATACCGCCCGTCTAACTACTCATTACGGATAACTAGCACTCTAATGCTAGCAACGCGAGTATAATGATAAATATATAACACATCACATCAGCTTCCCATCAAGATTTTATATTAAAGTAAACAGAGATGTATGTTAGACAATATAAAATGTTATGTAATAATATAGTAATTGTTTCATACTATTAATAAATTGTGAACATTAAATATTGTACTCGTTGAAGACACGTAATAACAGCTTAATGATACGCTGTACATTAATTAATACATTAAATATACACGACAGTTACAAATATTCACTGCACTGTAACTGATCACCTGTGTCACGCAAGCAAACCAAATTCGCTTTTCGTTACGTAAGCGCAACAAGAATTTCGCCTAATCACTTCTGGTGACTTACGCAATCACATAATAGATAGTTGTAATTCACGTTGTCCATATTTATCTATGTAGCTATTACTAATTAAATTAAAAAAAAAACTGACTTTAGAGAAGCGTCGCTGATACTGTATTTTTGTAATATAAAATGTAGGACTAATTTAATTAAAAAAAAAAAGAATCTGAAAGGCAGATCGTATTATATTTGTTTTATGTGAGTCTATTTTGAAATTGGAAGATGAATATTAAAATTATCTCTCTCCATGATTAAATATTTATTTTAGATGTTGTTAGGATCGGCCTTTCAGAATGTGATTATTATAATGGAACAGTAGTTAATTCATTGTTCGTATATGTATCTTCCATTTATTATACGGCTAATGTACGGTGTTTTAATATGTGCTATCGAAATTTTCGATTTCTTGTGCAGTACATCACAAAGTAAGGAAGCTTTTTATTACAATGCAAAAAAAAAAATAGCTTTAAGGAAGGTGCTTCGTTTTCATTCTGTCAACAATTATATAATTATGCACAATTGAACCATTGAAATTTGCGGCAGTAATTATGCCATCAAAGACATTTTATTAAAGCTGTACATTTGTAATCTTCTGTAGCTTTACTTGCATGAGGATAATTTAGATGTATGTAGTGTGTAAATATTATATATTATTTATATGTCAAGACTATCTAAATATAATTAGATTATTACATTCGTACTAACCGCTGTTGGTTTTTGAAATATCTGATGCTGATACGAGTGTAAGTGCACGTATAAAAACAAAAAAAAAGGCACTGAAATAATTGTCCCTGTTCTAAAGATTTTTAGTTAATTACTCAGCGAGTAGTACACTAGATTGCTGTTGGTCCACTTATTTTTGAAAAAGTGCCCGAGTACTTCGCCTATTCTTAGGCCAAAGCATTATGTGTGCAAAGATAATTCACCGCTCCTAGGTGCCTAGTGCATCTGTTTCTTAGCGGGAGGGTGATGGTTATTCCCGTACCTGCTCTACCGCCTTCTTTGCATACACTTTATTTATCACTTGCTTGCAGCAGAAGGGGTGAGTCAGTCTTCCATCTAATCTCGTTCTGTGAATATTCATATCTTAGAATGTAGCTGATAGGGAGAAGTCTTCCACACCGACTGCTGAATCTGTCGGCGCTACTTACACTGGTGTAACATCTAAATAGAGCACTCAATATCCTTGAGCCAGCGTATGCAATAAAACTGCTTCGTAAATCAGCTACGTCTCTAGGAGACATAGACGATGGGAGCTATGACATCATGACGGTGGGAGACGGCGGATGATATGGCATCTCTCAAACTACTCCATGAACATTCCGTCAGTAGGCGCGACAGAGCACAGATCTTATAGTAATCGAGTTTTTAAAGCGCGGCTGATTTATATTTAGACGGTCAAGACATATATGTAAATTGCTATGTGTGAGATGTAATATTTAAGAAATGTATGAAAACATTAGTAGCAGTATAATTATTTTGTCACAACAAACGTAGGCCTAGATTAATCGCAAAAGCTCTTAAATTAATGTACTGATCTATTGTTACTTACACAATTTTAATTTGCGTTTAAGGTGTTTTAAATATTTAATTATAATTACTGACAATATTGTAAGAGTCTCAACGCTGTCCTATATCTAATTATAATTGATCTATAAACTATTTACGATACATTAATTTTTAAAAGTCCTTTCACTCTCTCGTATTGAGAGATTTATATAATATTTGTATTTTAATTATAATATGACATATAAGAACAAAGACGTATATAGATATTATAAAATATATATATATAAATCGTTTGGCGTTGACGTGTTGCGAGCATTTGTGTTGTAATTATTAATTGTATTAATATTCTAAAAAAAAAAAACAAATCTTTAAGATTATAAATGTTGCATTATGAAATGTTAATATATTGTATTGCTTTATTATGTTGTGAAAGTGTTTGCACAAGATTAATATCATTGATACGGATGAAGCTCTTAAATTTATTTGCTAGGCTTATAAAATCTTGTCAAACAAGTACTTACATTAAGTAGTGTTTGCTATTTATTGTTTTTTTTTAATCCGATGTGTTATTAAAATGTATTATGAAATTAAAACTAATATTAATACGCGTTTACCAATCATAAAGGAATTGTGAGGGTAATTTAAAATTTCTGACGGGTGAGAATGTGATTTGGGCATGACAAAAAATAAATTTAGTTTTAATTGTTTTAAATAATATTATGTTCTGGTAGTCGCGATGTAAAAAAAATAATATACTGTTATTTTGATTCCAATATGTAAAACAATTTTTAACAATTCTTATTCATATTTTGTTAATTTAATAATATATAATAATAAATTAATTAACGATCTTCCTCCAGTGGCGTGTAGTTCGCGTACTTTTTTATTTTACAATATAGAATGCAATATGATATTAATAGAAATGAAATTGAAATTATAACCTAATGTCTTATTATTAAACCATTGACAAAACTGTAAACATCTTTATTGACCGAATTTCTTTAATATGTGTATCCATTATTATTTAAGAATATAATCACATTATTTACAAAGTACTTTGTTTTATTTATTTAACTTAATGTGGTAAAGTAAAATACAATACTGTCTTCCTTACCATAAGGGATGATTTAAGATTATAAAGAAACAGTTACAATATTGTATGAGAAGTTAGTAAACTCTTCAATAAAATCCAACATCAATCCTTCTTACCAGCGTGATATATCTCATCATCATCACAGCCCATATATGTCCCACTGTTGGGCTCGGGCCTCCTCCGTAATGAAAAGGAAATTAACCTACTATACCGCGCCGGTCAAACGTGTTGAAATAGGGCTTTTTTTCGAGATTTTCTTCTCTTGCATAGATGTTATATGCGTTTTATATCCCTTAGTCGTCTCGTAAGATCACCTACGGGTAAGATAGGAGGTTGGAAATTGTATTCTTATCCCATCACCACACGCATAAATCTAGTAAACCAATTTCTGTCATTGTGAAGTAAGCTTATTCCCAATACGTGACTTCCATAAAATTGGTCTGGTGTGCACTGATTCTAAATTCTCATAGACGTTTGGTTCTCAAGTGACTAAAAATCTGCTATCTATAAGATTAGATTATGGTTTTTGAAGTGAGAGTTGTTGAATAAATAATTCAACAACTTCTTTACAAGTGGTCTCCTTTGCTTTATTTATGGTCGAAATAAAAATACTTTTTTTATCTGGTTTTTCCCCGCTGGTTTCGTAAAAGACAGCTAAGAGATCTAAGTAAATTATGAAGGGTCTAAGTAAACTGTACGGGTTCTAAGTGATCTATGAGTAGTAATCCATGCATCGGCCCGCAAACGTCCACTTTTGGACATAGGCCTAATCACAGAAATACCATTCAGAACACGGATGAGGACGGTGTCCGATGGTTTACTGTGTAAGGCACAAGGAGGTTTCAGGAGTGGAAGGGGATGCATGGATCAAGTGGTCTCTCTGCGCAACATTGTGGAGAAGCATCTGGCTCTAGGTCAGAGGGTTTTCTCCAGTTTTGTGGATCTGGAGAGAGCATATGACACGGTTGTACGAAAGGAACTTTGGGACATTTTAACGGAGTATGGTATTAACAGTAAACTGCTGCAAGCTGTGCAGTCCAGTTACATGGGCTGTAGAGCTTGTGTGCGGCTGGATGATGGAATGTCGCTTTGGTGTGACGTCAATATCGACGTTAAGCATGGGTGCGTTCTATCCGCCTGGCTGTTTATCATATATCTGAATAAATGTCTCCAAAGGTTGAACGATATGAATGTAGGAGAGTCCAGATGGGTGACTCAGTGGTGATGGAGATGATGCAGTCCTGCTGGCGCAGTCAGCGACAGACCTGCAGACCCTAGTCGACACAATGACAGAAGATTGTAAGGGGTCTACGCGTGAATGTGAGCAAAACCAAAATAATGGTCTTTGAAAGAGATGAAGCCAGAACAGATGTAAGAGTAATAATAGGTAATGATATACTAGAGCGTGGATGAATTTGTATATCTTGGATGTGGATTTAGCGGAGATGGAAGGTACATCATTGATATAGAGCGAAGAGTGAATGCGGGAAATAGAGTGAACGGAGCGTTGGGATAACTTCTCGGTAGCCACTACCTCAGCCAGAATGCACAGTATGTATACATAACACAGTGCTTGTCCCAACATTACTATATGGAAGTGAGAGTTGGGTATGCAGAAAAGAGCATGAAAGTAAAATTAATGCCGTCGAAATGCGATCTCTACGGAGAATCTGTGGAGTTAGGCTGACCGATCGCATTCGTAACGACGACGTAAGAGAGCGAGTAGGTATGAAAGAGAGTATTGGTGTAAAGATGCGAAAGGGAATGCTCCGATGGTTCGGACATGTGAAAATAATGCCGAACGTACGTCTGGTTAAGAAGATATACATATATATATATATATATATATATATATATATATATATATATATATATATATATATATATATATATATATACATATATATATATATATATATATATATATATATATATATATATATATATATATATATATATATATATAATAATACCAATGTGAAAGTGGAAGGATGTAGGTACCGGGGGCGACCAAGACTCACCTACCTAGACCAGATCGGTCATGTACTGAAGGAAGGTGGAGTCAAGAGTCTCCGAAACCGGCGAGCGTTTATGAAGAGAATTATGGATGTTGAGAAAACGAGTGAAGTATGCAAGGATAGAGTTCTCCGGCACTCTGTTCTCTCTGCCTACCCTGCAAGGGATATGGCGTGATGATATGTATGTATGTATGTATATATGTATTTTCAATAGTTTTATGACCGGCCGCCTGCCAGACTTCAACCTTCCTTGGGAATGTAATTGTTTATCAAACGGTATCAGATGGAGTTGGCTCAGGTCGTTATAAGGCTATAAGGCTCTTAGTCGTCTTTTACGACATCCACGAGCAAAGTAAGGGTTGGTAGTATTCGTAGCCGCTACCACACAGCTGTTCGTTCTAAGGAAATGTGAATTTATATTTACACAATGATAATTGAAGTTATATGTAATGACATATATGAAATAAATGAATTTTACGTGATGCTAGTTCTTGGGCAAATAAAAATCAAAAACAAACGGTATACAAATTTTAAAAATTGTTATAATACATATTTATATTTTAAAATGAACTCTTTTTGATTATCCTTGTGACGCCATATTGTCAGATGGGCGAGAGGTTTTAAATGAAAGTTTAGTATTTATAATACACATAATATTATATATTAAACCATTATGAATCGTTGCATATTATATTCTTAGCTTGTATACGTCCCTCTAATAGGTACAAGCATCCCTCACAATTGCAGGAAATTGACTGCTATACCACGCTGACTCGAGGATTTATTAAAATATTTTGATTAAATTTTTTATTGTTTGTTGTTTTAAGTCTCGCATTGATGTTGTATAGCTATGTTCCATACAACATAGCATGATATAGTATATTGATTATTATGACATAATAACAAAATTCATAATGCAGAGTATTATCTCATTCGGAATAACTAATACGCCCCGTAACAAGACTGTTCATATTACACAGTATGATACAGTAACGATATTTTATATTGAATACTCAAGTTAATTAATCTTGAATTGGGGTAGATACATAATAATCCCTGATAAGAATCAATCAATTCAACTACTAATACAAAGTAAGATAACAAATTTGAGATATTATCCTGCTTATTTGCCAATATTGTTTTCAGAGTAGGCAATATTTCAAGTTGATTCTTTTCGAATTTAAGGTATTTTCGTTTAATTTATAATACATTGTGTAATAAGAGCTATTCACAACACGTTCCATTACCAAGGATACCGGCGTAAAGGCTAGTAAGGAATGTATTAGAGATAGCACCACGTTGTTGTGAGTTTTCTGCTCGTAGACATTATTATTAGAAATTTTCTTCGTTTGGCGAGTGAGAGAACCAGAGGCCCAAACGCCAAAGTGTAAACAACAAGTTTGCAGCAATTACCACATACTTTTTTTTTTTGGGGGGTGGGCTACGGTCGGCGCACTCCTCGCACCACTCAGTCCGGGGCGACAGAGGATCGTAAGCACGCACACCCGTGAACCTCGCCTTCGTCATTGGACCAGCCACCGGAGCAGCGTGAACTTGTCGTCAGTGGCCGACGGAATACTCCATGAGGGGTAGCCTCTCCCTTGAGAGACGTGAGAGGGGAAGATGACGGTCCTTCCTCGCGCGGTCAGTTTCTCGGCGGGTAACGGACTAATTCCACGGTCCAGTCACCCACGGCCTCGGCTAGGGCGGCATCAGGCGCAGGTAATCGCGCCGACGCCGCCCCAGTCGCTGGCGGCGGCTCGCGTCGTCGAGGAGACGCTCCTCGCGCACGCGCTCCGCCGCCAACCATTAGGTGTGCTGATGGCTCATCTGTCACCAACTAATAATAAATAAGTAGGTATATAGATTTAAAAAACGACTCTGTGAATACATTATCACATACTTTGAACAAGAAAATTTATTCTTAAATCAAGTACAAAATCTAATATCCTGGCTACTACAAGGAAAAAGAATATATATAAAAATATGAAGACAACGTTACTTTGTCACATCATAAATCTAGAAGATTGAAATTTAAAATGAAAACTCGATAAAACCATAATGTAGAAACCGTTGCCCGGTCGTAGAAAGACTTTTTTACAGACTAGGTCAAGTAAAACGAATTTGTATTATAGAATTACGCTATCTACTTACAATATAGTGATACCTAACCTTTTTTCAGAAACTTAGAACTATCATCACCATCGTAACCCAAATTTTTAGTAATCACCATCATCTCAACTCATATCCGTTCCACTACTGCCTCCTTCACATTTCCATCTTTTGCATAAGTGTTATGTGCGTTTTATATCCATTAGTCATCTTTTACCCACGGGAATGATAGAGGTGGTGAATTGTATTTTTACTGCATCACCACACGGAAAGTAAAGTAAAATAATTTTTACATACATACATATCATCACGCCATATCCCTTGCAGAGTAGGCAAAGAGAACAGAGTGCCAGAGAACTCTATTTTTAATAATACTTAAGACAATATGTATGTAATATATCGTTGATGATGATATATTTCAACATGAATATTCACGTTTAAATTACTTTAAAAGTCAAATAACTGAAATTTAGGTGCTATCAGTGAAAAAAAGCAATAGAGCTCAACTTACTAACTTTATATACCTACATTGTAAAAGACGAGTCAGGGATGTAAATGATTAAAATGATATCATTGCAAGAGACGCAAACTAAAATAGAACGCTATACTTGTTCGTGTAGCTAATTATCATCATCATCATCATCTTGCTCTTATCCCAATTAGTCGGAGTCTATGCAATATATTCTTAATACGAAATATTATGCTCCAGTAGTTCACTAGTGATTTGGTGCCGTTGTTGGGATCTGGTGCAGCCATTTTGTTATTAAAAATATTATCTATTTTTCTTTTCTTTAGATTGTGTATATCACCTTTAAAAATGTATCCTTTCTCAAAGTCAGTTAATCCCTCATACGTACATGTATATATATACATACATAATTTTAATTACTTTTAATTAAAATTATATGTATACAATTTCATTGGATTAGATGTCCAGAAGCTCAGTGGCCTCATAATTTTTTAAATTACATATTTTTGTAAATTAAAATGACGAGCGAGCTGAGTTTCTTGCCTCTTGTATCTTCTCAGTTAGTGACTGCTTTCAGATCTGGTGGTAGTTGATTGAAATTGATTTAATAAAATTGACAATATGTCATCATTCATCATCATCATTTCAGCTCATATATGTCCGATTGTTGGGCGCGAGCCTCCTCCGTAATGGAGGGAAGTTAATCTACTATAACACGCTGGTCAGACGTGTTGGTATAGGGTTTTGTTGCGAGTTTTCCTTCGCTCGCATAGATGTTATATGCGTTTTATATCCCATAGTCGTCTCTTACGATCACCCACGGGTAGGGTAGGGGGTGGTGAATTGTATTCTTACTCCGTCACTACACGGATAAATATATAAGTGCCTCTATTTATGCATAATAAATGTTTTGATTTATTTACATTACAAATGCAACAGTTTTGACAATAGTTTTATAACTACTTGTGTGCTCCTGATTCACGTAGGCACGCGCTCCCGTTTATTAATTAAATTAATATTATAATTTGTAATATACAGTTATAAAAATGTGTTTATAATGGACCTTTTATGTTGATATGTCGGTGGAATGTACAGTGTTGTGTTAAAACAATAGATAAATTGACTTTTAACAAAATTAATTTTATTTTCGTGTGTGTGTTTATAATTAATAATAGTAGAAAAAAGTTCGCGGGTGGCGCGAAGCGAGCCGCGCGTCGCGCTCTTTCACTCTCATGCTAATTTGTTATATCTGTCTCAGTTGATTTCGGTCATTATCCTATCAATATGAACACCTGTGTGGCTTGTTGTAAGAAAGTTACTGCAACAGAGCAACTAAAATGTATTAGTTGCAAGGTAATATATCACTATAAATGCCTAAATATTACCTTGGCTAAGTTCAAAGAAGTGCAGGCGCAGTTAAAACGTACTTTTACCTGTGATTCCTGTTCCAATGCTACCCCGCGTCTATCCCCCCGCACTTGCGTAACAGCTGATGTTAGTTTGATAAACGTGGATGAATCTGATCAAGTAGTTGAGGAAAAGGACCCTGGCAGTATATCGGGTATGTTGGAAAAAGTGAATACTATGATAATGATAAAATTAAATACTCTTGAATCAAAAATTATGGAAGAAATAAAGATTACTGTTGCTGTCTTGGTAGATGAAAATAGTAAATTAAGACAAGAGTTAATGGAGACCAAAGTAAAATGTCTATCCTATGAACAGGAAATTAAAACTTTAGGACAACGAACCAAAAATGATAAAAAGAACATCGTCGGCAATCAGCAAAGCCAAATGGTTGTAACGGAGCCAATATTATCAGATTCTATTACATCAATATCCAAAGGCACCACCAAGGAGAGTAGTATTAATATACTTCAACCAACACAGATAGCGCGCACCGACGTCACAAACGCTAGCTATGCGGCAGTGGCCAGGCAACCAGCGGGTACAGAAAGCAACAATGATATTACGAATACTTGGATACAAGTTAAAAAGAGTAAGAGGAATAACTTGATAAATAGAGGTGGTAATACGTCAATTGTATCTTTAAAAGCCGTTGAACGTAAAAAATTTCTTCATATATGGAGGTTGAGCATTGGTACAACGGAAGATAATATAAAAGAATATATTAAAGATATACTAGGAAACGAGTCTGAAATTGAAGTTGAGAAATTAAAACCAAAATCTGAACGGAATTATGCTTCCTTTAAGATTGGTGTTTCGGAGAGTAACTTTGGTAAACTCTGTGACCCCGAAATATGGCCATTGAATGTAGAGTTCAATGAATGGGTTTGGTTTCGAGGCCCCAAAACCAGCAAACTGCAAACCTAGTATGTTTATAAATATATTATATCAGAACGTTAGAGGCCTAAGGACAAAGACTAGGCAATTGTTGTCCTTGGTTGAATCATCTAGCGCGGATATATTTGCGTTTACCGAAACAGGATTGAATGATTCAATTTATGATTCCGAATTCGTACTCACTGGATATCATTCATTAAGGTGTGACCGCGCGGATGGACGTAAGCACGGTGGCGTACTTTTAGTGGCCACACCGCGCTTGGAACTACAACAATTATCGTTGCCTGGTAATTTTGAAATAGATAACTATTGTTTTGAATTAATTTTTGCTGCTGTATATATACAAAACAGATTCTTATTTACATGTTGTACAGTTTATATTCCACCGCAAACTGATGAAAGTGAATATATGATTTTATTTAATTTGTTAGAAAAAATGTGTATTAAATATAGAAATAATTTTGTTGTTTTAGGAGATTTTAATTTATTTTCGTGCAATACTAATGTTTGTAATTATTATGATTATTTTATGGCCTTTTGTGAATTTGTTCAGTGTAATTTAGTCCCTAATTGTAATGGCAGGCAATTGGATCTCGTGTTGAGCACACATGACTGTATATCGGTTGGTGCGGCGGACGAGGCGCTGCTCCCCGTGGACGCGTACCATCCGCCACTTGCCGTGCGCCTCGCTTTCAGTTCGAAACGGGATGCGAACCTCTTGCAGTCGCCCGTGTCTTCTCCCATATCACATATAGGACAACCTCAAAAGTCCTTTGTTAGAAAACAGTGGAATTTTAATAAAGCTGATTTTAACCGTTTATATTCCTTAATAACTAAAATTGACTGGAGTGAAATATACAGTTTGAATGATCCTGATCTGATTTTAAATTTATTATATGAGAAAATTTACGATGTATTTAACGATTGTGTTCCTAGTAAAACAGACAGTCTGACGTATAGGCGGTATTCTTATCCTGTGTATTACACCAGCGAAATTATTAAAGATATTAAACTAAAACACAAATTACATAAAAAGTTTAAATCCAGTAAATTGGACTGTGATTATCAGGCGTTTTCACTGTGCAGAGCAAGAGTGAAAGCACAGACGACTCGAGCGCTTGAGCGGTACGTCGATCGCGTACAAAACCATTTGGCAACAGAACCTCAAGCTTTCTGGGCTTATATGAGATCTAGAAAAGGTATGTCAAAGAAACAAAAGCTAATCAACAACGGACGAGCTCTATCTGAACAGGAAAGTGCCAGTGAATTCGCTCGATTCTTTCACTCTGTATACAACCCGAACCCGCCCGTGCTGAGCGTAACGGTAGCGAGTGCGACGGCAGCAGACGCGCCAGGTGCGTGGGTGCATCTCGCTCGCTTAAACACCGTGGACGTACAACGTGCGCTAGCTCATTTACCGCCAAAACGGAGCGCAGGCCCCGATGGTATACCGGCATTCGTCTTTAAAGACTGTAATTCAGTTTTAATTAATCCGTTGCTACACTTATTTAACGCATGTATTCAACGTGCAGTGTTTCCTGATCGCTGGAAAGTGACCCGAGTCGTACCTGTTCCAAAAGGTAGCGGAGGTTCGACACCCAGTGATTATAGACCTATTGCAGTCCTCTGCACTCCAGCCAAAGTGTTTGAGTCAGCCATTCACAGTTGTATATACAAACAGGTAAGTGCCCAATTATCCGAAGCACAACACGGTTTTCGTCCTGGTAGGGGGACTACAGGTAACTTACTTCACTTGATGACAAGACTAGTGCCAGCAGTCGATGCAGGTCGACAAGTGGATGTTGCATACTTCGATTTTCGGCGGGCATTTGATACGGTTCATAATGATCGTCTGCTTTTGAAATTAGCGAATGCAGGTTTCACTCCGCATACATTAGCGTTCTTTGCCAGTTATTTGAGAGATAGGCGCCAATACGTTGATTACGGTGGACATCTTTCCAAACCTTATTACACAAGATCTGGGGTCAGTCAAGGTAGTAACCTTGGGCCCCTTCTGTTTATTTTAATGATCAATGATTTGCCTAAAATAGTCAAAACATCTACTCCCTTATTATTTGCAGACGACTTAAAATTAGTTCTTGAAATCAAAAAAGAAATAGACCATAAATCACTTCAGGATGATATCAATAGTATAACGGCATGGAGTTTGGCAAATCAGTTACAATTTAATGTATCTAAGTGCTCAGTTTTATCGTTCAGTAGGGCGCGCACCCCTAATCATCACCAATACCACATAAATAGCGAACCGCTGCTACGCGTCACAGAAGTCAAAGACTTAGGTGTTCCGTTTACAGCTGATCTGAATTTTAGACAGCATATTATAGATGTTTGTAAGAGGGCTTACCGAAATTTAGGTTTTGTCTTGCGTCAGGCAAATCAATTTACCAACACCAGAGCTTTAAAGGCTTTATTCGAGGCTCTAGTAAGAAGTCACTTGGAATACAATGCCATAGTATGGGCTCCGCATGAAGCTAAATATATAGTAATGATGGAGCGAATACAAAATAAATTTTTACGATTTTTATATTTGAAACAGTTCGGGATATATCCAGGATACCCATTACTATATCCAACCGCATTTATATTGGGTATGGTAGGATTTTATAAATTAGAAGTTAGACGAGAAATAGCTCTCGTCTTGTACATATTTAAAGTGTTGCGGGGCCTAATCCACAACCCAGCTATACTGCAGGAGATTCAGCTGTATGTACCAGACGAATACGTGGGACGGCGGCGGCAGCCACCGCTCCTGAGGGTGCCGCGCGCTCGCACCAACTTGTTACAGCACGCGCCATTCACGCGCGCTCTACGTGTGCTCAACGAGGTCTCAACACGAAGAGATTTATTCTCGTGTTCACTGAACGAATTAACACTGACCGCTATTTTAATTTTAAGTACATAGAAATAAGAAATTTGTAATGTTTAGAATTATCGTAATATATACTTATATACTAATACTGTCTTCCGCTATCGAATTGGGTTGTATTACCTGTAATGGTAGTTGTGTGTCGAAATAAATAAATAAATAAATAAATAAATAACCGGTTACCTGCCATTTTTTTTGCGGTGGACTATAGAGGGGGTCCCGCCCCGCCAAATCGGACCAGGGCGACGGATCAGGCGGCGCGCGACCCCATAGACCCACCCTGCAAAGCGCCTCTCTTCGCCGTGCGAGTAGGCCACAGGTACCCGATAACCGGCTGCCTCCTGAGATTAACCCACTTTGGGAATGTAATTAATGCCGGACGGTATCAGATGAAGTTGAACCAGATCTGTACAAAGCTCTGAGTTATCTTTTACGACATCCACAAGCAATGTAAGGATTGTTAGTATTTGTAGCTGCTATACACATATATACAGCAAAGCTCGTTTAGCCAATATAGGATAATAGAGCAATTACAGTAAGTCAAGCTGCAGGATAATGGCCTCGCAGAAGACTTGGACCGCGTTGCAGTTTCGACGTTACTGAAAATATTCTAAGACGTAAAGCAGCGATAGGTCGTTATTAATAACAAAAGCGAACCAGCACTGGTAACTCGGCCAGTCAGACTTCAAATGTATATTGCGGTGTTTTATTGCTGCATTTACAGTTATGGATATATAGAGTTGTCTCTATCCTCGCAACTGTCGGGTGACCGGACCGGGGATTAGTCTGGTCGCCCCGAAGCGAGGCCACCGCGTGAGGACGACGCCCCCACGGCGAAAGCTGCTGGGGCGTCGAATCGAGAGGATACCCGCGAGGGTAAACCGCCGGGCAGGCCACCGAAGACAAAGACCGGGTTCCGGTGGCCCGCTCGCATGGCGTGGAGAGGTACTTATAGAGCGGGTCTATGGGGTCGTGCGCCGCTTCTTCTGTCGCCCCGAAGGGATTTAGCGGGGCGTGACCACTCCATATCCCGCCGCCAAAAAAAAAAATCCTCGCAACTGTAAACACCTATACAAGTATCTTCTTACCAAAGAAACTGTATACCCTCATAAAACCAACGCTGCAACAGTCGGATGGAAAAGACTGCGTCTTCCATTCCTCAGCTACTGTAATAGATACATAGATATTGTATGAAACATGTGCAGTTAATATTACCTCTGAAGCTGTGAAATTTAAAATAAAATGTC
Source organism: Lymantria monacha (assembly GCA_905163515.2). Lineage (NCBI taxonomy): Eukaryota > Metazoa > Arthropoda > Insecta > Lepidoptera > Erebidae > Lymantria > Lymantria monacha. Next base: position 49,606,601 of record LR991081.1, on the reverse strand, counting down.
TCGTGGTATGCAAGCCCTCCATTAGGATTCATGTCTAAATCATCTTAGCTCATATATGTCCCACTATTGGACTCAAGCGTCAGTCATAACTGGAGGGAAATTGATCTACAAATATCAAACTTTCTTGTATAGATTTTATATGCGTTTTATATGCCTTGGTCCATAAGTTTTCCTAAGGAGGGTTGACGTCTGGCAGGCGGCCGGTCATAAAACTACTGCCAATAACTTTTACAATATGTACTATGAAAGAAGAGTACATATTATATCGACCCCAAGTAATTGGGATAAGAGTAGGAGAATGATGATGATGATGATGATGTTATGCCTTGGTCGTCTCTTCGATCACCCACGGCTAAGGTTTACTATAATGAATGAATAGTGAAGTCATTAATGAATAACGGAGTTATAATTACATAAATAATAGTGTCACAGATATACAAATGGTTAAAAAATATTAGACTGTGTGTGAGTATCATCAATTTCCTGCTACAATTATTTTTCTTTTATTTTCTTTCTATAAGAAGACAGCCTGTACTATGGAACTATTCTTTGTATTGCGGGAAACTTTAGAAACCAACCGACAGAAATTACACCCAGATTCAGAATAACAATTTGTGGATTGCACAAATTATTATCCTGTGGAGGAATCTAACCCGGGACACTTGGCTCGGTAGGTAGATATTTTTACTGCTACGCCAGCTGTACAGTCATTGATTTGATTGTAACTCTTCAAAAGCGAATACAAAACCTAATCCATTTCAAAATTTTATTTTCTACTAGCTTCTGCCCGCGGCTTCGCCCGCGTAAAAGGTTACTTTCCTAAAGTTTTTGATACCCTATTTTTATTTTTGACCGTCGGTAATACAGTGCAACGGTATTACAATACTCAGGGTTGGAACTTCATTACTGGACTGCTAAATGGCGTTGAAGAAGCTAGATTTTGAGATTTTTTGACAAACAATTTTTTTATTTACATATAAAAATTTTGATTTTTTTTTAATAAAAAGTATCCTATGTTACTTTTAATACCTCCAAGAATATGTGTACAATGTTTCATGATGATCAGTTGAGTAGTTTTAGCGTGAAAGCGTAACAAACAAAGTTACATTCACATTTATATATTAGTAGGGATTTGAAGTACACAGAATTAACACTGCAATATTTTTATTTTACAGTAGGTACAAACGTACCGTACAAACGTACAAAGGAAATCCTTTGAGATTGTTTGATTGTACTTTTCTAATCCATTTCAATACAGCCTTTGCCGAGTTTGTACAAAAGTTAGACGTCGCGCCTAGCTTCACACAATCATTAAAGTTTAACTTGTGTTAAAATAACTATTTCATCACTCGATTGGGACAAAGGAACTAATATTTACTTATTCTAATAATAACGATAGCTTCAGAGATTAGCGTAAATAAAAAAAAATCGCTTCTAGCATGTGAAAAGATATGAATTTTCTTATTATTTACACTATTTTTCTATATTTTATCTGATTTTAGCTAAACCTATTACGTTAAAGGATGTTAGAAATAGTTATTGAATATATTCTTTCTGTATTAACGATGATATATCGCTACACAAAGACCTTCTTATCCTATATCAATTGAACGTTCTATTTACTAATACGATATCTCAGTGAACATTTAGGGAGAACGGTTCATATTTTCCGCTACAGTCTCGAATATTTGTGCGAAAGAATACGTAGCGTATTGATAGTAAATATTGTGTAACATATGAGTCGCAAGGGCAAAATGTAGCTTTTACGAAGCGATATACCATTTGAGCTTAGTATGTACCCAAATATTGACATGAAGTGACCATTGAATAAATGTTCATAATAGTTTTTAAATATAAATATGTAGTTTTGTAATCGTTATCTTTAATAATAGCATTTCACAGAGAAAATAGATTATTTGTCCACACGATTCTTTTTTTTATTCTGTTAGTGGTAGGACCACGCTGTTGACAGTTCTTGGGCTATAGCCGCGGGGCGGTCCGTCCGGAGTAGTACCACACTTTCGCAAAAGTTCGACGTCTGAGTAATGGCAATGTGCTATTGCGTTTCGTTCGGTGAGCGAGAGAGATGGAAGCCCAACTGGGGTAGGTTTGGGGTTTGTAATGGTAGGCAGCGGCCTAGCTATAGTCTTGGTTCGGGGTCTGAATATTGAAAATAACAGCTTACAATGTATATATGCCCTTTTTTATCTAAGGTCGGGAAGTGGAAGGGGATGAGTTTTAAGGGTAAAACACGGTTTATCTCGATTGCCGGCAAAACTACAAGTCCTATGGAAAAAGTTAAACAGGAATGTTGTAGGTCATAGAAAGATAAGAAGAAGAGAAACTCTCAAAATTTATGTCAAAATTGCAAATAACCAACATTTTGCTTTTTATTTACACTTGACAAAAAAAAGGCTAGGCTCTAAATAAACTGTATTTTTTTATTTAGTATATTTATTCTTTAAAATAACTTTCAAATAACGTGTATTTTGACTAAATATCGAAAAACCACCCTAATTTTCAATCGTAAAGTCTGACATCAAAATAGCTACTTTTTTGAAAAAGTTGATGGGCTTTATGTTGGCTTAGTTATTCGATTTTTTTACGTACATTTTGAGGCTATGAAAAAAGTGTAGATAGATTGTAGACAAAAGTTGTAGATGTTTTTTTTACCAACAACTTTGTCGTTTAACTTTTTTTTTCCATAGAACTTATATTTCAGCTGGAAATCGAGATAAATCTTGTTTTACACTTAAAAACCCACCCCCTTCCTTTTCCCGACCTCAGATCGCCCGTAAATTATTTTTCCTTTCATTTTTGTTATATTCTCTTCCTTTTTTCAATAAGTTTCATCCTACTGTTATTTTATTTCACTTTTTACCATTTTTAAAGGCTTGAGCCCTGGTCTACTATGGTATTGTTCTTGTATAAGTACGATATCTGGATTATTTTCCATAATTATACTATCTTAGTCTGATGTCGCCACCCTATCATTAAGGAGCTTTAATTGCCCTATCTTTAAACTATACATTTTCTTAATAATTTATATTGTTGTTCTAGCTTCAACTTGCAGGTGGGGTAGTCTGATGTGTCACAGAGATGATCATACGTTTTTTTAAAAACGTTTACATAACGCACATTTAAAGTCTGGTTTGTCTTTATTTGGGCAGGACTTCGTGATATGTCCTTCGGTGGAGTGACCACATTTAGGTGATTTTTTCGTACAATATTTCGTGACATATCTTACATAGATATATCCGCCCGACAGACTACTTTTAAATAATTTTAGAAGCGGCACCTGGCCCAGTCTATAAATAGTTTTTCTTTGATGGTTAGCAAATAAATGCGCACTTCGGGATCAAACTCGAAGCCGATCCATTTACGCCCGTTTAGCAATTTTCGATTCCGAATAATTTTATGTGTCATTTCGTCTTTGACATTTTAATCGTAAAGCGCGACAAGGAAAACGTTGTCTGCCTAGAAATAGGAATGTCCTTGATTAGTAAAAGCGGTCATCTCCCTTTCGGTTTTTCTAAACGCAGACCAGCGGCTTTAATGGCGTCGACAGATTCTTACTTTTTTATCTATCTCTTATTTGCGACACGAAGGACGATACCCGATTTCGCAGCTTTTAAGGCGTCTACTTTTTGAAAACCAACGTCTATAGGTTTGATTGACTTCATTAATGCCTGTTAGCCAATGATGACGCGTAATCAGCTGAACGCTCGGCTGTGGGATATGCGATTACAAAGGTCGCGCGCGACTAGCGAGCCTCCACTTGTGGCACGACATTTGACAATTTCAATTTTTCGGCGTATGATGGTTTCTTAATATCGTATATAAGCCGTGTAGTTTGGGTTTGGCTTAATTCGCGTTCCATATTAGTCAGTGTCATTTCATTACATGATGATTTTAAAACTAGTAATGATAGTAGTAATGCGTGGAGTGTAGTCCATTATTGTCATTTTATTCGAGTTATTCATAAGTCATCATTATCATTCTCCTACTCTTATCTCAATTACTTGGGGTCGATACAATATGTACTCATCTTTCATAGTACATATTGTAAAAGTTATTACCAATAGTTTTATGACCGGCCGCCTGCCAGACGTCAGTCAGAGTCCTTCTTGGGAATTTATATATTACTCATAAGTGAACCCTGATAATTGAAAATCTTGAAGGTTTTTGATACAAACGTCAAAGCCTCTGAAAGAAGCTTATAATAATCAGGTTATTCAACATCACAGACACTAAATGGTGATGAATTAATCGCACTAGGTACCGGTAAAGATTTCTTCTCGAGTGTAACGTAAGCTGGAGACGGCTCATTGTAAAGAGCACTTCTGCTGGTACCGGCCTGTGGCGAGCGAGGTGTTACTTGACTTAAACGAAATACGTCAGCGCCACGATCAGGAGGTTCGCTATCATTATAACATTTCGGCATTTCATAATGAAGTATATAAAATTATCGAAGTAAACAAAACTGAAATTCCGAACTCAATAATAACTTTAAATTTAACCACTACTCAAGAAAATAGAAAACTTACTGATTTTATCAGTATTTAAGCATAAACAAGAACAAATACTAATCGTAATTTATGTAATCACGAACTAAACACAATAAATTACAATTGGAAACAGTGCACGAGTCCATAGAATATTCTTAAAAGGACAAAACTATAATATGTATATTCAATCCATACATGAATCACCTTTTTTTCTCCGCAGGGTGTATACCATGGATGTGGTCGCGCCCCGACAAATCGATCCGGGGCGACAAAAGAGGCCGCGTGCAACCCCATGGACCCACCCTGCAAACACCTCTCTTCGCCGTGCGAGCGGGCCACTGGTACCCGATCTTTGTCTTCGGTGGCCCGCCCGGCGGTTTACCCTTACGGCTTCCTCTCGTGTCGACGCCCCGATAGCTTTCGCCGTCGGGGCGTCGCCCTCACGCAGTGGCCTCACGTCGGGTGACCGGACAATTCCCCGGTCCGATCACCCGAAACCTCGGTTAGGGCAGCATCAGGCGCAGATATTCGCGCCTGCGCTAATGAATACATGAATCACCTTCACGAGCTGTGTGGTAGCGGCTTCGAACACCATCAACCCTTACTTTGCTCGTGGATGTCGTAAAAGACGACTAAGAGCCTTATAACGACCTAGGCCAACTCCATCTAATGCCGTTTGGTCAACAATTACATTCCCAAGGAGGGTTGACCTCTGGCAGGCAGCTGGTTATAAAATTATTGCCAATAACTTTGACAATATGTACTATGAAAGGAGAGTACATATTGTATCAACCCCAAGTAATTGGGATAAGAGTAGGAGTATGATGATGATATGCAGGGGCGGCTCTAGCACATGCAGCGCCCGGGTGCAATCAATTACCTGGCGCCCTCTTGTATCAAAATTCGTGAAAAAAATGGAATAGGTTGAAAGTTTTTGACACAAAATCAGGTAAACGCGGTCGCATTATGAAGTAACAGTGAGCATGGCGACAAAGCAACCCATCCAAACCTGTCAAATAACGCACCCACTACGACTATAGATGGTTAGGCACCCGATGCGGCGCCCCCTAACACCCAGCGCCCGGGTGCACCGCACCCTCTGCACTATAGGTTAAGCCGGCCCTGATGACATGAATCAGCAATTAATTACAAGAGCTTAGTATACTTCATTAAGAGACATGAGTAAATCTTCATAAATAATAAATATCCTCGTTGATCTATATACGATCTCTATGTTTACCAACATTCGGTTTTCGCGATGCCCTAGGGAAGAAACTCATTTCTTTTGGATGACGACAAAAAGATTGTTATATAATTAAAATAACAACAAGTCAACTGGAGCTATCAAGATATTGTATGTAAAACTTTAGGGCGAGTGAAAGTTTGAAGAAGAAAAAAGAAATGTCCATTCTTTTAGTTCATTCAATTTCTAAAGAACTTTGTGAATAGGGAAAAAAACCGATTATTGAAGCTAGTAACTAATAACAAACTAATCAACTACTATCCAACTAACCAAAGAAGCTCTTAGAATCCCTCAGCCGTAAAATCTTACATTATTAGAACGTCTCTCAATGTTACTATATATAATTAATCCATTTGTTGAGTAATTCACCCGTAGCTAATAAACAGTATTGGAACATTGCAACCGTGTTATCTTTATTACTCGTATAGCGGTGTGAGAGTCATAAAGTAACATTGTATTACAACCACTAGTATTATTGCTTAAAATTCCCCATAAGACTTTTTTAGACACTATGACCATTTTTTTATTTTAAAAGCCAACGTTTTACACATAGCAATACATTGCGGTCACGAACGTAGTCACACACTCCTTGGGAATATAATTGTTGACCAAACGGCATCAGATGCAGTTGGCCCAGGTTGTTATAAGGCTGTGTGGGCGAGGGCTCTGAACGCCCAACTCAGGGCGGTTCTGTGGAGGCCACAGAGAGTCATGGCGGTCAGAGCCATTCGCGGGTACCGCACGGTGTCGACAGAGGCGGCGTGCCTATTGGCCGGGACACCACCTTGGGACCTAGAGGCGGAGATGCTCTCCGACCTCTACCGGCGGGTTACCTCAATGCGCGAAGAGGGTGGCTCCCCATCGTTCAACGAGATAGCCACCTGGCGCGAGGACGCCCGCCGAGAAGTCATCGCCCGTTGGGCTACGCGGCTGGAGAGGCCTAGATACGGTGTTATTACCGTTGAGGCCCTCCGGCCCGTACTGATGGAGTGGATGGAGCGGCGGCACGGAGTTCTCTCTTTCCGGTTGGCGCAGGTCTTGTCGGGGCATGGTTGCTTCGGCAAGTACCTGCACACGGTCGTGCGGAGGGAGTGGACTCCGTCCTGCCACCATTGCAGTAGCGACGAGGACACGGCGCAACATACGCTCGAGGTATGTTCGGGCTGGGACGGGCAGCGCCGTGACCTCGTCGCTGTCATCGGTGGCGACCTGACGCTGCCGGCTGTTGCGCGAGCGATGGTCGACAGCGTCAGGAATTGGGACGCGGTCGCCGCCTTCTGCGAGGCTGTCATCTCGCAGAAGGAGGCGGCGGAACGGGCCCGGGAGGATTCCCGTGACCCGGGCCGCCGCCCGCGGCCAGGGCAGCGCAGGCGCGAGTACCTGCGCCTGATGCCGCCCTAACCGAGGCTTCGGGTGATCGGACCGGGGAATTGTCCGGTCACCCGACGCGAGGCCACCGCGTGAGGACGACGCCTCGACGGCGAAAGCTGTCGGGGCGTCGACAGGAGAGGAGCCCAAGAGGGCATACCGCCGAGCGGGCCACCGAAGACAAAGATCGGGTACCGGTGGCCCGCTCGTACGGCGAAGAAGAGGTGCTTGCAGGGTGGGTCAATGGGGTTGCGCGCCGCCTCTTCCGTCACCCCGGACCGATTTGGCGGGGTGCGACGTCCATAGCCCACCGCAAAAAAAAAAAAAAAAAAAAAAAAAAAAAGGTCTTTATAAGGCTCTTAGTCGTCTTTTACGACATCCACGAGCAAAGTAAGTGTTGGTAGAAAACACTGTATGATTCTGTTAATTATGTGTACATTATAATGTTATAGATAACACATAAGTGACTTGCGAAAAATTTTTAACGAGCCTTTTTATTTCGACACATTATTCGGCGTACTCACATTTACATTATTATATTTTATTACATACATATCATCACGCCATATCCCTTGCAGGGTAGGCAGAGAGAACAGAGTGCCAAAGAACTCTATATCCTTGCATACTTCACTTGCTTCCTCAACATTCATAATTCTCTTCATACACGCTCGCCGGTTTCGGAGACCCTTGACGCCACCTTCCTTCAGTACATGACCGATCTGGTCTAGGCAGGTTAGTCTCGGTCTCCCCCGGTACCTATGTCCTTCCATTTATTTTATTAAATATATAGATATGTATTATACTATCATGCCCTTTATCATAATATTTTATTTTATGTTTAAATAAATTATTTTTGCTCAACACAATATCCATTCAAATTTGATTTTATTAAATAATAACCCAATTTCAATCTAATCTCGTTTGATAGTTGCAATCTGTATACCTGTCTTTACTAAGGATACTAGTTTGATAGATAATAGTTTTGATAGGATACAGCTCTTCATTCAGAAGCATTACGTTATTGAATTAAACGATATAAAGAGGTGAAAAGCTAGTCTAGTAAGAATTCTCCTAATTTAATTTTGATACGTCTCTTTTATGTAAGCAATAATATAAAATATTTCTATAACACATTAATCAATATACGGGCTCAAAACAAGCATTCCCGGACAATACAATGGATTATCAATTGTAGACACTTAATCCAGGATACTTGATACCGGGAAGACGGAGTTGTGTAATCTTAGCAGTATTAGGCTATGCATCTAGATGCACAAAATAGATTAATTAAATGTAAAGTGAAACTTTAGCTTTCCTCCTTTCTATTACCTTTTGTATGTATAGATGAATTTTATAGATTACTAATTTATTTAATATGCATCGCATACCGTTTGTTGCAAATTGTTTAAAAACCACACTAAGCTATAAATTTTTGTACTTTAGAATGACGTGTTGATGAGTTTCATTGTAGACATTGTAGGTTTATTGTTTGACGCAGAAGATAGAAGCGTGGTAATTACAGGCATAATGCGTAGCAGGTATTTTTGGGAGTACCGTGTCTACTGAAATGACATGAGACTTGAAAGTGCGTATAGATCAAAGAACGTAACAAGTTATAGTACAATTTAATTTAAACTATTTCGTACCTGTGATTTATTTAATATAATTGAGGAATGAAAAAGTCTTAGAAGTCTATTTCTTACTGTTGCTGTGATATCTTCTGCATTTACAGCCTTTAGTACTTATTTGTATGTTGCTCTTGAGAAGAGAAGGGGTGGTGGACATTGTATTTGTATTCTGTCATCAACCTCATATTACTAGTAAAAGAAAGTATGCGAATATACATATCCATGATCGGAGTCGAGTGCAAGTGACTATCTCAAGAGCATCTCAAAGCATAATACGTTTAGTGAAAGCGTTTTCGTTCGCCGCTTTTTGCTCATTATTTATATTACCAAAATACATATAAATATTTTCCGTGTAGTGACGGAGTAAGAATATAATTCACTACTCTTCACCTTGCCCATAGACGTCGTAAAAGACTAAGGGAGGTAAGGTAAATAAGAGAATCTAGAAATAAAACCCTATGTCAATCCGTCTGACTGGTGTGGTATTGTAGGTCCATTTCCCTGCTTTTTGGAATAGAATCGAGCCCGCCTAGGGACGTGTGTAAGCTGAAATAATGATGATGAGATATAACAACCCCATGAAGAAAGTTTGTCATTTCACAAATTTTATCACGTTTCAATTTTGTTATAACTGTTCTTGTTTTTAATGTTATTCAGCATCTCATCACAGGCAGTCTATTACAGATATATTTTTAACTAAATTTTGAATCAAATTAATTAAATTAATACCAGTAAAAAATAAAACGATCTAAATAAAAAAATAAAACAATCTTTTATTAGTAAGCTAAAGTAAGCCGGCTTATAAAAGCATTAAGCTTCCTACACAATCTCCGTTATCAGAATAATTGCTGAGATAACAAAATCACATCAATTTTCGTTTTTTTATTTATTTTCGTTTAGAAATTTCCTTATTCTGTTTATGTGCGTTATCTATTTATTCCACAATTATATAATATTTTATAACAAAAAGGCAGGCAAGGCAGTGCTTATATTGTCCCTACTACTTATATTGTCCCTACATATAAAAGCGAATAGCATGCATGCTCTTCTTTTCGTTCCAAATTAATTTATCATCATGAAAGAATAAGGACTTAATTTTGACTTTGATTTAAACATATCTGACTCTAATGTTATTGCTAACTGACAGTACGTAGGCACTAAAGTGTCTATATCTTAATATATATAAATTACGCGTCACGTTGTTTGTCCGCGATGGACTCCTAAAGTACTTAACCGATTTTAATAAAATTTGCACAGCATGTGTAGTTTGATCCAACTTCAAAGCTAGCTTCCATCTCAATTTATAGTCACAATATTATTTTATTGCAGATTATTAGTCTATTATTAGACAGTCACAATTATCTGTTATCTCCAAACGATTCTATCAGATCGCAGTGTCTGTTGACTGAATTGAGTAGGTGTTTAATAGATGGCGCTATGTTAAACGTACAAACGTTTCATATAAGCTACAATTTATTAGCATAACCACCACGCGTTTATAAAGCTACTTTAGCCACAGCAACGCGTGGCCGGGTCTGCTAGTATATAATATAGGTTATATGACTTAAGATCTTGATATGCTGCTTTTCTCTTTCAACAATCACCACAAAACTATTCCGGGCATGATATTCTACACCTTTTCTGGGTCAGCAAATACCAGTAAAATGTCTCTATATAGTATAGGTTATATGACTTAAGATCTTGATATGAAACTTTTCTCTTTCAATAATCACCACAAAACTATTCTGGGCACTATATCCTACGGCTTTTATGGGTCAGCAAACACCACTAAATTGTCTATATCCATCCATCCATCCATCCATTCATCAGCCCATAAACGTCCACTGCTGGACATAGGCCTCCCCACGAGAATGCCATTCGCAACAGTCCTGTGCCACCTGCATCCAACGGTTGCCTGCGACTTTGACAATGTCATCAGTCCACCGAGTGGGGGGTCGTCCTACGCTGCATCGTCCTGTTCGTGGTCGCCACTCAAGAACCTTTCTTCCCCAACAGTTGTCGGTTCGTCGAGCGATGTGGCCTGCCCATTGCCACTTCAACGTGCTAATTCTTCGGGCTATGTCGGTTACACCCGTTCTTCTACGGATTGCCGTATTCCGGATTTTATCACGTAGAGAAATACCGAGCATAGCCCTCTCCATAGCACGCTGAGCGACTTTGAGCCTTTTTATGAAGCTGACATTTAGAGACCACGTTTCAGTGCCGTAAGTCATCGCTGGTAACACACACTGATTATAAAACTTTGTTTTCAGATACTGCGGAATATTAGACGAGGATATACTCCCAAGTTTCCCGAACGCTGCCCAGCCGAGTTGGATTCGTCGGCTGACCTCTTTCTCGAAATTGGATCGATAATAATTGTCTATATATAATATAATAAAGGTTATATGACTTAATATCTTGATATGATGCTTTTCTCTTTCAATAATCATCACAAAAGTGTTCTGGGCACTATATCCTACGCCTTTTATGGGTCAGTAAACACCACTAAATTGTCTATATATAATATAATAAAGGTTATATGACTTAAGATCTTGATATAATGCTTTTCTCTTTCAATAATCATCACAAAAGTGTTCTGGGCACTATAACCTACGCCTTTTATGGGTCAGTAAACACCAATAAATTGTCTATATTATTAGATATACCCCCAGATTGTCAATAAAGTACGCCGAGTAAACCTATAAAAGCGCGGTGCTTGGTAGTGTTCGGTCACTTCTTGTCGGACATCGCGCGGTGCGGACGCGTTTGGTTGGATTGCTCGGTGTACGTAAGCCATTTTGTTAATTACTGTGTTTTGTTGTTAAATTAATTCTTGTTCTATTTTCAAATGTAATTGTGAAGTAAGTCGTGAATAACTGGTTGTATTTGATTGTAATTATTTCTTGATATTTCTTGTAATTTCATTGTTTAAAAGTTAATTAAATAAAATAGGGCTAGGCCACCGCCTTATTATTTTTTTTATTCAATTCTCACTTCTGGTTGCTAAAATCAGAAGTGGGATAAAGAACTCAAGGCTCACAGGCAACAAGTGATTCACGACTACCCTCTTTTCTTTAAATTCTGTAATTCGGTATTTCGTGTAATTTATATCGAATTACTCGCCGATAAGAGTGTAATTAGCTGGTGTTAGATAAATAATGCCGCGAAGTACGTCCCGGGGACGCTCTTGGCATCGTAAGAATGGCTCGCGTACTCGGCACGCCTCTCGTTCTCGTGACAAACGTATACGTGACCAGTATCGCAGGAGATCGCGTTCGCGTTCGCGGGGTTCTTTTTCGAGTAACGATGATCGCGTATCGTATGATAGGTCGCATTGTTCTCGCAGTACTTCATATCGGTCTAGTCGATCCCGTAGCGGGCTACGTATTTCGAAACGAAGGCACCGTAGATCACATCACGCCTGCCGGTCTCGCAGTATGTCACGTGCCCGCGGCTACCGACGTAAGTGCCGACGTTGCAGTGCTTATAGTAAACATGGTCATGACTTAAATAGTTACACTCCCCCGCCGTGACTACGAACCCCCACACTGGGTAGACTAGAATCTGTTCCATTCGCCACGCACGACGTGCTCGAGAAATCTAGCGTTGGAGGGCAGGGTCGTGTCTCAGATTCGACTCAGCGCGGATCGGAGACGTCTACTCTCGCTCCAGCGATTATCGATGCCGTAAAGGCAGTGCAACCTGTGCGTACGCACAATTACTTCGTTTCTAACTTTGACCCCAGTATTAATAATATCGAAACGTGGTGCGAGGAGGTAGATCGTGCGTGGGAGACGAACGGTTGGTCTGACCACGAGTGTTTGTCCCGCGTGGCAAATTGCTTGAAGGGTGATGCAAAGGTGTGGATAGGTGAATGGGTCACTAACGATAGAACCTGGTCTAATTTTAAAAAGGAATTTAAGTCTCTTTGTCCGGCAAAGCTAGATTACGCCAATATACTCTTCGACGCTATGAACAATACCTCGGATAAGTACGCCACCTACGCTGAATATGCCCGGCGCACTTTACTTCGTTTGCGCATTGTACAAGGTCTAAGCGATGAATTACGTACTCTTATTGTTATAAGAGGAATTGCAAATCCTCAAGTACGCGCGGCTGCCGCTAATGCAGGTTTGAATCCAGACAGCCTCGTGTCATTCCTGTCTATTTACACTAAGCCGAATCATAACATACGTGAAACCCGTGGCCCTGCTCTGAAAGTTTCTTCTTCACGTCCAGCACAGCAAATTAACCGTGATAAAGATATTAAATGTTTCTCTTGTGGCCAAAGGGGACATTTACGCCGTAATTGTAGCACGAAGCCAAAGTCCCTAGTTGGCAATAACGACAGTAGACCACCGGTACATACTAGCGGCCCTAGTACTCTGTGCACGTTTTGCAAGAAACCTGGTCATAGGGAGAACAATTGTTTTGCTAAGGCTAGGGCAGAGTCTCGAAATGAGCGTAGTGTTAATTTGTGCACGGACTGCTCGAACTATACCCAGAGTAGCGACATTACCACGGCTGTCGTTTACGGTGTATCAATGGATGTACTAATAGACAGCGGCGCACTTAACGTATCCTTAGTCTCTTCCGCTGTATTAAAATACCTTCCTTGTCAGCCTAAATTTCGCCATTGCGTACTTAAAGGAATCGGAAATAAAGAATTTCTCTCGACGTCATACATCACGGTTATTATTGAGTTTGACAGTTTATCGATCGAAGCTGACCTAGTAATAGTACCGTCAGCATTGATGGTAACACCGATAATAATAGGAACGGATATACTTAACCGCGACGGTGTGACTTACGTACGAACAAAAGACCGACAATACCTTTCTCACTCGGAACAAGTGAAATGCGTTAATGTTACATCACGAACGGATGAAGTCGAGATAAATACGCAAGTAAAGGGTATTGAGCGCGATACGTTGCTGAGTGTGGTTAGGGATTATTCGCAGTTCTTAATTACGGGTACAGCTGAAACCACTGTGAAGACAGGCGAGATGGAAATTAAATTAACTAGCTCCACTCCTGTGGTCTATCGGCCATATAAGCTCTCACACGCCGAAAAACTTAAGGTTAGAGAAATAACGTCGGATCTTTTAGATAAAGGCATTATAAGACGCTCTACTTCAGAGTATGCCAGCCCAATTATACTGGTTAAGAAACGCGACGGTTCTGATCGACTTTGTGTTGATTTTCGGGCCCTTAATCGTGTCACGGTTAAAGACAGGTACCCGCTACCTTTGATAGAGGATCAGATAGATAGGCTAGGCACTTATACTTACTTTTCGAGCCTGGATATGGCCTCTGGGTTCCATCAAATTAAAATAAAAGAGGAGTGCACCTATCTTACCGGTTTCGTTACGCCAGAGGACCATTTCGAATTTTTAAAGATGCCATTCGGTTTAGCCAACAGTCCGATCGTCTATCAAAGAATTATCAATGACACATTACGTGAACACATAAACGACGGAAATACATTGGTGTACGTGGATGACGTACTCCTTATGAGTAATAGCGTACCAGAAGGCATCGAGTTGCTTCGTAGGGTGCTAGGAACACTTACAAGTGCGGGATTTTCAGTAAATCTACGAAAATGCTCTTTTCTTGTCAGCGAAGTAGAGTATCTCGGTAGAATAATTAGCAAGGGTCAGGTGAGGCCGAGCCCGCGAAAGGTTGAGGCCTTGGTTAACTCAAACGCACCGGTAAACGTTAAGCAGGTTAGGCAACTGCTTGGTCTTGCTGGTTATTTTAGGCGTTACATCAAAGGCTACGCCACCAAAACTGCGCCTATTGCCCACCTCACTCGTAAGGGTTGCGAGTTTTCCTGGACGTCGGAACACGAATCCATCCGTCAAGAGCTCATCAGGTGCTTAACAAACGAGCCGGTTCTAGCTATTTTTAATCCTAAATTACCTACCCAAGTGCATACAGACGCCAGCAGCATTGGTTACGGAGCAGTTTTGCAACAAATTCATCCGGACGGTAAGAAACACGTAGTCGCGTATTACAGCAAGGTCACGCAGGGCGCAGAAAGCAAGTACCACTCGTACGAGCTTGAAACGCTAGCTGTCGTGAAAGCACTTCAAAATTTTCGGCATTACCTTGTGGGTTTGAAGTTTACCATCGTCACCGACTGTAACGCCATGAAAGCTACGGAGCGCAAGAAAGATTTGCTACCGCGGGTGGCAAGATGGTGGATCTACTTGCAGGATTTCGACTTCTCAATTGAGTACAGGAAAGGTGTGCTCATGTCACACGCTGACTATCTTAGCCGAAACCCTGTTGCTCTGATACACCAAATACAGAGACCGCGTAACTGGGCTCACACTGCCCAGCAAAGCGACCAAGAAACCCTGGACCTACTTCAGAAACTGCAGGATGGTGCTCTAGACGCAAACAGGTATGTTGCACGTAACGATCTACTTTACTATCGTTATACGCCGGTCGGTGGAGAGCCACGCTTGCTGTGTTACATACCCAAAGGCTTAGTCTCCTCCGGATATTCCATGATGAGCACGAACATATCGGTGTGGAGAAAACTGTGGACCTCATCCTCAGGCATTTTTGGTTTCCTGGCTTGAAGTACTTTGTCGCGAAGTATATAGCACACTGCTTGACTTGTATGTCTAGTAAGCGACTTCCACGTGCGCCGCTTCAACAAATTACTTCGTGGCCGAAACCAGACGTACCGTTTCATACAGTTCACGTCGATGCTCTGGGACCACTACCTCTGTCTGAGGAGTATAAATATGTCCTAATCATCGTTGACAGTTTCAGTAAATACTGCATGTTATATCCCATGGTTCGTCAGGACGCCGAAGAGCTCAAAAGGGTGGCTACACAAATGATCTCGCTGTTTGGTGTGCCGAAACTTATGGTCACCGATAAAGGTCGTATGTTTGAATCAAATGTATTTGTTAAATGGGTTAACGAGTTAGGTTGTGAACTTCATCACATAACGCCTGGAATGCATCATGCCAACGGACAGGTGGAAAGGTACATGCGTACCGTACTTAACATGATACGAATAGAGGCCAACCATAAGAATGCATTGTGGGCAAACACTCTATGGAAACTGCAGCTCGTTATTAATATAACGAAACACAAAACCACCCAGACATCACCGCTTAACCTCCTTATAGGAACAGAGGCTACGACCCCAGTCATTCGTGCTCTTGTGCGAGATGTGGCTATCGAAAGCTTGTCACCTAACCGGGAAGCGCTCAGAGAGCTTTCTAGGAGCAGAGCTCGACACCTTCTAGACCGAAATCGGTCTGAGCAAGACGAACGTGTAAATCGTTCAAGACGACCTCCAAGGGAATTTCATACTGATGACCTTGTGTTTGTAATTAAAACTGCTCAGTCTACAGGTAAATTAGATTCGGGAATGCGCGGACCTTATAAGGTCGTGAGCATTCTCCCCAGCGGCCGTTATGAACTTAAACTCATCTCTGGAGACTATGGGAAGACGACGCAAGCCGCAGCTCAGCACATGGTGCCCTGGCGTGGCGAGTGGTCTCCGGAAACGTGCGCTGCATTTTTTGAATGTGAGTATTGTACGTTCGTAGCGAGTTGTCTCGCTAGGCGAACGTGGGCGTTGAAGTGCTGTCAAGTCGCTATTTTGTTACGTAGCGGGCTGGTTTGCCTTGCTAGTCGAACATGGGCGTTGAAGTACTGTCAAGTCGCTATTCTGTGTGTTCGTAGCGAGTTGTCTCGCTAGGCGAACACGGGCGTTGAAGTGCTGTCAAGTCGCTATTATGTTACGTAGCGGGCTGGTTTGCCTTGCTAGTCGAACATAGGCGTTGAAGTACTGTCAAGTCGCTATTCTCTGTGTTCGTAGCGAATTGTCTCGCTAGGCGAACACGGGCGTTGACATGTTGTCAAGTCGCCGTATACTGACGAATGCGTTAGCACAAGCGTCAAAGTTATCCTGACGCTATGTGCTAAGTCGTATTGGCGTTAGTCTGTCAAGTCGTGTGTATCGTTGATATCTGATATCAAGTCGTACATATCGTTGACTGTTTAAAGTGTTAGCAATCGTAAAAACAGTAGCGTTCGATTCGCTAGTAAGTTGTTTGGTAATATGTCATAGGCCTCTAGAGGCCTAATAATGACTGTATGGTTCTAGATGAAGCAGACCCCTCGGAGCCCGCTCAGCCAATAGCGCCGAAATTGCCACCAGGCGAACATGATCGCACTGGTGCGATTTCAGCTGTTTCGCCGTCTTCATCTCCATGCGACGCTAGTGGTACGATCGACTCGCCACCACATACAAGTGGTACGGCTGGGTTGTCAATGCCACTACTGGACTAGGCCACATCCTGGACGACTGGTCAGACATAGGCACTTCAGGATCGAGGACGACCAGCTGTCAGGAGAGGCCGTATTAGATATACCCCCAGATTGTCAATAAAGTACGCCGAGTAAACCTATAAAAGCGCGGTGCTTGGTAGTGTTCGGTCACTTCTTGTCGGACATCGCGCGGTGCGGACGCGTTTGGTTGGATTGCTCGGTGTACGTAAGCCATTTTGTTAATTACTGTGTTTTGTTGTTAAATTAATTCTTGTTCTATTTTCAAATGTAATTGTGAAGTAAGTCGTGAATAACTGGTTGTATTTGATTGTAATTATTTCTTGATATTTCTTGTAATTTCATTGTTTAAAAGTTAATTAAATAAAATAGGGCTAGGCCACCGCCTTATTATTTTTTTTATTCAATTCTCACTTCTGGTTGCTAAAAATATACAATATAATAAAGGTTATATGGCTTAAGATCTTGATATGATGCTTTTCTCTTTCAATAATCATCACAAAAGTGTTCTGGGCACTATATCCTACGCCTTTTATGGGTCAGTAAACACCACTAAATTGTCTATATACAATATAATAAAGGTTATATGGCTTAAGATCTTGATATGATGCTTTTCTCTTTCAATAATCATCACAAAAGTGTTCTGGGCACTATAACCTACGCCTTTTATGGGTCAGTAAACACCAATAAATTGTCTATATACAATATAATAAAGGTTATATGGCTTAAGATCTTGATATGATGCTTTTCTCTTTCAATAATCATCACAAAAGTGTTCTGGGCACTATAACCTACGCCTTTTATGGGTCAGTAAACACCAATAAATTGTCTATATACAATATAATAAAGGTTATATGGCTTAAGATCTTGATATGATGCTTTTCTCTTTCAATAATCATCACAAAAGTGTTCTGGGCACTATAACCTACGCCTTTTATGGGTCAGTAAACACCACTAAATTGTCTATATATAATATAATAAAGGTTTGACTTAAGATGTTGATATGATGCTTTTCTCTTTCAATAGTCATCACAAAAGTGTTCTGGGCACTATATCCTACGCCTTTTATGGGTCAGTAAACACCACTAAATTGTCTATATATAATATAATAAAGGTTTGACTTAAGATGTTGATATGATGCTTTTCTCTTTCAATAGTCATCACAAAAGTGTTCTGGGCACTATAACCTACGCCTTTTATGGGTCAGTAAACACCACTAAATTGTCTATTTATAATATAATAAAGGTTTGACTTAAGATGTTGATATGATGCTTTTCTCTTTCAATAGTCATCACAAAAGTGTTCTGGGCACTATAACCTACGCCTTTTATGGGTCAGTAAACACCACTAAATTGTCTATATATAATATAATAAAGGTTATATGACCTAAGATCTTGATATGATGCTTTTCTCTTTCTAAAATCATCACAAAAGTGTTCTGGGCACTATATCCTACGCCTTTTATGGGTCAGCAAACACTAAAGTCGTAATTTGTCTTTGTGACGATACAAATCTGTTCAAATATCTCTTTTACGTCGCAGAGAATATTCAAACACAATTGATGGACATAAATCACATTTAGATTCCGCACAAGTATTTATGAAATATCATTTTACAAGCAAACTTTTACATGAACCATATTTCAAGCTTAACGTTAGACGATATAAAATATTTTAATGTATTTACCCGACCTCAAAAAAGAGAAGTTTTCACATTCAAGTATATAAGTTATATATACAAGCAATATTTTGTTTATTTATGAACTACGATTCTCCTTTGTTGGAAAGGGTGGTCTTAATTTTCATTTCGTTGGCGGTCTTTAAGTTTTGCAGATATGCTCAGTGGTAACGGGTAATTCTTCAAACAGAAAGGGGCAATATTCACCCATCCTGCCTTTTAATGTGTGCCTATTGGTTTCTATTACTACAAAAATATGACATTTAAAATTATTTTTTGTATATTATTATATTGCTGTGAGATTTCTTGTTGAAATTATTTGTTTCTTTATCCAGCGAAGTGAGAAGGGGTGACAATTTGCATAGCAAAAATAATTATCACCTATCTTCACGTGGGATACTTGCTCATCTGTCACGAAGTGTAATAAAAATACCTGAATTATAACGATTAAAACTATAAACACGAGTACTATTAAGTACATTCACACACTAAGTACACTCTATTAACTTTACCATCTCCCAAATGTCTCAATACTGAGCCTGAACCTCCTCCACAATAGGAGGTTTAACCTACTCTAACCATACCGGTCAGACCAGTTAGTATCTACCGGGTTTTATTATGAGTTTTCTTTCTCCTGCATAGATGTAATATGCATATTATATTCCTAAGTTATTTTTTACGATATCCCCGGACAAGAAGTGTGGAGAAGAACTTTGGTTGGCAATGAATATATTTTCTTACTCTGTCACCACACCGATAATTGAACAGCAGTAACATTTAATGAGAAAATTATACCGGGGACATGGCTAGTATACGCTAGAGAAGGGGTCGGCACCCTTATGAGTCTGATGAGTCAAAAATTAGAATCTATAAAGGTTTAAGGTTTTTAAAAAAAACACATTTTTTTTTACCAACAATAATTTGTGCCTAATCCTCATTAATCAATTCAGAACCATATAAAATGTTTTCTTTATAAAATATCTTTTGCGTATAGAACTAAAGAGCCGCATATTCACATCCAAAGAGCCACATGTGACTCGCGAGCCGCAGGTCGAGCCGATCCCTGCGCTAGAGGAATATGTGAATGGGCAGAAAGGGCCTGAAAAGTTTTCGTCACAATTAAATCATAGCTGTCGCTACGTGCCATCGGCAGAAATTTTGAATCAGCGGTGCAAGATGCTGACTTGATCTATTTGGGGCCTTATAGCCTTAAGATTACTAAGTTATGATCAGTCAGTTTTGCGGGATGTTGAAAAAAATTAACAAAAGTTTTCAACATTTCTTAAGTTCAAAAGAAACCTAGATAATAAACAAATTATATAACAAATCGTTTATAACTACAGACACACATATATACACACATATATATATATATATATATATATATATATATATATATATATATATATATATATATATATATATATATGTATATATTTATGCTAACGATGTGTCTGGTCTAAATAAAGGTTAAATTTACTGTATAATAAGACAACCGAATAATTGTCGTTACCTATTTATACTACTACTATATTTATATTATAACTTGTAAGAAATCCTTCCTTTTACATTATATTCATTAAGTCACACTCACTCACTCAGCTCTTTATGTAGTTCATATATTTTTTATCAAAATACGTTGTTTCTTTGTTATATATCTGAAAAATAATTTACCTAACTTTATACTTACTTCTTATTCTTTACTTATTATCCTTTTGCTATTCTTAAAAAGTTAGTGATCATTCGAACATGTTTTCTTTTGTATATAAAAATAACAGAAAATAAATTCTATAAGACGGCCTCTGGCCTTCATTTAAATTGAAAGCAAAACATCAATTTTATTGTTTGAAACTCAAGTAACGCAGATTCAATTTACATAAAGCCCGTGATGGCAAAATTTTGGAGGGCTGTCGATCAATAATAAGCAATTATTATAATCGCAGTTTCATTATTTATCCTCCGTATAATATTGGCCAATTATATACGAGTAAATAACACTTTTCCGTGTGGTGACGGAGTAAGAATACAATTTACCCCCTCCCATCTTACCCGTGGGTGATCGTAAGAGACGACTAAGGGATATATAACGCATATAACATCTATGCAAGAGAAGAAAAACTCGACAAATAAAAAACAACAAAACCTTATACCAACACGTGTGACCAGCGTGGTATAATATATCAATTTTCCTCCCATTACGGAGGAGGCTCGAGGCCTACCGTGTGAAAGGTATGAGCTGAGATGATTATGAGGTTATACATGATGATATGACACCTAATAAATTGAATACGAACATTGAATTGTTTATTTAATTGATAGTTTGTACAAATTATATTTATCTATTTCATTATCGTTAAAGCAATAAGATACACTTAATGAAGTTACACATTTTTTATTTTTGTGATAATTAGAATAATAACATATGGTTATTATAAATTAATAATCCTCATTTATTTAAGAATAAATTATATACTACTAGCAGACTGGTCACGCGTTGCTGTGGCTAAGGTAGCCTAAGTAACACGTGGTGATTATGCTAATAAATTGAAGCTTATATGAAACGTTTGTAGCTTATATGAAATGTTTAACATAGCACCATCTATTAAATACTTACTCAATCCAGTCAACAGATACTGCCATGTGTTAGAATCGTTTGGAGATAACAGATAATTGTGACTGTCAAATAATAGACAAATAATATGCAATAAAATAACGACTACAAATTGAGATGAAAGCTTTTCTATCTTTTAAGTTGGAACAAACTACACATGCTGTGCAAATTTGATAAAAATCGGTTAAGTACTTTAGGAATCCATCGCAGACAAACAACGTGACGCGTAATTTATATATATTAAGATGTTAACCCAAAATGTATTTTATAGTGTAAGAGAATACATGGAAGAAAAATTTTTAAATTTAATATGTAATCATTGTATGCCTTAATATTATATTTTAATCTTATTAATAAATACATTTTATATATCATAATTAATTTTAATATTTTATGGATAGTTAATAATGTATTGTTTTTCTTATTTTTCATTTTTCTACGTTCTTTTAAATAAATATTTTCTTGTTTTAATGTACTACAAACCTAAAATTTGAATGCTTTATCGTAAAATGTGGAAGAACTGTGATTTTTTATTGTAAGATCATATTTGTACATATATTTGCAAAATTAACGGTTGATTGATTATATATTGACGTATCTGTAATACGTATTTAAGAGCAAGTAAGCAAACTAACTTGCTCTCAATAATAATAATAATTAATAGTTAACTGATAATAAGGTAAGTTCATTCGCTGTCACATCGATCAACGTCAATTCAGTCTGCATCAATATCTGAGTACAGATAAAATATTTTGGCTTGATGCTCAACGAACGATAGTGAATATTTCCGGCACCTTGTTTTACGGTTCATCGGCGTTGTCTGAAGTTTAATATTACAGTAATATACGCTCGAAGTATATGTGGTCTGGGCAAACCAGCACTATGAACTAGTTGCAAGAACTATGTAGTTGCATCGATGTCGATCATAAGATTTACGATCGACATCGCCAGGAACTGGGACACACTCGTCGCTTTCTGCGGTCATCTTTCAGCAGCAAGCAGGTCAATAAGGGCAATGTTCATGCTTATTTATTTCACCACTGATATATCCTAGTCGAGGTCGCAGTTAGTCAGAGTGGCAATTAGTTCACTAATTATAAAGATGCCGATGGCGTGAGGGTAGTCATCCCAGACTTATTATTCGAAACATCGATTTTTACTATAAAGAGTTACCACTTGAGCCACTAAAATTTAGTAATTGGCTCTGTTAACTTACTAAAGAAGCAGAGAATGAAAATGCGATAAATTAATAGCTGTTATAAGGGTTGAACTCGCGTCACTTGCTATGCTGTCGCCACGTCATAGATGCAGGCATCTGATAGTCAATACTTGTGCGAGAACAATATACCAATTTTATGTGTGATATTACAACAAATTTTAAAATTAAGTCTACAAAAGAATTGTTAACTTTTTGACATAGTGAATAATACCCACCGATTCCATGCAGAGATACCGTGCTATAGTAGGTAAGTAGGTATGTATTATTTATATATGTGCTCATATCATTAAAGTAGCCAGTTTGCTATATAGTACGGCTACGAATACTACCAACCCTTACTTTGTTCGTGGACGACGTAAAAGGACTGAGCCAATTACATCTGAAGTTTTCTGCTTAACAATTACTTAGGTTTTAGATTTTAATAGGATGATTTTTATAGAAACCATAATAAAGCATAGTATAAATGAATCAATGAGAAACAAATGTTATGTATATAGATTGAGAATGCTAATAGACGTAGCATTGTAATAATTATCATAAATAAAATCTCTGAAATAATGTAGATAGGTATGACTTTATATCTCTCTGCCTGCCTAATGAATTGCGCAAATTTCTAGGATTAATAGTGTGTTTTCTTATCATAGACATCGTGAAATGATCTTCAGTGTAATGAGCTTCTTGTGAATGGACAAGGAGGGGAACATCAGGCAGGAGGCTGGTCAGAAAACTAATGTCAATAAACTTTTACAATAAGAATATTTTTCAATGCTCTTTTGTTTTCAGAATCGATACTAAACTATTTCTATTCTGGTTATCTATGTCAATATTATTATTAGGTACAAAGAACGCGTAGTTGGGTTGAAACTAGAATGCTGTTTAGCGCCTGAACGAAGGTCACTACAACGAGATAAATAATCGACTTATTCCAATTTGTGCTTCTATAAATTAATATAGTTTTATAATTAGTATTATTTTCTTATACATTAATATGATTTTATATTAAAATGTACAACATAATACATACATACAATAAGTATTTTTAACACAATCACAAAGTTGCAGATTTACTCTCTCACCATCATTCTTTTACTCTTATCCCAATTACTTGGGGTCGATACTATACGTACTTTTTTTTCATAGTACATACTGTAAAAGTTATTGGCAATAGTTTTATGATCGGCCGCCTGTCAGACGTCAACCCTTCTTTGGGAATGTAATTGTTGACCAAACTGCATCAGATGGAGTTGGCCCAGGTCAATAATAAGCTCTTAGGCGTCTATTACGATATCCACGAGGAAAGTAAGGGTTAGTAGTTTTCTTAGCCGCTACCACACAACTACTACTTCATTTACTCTCTATATAACAAATATTGAGAGTAAAGTCTTTATATAATAGTTAGCTTATTGTCAATCAACATGTTTGCAACACATGATACAAATATGATCAACTTAAAATAATGACAGTTTGAATAAAGTAATAATAAAGCTTACTGGGTTCACAGTGAGATTTTCAGTGACACCTATTGTCTTACTTACACGTAGATCAGGCAGATGCCATGACAAAACGATATCGTTTTTGCAGTTATATTACCTTTGTTTTATCTTGTTTCTTTCATTTTTTGACACTGAATTTTTATAGCAGAACACTCGTTTTTAAGTACAAATTAAAAAAAAAATGTTAACTTAGAATCATTAGTATACTCTCCTACTTTGGACCCAGGGAATTTCGTTATTCCACTTATGAAGTTGATAAAGTGGCTCATTATGCTGGAAGTTCCTATAGAAAACAAATTCTTGTTTTCAAAAGAGGCAAATAATAGCGTTGTATTATTTTGTCGATTATAATTTAAATAAACGTTAAAACTGCTATACGTAAGACTTTGTAATAAAATTTCTAGACATATATTGTCGCCAGAGTATCTTAGACAGAAATGAGGTCATTGGTCACTCACACGTGTCTAATTTATATTGTAATTTATACTCACACGAACGCTTATAACGAACGAACGATACCTATGTTTTCTATGTTAATTACCCAGCTATAGCGCAAGATCTGCGCTGGTGTTTCGCTGTCAAATAACTTGCCCTTCTGACGAACTTCTCGAAATACAGAAGACTTAATTAATCATTTTTGGATCATTATTTTCATTTTTGGATAACTAATTCTTTTAATTTTCTCTACAAAAGCGTAGCTCTAGCGTAGATGCTCTCGTGCATATCTTAAATGAAGTATTTTTTTATTATAAAACACTATAAATTGAGTAAAATAATATTATGTATATATGAGGTTCTAGTTAAACTTTTTGCTTCGTGTGATATGACAGACGGTAAACTTCTGTAATGTGTTAGGCGACAAGTTAGACGTAATTGCTCTGAGACGTAACTTAGGTTTTTAGGTATGGATTTTCTTTTATGTTCTTTGAAATTAAATAAAAAATCTGGGGTTTTTACATTTTTGCATCAATGTAGAAATTAATATAACATGAAACATACATATACTTCAAAATATTGTTGGCAATCGGAATGAAAACATCATCATAGTTTTAACAATTATATTTGATCCATTACATTATGACGCTGATGGTAATGTTAGATGCATTGATTTATTATTCTCATTATTCACACGCGTTTGCATGACATCTTACCACAGATTAATAATCCCGAACACATTATTGACGAATGTGGATATGGTATCCACAGACTATCTATTAGATGCAAACGCGTGTACAAATATAATTAAATATGTATAGATACTTAGAATAAGCAAGTATAATGAATAAAAGCTAACAATATCTAAAAGGTTTCTTTAAATAACAAGCAAATACGTACGAAGAAATGATTGCATATACCTAATCATAATTTGATCACAATATTACTTTTTATTTAAGTCTATAAAATTGTCTGCGATGGAATTATAATAAATTTATTAAAAAAAAAATCATAATTACTAAATTTAGGTGTAAGAAAATTCTTACAAATTATTCGTAGGCCAAATCTTGTGAGTAGATTGACAGTTTTTGATATATTATATAAAAAGATACACAGATAAAATGAGAAATAAGACGTAAGGTGAAAGTAGGTTTCGGGAGCATTTCCGCAGGCTCGCTCCGCGGCTCGTCGGCGCGGCGTCCGCCCTTTCGTGGCTTATGCCGAATGTGGGCGGACCGAGCGCTACGTGCCGAAAGCTGTACTCGGGGGTCGTCCGGTCAATGGCCTTGTACGGCGCACCGGTGTGGGCGGGGTCCCTGACCATCCGACTCAGGGCTCGTCTGTGGCGACCACAGAGGGCGATGGCGGTCATGGCTGTACGCGGGTACCGCACGGTGGCGACGGAGGCAGCGTGCCTGTTGGCTGGGACTCCCCCGTGGGACCTGGAGGCGAAAATGCTCGCCGATTTGTATCGGCGGGTGTCGACGGCACGGGGTGCTCTCCTTCCGACTGGTGCAGGTTTTGACGGGGCATGGCTGCTTCGCCAAATACCTGTACACGGTCGTCAGGAGGGTGAGTACACCGTCCTGCCACCACTGCGATTGCGACGAGGATACGGCGCAGCATACGCTCGATGCTTGTGCCGCTTGGGCAGGGCAGCGCCGTGAACTCGTCGCAATCATCGGTGCCGACCTGACGCTGCCGACCATCGCCAGGGCGATGCTCAACAGCGTCAGGAACTGGGACGCGGTCGCAGCCTTCTGCGAGGCAGTAGTCGCGCGGAAGGAGGCGGCGGAGCGCGTGCGCGAGGAGCGTCTCCTCGACGACGCGAACCGTCGCCGGCGACTGGGGTGGCGTAGGCGCGATTACCTGCGCCTGATGCCGCCCTAGCCGAGGCCGTGGGTGACTGGATTGGGGAATTAGTCCGTCAGGGGGTATTCCGTCGGGCCGGCCACTGACGAGAAGTTCACGCTGCTCCAGTGGCCGGTCCAATGACGTAGGCGAGGTTCATGGGTGGGTTGCAGGTATGCGTGCGTACGCCCCTCTGTCGCCCCGGACGGAGTGGTGCGAGAAGAGCGCTGACCATAACCCACCCGTAAAAAAAAAAAAGGTGGAAATATAGAAATATATATAGAGTCATAATCATCACTAGGAGCAGCCGGGTAATCACTAGTTTCAAATTTCTCTCAAGTTTTAAATTTCTCAAGAGAGTGTTACTGCCAAATTTTGCTGCAAAATAAGAAGAAGAATATTAGAATAAATATGAAAAATTGATCATTTTAATACAAAATTATTTTCAAATAACATTGTTTTCTAGTTTTAAGCTTAATAAAGATGATAATTATAAATTCGGATATTAGAAGTCGTGCCCGCCATCACACCTGGTTGCTTCTGTTGTTGCACTAGTTACGAGCTTGCTCTACAGTGATAGTTGGCCTACTAGCCATGCCAACAAGCAAATTTATTTAAAATTTTCTTCTGTTATACCTGATGGTAATTGCGTTACATATTCTAACTTTGTAATCAAACGAACTTATTTTCCAAGTATTGTGTAATAATTAAACTTTCATTCTTTACGTAAGATGTCCAAACCGTCTTTATGAAAGTTACTAGCTGAATCTTCCGACAGGGCCCAAAGGATCTGTCCTACTTTTAAGGGATTGTTTCTTTAGAACGTATAACCAACAAAATTTTAACAGAATAAATATTATATTATACACCGTCGGTTTGCCCATCACGTTTAACATACATAGGTGTAAATTTTATTTTTGGTTAGGCTATGGTTCCGTTACATGCCGCCCGTTTCGTCCGAAGGGACGGAAGGGTAGCGCGTGGCCCCATAACCCACCGTATTCCCTGCTCATCGCCATTGAGCCGGCTACTGGTACCGCTTCCTTGCCATCCGTTGCCAGCCCGGCGGGTTACCCTTTCGGGTACCATCCTCCGTGGACGCTCCAGCTAACTGCCGGGGCGTCGCCTACACGCGGTCAGCCTCTCTGCGGGTGACATAGGTGCACCTAAGAGTACAGAGCGCGGGTTAGTCAGTAATTATGTGACCACGATTCATGAGTCTCGACATACTTATTGACTGAACCTAAGTTAAAGGTCCTGCCAATGCACTTAAATTGCCATTTCAGCTATTCAATTACCATAAGTATTGATAGCCCTTATTCTAGGGTATTCGGGATTACCGGTGGCCCGCTCGCCCGGGTGGGTCTGTGGGGTCGCACGCCGCCTCCTCCGTCGCCCCGGACCGATTTGGCCGGGCGCGACCACATCCATAGTCCATCGCAAGGAAAAAAATTAATAATAAAAAAGGGTATCCGGAATTGTAGGGTTATGTTTTGTATTTAATCTAATACAGATCTTGTAAGTCATATAATCTTGCCATCTATGGCTCTTCGATTTTATAATTCTTAATAACTTCTTATTATTATTATTAACTGCAAATTTATTTCGATAATAATATTACTTAAGAGTTTTAATAATAATATATCAAGGATATCTCTACTTAGTTATCAGACATTCTTCTCATTCAAAAATTAAATAATATATTTAATATTCACACATACTTATATTATTTAGTTCTAATCGCTGTGTAGTAGCGGTTACGTATACTACCAACCCTTACTTTGCTCGTGGATGTCGTAAAAGACGACTAAGAGCCTTATAACGACCTGGGCCAACTCCATCTGATGCCGTTTGGTCAACAATTACATTCGCAAGGAGGGTTGACGTCTCGTAAGCGGCCAGTCATAAAACTATTGCCAATAAGTTTTAAAATATGTACTATGAAAGAAGAGTACATATTGTATCGTCATATATTATTTAATTCTACAAATACCTGTATTGCCCGAAAAATATTTATTTGTTCTTGGAATGTTTAATTCATATATTTAATTAGTCTAATATTAACAACCTGTATTACCTGTAAGTTAATATAGTAATACTTTTTAAGGATATCACCATAGTTTTAAAAATATATTGACTTCTTACTAAAACTAAGATACAACTGAATTTGATTTATATTAAAAACATCAGGCTTTCTTTTATTTTTAAAGACTTTATTACAAAAACTTATAGAAAATTACAGTTTCATAAAGATAAAGATTCTTTCAAATACTTTAATAGTGGTAGGACTACGGCGTTGACAGATTTCTGTCTAGAGCCGCCCGGTCCACCCGGGGTAGTACCACACTCTCGTAGAAGATCGACGTCTGAGCGATGACAAGAGCAATAGCAATGTGTTGTTGTGCTTTGTTCGGTGAACGAGAGAGCCGGCAGTCCAACTGGGTGGGTTTGGAGTTTATATTGGCAGGCAGTGGCCTAGCTATAACTTTCGTATTGCAAAGGTCCATGGACGGCAGTGACACTTACCCTCAGGTGCGCTGCTAGCTCGTTTGCCACCAAAAGCAATAAAAAACAATATATTTTTTAAAGTTACAAGATGTATTCAGGATGAACGTGATCATAAAAGGAGTCTTAATTATTATATTGTCTTAAAACTCGAGTCCTAAACATTTGACTAAGGGTGGTGACACTATAGAAATTTTGCATATGTATTTCTGTTTTATAAGGAGAATTGTAAGCATTGTAAGCTTCTGGATTTTTGAATGGTTAATATATTATGGTAACGAGTCTCTTATCATATTGTAATGCAAATTATTATCCCTTGACCATTTTAATAAGTCTGCACAACTGGCATATACTTATATATCCTTTTGTTTGAAATCTCTAAATTGTAAGGTTATTGTTTAGTTAAATGGATTTAAAGCGAAAGAGAGGATTAAGATAATGTTTTTTACATATACACTAGCAGACATCAAAATTTATATATTTATTCTACTACACTTTTCAAATAGGCAATGTCTTCACCAATTTATAATATTAAAATTTTATTTTTGTTTTATAGCAAAATAAGAATTTATATAAAGAGGATATTTGCAGGGTGTGGTGGTATACGTGTCAAAGTATTGAAAGATTGGAAAAAAATGGATAAGTGTAACTATTTTCTGTAATAAATTAATCGCAAAGAAATAAATGGATTTTACATAGATAGATTTTTCCGTGTAGTGACGGAGTAAGACTACAATTCGTCAACCCCTATCTTACCCGCGGGTGGTCGTACGAGACAACTAAGGAATATAAAACGCATATAATATATATGCGCGAGAAAGTAAACTCGAAACAAAACTCTATACCAACACGTCTGACCGGCGTGGTATAGTAGGTCAATTTCCCTCCTATTATGGAGAGCCCAACAGGGGGACATATATGAGCTGAGATGATGATGATGATGAGATATTAAAAAAAGGCTTAAGTTACCTTGTGTAATATAATGTATAACATCACAATATACAGATAATTATTTACAAGATTAGAATGATAATGAATGTGATTTATGTATGACTTAGTTATTTATTTATATTTGCCTTATGTCGACGATCAAATAATACACACATTAAATAATCTTGTAAAAAGAATGTATGACGGAATTAAAAAAAAATTGTGAGTGGTAAGAATGTGAAAAAAAAAATGTATATTTAATTAACTAGAGGTGTTAAATATGAGATTGCAATTGAAAAGGGATATCCTTGCAATAAAGTGAACAGAACACAGTATACTCTGTACTCAATATTATAATTACTGTTATAATAAATAAGAATTGAAAAAATATTCGAGGTAGTTTGGACATGTAGAAACAATAAGTAAAGAAATCCATCCATCCATCCATCCATCAGCCTGCCTCAGTCCACCACCATCGCCCGTCGAGCACCAGGCCCAAATACCTCATATGGGCCCGGATGCTGATATCAACCGAATTGACGGTGATCGAGACGCCGATGGGAGGGCCCATGCGGGGTCCATGGAACAAGAGGGCCTCCGTCTTGTCCAGGGCCATCCACAACCCCAGCGCCCCGATCCGCCTGACGATCTCCTCGGTGCCGAGAGTCGCCAGGCTTGCCGCCTCCTCCAACGCCCGTCCTCCGGAGCCTGAGCCTCCACCTCCACCTGAGAGCCTCCGTCACAGCCCGTGGTGGGACTGGTGACTGCTCTGCTCTATGCAGATGATGCAGTCCTGCTGGCACAGTCAGTGACTGACCTGCAGAGGGCCTGCAGGTCAGTCGCTGACTCGACACAATGACAGAAGATTGTAAGAAAAGGGGTCTACGCGTGAATGTGAGCAAAATCAAAATAATGGTCTTTGAAAGAGATGAAGCCAGAACAGATGTAAGAGTAATAATAGGTAATGATGTACTAGAGCAAGTGCATGAATTTGTATATCTTGGATGTGGATTTAGCCGAAATAGGAAGGTACACCACTTATATAGAGCGAAGAGTGAATGCGGGAAATAGAGTGAACGGAGCGTTGGAGCAACTTCTTGGTAGCCACTACCTCAGCCAGAAGGCACGTGTAGCAATACATAATGCAGTGCTTGTCCCAATATTACAATAGTATGGAAGTGAGAGTTGGGTATGCAGAAAAGAGTATGAAAGTAAAATTAATGCGGTCGAAATGCGATCTCTACGGAAAATCTGTGGAGTTAGGCTGATCGATCGCATTCGTGACGACGCGACGACGTAAGAGAGCGAGTAGGTATGAAAGAGAGTATTGGTGTAAAGATGCGAAAGGGAATGCTCCGATGGTTCGGACATGTGGAAAGAATGCCGAACGAACGTCTGGTTAAGAAGATATACAATGCGAAAGTGGAAGGATGTAGGTACTGGGGGAGACCGAGACTAACCTACCTAGATCAGACCGGTCATGTACTGAAGGAAGGTGAGAGAATTATGAATGTTGAGGAAGCGAGTGAAGTATGCAAGGATAGAGTTCTCTGGCACTCTGTTCTCTCTGCCTACCCTGCAAAGGATAAAGCGTGATGGTATGTATGTAGAAATGTATACGATTTAATGCAGCTTACATACGTCTTATTTTAATATCAAGTGGTACACACTTGGAAAATATACACACTATAGGAAAGAAACGCTACGTGAAAAGTTAATACCTGGATTGCCACTCTATTTTTATGTTGGCATGTTATCAAATATTATTATAAGTAGCATCTATTATGGTTGGATTAATATTTTTTGTTATCAAAAAGCATATAACAAAGCATCTTTTTTTATCCTTTATGGTAGCAAACGAGCAAGTAGCACACCTAATGGTAAGTGTTATTGCCGCCCTTGGACCTTTGCAATACCAAGAGTATACCTAGGCCGCTGCCTAGCAATAAACGTTATTCACCGAACGAAGCGCAGTAGCACATTTCCATTACGAAGTCTTCTACGAGGCTGTGGACGGCCCAGGACGGACCGGCTCCAAGCTGTAGACAGAAAACTATCAACAGCGTGATCCTACCACTGATATCGCTTATTAAATGGTTGGTTAAAAGTTTGATGGCTGATAATGGTTGCATGGTTACAATTCAGCATATACCTACAGATATTAATGTGGGTATTATATTATTAACGTATTAGTAACTATTATTATAAAAAAAAAATACTTTGTTCATCATCAAATTATCATAAAATATTTTATAGGTAATAAGTATAATAAGAAATTACATTTAGCTGTGTGGTAGCGGCTACGAATCATACTAACCCTTACTTTGCTCGTGAATGTCGTAAAAGACGACTAAGAGCCTTAACGACCTGTGCCAACTCCATCTGATGCAGTTTGGTCAACAATTACATTCCCAAGGAGGGTTGACGTCTGGCAGGCGGCCGGTCATAAAACTATTGCCAATAACTTTTACAATATGTACTATGAAAGAGCAGTACATATTGTATCGACCCTAAATAATTGAAATAAGAGTAGGAGAGTGATGATAATGAAGTATAATATAGCTTTT
The DNA here is from genome assembly GCA_905163515.2 of Lymantria monacha. Classification (NCBI taxonomy): domain Eukaryota; kingdom Metazoa; phylum Arthropoda; class Insecta; order Lepidoptera; family Erebidae; genus Lymantria; species Lymantria monacha. The sequence goes on along the minus strand of LR991081.1, from coordinate 49,574,244 downwards.
TGTATTCAATACTGGTGTACAATAAAGTGTATAATAAATAAATAAAAATAAATATAATATAGATTATTACCGGCAAGTTAATTATAAAACAGAAGGAGAAATATTGTACATATTCGCTTGAAGCGTTCTAATTTTACTTTTTAGTATACATACATACAATTACTTAAATGTAAGAGCGATTCAAGATAGTGATTTTAAAATGTATACAAGTTTGTTTAAAAGAACATCGATATTTTTAATAAATATAATACAATCTTATATCGAGAATATTAAAAATATCAGGTCAAACAAAAGAGTTTACAAAATCAATCTTTAAAATTGCTCGCGTGAAACAGAGGTTTTGTTATAATGAAGATAGGGGGAAAATTGTAGGGTAGGAGTAAGGGTGGGAAGTATTTGGGTGTCTTAATCGTTCTGTGGCTTTTATAACAAGCGTTCCGTAAAATATAACGTAATAACGGATCAGATACAGACCTTTGAAGAGACACATTGTACGTATATGAATAGACTATATAACCAATTTTATACCAGCTAACAATTATATACTGATTTATTTTTGAAGTTATATATATATATATATATTCTTTAGGCGCTTTATAAAAAAAATATGAGAGTGAAATTTTAAGGTGCGTGCGCATCACTTTAATACAAAAGTAACAGGTTGAAGCTGGCCCCTAAACCGCTCATAAAGTCTCGAAAAAGCTACCAACAAAATAGAAATAGAACCTCTTTCTAGTTTCTACATTCACAACATGTTTTAGTTTCATACAAGTGCGAATTATATATACTTATGTGCTAATAAATTATATTCAGTAGTGATTTAAGTAGAATATTTTGATTATTTACTATTTGTAAATAATTAGTGAAACAAACTATCCTATCCTTTTCCAGTCCTTTTATTATTTTATTGTAATTAATTATTTGCGTGCAATTAACTAACTTTTCACGCGTGTACATAAGTACACGCATTTTATATTTTCTTTTCTGTTTAATTAAATTTTATCTGATTGTAGCTAAATAACGTGAACCATTTTTTACTATTTTTAATCCCCTCCTCTTCGGTTCCCTTAAACAGGTCATGTAGCTTTACATTTTTTTTAAGATTTCCTAACTTAAATAAACCCTGAATAAAAAAATATAGGAATATAAAAACATGTAACACTGTTTTATGTAAATACCCAATAAATAAGCAGAAATCTACGGATATATGAATCCATATGCCAAAATGAGAATGACATGCTTTACAGCTGATTAATAGATATCAAATGATAATTTTATACACCAGATTCATACTAATAATTCAATTATATTTTACATTCCAGTGCTGTAATAAGGGCAATCTTTATCTGTCAAACTATCAACGCTCATTGTTGAACATAGACTTGCACATAAAAGGGGATAATATCACAATCGTTACGCTTAGAAAGAGGATTAGTGATCGCAATTAGTTTTTTAAGAGAGCACTGCTGCCCTTTCCACTGGTGCTACTTTAGCTAGTGTTAATAACTCCTATGATAAAAGTTTTTTTGGGACAGACTAAGTTCCGGTCATATCCCGTATTTATAGCAGCTGGGTTCTAAATATATACATAAATTATTTCTATTCCACTATTCAAATATTTGATTTAATATTTAACGAAAGTAAAACATAGTAATCTCCTCTCTTTATTTAACTTTTACAGTAGAGTTAAACAGTAATATTGGCGTGGTTGTGATTCTATTAATATATTTTCAAAATTAATTTAGGAGCGAGTTATTATTATATGTTCTATAAATAAACCTCAGCAATTTCATCGTTATTTAAAGCCTATTTTTTTATTCTTTGTTTAAGTGATAGGACTGGTGAGCCTGGTGACAGACGGACTTTTCATCTGGGATAATACCACGATCTTGCAGAAAATCGGCTAGAGTAGTTGCGATTTGTTAATGTACCTCGTTTATTGAAGTAGAGAGGTGGAATTCATCTTACGCAAGACATCAATCTGGCTATGTTGGTGCTAATGTACAGGTCCATGAGCTGAAGTTTCTTACGTACCATCAGGTGGAGTGGGTCCTCGTCGTCCAAAGGCAAAAAAAAGGAAAGAAGAAATTATTATCTATTTTCGTTATTTATCTCTATTTACTTTTTTAGTTTGCCTGCGTATCCTCATTTGTATATTCTCAGGATATTTTTTTTTTACGAGAATCTAAGGCACGAAACGGGTATACTTTAGCACGCAGGTATAGTTAAATTACTTATTATTGAAGATTAAAAAAAACTGATAGCGACGCGTACCGACCCGCCCCCGTCGGTACGAACTTCGGCAGTTGCGGCGATGGGGGCCGCCACCCATCACGCCTTGCCCAGTCAGGCGAGTCGAGGAGAGCAGAGTGCCGGGTGGGCACGTGGAATGTAAGAGGTTGTGTGGAAGGTAAGTTGCACGAGCTGATATCCGTCATGGCGGACAAACAGCTAGACGTGCTCTGTGTAACAGAGACCAAGCGAAGGGGCAGCGACGCCTGTGATCTTCCTGGTGGCGGGATGGCTCTGTGGTCTGGTGTACCACAGAGCGATCGAGCCAGCATGGGGGTAGGAGTACTGCTGTCCTCTCGCTTGGCCTCAGGTGTGAAGGATTACGGAATGTATGATCCCAGACTTCTTTGGGTCCGTATAAAACTTGGTGTCACCAAGGTATTCATGGTTGTAGCATATGCTCCCGTAGGATCCTCGGTGGCATCAGACCTAGAGAAGTTTTGGGATAATGTTAGGGAAGTTCTGGATATGGCAGAAACCAGTGAACGCGAGATTGTATGCGGCGATTTGAACGGATGGGTGGGGACCAAGCGTCCCGACTATGAGGACATACTTGGTCCATTTGGTGATAAGAGAGTGAACGACGCAGGTAGGCTCATAGCGGATGTATGCATGGAGAGAAACCTTATTGTGTCAAACACATTTTTCCAACATAAGGACATCCATATGTATACATGGAGAAGGAATGAACAGAAAAGTATAATAGACTTAATTTTGGTAGACAGTCGCCTCCGAAGCAAAATATTGGACGCAAGAGCCTACAGGGGCCCCACAGTCGATACGGACCACTATCTTGTTATTGCGAGATTTAGTGGTCTGTTCAGAAAGTGGAGGCACTGGCGAGAGCGTGTCCACTTCGGAGGGCTTGAAAGAATAAAGGTTGAAAGGTTGCAAGAAGAGTGTGTAAGAGAAAAGTATGCAGAGGGTGTCCGAGAACGGCTGACGATGGCAAGCCAGCCGCAATCGGACATTGAAGAATGCTGGAGAGTATTGAAAGAGAGTATGGTAGACACAGCGAAAGAAGTATGTGGAAGTTCAAAGAAGCATAGCAACACAAATGGTGATGCATGGTGGGATGCGGAAGTGGCAGCTTCCGTAGAGCAAAAGAAGAAAGCGTGGCTGGACTATGTCTCTTCTTTGAATCTGAATGACAGTATGACTGAACAGAAGAAAGAAATATATCGGCAATGTAAGAATGACACCAAGGCTTTAGTGAAAGAGAAACGTGATAGAGCAAGTATGAGTGCAGAAGATAGGCTGACTAAAAACTTCGAGGGTAACACCAAACTCTTTTGGAGGGAGGTGAAGAAGTCTCGGGGTGGTTGGTCAGCCTTCAGAATGAATAAAATAAGGTCTAAAGGTGGAGACATTCTTACACAAACACAAGACGTGTTAAGCCGATGGAGTGAATATTTTGGCGATATGTATGCGGATGCTACGGTTGGCGCCGGTGTCGCATGTGGTCTAGTAGATCAACATTCGGCGACGGCGTCCTCCGATGGCATCAGTATGGATGAAGTTGAATGGGCGATAAGAAGCTTGAAAAATGGTAAGGCAGCGGGCATTGATATTGTGTCTGCCGAGATGATCAAGCTTGGTGGCTCCTGTGTCTGGGAGGCGTTCCTGTTGCTCCTCAATTTATGTTGGAGCTCGGGAATGGTTCCCGGGGACTGGAATAGCGCAGTCATCGTGCCTTTATTTAAAAACAAGGGTTCACGTTATGACTGCGCAAATTACAGAGCCATAAGCTTGACCAGTTTGGCAGCAAAAGTGTATGGTAAAATTATTGAAAGGAGAATGAGGATGGTGTCCGATGGTTTACTGTGTGAGACACAAGGAGGTTTCAGGAGTGGAAGGGGATGCATGGATCAAGTGTTCTCTCTGCGCAACATTGTGGAGAAGCATCTGGCCCTAGGTCAGAGGGTTTTCTGCAGTTTTGTGGATCTGGAGAGAGCATTTGACACGGTTGTACGAAAGGAACTTTGGGACCTTTTACCGGAGTATGGTATTAATGGTAAACTGCTGCAGGCTGTGCAATCGAGTTACATGGGCTGTAGAGCCTGTGTGCGGCTGGATGATGAAATGTCGCCTTGGTTTGACGTCGATATCGGCGTTAAGCAGGGCTGCGTTCTATCAGCCAGGCTGTTTATCATATATCTGGATAAATGTCTCCAAAGGTTGAACGATATGAATGTGGGAGTCCAGATGGGTGACTCAGTGGTCTCTGCTCTGCTTTATGCAGATGATGCTGTCCTGCTGGCACAGTCAGCGACTGACCTGCAGACCCTAGTCGACACAATGACAGAAAATTGTAAGAAAAGGGGTCTACGCGTGAATGTGAGCAAAACCAAAATAATGGTCTTTGAAAGCGATGAAGCCAGAACAGATGTAAGAGTAACAATAGGTAATGATGTACTAGAGCAAAAGGATGAATTTGTAAATCTTGGATGTGGATTTAGCCGAGATGGACGGTACACCACTGATATAGAGCGAAGAGTGAATGCGGGAAATAGAGTGAACGGAGCGGACCTCAGCCAGAAGGCACGTGTAGCAATACATAACGCAGTGCTTGTCCCAACATTACTGTATGGAAGCGAGAGTTGGGTATGCAGAAAAGAGTATGAAAGTAAAATTAATGCGGTCGAAATGCGATCTCTTCGGAAAATCTGTGGAGTTAGGCTGACCGACCATATTCGTAACGACGACGTAAGAGAGCGAGTAGGTATGAAAGAGAGTATTGGTGTAAAGATGCGAAAGGGAATGCTCCGATGGTTCGGACATGTGGAAAGAATGCCGAACGAACGTCTGGTTAAGAAGATATACAATGCGAAAGTGGAAGGATGTAGGTACCGAGGGAGACCGAGACTAACCTACCTGGACCAGATCGGTCATGTACTGAAGGAAGGTGGAGTCAAGAGTCTCCGAAACCGGCGAGCGTGTATGAAGAGAATTATGAATGTTGAGGAAGCGAGTGCAGTATGCAGAGATAGAGTTCTCTGGCACTCTGTTCTCTCTGCCTACCCTGCAAGGGATATGGCGTGATGATATGTATGTATGTATGTAAAAAAAACTGATGAGGGTTTCTTTGGAATATATACTCAACACACCAGTATATTAAAAAATTGGCCAAGTGCGAGTTGTACTCGCGCACGAAGGGTTCCGTAAAACTAAAAAAATATTTATGCAGTAGTTTTTTTTTGATATTAGTTAATTTTTTTTTGTGCTGTGTGGTAGCGGCTACGAATACTACCAACCCTTACTTTGCTCGTGGATGTCGTAAAAGACAACTAAGAGCTTTTAACGACCTGGGCCAACTCCATCTGATGTCGTTTGGTCAACAATTACATTCCCAAGGAGGGTTGACGTCTGGCAGGGGGCCGGTCATAAAACTATTGCCAATAACTTTTACATTATGTACTATGAAAGAAGAGTACATATTGTATCCATCCCAAGTAATTGGGATAAGAGTAGGAGAATGATGATGATGAATTCAAGTATTTTTTTCTTTGATATTAATTCAAGTTACACCTATTTATTAAAACTACTAATTATTAAAACATTTAATATACACGTTTTAAAACTATTTTATTTATAATATTATATTATTAAATTATTATAAATAAATTTTGCAAAAATAAATAGCAAAAAGAGCTCGGCGACGGTGAGATTCGAGCTCATGCCTACGGTGTCTTAAGCCAGCGCCTAAGACCACTCGGTCACGCTGCCTGTTCATTGTAAATGCAAAATTAACTGCTACTTGTTAACCATACACGTTCAGGTGAAAAGGGGTAGTGAGTTTAAAATGATTAAAAATATTTTTTTTATATGATGTAATCAAAAATTTACAGTTTTCACAATTTTTCCTTAATCTGTGATACTAGTTCCGTACCTCGAAAGGAAAAAACGGATTTTTCCTTTCGAGGTACGGAACCTTAAAAATTGTGTAATTAGCACACATTTATAAGAGTATACCAAATAAATAACATACATATACACCTAAACCTTCATAACTATATATAACTTATTAACAGGCATTCTATCACAGATTAGATATCATAACAGAATGCCGTCTACACGTTTGTATCCGCTATTTATACCTATACTATTATTCGTCATTAAACCACTCAACTGTAACGCTAATGTTGGAATAACACACTCCCAGAATCGCCACCTTTCGATGGGCGATAACACATTAGTCAATGGAAAACACTTCAGTTGCAGCTTATAACTTATACCAATTACACACTTCATGAAATACTACAAAATATTAATGTACTATTTACATAGTGTGTATCGCTATCTATCATTGTCATCATTATCCTGCCCTTATCCCAAATATTTGGAGTCTTCTTCCACACAATCCTATCAGATGTCATTTCTGCGTTCCTTCCATTTCTATTCATATCATGCTGCACGCAATTCATCCATCTTTTCTTCAATCATCCCTTACCACTAAAACCTTCAACATTCATACTCAAAACTTTTCTCACAACATTATTTTATCTGTATTGATATACTTATCTCAATCAATATAAAGATCAGACCTCGGTTGTAACATTAATCGTAATTTAAATTTCTATAATAAAATAATTACGTATAGTCCTAATAACAAAGCAAACTAATTAATTATGTATAATATACTCGTACGTAAATTATAACATACTCTTTTACTAATACCCCATTATTATCATCATCATCACAGCCCATAAACGTTCCACTGTTGGGCTTGGGCCTCCTCCGTAATGGGAGGGAAATTAACCTACTATACCGTGCTGGTCAGACGTGTTGGTATAGGGTTTTGTTTCGAGTTTTCCTTCTCTCGTATATATGTTATATGCGTTTTATATCCCTTAGTCGTCGTGTTCGATTGATCACGGGTAAGAATATATCATTATATTTTTTGGTAATATCATTATATTTTTAGATAATACACAAATTGATAAAATTATATAAAATATTATAGTCAATTAGAATATTTTTATCGAAAGATATTACTAAAAAAATATAACATTTAACCAACCATTCATAAGCCTATCCACATCTAATACAAGATCATCCCCACATGAGGGACTGCAATAGTCATGCTAATGCGTGGGTTTGGCACTCCTAGTTTATGTTAAAAAAAAATCAGATGAGTGCCGCTGTCCAATCTTTTGACCTTAGCCAATTTATACTACTCTCATCTGCAGTAAGGTCTAAAGTAATATTTTATTCTTAAATCATAGAGAGAAATACAATAACTCCTATATAGATTGACAACGTTATAAGTGCTTAGCGGGTACGAGGCCTTCGGTAAGTAGGTACCTGCATAAAATTGGAAGAGAAGGAGCCCCAGGATGTCATGAGTGTGGCGCAGCAGTGTATGACGCGCACCACATACTGGAAGTAGGTATAACTATATCCATCCATGGGCCCAGCGCGCAGAAGGCTGCGACCACGTCCCAGTTCCTGACGCTGTCAACCATTGCTTTCACGACGGTGGGCAGCTTTAGGTCGCCACCGATGGTAGGCAAGACGGAGTCGTCTCGCTCCTTGCGACCGTGTACAGGTATTTGTGGAAACATCCATTCCCTAATAAAACCTGCACCAGTCGGCAAGAGAGGGCTACGTGCCACTGCTCCATCCACTCGATCAGCACCGACCGCCGGGTCTCTACGCTACGTACAACGAATCGGGACCTCTCCAGCCGTGCTGCCCAAAGAGCGATGCCACCCCGGCGGGGTCTTCGTGCCAGGCGGCCAACTCACTAGGCGACACAATGCCACCCTTCACGCGTATACCAGACACCCGCTGGTGCCCGCCAACATTCCACGCTTTTTTTTTTTTTTTTTTTGGGGGCGGGTTACGGTCGGCACACTCCTCGCACCACTCCGTCCGGGGTGACAGAGTGGCGTAAGCATGCACACCCGTAACCCACCCGTGACGTCGCCTTCGTCGTTGGGCAAACCACCGGAGCAGAGTGACTTGACGTCAGTGGTTGGCCCGACGGAATACCCTTGAGGAGTACCCTCTCCTCGACCGACGTCCCCCCCTCGGGTAGGATGTCGGTCTTTCCTCACGCGGTCGGCCTCTCGGCGGGTGACGGGCTAAATCCCCGATCCAGTCACCCGCGGCCTCGGCTAGGGCGGCATCAGGCGCAGGTAATCGCGCCTGCGCCGCCCCAGTCGCCGGCGGCGGCTCGCGTCGTCGAGGAGACGCTCCTCGCGCACGCGCTCCGCCGCCTCCTTCCGCGAGACTACTGCCTCACAGAAGGATGCGACCGCGTCCCAGTTCCTGACGCTGTCGAGCATCGCCCTGGCGATGGTCGGCAGCGTCAGGTCAGCACCGATGATCGTGACGAGTTCACGACGCTGCTCTGCCCAAGCGGCACAAACCTCGAGCGTATGCTGCGCCGTGTCCTCGTCGCAATCGCAGTGGTGGCAGGACGGTGTACTCTCCCTCCTTACGACCGTGTGCAGGTATTTGGCGAAGCATCCATGCCCCGTCAAAACCTGCACCAGTCGGAAGGAGAGCACCCCGTGCCGCCGATTTAGCCACTGCATCAGCACCGGCCGGAAGGCCTCCACGGTCCGCACACCGAACCGAGGCCTTTCCAGGCGGACTGCCCAACGGGCAATGATGTCGCGGCGGGCGTCGACGCGCCAGGCGGTGTGCTCCCTCAACGAGACCACACCGCCCTCCGCTCGCACCCCCAACATCCGCCGATACAAACCGGCGAGCATTTCCGCTTCCAGGTCCCATGGAGGGGTCCCGGCCAATAGACACGCTGCCTCCGTCGACACCGTGCGGTACCCGCGTATGGCCCTGACCGCCATGGCCCTCTATGGTCGCCACAGAAGAGCCCTGAGTCGGACGGTCAGGGATCCCGCCCACACCGGTGCGCCGTACAGGGCCATCGACCGTATGACCCCTGCGTACAGCTGTCGGCAGGTAGCGCTCGGTCCGCCCACATTCGGCATAAGCCATGATAGGGCGGACGCCGCGTCGACGAGACGTGGAGCGAGTCTGCGGAAATGCTCCCGGAACCACCATCGCCCGTCGAGCACCAGGCCCAAATACCTCATATGGGCCCGGATGCTGATATCAACCGAATTGACGGTGATCGAGACGCCGATGGGAGGGCCCATGCGGGGCCCATGGAACAAGAAGGCCTCCGTCTTGTCCAGGGCCACCCTCAACCCCAGCGCCCCGATCCGCCTGACGATCTCCTCGGTGCCGAGAGTCGCCAGGCTTGCCGCCTCCTCCAGCGTCCCACCACGGGCTGTAACGAGCGTGTCGTCGGCGTAACATATCACGCCCAGCCCGGGCGGGAGGCTCCCCCTCAACGCCCAGTCGTAGCCGATGTTCCACAGGGTGGGTCCGAGAACCGACCCCTGCGGGACACCGCACGTCATGGGCGTTCGCACAACGTCCCCTACTCGGTTGGTGTAGAGGACGCTGCGCCCCTCCAAATAGTCTGCCACTAGCCGCCTCAGGTAAACTGTGCCAGTTTAGTTTAGTTTAGTTTTAGTTGCCGTGATATCGGAGCGCCTCCCTGACGCAGCTAAATGGCAGACTATTGAATGCGTTGGCGATGTCCAGGGACACCACCAACAGCACTCCCCCGCCGGTGACGGCCTCAGTCGCCACGTCCCTCAGGCGCAACAGAGCCGCGATCGTCGAACGACCCCTCCTAAACCCAAACTGGGCATCCGACAGATCGGGCCCCGTGCCGACGAGGTGCCACTCGATGCAGGCAGCCAGCACCCTCTCCAATAGCTTGCCCGCATCGTCGAGCAGCACGATGGGCCTGTAGGCCGAGGCCGACTCTGGAGACCGTCCCGGCTTCGGCAGGAGCACCAGCCTCCCCTCCTTCCAACACCCAGGGAACCGCTCCGACGCTAAGCACGCGTCGAACAGCCCCCTGAGGCGGAGACCCAGGTGGTCGAGGACCAGGGCCAGCACGCGGTTGGGAACACCGTCGGGCCCGGGGGCGGTGGATTTTCCGCGCATGCGCGCCACCGCCGCCCCCATCTCGGGTTCCGTGATGGGCGGAACACTGTCATCGTCGGCCTCCCGGTCGGTGTCTGGCGGAGCCATGACCGGGGGCGTGTGTTCCGCCCGTCGCGGGAACAGATCCTCGACGACCCTGGTGAGGAGGCCGGGCTGGAGAGTCTCGGTGACGGGAGGGCCCCGCGCGCGGAGCTTACTCAGCGCTGCGCGATAGGGGCGACCCCAGGGGTCACGATCGAGACCATCCAACATCTCCTGCCGACTGACGTCCTTGGCGGTACGGACGGCCAGCCTGAAGGCCGACCGCGCATTGCGGTAGCCCTCGTAAAGCCGGCTCTCCCGCTCCTTGTCGCGATGGTGCCGCCGGCTGCGGGTGTAGGCCCTTCGGGCGCGTATACACGCGACCCGAAGATCCGCCAGCTCCCGGGACCACCAGTGGACAGCCCTCTTCGGGGGCAGACACCGCACACGGGGCATGGCCGCATCGCAAATCTGCGTCAAAGCATTGCAGATGCGGCCAGCCTCGGCGTCCACCCCGTCCAACTGGTGGGCAGAGGACAGCCACGAGTGAACGATGGCTGCCTCCGCCAGCAGGTCCCGGTCCAAACGACCCACAGCCCATCGCGGGAACGCGGAACGTCCGTCCGCCCCGTGACCCCTGCTGGGCGTCGGGAGGGTCTGGGAGACCTCAATCCGGATATATCGGTGGTCCGATAGGGTCTCAACCTCCTCAGCGACGCGCCAGCTCCTCACGCGTGCGGCGACAATGGGGCTAGCGAACGACAAGTCCACTATCGACCCGCCCCGCTGACGCACGCACGTTTGCACCGAGCCCCTGTTCAACAAAGAGAGGCCCAGTGCCGCCGCCCACAATTCGACCGCCCGTCCTCGGTCGTCCGTCGCGGAACATTCCACGCTGGGTCGGCCCACGTTCAGCATAAGCCGTGAGAGGGCGGATGCCCGTGGGTGCCTTTACAAACGACTAAGGGATATAATAAGCATATTACATTACAAGAACCCTATATAGTATATAGTGAAAGAGGTATGAGCCCAGCAATGAGCTGTGACATATATAAGCCGAAATAATAATAATAAAAACAATATTATTATAACATACATACATACATACCATCACGCCATGTCCCTTGCAGGGTAGGCAAAGAGAACAGAGTGCCAGAGAACTCTATCCTTGCATACTTTTTTTTGCATACTTTTTTTTTGGTTTTCTCACATTCACGCGCAGACCCCTTTTCTTACAATCTTCTGTCATTGTGTCGACCAGGGTCTGCAGGTCAGTCGCTGTCTGTGCCAGCAGGACTGCATCATCTGCATAGAGCAGAGCAGTGACTACTGAGTCGCCCATCTGGACTCCCACATTCATATCGTTCAACCTTTGGAGACATTTATCCAGATATATGACAAACAGCCTGGCTGACACAACGCACCCCTGCTTAACGCCGATATTGACGTCAAACCAAGGCGACATTCCATCATCCAGCCGCACACAGGTTCTACAGCCCGTGTAACTGGACTGCACAGCCTGTAGCAGTTTACCGTTAATACCATACTCCGGTAAAATGTCCCAAAGTTCCTTTCATACAACCGTGTCAAATGCTCTCTCCAGATTCACAAAACTGTAGAAAACCCTCTGACCTAGAGCCAGATGCTTCTCTACAATGTGGCGCAGAGAGAACACTTGACCCATGCATGCCCTTGCACTCTTGAAACCTCCTTGTGTCTCACACAGCAAACCATCAGACACCATCCTCATTCTCCTTTCAATAATTTTACCGTACACTTTTGCTGCCAAACTAGTCAAGCTTATGGTTCTGTAATTTGCGCAGTCATAACGTGAACCCTTGTTTTTAAACAAGGGCACGATGACTGCGCCATTCCAGTCCCTGGGAACCATTCCCGAGCTCCAACATGAATTGATGAGCAACAGGAACGCCTCCCAGACACAGGAGACACCAAGCTTGATCATCTCGGCAGACACCATATCAATACCCGCTGCCTTACCATTTTTCAAACTTCTTATCGCCCATTTAACTTCATCCATACTGATGCCATCGGAGGACGCCGGTACCGAATGTTGATCTACTAAAGCACATGCGACACCGGCGCCAACTCGAGTATCCGCATACATATCGCCAAAGTATCACTCCATCGGCTTAACACGTCTTGTGTTTGTGTAAGAATGTCTCCACCTTTAGACCTTATTTTATTCATTCTGAAGGCTGACCAACCACTCCGAGACTTCTTCACCTCCCTCCGATATTATTATAAAAACAACATTATTTCTTTCAAAGTATAAATATTTCCAGCCAATGTAAAGTAAATCTGTTTTTTAATAAAGCTGAGAGAGAACTTTTAATATAATCTGGTCCCAGTTTGAAAGCTGCATTCTAAAACAGGAAAGGCATCTAGGAAAAATGATTGCTATTTGAAAGCGGTAATTTAAAGGGAAGTTAGGCAATTTGTAGTCAGTTGGGATTTTTAATAATATTGAAGCAAACGAAGAACCATTAAGGTAAATTTATACATTTATATTTAATTTTTGTGTAGTCACAATGGTGAATAGGATAGGAGATGGTGAACATCTCCTATCCTATCCTTGGGAGACGTAAAATACAACTAAAGGATATAATATGCATATAACATCTACCGAATGGAGGAAAAATCGAAAAAAAAACCTATACCACCTCGTTTTTTTGCGCTGTGTGGTAGCGGCTACGAATACTACCGACCCTTACTTTGCTCGTGAATGTCGTAAAAGACGACTAAGAGTATTATATCGACCTAGGCCGACATTACCTGATGCCATTTGGTCAGCAATTACATTCCCAAGGAGGGTTGATGTCAGGCAGGCGGCCAGTCATAAAACTATTGCAATATGCAATATGTAGGAAGAGGGGTACATATTGCGTCGACCCCAAGTAATTGGAACAAGAGCAGGAGAATGATGATGATGACCAACTCGTATTTCTTGTTTTGTCTTAGTTGTTAGCCACAGATGGCTATAACAATTTTACCCAGACTGTGGGTGAGCGCTGAGGACTCTCAACCCGATACCAACTTGTTGGACAACTATACTAACTAGGGGTACTATACTAACTAGTGATCAGACGAGTTGACTCCTGTATTGTGGAGGAGCCTCGAGCCTAACAATGAGACATGTATGAGCTGAGATGATTATGATGATGATGATAATATTTATTTAACTATAGTGGATTCTGAAATAAATGTGTCATAAAGATTGACTGAGAAATCACCATGTGAATGTTTAATGTTTTCTTGGGATAATTATAGTACTAACTACGATCACCAAATGTGGCGATCGAAGGCTTATACCCTTTATAAGGGAACTTATTTCTAACAATGGAATTCGATAGGATGATTGGAATATGAAAGTCCTGCTATGACTATGATTGCTGAAATGTGTTCAAAACAACAACAAAACAAAGGTTTATAACCAGTGTGTGTTACCAGCGATGACTTACGGCACTGAAACGTGGTCTCTAAGTATTGGTCTCATAAATAGGCTCAAAGTCGCTCAGCGTGCTATGGAGAGGGCTATGCTCGGTATTTCTCTACGTGTTAAAATCCGGAATACGGAAATCCGTAGAAGAACGGGTGTAACCAACATAGACCAAAGAATTAGTACGTTGTAGTGGCAATGGGCAGGCCACATCGCTTGAAGAACCGACAACCTTGGGGAAGAAAGTTTCTCGAGTGGTGACCACGAATCGGACGACGCAGTGTAGGACGACCCCCCACTCGGTGGACTGATGACATTGTCAAGTTCGCAGGAAACCGTTGGATGCAGATGGCACAGGACCGTTGCGAATGGCATTTTCGTGGGGAGGCCTATGTCCAACAGTGGACGTTTATGGGTTGATGGATGGTTCACAACTTTCACGGGAAAGTAAGAGTCATAGTAAAAATAAAAGTGAACGAAAGACCCATTGTAGAACGATCCCCCACTAGGTGGACTGAAGATATCTCAAAATTCGTAGAGAGTCGTTAGTTGCAAGTGGCACAGGATCTTTCTGTGTTCATTCTCTTAGGGAGATCTATGTCCAATAGTCGACATAAATGAGCTGATGGATGGATTAATGACAAAAAGGATAAAATCCGTAAAAGCAGTTTTATTTGACATTTGTAACAATCGTGTAAATATTTTCCCTCATCATCTCAGCCCATATATGTCCCACTGTTGGGCTCAGGCCTCCTCCATAATGGAAGGGTAATTGACTTACTAAATCCCGTTGGTCAGACGTGTTAGTATAGGGTTTTGTTTCGAGTTTTCCTTCTCTTGCATAGATGTTATATGGGTTTTATATCCCTTAGTCGTCTCCTACGATCACTCACGGGTAAGATAGGGGGTGGTATTTGTACTCTTACTCCGTCACCACATGGAAAATATAAGATATAAATAAATAATAAGCACGCTCGCCGGTTTCGGAGTCTCTTGACTCCACCTTCCTTCAGTACATGACCGATCTGGTCTAAATAGGTTAGTCTCGGTCTCCCCCGGTATCTACATCCTTTCACTTTCACTTTGTATATCTTCTTAACCAGACGTTCGTTCGGCATTCTTTCCACATGTCCGAACCATCGGAGCATTTCCTTTCGCATCTTTACACCAATACTCTCTTTCATACCTACTCGCTCTCTTACGTCGTCGTTGCGAATGCGGTCGGTCAGCCTAACTCCACAGATTTTCCGCAGAGATCGAATTTCGACCGCATTAATTTTACTTTCATACTCTTTTCTGCATACCCAACTCTCGCTTCCATACAGTAATGTTGGGACAAGCACTGCGTTATGTATTAGCTACACGTGCCTTCTGGCTGAGGTGGTGGCTACAAAGAAGTTGCCCCAACGCTCCGTTCTCTCTATTTCCCGCAGTCACTCTTCGCTCTATATACTGATATAGAGCGAAGAGTGAAAGGTACACCACTGGGTGTACCTTCCATCTCGGCTAAATCCACATTCAAGATATACAAATTCATCCACTTGCTCTAGTACATCATTACCTATTATTACTCTTACATCTGTTCTGGCTTCATCTCTTTCAAAGACCATTATTTTGGTTTTGCTCACATTCACGCGTAGACCCCTTTTATTACAATCTTCTGTCATTGTGTCTACTAGGGTCTGCAGGTCAGTCGCTGACTGTACCAGCAGGACTGCATCATCTGCATAGAGCAGAGCAGTGACCACTGAGTCGCCCATCTGGACTCCCACATTCATATCGTTCAACCTTTGGAGACATTTATCCAGATATATGATAAACAGCCTGGCTGACAGAATGCACCCCTGCTTAACGCCCATATTGACGTCAAACCAAGACGACATTCCATCATCCAGCCGCACTCCAGATCCACAAAACTGCAGAAAACCCTCTGACCTAGAGCCAGATGCTTCTCCACAATGTTGCGCAGAAAGAACTCTTGATCCATGCATCCCCTTCCACTGCTGAAACCGCCTTGTGTCTCACACAGTAAACCATCGGACACCATCCTCATTATCCTTTCAATAATTTTACCGTACACTTTTGCTGCCAAACTGGTCAAGCCTATGGCTCTGTAATTTGCGCAGTCGTAACGTGAACCCTTGTTTTTAAACAAAGGCACGATGACGGCGTTATTCTAGTTCCCGGGAACCATTCCCGAGCTCCAACATAAATTGAGGAGCAACAGGAACGCCTCCCAGACACAGGAGCCACCAAGCTTGATCATCTCGGCAGACACCATATCAATGCCCGCTGCCTTACCGTTTTTCAAACTTCTTATCGCCCATTCAACTTCATCCATACTGATGCCATCGGAGGACGCCGCTGTCGAATGTTGTTCTACTAAACCACATGCGGCACCGGCGTCAACAGTAGCATCCGCATACATATCGCCAAAATATTCACTCCATCGGCTTAACACGTCTTGTGTTTGTGTAAGAATGTCTCCACCTTTAGACCTTATTTTATTCATTCTGAAGGCTGACCAACCACACCGAGACTTCTTCACCTGCGTCCAAAAGAGTTTGGTCTTACCCTCGAAGTTTTTAGCCAGCCTATCTTCTGCACTCATACTTGCTCTATCACGTTTCTCTTTCACCAAGGCCTTGTTGTTATTCTTACATTGCCGATATATTTCTTTCTTCTGTTCAGTCATACTGTCGTTCAGATTCAAAGAAGAGGCATAGTCCAGCCACGCTTTCTTCTTTTGCTCTACGGAAGCTGTCACTTCCGCATCCCACCATGCATCACCATTTGTTTTTCTATGCTTCTTTGAACTTTCACATACTTCTTTCGCTGTATCTACCATACTCTCTGTCAATACTCTCCAGCATTCTTCAATGTCCGATTGCGCCTGGCTTGGCATCGTCAGCCGTTCTCGGACACCCTCTGCATACTTTTCTCTTACACACTCTTCTTGCAACCGTTCAACCTCTTCTTTCTAGCCCTCCGAAGTGGACACGCTCTCGCCAGTGCCTCCACTTTCTGAACAGACCACTAAATCTCGCAATAAGGAGACAGTGGTCCGTATCGACTGTGGGGCCCCTGTAGGCCCTTGCGTCCAATATTTTGCTTCGGAGGCGACTGTCTACCAAAATTAAATCTATTATTTATCTATCAATCTATTAAATCTATTATATTATTTATTAGCTCTGCTCATTTAACCGTACCAAAGTCAATGAATGGGTTCATGTAATTTTCGTTTATAACATCCTATTTATCTCTTTGATGTATCTGATCTATTAAATTAAATGGTCAGACAAAGTAGGCCGATATAACTGTGACCTACTTTGCTTGTAATTATATTTTTGTAAATCTAAGAAGATACATTTTATAAGTCATAATTCTTATTTAAATTCGAGATATTTCAAACTTTAAAATTCATAAACACAATTCTTAAAAAAATATATATAAAGCTTCTTCTTATATATTGGCAATCAGCTACTTAGACGAGCGGTGCCAGTGTCAAGTTATAAATATTTTCACGTTTTTAGTCTTTCAGTTTAGTCATTGTCTAAGTTAAATTGTCGCCATTAGCAGTGCCATGGCCACACTGTTAATGGTATCTTGTGGGAATTTTAATGGAAAACGAAAACGTTGTAAATCACTTTTATATGATATTTACTACATCCCAGTAGTTCCGCCGCTTCACATTACATAAAATGCCATCAAAATTATCTAATATAACACGTTGAAACACTAAGATATCGAATATAAAACAAGAGCACCACATGACGTTTTCAAATTCCCGTCAAAAGTTCTTTAAAAAGCTTTTAATTGCTAAGAGTATAAAAAAAATAAAAATAAAATGTCTACTATATTTTTCTTCCATTTGCAAAGATAATTATTAATCGAATGTTTTGTCAAACCACCCTATGTTGTTTAGCAGCCGTCATGAATACAAACTATACCAACATTACTCGTATGTTTTGCAAAAGCTGACTAAGAGCTCTACATCAATCTATGTTAAATCCATCCAGTGTATGTTCATCATTAACGTTAGTAAAGTTTGTCGTCAAAGAAGGAGCCCGGTCATGAAATTGAGCGTAAAACTTATACAAAATGTAAAACATCCTTCTTGTTAGAAAACGAATAGGTGTATATATGCTATGGCCATATAAATTGGGATAAGGGTAGTTGGATTGATTGCTTTGAAATATATAAATAAGAATTAAGCGCTCCTCCTTGGTAAATATATAAGGACTAAACTAATATGACTTAGTCTTTTCAATAATAATAACGTGAAAGAGATTTTTTAAGGAAAATAAAAAGGTGATCTATATCCTAATGTATAACACAAAGTCTCACGCTTATAACTCGAGTACAGCTGGACCAATTGTTATGACATTTGATTCGTTGGTGTCGTTTTCTCTCAGAATAGCAGAATAACTACAAAAATATCAGAAAAACTAACGAAAAAATAAAATAGCAAGAAAATTAATTTCTAAATAACAAATATAGCTGCATAAACAAGAACTAATCACTCCACATTTGAAACTCGTATCTGTGTTATGATTTTATATTTAGCCGCATTATATGTTAAATCTTTCGAGGCTATCATCGTCGTTTCGTAAATAACATGTCAACTTATAGTGAGTATTAATTTACTGTAGACATGAAATTCGCAAACAAAATTATATAATCGAACTAAAACTTTAAAAAGCACGCCATTATAATACCTCATATTTTTGCTTTTATTACTATTTTCTTTAAGGGCCACTCATTAATTACGCAAGCGTAGCCCGAGGAGGCAGAAGTTTTAACTAAATCTATACATGCCTTTATCTTGATAAGGAGAGGGGTAAAACCCATTCTTAAGTAGTATTTTAAAAGTTGATATTTATTATTAAAAATCTATTACTATTTCGGATGCTGAATGATTTTCTTCATACTATAATGTGCACTTTTATTTCTGTTTCTTTGTCCAATGACTAAATAGTTATCTAATAAAATAAAGAAAATCTATATTCGATAACAATGATAATGTAAAAACCAATTTATCTGCTAAAAATAATAACTTTTGATTTACGTCAAACTGTAGATTTTAGTGTAACTGATCCTTTTCTTACAACGTTTTATTATTCAGAAAAACGTGATTGAATTTTACATAAGAGAGAGGAGGGGTACGCGAAAAGTTGTGTATCCTTCCTTACGTAATTAATTAATTAATTTATTTATTGATAAGTAGCAATTACAATACCTTTACAGGATTTAAACCTAATGCGATATTGTAAGTAAGCAATATTAATTTTAAAATTAATAATAAAATATGTTTAAACAAATAATTATAACAATAAACTAAATAATAAAACATAATATCAAAATATTAATATAGCTTAATATTATATTTTATCATATTCAATACTACTAACTAAATATATTTACTAATTATACGCAACGCACTTGTATGCAACGTCTGTGAATTCACGCAGGCTGCAGTGGTAAATATCTACTGTATAATTTATTGTATTTATTAATTTAATAGCACGTGTCAGGGGGGCGTAAGTGAGCATATTAGTTCTGGCGGCTGGCACGCTTAGTGCGGGCCGCTGGCCCCTTATAACCATATGGCCTGCTGGTGTACACAGGTTTAGCATAGCCAGTATGGCGGGGTGGTGTAGTTGGCCACATAGTACACGCCAAACATAGCACGCTAATGATATATCGCGGCGCACGCTCAATCGATCGTAACCAATCATACCCAGCACAAAGAGACTTGGATACATAAGCGGATAAAATGGATATACTCCGTACTGTTTCATGTATAAAAAACGGGTGAATTTATTTTGAATTTTTTCCAGCATAAGGATGTATTTAGACTCATGGGGATGCCAAACGATTGCGGATGTCTCAAGGTAACTGCGTACGAGAGTATTATATAAAATTTTGATAGCCGAAATATTATTAAAATCTTTACAAATTCTCAAAATAAAACCTAATTTCCGGAAAGCTTTGCTACAAATTTTGGTAATATGTTTACGAAACGTTAATTCAGGCACCATTTCAACACCCAGGTCTCGTGTATGACTTAAGCGCAGAATAGATTCGTTATTAATTTTGTAAGTGTATTGTTGTGGATTTTTTGCCCGGCTATAACTCATTATGCCTAATTTGGAAATATTAAAAGTCAATTTATTTGTAACACCCCATTGCACTATTCGGTTAATATCTTTTTGCAAGCGCTCCGCATCCGAGGCATCCTTAATTGTTAAATATACTTTAAGATCATCCGCAAAGAGAAGACAATCAGCATCTTGGACGATTTCCGGCAGGTCATTCACCATAAGAATGAATTCTAAGGGCCCCAAATTTGATCCCTGGCTTATTCCTGAAAAGGTATAATATGGCCTAGATTTGTAACCGGCGTATTCTACGTATTGTCGGCGGCGCTCAGCAAGGTAACTGGCAAAGAATTTGAGCAAATGCGGCGTGTAATGAAAGGCCCCCTTATGTAATAATCTATTATGTTCTTTTTTATAAGTACCTATTTAATTAATTTTGTTGATAATCTCATAAAGTTTAACTAGGAGTAAAAACAACGTTCATCAAATTGACTATTTTAAGCGTTACGAAGTTCCCTGGGTCATCTAGTAAATAAATAGAGAAAAATGGATGTGGATGCAAGTGGATGAATTTGTATATCTTGGATGTGGATTTAGTCCAGATGGAAGGTACACCACTGATATAGAGCGAAGAGTGAATGCGGGAAATAGAGTGAACGGAGAGTTGGGGCAACTTCTCGGCAGCCACCACCTCAACCAGAAGGCACGTGTAGCAATACATAACGCAGTGCTTGTCCCAACATTACTGTATGGAAGCGAGAGTTGGGTATGCAGAAAAGAGTATGATAGTAAAATTAATGCGGTCGAAATGCGATCTCTGCGGAAAATCTGTGGAGTTAGGCTGACCGACCGCATTCGTAACGACGACGTAAGAGAGCGAGTAGGTATGAAAGAGAGTATTGGTGCAAAGATGCGAAAGGGAATGCTCCGATGGTTCGGACATGTGGAAAGAATGCCGAACGAACGTCTGGTTAAGAAGATATACAATGCGAAAGTGGAAGGATGTAGGTACCGAGGGAGACCGAGACTAACCTACCTAGACCAGATCGGTCATGTACTGAAGGAAGGTGGAGTCAAGAGTCTCCGAAACCGGCGAGCGTGTATGAAGAGAATTATGAATGTTGAGGAAGCGAGTGAAGTATGCAGAGATAGAGTTCTCTGGCACTCTGTTCTCTCTGCCTACCCTGCAAGGGATATGGCGTGATGATATGTATGTATGTATGTATAGAGAAAAATTGTGAAATGTAGTTTAAAAAGGGCTAGGTTTTTTTTATGAAATGAAGGTAAGATAACATTCGTATGATCGACAGACGTAGATTAGTTGTATTTTTTATTGAAACAAGGAAACCTTTTTTTTTTTTTTTTTTTTCCGCTGAGGAAACGCTTTTACGCGCTATCCCCCGCTGGTGAGAGACGGGGGGGAGTGTGGGACTCGCCGGTCAGCTGCCCGACCGGAATACCCACTAAAACCACAGCGGCCCCTTCCGCGCTTTTACGGGGCGCCAGAGAGATCGTCTACTGACATTCGACCCCCGGCACCCCAACGCTTGGCCTTCTGGCCACGTCCTGTCAGCCCTTAAGGCGGTGTAAGGAGGTGCGCATAACGGCGCCTCCTCCTCCCCAGTCGCCGGCCGCGGATTGAGTCAGCGGACGCAAGCGCCTCGCGTTCCCGCTCCGCGGCCTCCTTCCTTTCCATGATGGCCTCACAATAGGAGGCCATCGACGACCAGCACCTGTCGCTGTCAAGCATCTTCGAAATGATGGTTGACAGCGACAGGTCTCTCCCAATGACCGCCATCAGGACGTGGCGCTGGGGACCCCAGGCGGGGCATACCTCCAGAGTGTGACGCGCATCGTCTAACGGCGCGCCACACTCGTGACATCCTGGGGTCCCTTCTCTTCCAATTCTGTGTAGGTACTTACCGAAGACCCCGTGTCCGGTAAGCACCTGCACCATCCTGAAGCATAGGCTGCCGTGCCTTCTATTAATCCAGCGGTGGAGATGCGGCGCAACCGCCTCCACAGTCCCCCGCCCTGCAACGGGGGACTCCAGTTCTTCTCTCCACCGCCGGATGACTCCCCTTCGGGCCACTTCTAGTGCTCTGCCCAGTTCCCTTGTGGAGACTTGCTCGCCGTTGGCCCGCGCCGCAACGCGCAGCCGGTAGGCCTCCGCCAGGGCCTCAGCCACAAGTGGCCAAGGCGGGTCACCCGCCAGCAATGTCGCCGCGGTCCACGACACCGTACGGTAACCCCTGATAGCTCTCACCGCCATGACCCTCTGTGGACGTCGCAGAAGGGCCCTGTTGCGGGCGGTGAGGGAGTCCGCCCAAATAGGGGCACCATACAGTGCCATAGACCGAACAACTCCGGCGTATAAACGTCGGGTGGACGACCCGGGACTGCCAGTATTTGGCAGAAGCCTACCTAGCGCCGCGGCTGTCATGACGAGCCTCGGGACGAGCTGGGCAAAGTGTGGCCCGAAATTCCATCTAGAATCAAGGTGCAGACCCAGATATTTCATCTGGGCCCGCACCGGCACGGCAACTCCAGACACGCAGATGTGTGCTCCTCGGGGGGGTCCTCGACGTGGGCCATGAAATAAGAGGGCCTCAGTTTTCTCCACCGAGACCCTCAGGCCCAACATGTCGATCCGGCTCACGACGAGCGCAACCCCCTCCTCTGCCAATCGGGCAGCCCCCCGGAAGTCGGACCTCCTCGCCGTGACGAGGGTATCATCTGCATAGCAGATAACCCCCATCCCGACGAGAAGCCGACCCCGTAGGAGCCAGTCGAATCCGACGTTCCACAGGATCGGACCGAGTACCGAACCCTGTGGAACACCGCACTCCACCCGATGGCGATGAATGCGCCCGTCACCCCCCTCCCAGAGCACGTGCCTTCCCTCGAGGTACGCCTCCAACAACCTTCGGAGATACGGCGGCACTCCATGATATAGGAGCGCCTCTTTCAGGGTCTCATGCGGAAGGCCGTTGAAGGCGTTCTTTATGTCCAGCGAGACTGCCAGGAGGACTTCCTTTTTGGCCACCGCATCGGTGGCCAAGGACTTTAGGGTGGCCAGTGCGTCAATAGTAGACCGGCCGGCTCTGAATCCATATTGCCTCTCCGACAGTCCCGGCCCGACCTCCTCGAGGTGCCGGACAAGACGGTCCGCGAGCACCTTCTCGAACAATTTGGCCGTCTCGTCCAGCAGCACTAGCGGTCTGTATGCAGAAGAGGAGTCAGCTGACCGACCCTCCTTCCGCAACAAGCAGAGCTTGCCCCACTTCCATTGCTCCGGGAACTGCCCGGACCTCAAACACGCATTGAGCAGTTCCCGGAGCCCATCTCTGAGGTATTCAGCGGCGACGCCGAGCACAAGCCCCGGGACGCCATCCGGACCAGGCGATTTCCTCTTGCCCCGAAAACGGGAGAGGGCCACTTCCATTTCTTGGTCGGTGATGAGTGGGGCCAAAGTCTCCACCTCCATCACCGACCGAGGTGCCATTTGGGGAGGAACATGTCCCACGGAGCGCGGGAACAGTTCTCCCATTAGCCTCGACAGGTGAACCGGATCCATCGATTCAATGATGGGGGCGCCACAGGCGCGTAGTTTGTTGCGCGCCCGCTGATATGGGCGCCCCCACGGATCCCTGTCGAGGCCCGTAAGAAGTTCCTCACGGGCCCTCTCCTTCGCCTGGCTGATGGTAAGCTGCAGAGTTTTCTTGCTGGTTTTATACTGCATCCGCAGCTGACCCTCAAGGACGTCGTCCCGGTTAGTTCGCTGTCGGCATCGGACGTAGGCACGCCGCGCTCGGTTGACGGCCACCCGGAGATCAGCAATCTCGGGCGTCCACCAGTACACCTGACGACGCGGCGGCCTTCGCCGAGCCCTCGGCATCGCCGCATCACAGATTGCCTCCAGGGCACTCCTTATGTAGCCTGCAAGCCCCTCCACATCTGTGGGCAGGCGTCCTGCCCCGCTCCAGCGCTGTACTATGGCAGACTCCCTAGCCATTTCGGGATTGAATTGCCCAAGGGCCCATTTTGGGAGCCTGCCCCTCCTTCCACGCCGGGGCTCTGGTGGTCCCCTGGGGGCGGAGATCTCGAATCGCACGTAGCGGTGATCCGAAAGAGTCTCCACCCCTTCTTCCACTCTCCAGTCGCTCACTCCGCGAGCGACACCGGGGCTGGCGAACGATAGATCCACCACGGACCCACCCCGATGTCGCACGCAGGTATGGACCGTCCCTCTGTTCAGGAGGGACAAACCAGAGAGCAAGGACCACCTCTCGACGGCCGTGCCCTTAGCGTTTGTGGTGGGGTTTCCCCACGCACGAGACTTCGCGTTGAAGTCGCCGAGGACAACAATTCGCCTCGGCGACTGACGACGAACCGCGGCACTGACGGAGTCTAAGAATAACTCAAACTCCG
The DNA here is from genome assembly GCA_905163515.2 of Lymantria monacha. Taxonomy (NCBI): domain Eukaryota; kingdom Metazoa; phylum Arthropoda; class Insecta; order Lepidoptera; family Erebidae; genus Lymantria; species Lymantria monacha. The sequence goes on along the minus strand of LR991081.1, from coordinate 49,549,950 downwards.
CCAGCCCGCGGTTGGGGGAAAAGTACAAGCCAATAATGGCGAAGTCTCGCCACCCCACCACAACGTATCCGTTGCCCCTCTCCAGTGTAGAAAGGGTAGGGCCGGCACAACCTCTGGACAGGACAGCCACGTCTTCCTTATTGTCCCCTGCCCAATTGGGTGAGTGGGGGACGAAGTAGGGCTCGCAGGCCACAGCCAGATCTATGTCCCACTGCGCCATGGACTGCAGTAGCAGGTCCTGAGCCCCGGCGCAGTGGTTCAAGTTCGCCTGGAGGAAGCGTACTTTGTCTCCCATTTAGGTCGACATTTCGGCTCCCTCCTGGGTTGTCTGGCTTGATGTGGTGGCCCGAGGTTCGTGGGCCACCTTGCCTCTTGATGAGGGGGCTTTACAGAGCCGCCCTCCCATTGTGTGTTCTGCAGAGCGACCAGCGGCGGCGCACACCGCACAGCGCGGCGTTGCCACACAAACAACCGATTTATGTCCGCTGTCGCCGCACCTGTAACAAAGTGCAGAGCGGTCGACAGCAGACGGGCACAGCGCAGCCGTATGACCCAGCTCCAGGCACCGGAAGCACCTCAATGGGAGGTTCTCCAGCACCTGGACCCCAGCCGAGCTCCAGCCGACCAGGAGCCTGCCCGAATCGGCGAGCATTTTTGCGGCGGCGACGGGGCAACGGACTTTTACCATGCCCATACCGCGGGGCCCACGCTGAATTGGTCCTACCTGGATCTCCGCGACATCGCAGCTGCATGTACGGGCAACTGCCGCACGCACTTTCTCCTCCGTGGCGGAGTCGTCCATCCCGGTCACCCGGAGATCAGCCCGTTTGACCGGGCGGATGACATCAGCCACTCCTGCGAGCGCTGTGCGCAAACTCACCGCCAGTTGGTCGGCAACCTCTGCCGACTGGGATTTGGGCAGCTGTAGAATCCTAGCCCCAGTCACTGAGCGCCTCATTTTGAGGCCCTCTTTGATCCCCATCTCCTGAAGATTTACAGCCTGCTCGGCACGAAGCATTGCGTCGGCATACGTCGCTCCCTGTTTTTCAGCTTCCGGGTGCAATTTCAAAATTACAGCCGGGGAACGTGGGGCAGCGAGCGCCGACATTAGCTTCTTCTGCGTCGAAGCAGCCGGAGCGGGGACCACGGAGGACACAACAGCCGCGGAGGGCGGCGCAGATGGGGAGGATTTCTTCTTCTTCCCCTTCTTTCTCACAACTGTGGCCCAGCTGTCTACGGTTGTGGGCTGGGCCGGTGAAGTAGCGCCCGAAGAGCCGGTGACCAGCTGTCCGGGAGGCACCAATGCCGTTGTACGGGCGGTGGTGCCTGCGGACGTTGCACTCTTCCTCTTATCCGCAGCCAGGGGCGGACGGATGGTCTTGGCGGGGAGGAGACGGTCCTCGATTGCTGCGAATCGAGCAGCCATCATATCCCCCAGGGACTTTATTAAAGAGGACTTCAAATCTTCCATCACATCCACCTCTGGTACAGAGGCAGGTGTCACCGGCTGTGAGACCCTCATCTCCTCGAACTGCCTACGATGGGCTTTTAGTTCTTGTTGGAGGGCCTCATTCTCTTTTCTGAGCCGAGTGACATCTCTGCGAAGCGAGCGCAACTCGTCCGCTTCAGAGCGCACCGTGAGAGTGTTGATGCATGCCATCAGCGCATCTGCACTCTCACACAGGATCTTCTGGTGTGTCCCTTTAAGGTGACCAGAAGTCCTCACCGCCCGCTTTATCTCGGCAACCTTGCTGAGACCGAATCCCTTGATATCAGTAGGGCCCAGCAAGGCCAGCTGCTCCTCATTTAGCCCTTCATCAGCTACGGATGAGGCCATGGAGGGTGCGCTGTCCGTATCCGAGAGACTTTGTATATCGTCCCCATCCTCGGCCATTTGGTCCTTTTGGGCCAGCTTTTTCCGCGCCCGAGATAGGCCGGCAGCATGGCCTTTGGCTTTCGCCTTGCCTCTCTGGGCCGTGCTCACTTTGGGTCGGGGTTCTGACTCCGTTTCGGAACCCCCAAACTTCTGCTTGCAGCCACGTCCACCACGTTTGCCACTGACAGTGGCGCCGCGAGCCCTTGCCGATGCTTGAACAGGCGGGGGCATATCTCCTCCAGTCTCCATCTCTTTTCCATCCTTATTCGCGCTACGCGCCTCCTTCTCATTGTCGTTTTTATTATCATTATTGTTAGTTTTAAGTGTATCCATATTTGATCCCACGAGTATAGAGTAACTAAAAGTCCACCTGTGCAGGGACCCCGATGCCCAGGCAACCCGATTTAATACACACGGAGGTCGGGAGGTATCCGCGGTTGACCTCTAGCCGGTTGATGCACTCCATCAACCACCCACAAGAGGCGTCTCAAGGCGGAACGGTCGACACCTTGAGACTTTGAGGTTTTTTTTATTGTGGTGTACTCCACGCGGGCCAGCCAATTAAGGCAAGCCCCTCGCCTTCCGACGAGTTCGCCGACGGTGCCCGAAGGCTGTGCGCCTGGTAGTGTCTCCACAACCAGTCGCACCCGCCGCCTAAGACTTGCGTCGCCACTACTCAGAATATGTCCGAGATGCCGACCAAGCCCTGCAGCCCATCCAGGCTAACCTCCCAGGGAGACTATCTCATCCTCAGAAGAGAAACGAAGGCCTACCCTACCATGTCAGATATTCGCCACGAGCGACAATTCCAGTGATAGCAAGTATTCAAGGAATGGTCGCTCGTGCCCAGGGTGCACCACGGGGAGGTTTCTGACTTAGCACCCCGAAACAAGGAAACCTGGGCATCAAACAAGATAAAACAAAAATAAAAGAGAATTTTATTTAAACTTTAACAACCAATGTCTTTGAGTGCGCTAGTTATATACAATCTGATTTACATATTCAAATGGTGGCATTTTATTTTAATTTACAATATCAGGAATAACTAAATGCTTGTGCATTCACTGCAAAGAAAGAGATTTATCATAGTGTCTTAGTTCAATGTGGTAACTATTTAAATCTCGGACTGACTTGACTATCAGTATTTGAAGTCGATATATAAAAAAAAAACGAGTTTGAGAGTCGTTTGGATAACAGTCAAATTGGCTAACAAAATTTGGGTGCCCTGAATAGAGCTAAGCAGTGTATCATGCTAAGGCAAAGACTTGTAGTAGGTACAAGGCCGTCCACACAAAGTTCTCGTGATATAACGAGAACTCTGTGTGGACAGCCTGGTCATTATAACCCTGGTGTCCCCAAATATCAGGCAGATCAATTTAACTCCCTGTAAAAACGTGCTATTCGAATTCTCTACGATTCCAATCTTACGGAGGAATTGGAAGCGGTGGTGAGACTTCAGGTTTCTCTATGTATTCTATTGACTCTTTAATAGCACGGAAGTTGTGTCGTGTTGTTACTTACGTCTTCTTTCTATTATTGTATCACTCGACACTACAGTATGATTTATCCACACTACCTGGAAATATTTTCGACTGTATATTTTCAGAGTTCAATTTTTCCATGCACGTGCAGGCTATGGAATAAATTACTTTGTGCGTTTCTCGAGCGTTCTCATATGTCCTTCTTCAAAGAAAAACTTTTCTCTTACAGTAGATAGTTACTTGGCTGTACCTATAATTGCTAAACATGTGTGTCATTCACAACTTACCGTCTGTTGGGCGTCCTGCTCTTCTGTCACCAAAATTCAATAAAAAAAAGAAAATCGGGTGTGCAGGGGAGGGGTAGCTACAGCTTTTACTGGTTTTTACAATTTTTTTTGACATAAACGTCTGGTTATCAGTCAGGTCACCGTCCGAACGGGTCATTCCCAACGATTTTTTTCTTTGGTGAGCTGTTCAATGGATTACCCTTTTTGGGTGCCTACTTCCTCATCGATATGCCTACTGGCGGCCTCGGCCTGAGTGGAATAGCATGAAGCGTAAGTGTTTGTATAAGTGCCCCATGTGTTATTGCGAAGTAGGCCCACGTAAAGCCTTTCCTTCCTGACCGGCAGCGACGGTTCAATTTTGCGGAGTTCACTCTTAGTTTATTTTTAGCTTTGAAATAAACTATATTAAAAGTTCCTACATACTATAAATTCTTTCTGAAAATATTACTAAAGTATAAAAGTTAGACTCGTGTATCACTTGTGTGTATCACAGTGTGTGTTGCCAGTGATGACTTACGGCACGGAAACGTGGTCCCTAAATGTAGGCCTCATAACCAGGCTCAAAGTCGCTCAGCGTGCTATGGAGCGGGCTATGCTCGGGATTTCTCTGCGAGATAGAATCCGAAATACGGAAATCCGCAGACGAACGGGTGTAACCGACATAGCACGAAGAATTAGCATGCTGAAGTGGCAATGGGCAGGCCACATCGCTCGAAGAACCGACAACCGCTGGGGAAGAAAGGTTCTAGAGTGGCGACCACGTACCGGACGACGCAGTGTGGGACGCCCCCCCACTAGGTGGACAGACGACCTAGTGAAGGTTGCTGGGCGTCGTTGGATACAGGCGGCACAGGACCGCACTCTGTGGCGTAAAATGAGGGAGGCCTACGTTCAGCAGTGGACGGCAATAGGCTGAAATGATGATGATGAAATGATGATGTATATAGAAGATTTTAGGGATAAGGGCAGACCGAAGAAAAGATTGCGGGAGGTTCGATATGGATAGAAAAGGAGTGAACGCAGAGATCTGATAGGATTATGTGGAAGAAAAGGACATATTGTATCGACCGTAAATAATTGGGATAAGAGCAGGGTTAGCTAGGCTTTTTGTATACCTACAAAATTTCTACTGACATTGCTGCTACTAAGATTCATTGCAAACTATGATATGAAGATTAGTGCAGAGTATTGAAAAAAAAACAATAATTAATCCAGACGGTCTTTCATGTCCTCTATGCTAGAATAATTTGTCGCGATATAAAGATTTATACTATTATAGAATGTCGATTAAAAAAAATACATTGTGACTTCTAAAATTAAAGGAATATATCCTTTTGCCGAGTTTTTTAAAGGAAAATTTTACAATTATATAATTACAAATACATGAGTTATATGCAAACCTAGAAAGAACATTTATGGATAGCATAAAAAAATGTCCTACCCGGGCATCAAACTCATGATTCGGTGCGAGGTACGTAGACCCGAGCGGTCAACAGCCTTCTGTGAAATCAAGTATGTATATATATATATCATCATCATCATTCCCCTATTATTATCCCAATTACTTGGGGGTCGATACAATATGTACTCTTGTTTCATAGTACATATTGTAAAAATTATTGGTAATAGTTTTATGACCGGCCGCCTGCCAGACGCCAACCCTCCTTGGGAATGTAATTGTAGACCAAACGGCATCAGATGGAGTTGGCCGAGGTCATTATAATGCTCTTAGTCGTCTTACTATTACGACATCCACGAGCAAAGGGTTGGTAGTATTCGTAGTCGCTACCACACAGCACGTATGTATATATATATATACACATATATATATATAGACATATATATTTATATATATAGACATATATATTTATATATATGTATATATATATGTATATATATATTTATATATATTAAAGGTACAGATGAGCGAGGGTTGTGTTAAATATATACGTATGATTTTTGCCACATTCATTATGGGTCGAGGCCTCACCGGAACATTTTGCATAATTTAAATAAAATACAGACGTGTCCCGAATTTAGAATTGTGTTGACCAAGTACCAAGAGAAAATAATGATATAAATTAATTATACTCACCTAAATTAACCCTATATGAAATAATTTTACAAGATATTTAACAACTGAGATCATTGCATCATATTCAATTCATATATTATAGGTATTTCATTCATAAATTTATTACGAGCTTTCCCCTTTTAGGATATAAATACAGTTCCAGATGTGGCTTCTGTATATGGCGATTAATTTACAAATAATAATGATATTAATAAATCTTTATTTGTTATAAAAACTAGTCGCAATTCTGGTCAGATGGGCCACGAGTTCCACTTTCAAAAATAATAGTGTCAGCCGATTGGAGTCAGATGAGACTCTTGGTATGACTTAGGAGAGCTTAATAACCAGTTTATTAGCGCCATCAGCTCTAACCCAGATAGAGAAGTCGGCTTCAATCCCCATTATGTATTTTTTGGCGTGTTTTATTTTACAGTGTTATATTTTGCCTTTGTCAATAAACTGATAACGCTTAAAGTAAAATTCTTCCAATCCCTTGTCACTACAAGTCTCGGCTTAGTACACAATACTTCATGAGCTCATCATATCAAAGATGTCATTCTTGTTTCGTTGAGGATGATTTAATAGAAGTTTATTTCTTTTTCTATTACGAGACAAACCTTAAAAACGATTCCTAAGCCTTTTTGGTCTTATATATATCGAAATTCATTTTTACTATACAGTGAATATATTCTATTTCTTATAGAATGTTCATAGACATAGCTATAAGTCACAATTGTGAGTTAAATTTGGTATTTGGAACTTAAAACGACGTCTTAATTATTACAATGTAGTTACAAATTATTTAAAAATAGTCTACATGGCAATCGATTATAGTCCGCCACCCGCAGAGAGGCCGACCGCATGAGGGCGATGCTACTGCAACGCTGTTATTTGTTGTCGTGACATCGATGGAGACGATACCCGAAAAGGTAACCCGCTGGGTCAGCCACGGGTGTCTAGGAAGCGGTACCAGTAGCCGACCCAATAGCGATGGGGAGGAACCACGGTAGGTTTTGGGGCCGCACGCCATCCTTCAGTCGCCCCAGACGGAATGGGCGGAGTGAGTCCAGACCATAGCTTAGCACAAAAAAAAAATAGACTAAATTCTCTTACCCTAAAAATACTTTTGTTCAACGTTGGGATCTATTAGGGCTGAGAATTACAAGTAGCGTTGTTATAATTGTAATGACAAATATTCTTCAGTAATAACATAGGCTAGAGAACATAATGTCAAATATAATGTTATAAAGAGGTCTGCGCACGAGGTTTTTCTTTGAGATTAAGACCAAAAGAAAACCAATCCGTATCAGATTATAATATAATCTGATACAGCCTGGAAGATTAGCTCGATGAAGCGACGATGAGGAGTTTCATTATTCGGGAAACTGGCCATTACCAGTTGGAATATAAAAATTTTAGATTGATAACCAGGGAATTACAAACCTTTCTCAACTTATATGAACTGCTAACATTGTAAAGTCGTAGAAAAGTGTTCTACGTAAAGAGCGAGGTTATTCTACGCGTTATTCTCACGGGATTAGTCTTTGTCTAACAGTGGACAATGATAGTGTGACGGATGGTTGAACATTTCAAAATGTTATTTGTCTATTTCTATACCTACTGAATACTTCAATGGAATAGTGCCAATTCACTAAGGGTTTTATTTTATATGTTTATATTCTAAAGATTCAAAAGGTGAGGATTGAAGTTTTGCTAGAAGGCACTAAGTATCATGAAGATTGCATGTTTGACGAGTTAGTTTTTTGAGCAAGCTACCTTACAAATGGCGTCGTGGTAGTGTACCACCATGTAGTGACATGGTGGTGCTATCTTTAATCACCCCATCTCCGAAGCTTCTTTGCTTAACCTAAAGTCGATAAAAGCGTAAAGTTAGATATAATAAAAAAAATATTCTATAATAATCAGAGCAAAGAATCTAAAACCGGGCAATACATCATGATTGTGCAAACAAATCGTTATGTTCTGTATCCGTGTTATATAATACTGGCGATTAATCAACGAACTTCCACCAGCCTTTCAATTATAACTAGGTATGCATTGTTCGGTATTTTCTTTCATTTCTTGACGATGACTAAAGAACATCCATTTATCTTTTACTTTAGTCTCTTCTATCTTTACGTTTTAGCTATAGTTAACATATAATTAATGAGACAGCTAGTATTGTTAGTTTTTCTTCTTGTTAAAGTGAGTATTAGATTAGGTTTGTGTATATTCCAAGGTAAGGTATTGTTAATATATATATATATATATATATATATATTATATATATATATATATATATATATATATATATATATTATATATATATATATATTATATATATATATATATATATATTATATATATATATATATATATATATATATATATATATATTATATATATATATATATATTATATATATATATATATATATATATATATATATATATATATTATATATATATATATATATTATATATATATATATATATATATATATATATATATATATATATATTATATATATATATATATATATTTTTATATTTTTACCTTAAAAGATTCAGCAATGAAGGAATGCGAGGCGAGTTTTGTCTATTAACATTATTGTTTTACTAAATGCTTGATTATAACATTGTATAAAACATGATATTAGCTCTTTTGTGATGCCCTTTAAATCACAATAAAATATAGTTCTCAAATATAAACAAAAAATGCTGGACCACATCCCAAAGGTGGCACCCGATCGATGATGGCTTTTCAATAGGAGCATCTATGAGACAAAAGCATAACATATTAAAAATTCTATTCGCAATTTTTAATCCACATAAATGAAGGAGTGCGCCTAATGCTATTATAGAGTACCGTTCTAATTTAGAACCTTGCTTTTGATAAATTTTCTGAGAGAATTTCGAGTCTGACGGAATCTTTTGAAAATCTAACATCACGTCAAATTAAAGAAATAACGTGAATAAAGAGATTTTTGAACAATATTAGCTATTTGTTAAGCTTTAAAGTGGCTGATTAGTATAAAATATTACATTTTTTCACCCATGCGACGCATGTTTGCTTTTTTGAAGAAATCAGCTGGGCATCAGGCTCTTTCAAGACTTGTTGTAATGCCTGTTGGGTATTGTTTATTTTTCGACTCTCTAAATTCTAGAAAAAATAAATCTGTAAGCCTAAGATCTTGAGTATAGCAAACGACGGAGCGCAATTTCAGCTCTTAAAGCTTGGAGACCGTTTATTGCGCAATATTTGGAGTCACGAATAGAGTTGCAAGAATAAGCGACTGACTAAAGCTTATTGTAGCTTTAAGCTTCTCCATTGCTGTGTTTAAATGTCCATAATAAATATCTGTAGTAATGCAAATACCCTTTGGTGTGTACCATGTCGTGTGGTGATGAATCACTTAGCATTAGACTACCACACCGTAACTAGCACTTTCATAGCGCTCATTTTTCATCTAGATTATTGGTTAAGTGCTGAACAAGGATCTAACCAACAAGCTGAACGCTTGCCAATGTCTAACCACTTCTCAATTCCACTTTTCGTAGTAGTAAAAATGTAAAAATTCGTTATTTACTGTGCCTATTGCATACCTCGACGATTTTGTGGTACGGTAATATATTTTATCTAGACCAGATCGGTCATGTACTGAAGGAAGGTGGAGTCAAGCGTCTCCGAAACCGGCGAGCGTGTATGAAGAGAATTATGAATGTTGAGGAAGCGAGTGAAGTATGCAGAGATAGAGTTCTCTGGCACTCTGTTCTCTCTGCCTACCCTGCAAGGGATATGGCGTGATGATATGTATGTATGTGTATGTATGTATGTGTAATATATTTTTTTAACTTAATTTAATTAAATTAAATTATTTTGGAGATACATTATAATATATTTCTGAAGGATATGCGCACCGTCTAAGGTATTATTTTATCAACCAATTTATATACCAAAGTGTTTAGTTCGTATAATTGTATGTATAATTTATTCATATAATACACCAAATCAAAGTAGAGTAGCGAACAAAAGCTAGTAATATATATATATATATATATATATATATATATATATATATATATATATATATATATATATATATATATATATATATATATATATATATATATTAAAATGTACTAATGAAAATCTTCCTTGTGATACCTACCATGATGTTGTTTAAAAAAGTTTTGATTACTTTGTGAAACTATGTATATTGTCGTCTACAAAGCGGCATACTCAATTTATGAACATAATCAATCTATTACATTTATTACATATATATATATATATATATATCAACATTTACAACATCTTAGCTCATATATGTATGATCCACTGTTGGGCTCGAGCCTACTTTGTAAGAGGAGGGTAATTGACTTACTCTACTCAGTCAGACGTGTTGGTGAGGATCAGACGTTTTGAGTTTTCCTTCTCTTGCATATATATCTAGTTAGCTCTTGCATAACAAATAGTTATATGCATTTTATATTGATGAGGACATGACGCAGCTCGAGGTCTGCGTGACCTGGGCTCAGCAGCGCCGTGACCTCGGCACTTTCATCGGTGCCGACCTGACGCTGCCGGCTGTCGCGGAAGCGATAGTCGACAGCGTCAGGAAGTGAGACGCGGTAGCTGTCTTCTGCGAGGCAGTCATCTTGCAGAAGGAGGCGGCAGAACGACTCCGGGAGGATTCCCTCCATGCGGACTCAGGCCGCCGCTGACGCCACGGGCGGCGCAGGCGCGAATATCTGCGTCAGATGGTGCCCTAGCCGAGGTATCGGGTGATCGGACCGGGAATAGTCCGGCATCCGAAGTGAGGCCATCGCGTGAGAACAACGCATCGATGGCGAAAGCTGTCGGGGCATCGACTCGAGAGGATCCCGTGAGGGTAAATCACCGGGCAGGCCACCGAAGACAAAGATCGGGTACCGGTGGCCCGCTCGCACGGCGAAGAGAGGAGTTTTACGGTGGGCCTATGGGATCACGCGCCGCCATTCCGTCACCCCGGACCGATTTGGCGGGGCGAGACGCATCCATAGTCAACCAAAAAAAAAAAAAGGGCCACCGAAGTTAAAGATCGGGTACCGGTGGCCCGTTCGCACGGCGAAGAGAGGAGTTTTACGGTGGGTCTATGGGATCACGCGCCGGCTTTCCGTCACCCCGGACCGATTTGGTGGGGCGAGACGCATCCATAGTCCACCAAAAAAAAAAAAAAGGTCACCGAAGACAAAGATCGGGTACCGGTGGCCCGCTCGCTCGGCGAAGAGAGGTGTTCTTGCAGGGTTGGTCTATGGTGTTGCATGCCACCTCTTCCATCGCCCCGGATCGATTTGGCGGAGCGCGACCACATCCATAGTCCACCGCAAGAAAAAAGAAAAGAAAAAGCTGAATTGTATTCTTACTCCGTCACCACACTACTGTGTAATGTACTATTCCCAATCTGCCAAAATTAGATTAAAAAGCCGAACATACTACTATGTTCGGCTTTTTAACCTAATTTTGGCAGAATACCTTTTTCCCTTTTTTTTCCCGCAGGGCGGACCATTGATGTGGGGTACGATGTCAGAAAACACCGCGTGGTGTACCCTGGGTGCGGGTGACAGTTCCCCAGATTCTTCTGTCGAATTGTCGCCCGTAGCGAATCTCTGGCGCGAGGGGGGGTTCCCCAGCAATGGGTTGAGCCCCAATTCGCTCCTGAACCTCTAGTTGTAGAGGGTACAGGAGGCGAATTTCGGACGGGCCCGGTCACTCATTTATTTGAGGTCTGGGCAGGCTTATGCCACCGCCGACATATCGTAAACCTGATATCTTGCTTCAAGATATATTGTCGTGAGGCGTTGTATCAGGAACGAGGGTCTTGGCTTAACCGCCCGGACCGCGAGGAAGACAACCTCTATAAAGAATTCGACCTTCGAATTCGACAATTACCCAGAATCCTAAGTTCTGAGCTGCGGCGAGAGGATGCATGGCAGATGGGCTGTTCTGTTCCTAGCACGCTCCAGCCAGGGTACCGGTTGACCCCTGGTTGGTAAATGTAGGCTTGCCCGGGTACAGGGATCTCTGCCCGGGTCGACGGTTTTTCTCCCATACTCGTGGGAACCAGATGGATTCACCTAAACTTTTACCACACCAACAAGACGGGAATCCCACGGATTCCCACATCACGGCCTTGTCAAGCCAACGTAAAACTGACAACGACGCCTCGTCCTCAGGACTTGAGGCGTCCGCCGAGGGCCTGGCACAGACCACGAAGGCCCAAAAGAAGACCAAGAAGCGACGGAAGTCACTGAATTGGGGAGCGGTGAAGCCTTCCTTATTAGAGAGGAAGCGTTTGGCGGAGTGGACGAGGAGCTTGGCCACTCTCGGCACCGAGGAGATGGTCAGGCGAATCGAGGCGCTGGGGCTCAGGGTGGCCCTAAATAAGACGGAGGCCCTTCTATTCCATGGGCCCCGCGTAAGGCTGCCTATCGGCGCCTCGTTAGTCGTCAACTCCATCCACATCAGTATCCAGGTCCATATGAAGTATTTGGATCTGGTGCTCGACGAGCGTTGGTGGTTCCGGGAGCATTGCCGCAGGATTGCTACCCGGCTGGTCGGCGCGGCGTCCGCCCTATAGCGGCTCATGCCGAACATGGGCGGACCCAGTTTTGAGGGCCGACGACTGTATGCGGGGGTGATCCGCTCAATGGCCATGTACGGCGCACCCGTGTGGGCGAGGGCTCTGAACGCCCAGCTCAGGGCGGTTCTGTGGAGAGAGAGTCCACAGAGAGCCATGGCGGTCAGAGCCATTCGCGGGTACCGCACGGTGTCGACAGAGGCGGCATGCCTATTGGCCGGGACACCCCCGTGGGACCTAGAGGCGGAGATGCTCTCCGACCTCTACCGGCGGGTTACCTCAGTGCGCGACGAGGGTGGCTCCCCATCGTCTGACGAGATAGCCACCTGGCGCGAGGACGCCCGCCGAGATGTCATCGCCAACGGGCGATAGCCAATGGGCGTAGCCCAACGGGGCTACGCGGCTGGAGAGGCCTAGACACGGTGTTGTTACCGTCGAGGCCCTCCGACCCATACTGATGGAATAGATGGAGCGGCGGCACGGAGTGCTCTCCCTCCGGTTGGTGCAGGTCTTGTCGGGGCACGGTTGCTTCGACAAGTACCTGCACACGGTCATGCGGAGGAAGTGGACTCCGTCCTGCCACCATTGCAGTAGCGACGAGTACACGGCGCAACATACGCTTGAGGTATGTTCGGGCTGGGACGGGCAGCGCCGTGACCTCGTGGCTGTCATCGGTGCCGACCTGACGCTGCCGGGTGTCGTGAAAGCGATGGTCGACAGCGTCAGGAATTGGGACGCGGTCGCCACCTTCTGCGAGACGACAGCCTCGCCAGGCGGCGGAACGAGGCCGGGAGAATTCCCGTGAACCGGGCCGCCGTCAGCGGCTGGGGCGGCGCAGGCGCGAATATCTGCGCCTGATGCCGCCCTAACCGAAGCTAAGGGTGATCGGACCGGGGAATTGTCCGATCACCCGTTGGCGATGACGTCTGGGCGGGCGTCTTCGCGCCAGGTGGTTATCTCGTTAGACGATGGGCAGCCACCCTCGTCGTGCACTGAGGTTACCCGCCGGTAGAGGTCGGAGAGCATCTCCGCCCCTAGGTCCCAGGAGGGTGTCCCGGCCAATAGGCATGCCGCCTCGGTTGACACCGTGCGGTACCCGCGAATGACTCTGACCGCCATGACCCTCTGTGGCCTCCACAGAACAGCCCTGAGCTGGGCGTTCAGAGCTCTAGAATACCTTTTTCCCTTGGAGATACTACAAATTAATGACCGAAATCCAAAAGCAAAACGATATTCTTATTTTACCCAAATAATTGACGGCAACAGAAAAAGAAAATCTACAAAAAACCTTATTTCAACCCAGTTGGCTAACGTACCGTACGATAATAATCCTGTTATTGTAAAAATTTACGTTTATCAGTATATAATTGCACTGTAAAAAGATATAGCGAGTGTGTAAAAGTTACTCTTCCTTAGCCTTTCCCTAGAATAAAATAAATACATTTTAAACATCATCATCATTCTCCTACTCTTATCCCATTTACTTGGGGTCGAAACTATACAAAAGCACTAAATATATAAATAAAGCAAAAAAATTGATTTAAATATAAGACAATTACGGGTCGTTATAATGTCAGTGCCAAGTCAAACAGTTTGTAGGTAATAAATAGACTTAAGTTATTTTCGCCACATTGCAAATGTTTCTCATAATGAGCAAAGCAATTTAAGTGGACATAAGTCGGTGATATATGGATAGATAAGATAATTTTGATTAATACATCAGTTACAAGACTTCACCTAAAAACTAGAATAACATAGAATGAGGAAGGGGTGGTGGTCGGTAATGGTTGTCTTGAGTTACCATCGTCGTAAAACAGATCAGTAGATATTACCTGATGTTCTTTGTATACTATTTTAGTTTGAAAATATAAAGCCCAAGTACCTAACTTTAAAGAACGCCTTCGAATACTACAGGATATCTTGATAAGATCTCGACGGAATCTCGAAGGAACTTTTTTTTTTTTTTTTTCCCACCTGTTGGACCATGGATGTGGTCGCACCCCGACAAATCATCCGAGGCGACAGATGAGTCGGCACGCAACCCCATGGACCCACCCTGTAAACACCTCTCTTCGCCGAGCGAGCGGGCCACCGGTACCCGATCTTTGTCTTCGGTGGCCGGCCCGGCGGTACCCTTGCGGGTTCCTCTCTTCGTCGATGCCTCGACAGCTTTCGCCGTCGGGGCGTCGCCCTCACACGGTGGCCTCACGTTGGGTAACCGGGCGATTCTTCGGTCCGATCACCCGAAGCCTCAGTTAGGGCGGCATCAGGCTCAGATACTCGCACCTGCACCGCCCCGGTCGCTGGCGGCGGCCCGGGTCACGGGAATCCACCCGGACTCGCGTCCCAGTTCCTGATGCTGTCGACCATCGCTTTCACGACAGCCGGCAGCGTAAGGTCGGCACCGGTCGGCACGAGGTCACCCTCGTCGCTGTCATCGCTGTGAAGCGTTGCCGGGCCCAGGTCACGCAGGCCTCCAGCGTGTGTTGCGCCGTGTCCTCGTCACTGCCGCACTGGTGGCAGGACGGAGTTTACTCCCTCCGTGCGATTGTGTGCAGGTATTTGCCGAAGCACCCGTGCCCCGACATCACCTGCACCAACCGGAAAGGAGAGGACTCCGTGCCACCGCTCCATCCACTCTGTCAATATGGGCCGGAGAGCATTTACGGTAAGAACACCGTGCCTAGGCCTTTCCAGCCGCGTAGCGATGACGTCTCGGCGGGCGTCCTCGCACCAGGTGGCTATCTCGCTAAGCGATGGGGAGCTACCCTCGTCGCGCACTGAGGTCACCAGCCGGTAGAGGTCGCAGAGCATCTCCGTCTCTATGTCCCACGGGGGTACCCGGCCAATACGCATGCCACCTCGGTCGACACCGTGCGGTATCCGCGGATGGCTCTGACCTTCATGATTCTCTGAGGGCGCCACAGAAAAGTCCTCAGCCGGCAGGTCAGAGACCTCGCCCACACGCATACAGCCGTCGGCCCCCAAAGCTGGGTCCGCCCACGTTCAGCATGAGCCGTGATAGGGCGGACGCCGCGCCGACAAGCCGGGGAGCAATTCGGCGGAATCGCTCCCAGAACGCCCATCGCCCGTCCAGCACTAGGCCCAAGTACTTCATATGGGCCTGGATGCTGATGTGGATGGAGTTGACGACTATCGAGGCGCCAATAGGCGGCCTTACACGGGGCCCATGGAATAAGGGGGCCTCCGTCTTGTTTAGGTTCACCCTGAGCCCCAGCGCCTCAATTCGCCTTATCATCTCCTCGGTGCCGAGACTGGACAGGCTCGCCGCCTCTTCGAGTGTCCTGCCCCGGGCTGTGACGAGCGTATCGTCAGCATGAATCTCGATGGAACTGGAAGTTTTATGTATAAGAAATTAAATAGGTAAAGATGTCTCTGAGTAATCGAGTATCATAGTTAAAAAAAGTATTAAGCACCTTTATCTTTTTTTAAGTCTTAAAATGCGACAAATATTAAAATTTTAAGTTACATGTTCTTTAATTCCCATATTTACATTTTATTTCTTTTAAATAATAACAATGTTCTTATGAAAAAAAAACAATTTTTTTTATTGCTTATGGTGGCAAACGAGCAAGCAGCACACCTGTTGGTAAATGTCACTGCTGCCCATAGAGCTTTGCTATACCAAGGGTATATATAGGTAGGCCGCTGCCAACCATTGCAATCCCCAAACCCACCCAGTTGGGGTTCCGGCTCTCTCACTCACCAACGAATCGCAATAGAAAATACAAATTACAAATAAGCAATACAAATTACAAATATTCAAATCTTTTATGGATTTTAATATTTGTAATTTGTAGTATATAAAATGAGAGAAAATTATGGAATTTATTTTTTATTAATCGACTATACAAGTTGTAAGGGGATCGCTCCCGAAAACAAAGACAGGTAACCTTACTAGTCCTACTTGTAATGATAGGCTAGAAAAAAAAATCGATTCGGATGAAAAAAAATTTTTTTTCACCACGAGAGGTCGTTGAACTCTTGAACATATGATCGTGAGTTTTGAATAGATTGCGTCTTTTCTAATCTGAGTATAGTTACGCATTTTTTATCGACTTATCGTTACATGGCACTGTCCTAATACGCCTTCCACCCTGTATAATTTTGGAGTATATATTATAAAAATATATTTAATGTTTTAAAAAAAATATTTATCAAATTTGGATTAATATTATTTCATCATTATAATCGGCTCATGTACGTTCCACGGCTGGGTTTTTCTTATTCGTTATCTCTACGCGTTGTTCAGTTGTCCTTTGCGATCAATTACGTGACAATTATTATTCACTTTTATTTATTAATAATAGAATAATTTTACTATTATAATTATTATAACTTTTGCAACGAAACACATAAAATAATATTTTTTTTATTGAATTTTTTAATGTTGTAAATAATTAACTTAAATTCTCTCTCCTTCCATATTAAACAAAATTGTATACTATAACCTCAATTTCAAATTATACTCTTATTTTATTGCTTTTGATGGCAAACGAGCAAGTAGATGGTAGGTGTAACTGCCGCCCATGGACTTTGCAATACCAAGGATATAGATAGGCCGCTGCCTACCAATACAAACCCCAAACCAACCCGGTTGGGTTGCCGGCTCTCTCGAAAGCAGCGCATTACTATGCCATGACTCAGACGTCAATCTTCTGCTTATTATTATTAAAGTGGTCTCTACGAGGGTATTTTAAAAGTTGACAGTTTTACAAGCTTAACTCTCTCTTAACTGTAAATAGGTTCAAGGTTTGTTTAATAGTTGGTATTCATACGTCAATAAATGATTTCACTATGTCCTTTGCGACTACAATCTACTCTCTTTCAACTCACATACGTTTCTCTGATCAGCTCATGCCAGCTCCACAATAAGTGGGTAATTGTCTTATTATAACATGCTAGTCAGGTATGTTGATTTTCGGGTTGAGAGCCCTCAGCGCTCACCACCAGTCCGGGTAAAGTTGTCATAGCCATCTGAGGCTAACAACTAAGTCACACAAAAAAAAAAGAAAAAAAGGTGTGTTGATTCAAAATTGTTTTGAGTTTCTTTTTCTGGTACAGATGTTATATGCATACCACAATTCCTTAGTCGTCTTTTACGGTACGTATAGGCAAGGTAGGGGTGAATTGTATTCTTACTTCTTTATCACACGGAAAGAGTTCATATATACATTTATAACATAAGTCTGGAGTTTTTGCAGTGGTAGGACCACGCTGTTGACAGTTTTCTGTCTACAGCCGCAGGCCGGTTCGTCCGGGGTAGTACCACAATCTCGCAGAAGATAGACGTCTGAGTAATGGCAATGTCCTATTGCGCTTCGTTCGGTGAGCGAGAGAGCCAAAAGCCCAACTGGGTCGGTTTGGGGATTTTATTGGTAGGCAGCGGCCTTTTTTTTTTTTTTTTTTTTATGGTGGGCTATGGTTGCGTCTCGCCCCGCTGAATCGGTCCGGGATGACGGAAAGGCGGCGCGTGACTCCATAGACCCACCGTAAAACCTTCTCTCTTCGCCGTGCGAGCGGACCACCGGTACTCGATTTTAACTTCGGTTGGTAGGCAGCGGCCTAAGCTATACCCTTGGTATTGCAAAGGTCCATGGGTGGCAGTGACCCTTACCATCAGGTGTGCTGCTTGCTCGTTTGCCACCATAAGCAATAAAAAAAAAACGCTACAAATTTTAATTTTTCTTCATAGTATGTTATACAGCTTTATATGTTATAGAGCATTATATAGGGGCGATACAATATGTACTACTATGGTACATATTGCAAATAGTTATTGGCAATAATTTTATGACTGGCCATCTGCCTAATGTCAACATTTCTTGGAAATGTTATTGTTGGCCAGCCAGCATCAGATGGAGTTGACCTAGTTTGATGTAAAGCTATTCGTCGACGACACTCACGTAATGTAAGGGTTGGTAGTATTAGTAGACGCCACCACACAGTAATATGTTATACACAATTATTGTTGTTATTTAAAAGTTTTCTTGCTACTACCTATTACATGTATCGTTATTACATATATTTAGAGGCGCGTGTATCGACTGTGTTAAATATTTCTGTGAATTTTGAAAAAACGAGCTATCATAATTGGCTTCTCGAAAACGTATCAACTGTCTAGGTATCTTTGTTATTTATGTGACGTACGTGTAAAACGAAAAAGTATTACTAAATTCATTGAAACACCGTTTGAGGATTATTTTTAAAATTAAGAACCAAAAGCAAACTAGACGATTGATGTCTCGTAAGAATGGTAAAATTATTGAAAGGAGAATGAGGATGGTGTCCGATGGTTTACTGTGTGAGACACAAGGAGGTTTCAGGAGTGGAAGGGGATGCATGGATCAAGTGTTCTCTCTGCGCAACATTGTGGAGAAGCATCTGGCTCTAGGTCAGAGGGTTTTCTGCAGTTTTGTGGATCTGGAGAGAGCTTTTGACACGGTTGTACGAAAGGAACTTTGGGACATTTTACCGGAGTATGGTATTAGCGGTAAACTGCTACAGGCTGTGCAGTCCAGTTACATGGGCTGTAGAGCCTGTGTGCGGCTGGATGATGGAATGTCGCCTTGGTTTGACGTCAATATCGGCGTTAAGCAGGGGTGCGTTCTGTCAGCCAGGCTGTTTATCATATATCTGGATAAATGTCTCCAAAGGTTGAACGATATGAATGTGGGAGTCCAGATGGGCGACTCAGTGGTCACTGCTCTGCTTTATGCAGATGACGCAGTCCTGCTGGCACAGTCAGCGACTGACCTGCAGACCCTAGTCGACACAATGACAGAAGATTGTAAGAAAAGGGGTCTACGCGTGAATGTGAGCAAAACCAAAATAATGGTCTTTGAAAGAGATAAAACCAGAACAGATGTAAGAGTAACAATAGGTAATGATGTACTAGAGCAAGTGGATGAATTTGTATATCTTGGATGTGGATTTAGCCGAGATGGAAGGTACACCAGCGAAGAGTGAATGCGGGAAATAGAGTGAACGGAGCGTTGGGGCAACTTCTCGGCAGCCACCACCTCAGCCAGAAGGCACGTGTAGCAATACATAATGCAGTGCTTGTCCCAACATTACTGTATGGAAGCGAGAGTTGGGTATGCAGAAAAGAGTAAGAAAGTAAAATTAATGCGGTCGAAATGCGATCTCTGCGGAAAATCTGTGGAGTTAGGCTGACCGACCGCATTCGTAACGACGACGTAAGAGAGCGAGTAGGTATGAAAGAGAGTATTGGTGTAAAGATGCGAAACTACATTTATTACATGTGGAAAGAATGCCGAACGAACGTCTGGTTAAGAAGATATACAATGCGAAAGTGGAAGGATGTAGGTACCGAGGGAGACCGAGACTAACCTACCTAGACCAGATCGTTCATGTACTGAAGGAAGGTGGAGTCAAGAGTCTCCGAAACCGGCGAGCGTGTATGAAGAGAATTATGAATGCTGAGGAAGCGAGTGAAGTATGCGAGGATAGAGTTCTCTGGCACTCTGTTCTCTCTGCCTACCCTGCAAGGGATATAGCGTGATGATATGTATGTATGTATGTAAGAACCAAAAGCAAACTAGACGATTGATGTCTCGTAAGAATTATTGGTTTCTCGTAATGTGTATTCATCTTATATTCGTGAAGTTCGTCAAATGGCGATAAACAGTATTTTTATATAACGATTGTAATGATTTGGATGGAAACACAGAAGCGTCTTGATAATTATCGAGTGTAAAAGGGCTAAATACTAAAATACAAAAGAAAAACATATTAAAGCTCATTCGGTATTTTTTTTACCCGACTGCGCAACGCAAAGGAGTGGTATTGTGTTTAACAGTCTATGTATGTATGTATGTTTGTATGTTCCTTTGAAGCACTACATAGACCAAACGGCTGGGCCGATTTTTATGATTCACACGTCAATCCATTCCAGTTAGTCCGGCGAGTGTCACTAAAGACATGACGTTAGTGAAAATTCAAAATGGCGACTACTGAACGCCATATTGTGAAAATGAAAAAAATTAAAGTCAACAAACTATGTCAAGTGGGGTATCGTTGAATAGGTATTTAAAAATCATTTTTAGTTTTCCCTCAACATTTTTCGATTTGACTGACCGTTTAGGATCTATATTGATTTAAAGTTTCGTAACAACCTTTTTCACATACAGATTTTTAGACAGTAGAAATTTACGATGAAAAGACGAAAAAATCGTATGACTGTGCGTATGAATGTGGATGGACATATACTAAAGTATCTAGTAGGTATATTGGACTACCTAAAGTATCAAATGTCTGACGCGGTCGCCCATCTTCAACTTCTAACGATTTAGTACTCAACTTCAGTTGAAACCTATATATAGTTAGATACCTACTTGTTAATAAATAAAATAACTATAGCCACCTAGGTATTCATAACTAAAAAGTATGAAATAAAAAAAATAATTAAAAAAATCAAAAACCCAACTGCGGAAAAAGTGAACCAAATTACGTACGCAATAAAAAAAACTGAAAAGAATAAAACAAGCACTTAGATGTCCGGTGGTCTAGAATTCTATAATATATTATTGAATGAATACTATTGCAGAAAATAATATATATTTTAATAATGGAACACAACAACTGAACAGTCGTGATCCATTATTCGACAGCAAATCTAATTTCTCAATGGATCGCGACGGTTCAGTTGTTGTGTTCCATTTTTAAAATATATATTATTTTGTGCAATAGAATTCATTCAATAATATATTATAGAATTCTAGACCACCGGACATCTAAGTGCTTGTTTTATTCTTTTCAGTTTTTTTTATTGCGTACGTAATTTGGTTCACTTTTTTAGCAGTTGGATTTTTTGAATTTTTATTTTTTTCTGTTCTGCAGTTTTGTGGATCTGGAGAAAGCATTTGACATGGTTGTACGAAAGGAACTTTGGGACATTTTACCGGAGTATGGTATTAACGGTAAACTGCTACAGACAGAATGTTGAGGAAGCGAGTGAAGTATGCAAAGATAGAGTTCTCTGGCACTCTGTTCTCTCTGCCTACCCTGCAAGGGATATGGCGTGATGATATGTATGTATACGTGTCGTTGTGTCGACTAAGGTCTGCAGGTCAGTCGCTGACTGTGCCAGCAGGACTGCATCATCTGCATAGAGCCGAGCAGTGACCACTGAGTCGCACATCTGGACTCCCACATTCATATCGTTCAACCTTTGGAGACATTTATCCAGATATATGATACACCACCACTCCTGAAACCTCCTTGTGTCTCACATAGTAAACCATTGGACACCATCCTCATTCTCCTTTTAATCATTTTACCGTACACTTTTGCTGCCAAACTGGTCAAGCTTATGGCTCTGTAATTTGCGCAGTCGTAACGTGAACTCTTGTTTTTGCCTTACCATTTTTCAAACTTCTTATCGCTCATTCAACTTCATCCATACTGATGCCATTAGAGGACGCTGGTGCTGAATGTTGATCTACTAAACCACATGCGACACCGGCGCCAACTCAAGCATCCGCATACATATTGCCAAAATATTCACTCCTTCGGCTTAACACGTCTTATGTTTGTGTAAGAATGTCTCCACCTTTAGACCTTATTTTATTCATTCTGAAGGCTGACCGACACCGAGACTTTTTCACCTCCCACACACCCAAAAGAGTTTGGTGTTACCCTCGAAATTTTTATTCAGCCTATCTTCTGCACTCATATTTGTTCTATCACGTTTCTCTTTCACTAAGACCTTGGTGTCATGCTTACAAACTTAATTAAACGTAATACAATCTGTACAAATATATTAAGAAGCATTTCGATCAAAAGTTTATTTTAAAACCACTAATACACCATTATTAGTCATTATTGTAATGTATTAGCAGTATTATTGTAACGTGTTATATACTTTTATATATTAATTTAACAATTTTTTTCAATTCGCACTGGCATTTCGATAACTGTCGCCAATTTCAATGGATATCAATATAAAAATATGCACAAATGTGAACTGAGACACAGATGCAACTTTACCACTTTCGTAGTTCGATGACATTGAAATCTGACATGATCTATTGTGAGATTACTAATCAGAGCTAAAGTGCACTAGATTTACGTACGAACGTAATGAATCGATGCACGAACACTAAGTAGTATTAAGAAACATTAAGAATAAATTATATTTTCCATAATGCATGCTTAGGCTAAAAAGACTTATTATTATATTATTAGCAACTATATCGATCTTCCTGATGCTATGTAGTCAACAATGCTGGTCTCAATTTCTTAAGAAAGTTTAAAGTTAGTCATTCGACGACGTAAAACTCATCCAAAGTTAATTTAATAGTTTAGTTTGATCTTTTTCTACCTTTATAAGAAGAATATAAATTGCGTCGGCCTTTTGTTAATCAGTTTAATGAGCAGAATAATAAAACTTTTAGGTTTAGCTTGATATTTACATAGATCTAAAACTCTAAACTTAAATCAGAATTGATATAATTTGACATTAAATTTAATAGAATCTATATTCTATATCGATATTTATCTATATATATTATATATATATAAATATATATATATATATATATATATATATATATATATTATATATATATATATATATATATATATATATATATATATATATATATATATATATATATATATATATATATATATATATATATTATATATATATATATATATATAAGAGATTTCCACCTATGTATTGACTCATCACGGTATCTCTGGAACCATAAAGCCTACAGACTATAAATTTGGTAGGAATATTCCTTTAGCCAAGTAGAGGTCAGCTAAGAACAGATTTTATGAAATTATATCCTTAAGGGGGTGAAAAATCAGGGCAAAGTTTGTATGGGACAACATAATTCCTTGGTCCAATCTATTTCAAATTTTGCATAAACATTCTTTAACAGAATTGATGAAAGACGTGATTCATATTTGATTAAAATTTTTCTCCTAACTGGGTTAAAAAGGGGTGGAAAGTTATTTTAGGGGTGATTTGCTTTAAAGTTGATATCAATACTTCTTAGTGATTTTGATTTAAAAGACATTTTATTTTGACACATGTTTGAAAACTCAATTCGATTATATTTAAAAAACCGGCCAAGAGCGACTCGGAGTCGCGCACTGTTATATATCTGATCAAGTAGGGAAGATGCTGACAAACACTTTAGCGTCAGCCCTCTCTTCCTGACTTCTCTGGCGGGGCCATGCACGGCAGCCAGTCTACCCCTAACCGCCGTCTCGAGAACTCGTATTTATCTATCTTCTAACTTCTATATATATATATAAGAGATTTCCACCTATGTATTGACTCATCACGATATCTCTGGAACCATAAGGCCTACAAACCTCAAATTTGGTAGGAATATTTCTTTCGCCGAGTAAAGATCAGCTAAGAACGGATTTAACGAAATTATATCCCTAAGGGGGTGAAAAAGCAGGCTAAAGTTTGTATGGGACAACGTGATTCTTTGGTCCAATCTTTTTCAAATTTTGCATAAACATTCTTTAACAGAATTGTAGAAAGATGTGATTCATATTTTATTGAGACTTATCGCCTAACTGGGTTAAAAAGGGGAGGAAAGTTATTTTAGGGATGATTTGCTTTAAAGTTGATATCAATACTTCTTAGTGATTTTGATTTAAAAGACATTTTATTTTGACACATGTTTGAAAACTCAATTCGATTATATTCAAAAAACCGGCTAAGAGTGATTCGGAGTCGCGCACGAAGGGTTACGTACCATTATCTATAAATAGCAAAATAATCATGTTTGTTGTATGGGGGCTTAAATTCTCTATTTGTTTTATTTTAATTTAATTATTTATTTCTAAAGGGACTACTTACTAAATATTACTAAATATTCTGTGAATATTTCAAACGACTACCTATTTTTGTTATCAATATCGAGCAAAAACCTTACCTTTGTTGTGTGGGAGCCTCCATAAATATTTATTTTATTGTTTTTTAGTATTTGTCGTTGTAGCGGCAAAAGAAATTCATCATCTGTGAAAATTTCAACTGTCCAACTATCACGGTTCATGAGAGCAACCTGGTGACAGACAGGCTAAGCAACGGATGGACAGCAGAGTCTTAGTAATAGGATCCTGTTTTATCCTTTGGGTATGGAACTCTAAAAAGATTGATGTCACATAAACGTTCTTCTTCTTCTCTTTGTGTATTGGCAATCAGCTACTTATACGAGCTATTGGTGCCAGTGTCAAGTTATAATTATTTTTACGTTTTTAGTCTTTCAGGTTAGTCATTGTCTAAGTCAAAATGTCACCATCAACAGTGCTATGGCTACACTGTTAATGGTATCTTTGAAAACGTTGTAAAGCACTTTTACATGATATTCACTACATCCCAGTAGGTCCACCGCATCATCATCACGGCACATATATCATCCATGCACTCTTAAAGTACTTAACCGATTTTAATCAAATTTGCATAATATGTGTAGTTTGATCCAACTTAAAAGATAGGATTGCTTCCATCTCAATTTATAGTCACAATATTATTTTATTGCAAATTATTTGTCTATTATTTGATAGTCACAATTATCTGTTATCTCCAAACGATTCTATCAGATGGTGATATCGGTTGACTGGATTGAGTAAGTATTTAATAGATGGCGCTATGTTAAACGTAGAAACGTTTCATATAAGCTACAATTTATTAGCATAACCACCACGTGTTACTGAGACTACCTCAGCCACAGCAACGCGTGGCTGGGTCTGCTAGTAGGTTATATGTGTAACACTTTGTCTGTCTACAGTCGCCGCTGGAAGGACCAGCCAAGGCCACACTTTCGCAAAAAATCAACGTCTGAACCGTCTGAGACGTGGCAATGAGCTGTTGTATTTTGTTTGGTGAGCGAGAGCTGGAAGCCCAACTTGGGTGGATTCTGGTTTGTAGACAGCGGTCTAGCTATACCCCTGGTATTGCAAATGGGCGGAAATGACAACATAAAGTATGCTATTAGCTCGTTCGCTACTATTAACTTTTTTTTTGGTTACCAAAGCCATGGGTCAATTGGTACCGATGTACTGATTATTAGAAGATGGTGGAAATACATCAAATCTTAGGGCACTATGGTGATTCTCTAGAAGGTTGGCAGGGGTGTCGTTTACATCTAATATGCCAACTGTGATATTTAATTGAAAAAAAAAATATTGGCAATTAATAAAACATACGTAAATATTCATAATAAACTATTAGGTTTCACTTTATACGAAACTTGCCATTGTTTTCCCATTTTCTTTTATACAATTAACCTTTTTTTATACAGCTTCATTATTTCCATTTGTTGTTTACTTTCTATTAGTATATAACAATGGAAGATTTTGTATTGGTGTGTTCTTTATGGGACGTAGGCATCTGATAAGAAAGGATCTTTCGAAATTATACCCCTAAGAGGGTGAAAAAGCAGGGCAAAGTTTGTATGGGACAATGTAAGTCCTTGGTCAAATTTATTCGAAATTTTATATAAACATTCTTTAACCGAATTGTTGAAAAACGTGTTTCGTAATTTATTTTAGAAAGTAGAAAGTTATTTTAGGGGTGATTTGCTTTAAAGTTGATATCAATACTCCTTGGTGATTTTAATTTAAAAGATATTTTATTTTGACACATGTTTGAAAACTTAATTCGAATTTATTCAAAAAACCAGCCAAGTGCAAGTCGGAGTCGCGCATGAAGGGTTGCGTACCATTATCTATAAACGGCAAAATAATTGTGTCTGTTGTATGGGTTAATCTCCCTCTCCCCTCTTCAATATTTCTATTTTTGTTTTATTTTAATTTAATTGTTTATTTTTAAAGCGAATATGCTATATATGAATATATATATATATTTAAACTAACTAACTTTTACAATATATATATATATATATATATATATATATATATATATATATATATATATATATATATATATATATATATATATATATATATATATATATTGTAAAAGTTATTTGCAATAGTTTTATGATCGGCCGCCTGCCAGACGTCAACCTTCCTTGGGAATGTAATTGTTGACCAAACGGCATTACATGGAGTTGCCCCGGGTCTTTATAAGTGAATATATATGTACTAATAAATATTCTGCGAATATTTCAAGCGTTTTCTCGCTATCCCCTATGTTCGTTATCAATATCGAGCAAATACGAGTAAAAAAATCGCGTTTGTTGTATGGGAGCCCCCTTAAATACTTATTATTTTTAGTATTTATCGTTGTAGCGATAACAGGAATACATCATCTGTGAAAATTTCAACTGTCCAGCTATTATGATTCATGCGAGAAGCCTGACAGACAGACAGGTGGAAGAACGGACGGACAGAGGAGTCGTAGTAATAGGACCCTATAACCGTAAAACTACATAACTGTAAGCGGGACCCCGTTTTACCTTTTGGGTACAGAACTCTCAAAAAGTCGAACTCACATAAAAACTTGGTACAATGCAAATTTTCTTTAAAATTGGAATGTCTCAAAATTCACCGTACTGTATTAGTACGGTATTTGAAGGTTTCTAAGATTTAGAAAGGTTGCACTTTTAGGACATTGCTGTCCGATGACTTGGATGAAAAAACAGCACTAGTAAAAATACACGAATTTCAAGAAATTGTTACAAGTGGTTAGTCCAAATGGCAATGGGGAGATAATACGGCAGGCTATGGAGCCGTACGCTGCCTTTTCATAGCCCCTTTTTTTTTGCGGTGGATAATGGACGTCGTTGCGCCCCGCCAAATCGGTCCGGGGCGACGGAAGAGGCGTGGCGCAACCCTATAGACCCACCCTGCAAACACCTCTCTTCGCTGTGCGAGCGGGTCATCATTCGGGATCTTTGTCATCGGTGGCCCTTTTCATAGCCCCTAACGGTTTGAGCGGGGTATGACCAGACCATAAATACTATAAAAAAATGGGAAAACTTTATTTATGTATAAGCACTACTACTTAATTGCTCTAGTTACGTTAAACCTTAATGCATTTACAGTTCGCCTATTTACATAAATATAGATTATTTTAATCACCACATACGATAATACATAAGGCTATTTTTTGTAATTACGCTTCAAAAACGTTGAATCAACAGATAGTTTTTTGCTCGCGTAATTATTTGTATTATTAGTCTATACTCGAATTATTTTGGGCTGAAATGCCTACAGCAGTACTTCGTCTAGTTTGAATATTACTTTGCGGTACGTGCAACGTAAACTTACCTTTTTTTTTTGGCGGTGGGCTATGTTGTGGTCACGCCCCGCTAATCCGTCCGGGGCGACAGAAGAAGCGGCGCATGACCCCATAGACCCGCCCTACAAGTACCTCTTCACGCCGTGCGAGCGGGCCACCGGAACCCGGTCTTTGTCTTCGGTGGCCCGCCCGGCGGTTTACCCTCGCGGGTATCCTCTCGAGTCGACGCCCCGGCAGCTTTCGCCGTCGGGGTATCGTCCTCACGCGGTGGCCTCGCTTCGGGGCGACCAGACTAATCCCCGGTCCGGTCACCCACTGCCTCGGCTAGGGCGGCATCAGCCGGATACGTAAACTTACCTTGCGATAATATCATATGCCTTGGCATATGGCTCTTGGGCCACACTGCACTGGGTACATTATAGTATTAATTTTAATTGTTATTACACTTACAGTAGTTTAATACTTGGTTCACTTACACTTTTCCAGCTTACATATTGGACCTAGTCTCAGTAATGATCACGGACCTTCTACATAGTAGAAAAGTGATTTATCTCTCGCTGGTTAAATAAGTTGATATAGAATTTTAATGCCAGATTTGCTTCTCCCGCCGTGGTTTTTTATTTGCAGTTTTGTTTCTTCTGTGGTTGGCAGCTATTGAAAAGAAGATATTCCAATTTTCACACGGAGGCTTAGTAAGCTCGGAGGCGTCGTAGCCTTCTAATGATATGCCCAAAATGTGATAATGATGTGATAAATTCGTAGCTGTTGACATTCAAGCGATAGTTTTCGGCCTGTAACCATGAATGGTCTGAATTATCCAGGTTGTGCTTCACACACAAAAAATCGTCACTGAATAATAGCAATTTGATACTGTTTCATTCGCTGAATGATTTTACATTACGATAGATAGCGATTGAGCTGCACGCAGATCTTATAGAAGTTCGTGAGTGACAAATATACCACTTACCATTAGGCTGAGTGAGCTGGTTGCTGCGCTACCACAGAAAGCAAAAAAGTCCTAGAAGACGCCAGCAAATATGCTAAACATCTAGTTTAGAATATATGGAGTCCCTGTTCTCTACAACCTGACGGCCCAGGTAAAAGTTTTTTTTTAGTCTTTGTGGGGAAACAAAAAAGACGTGTATATTAAAACTCCAAATAAAATTGTATATCCAATCCATTTGGCCAGTCATCATCATCATTATCACAGCCCACATATGTCCCACTGTTAGGGTGAGGCCTCCTCCGTAATGGGAGAGAAATTAACCTACTATACCACGCTGATCAGACGTGTATGTATAGGGTTTTGTTTCGAGTTTTCCTTCTTTTGCATAGATGTTATATGCGTTTTATATCCCTTAGTCGTCTCCTACGATCACCCACGAGTAAGATAGAGGGTGGTGACATTAATTTCATCGCATGGTTGCAGGCTGTTTAGCTTGAGACTACAAATATTGTATCGAATGATATTCTTTAATATGAACTTCATCATCATCATCATCTCAGCTCATGTATGTCCCACTGTTGGGCTCGATCCTTCTCCACAATAGGAGGGCAATTGACCTACTATACCACGCTGGTCAGACGTGTTGGTATAGCGTTTTGTTTTGAGTTTTCCTTCTCTTGCATAGATGTTATATGCGTTTTATATTCCTTAGTTGTCTCTTACGATCACCCACGGGTAAGATAGGGGGTGGTGGATTGTATTCTTACTCCGTCACCACACGGATAAGGATTTGGCCAGTGAGGAACAACAAAGCATGTTGTACCATGAAGAAGGCCCGTGATCATTAGCAAAACGGAGGCCAATATGTAAAAAAAGCAATAGAAGAAGTATTTAATTAATATTATATTTATTGAATGTAATACAATAAAGTAACCAGTGTACTATGGCCCTTGGCACATGATATTACCGCAAGGTAATTTTACGGTGCTTATATTCGAATTAAACGAAGCATTGTTGTTGGCGCCTCAGACAAAATTAATTAGAAGATAGACCACTATTAATACAAGTAATTAAGCGTCTGCAAGGGTCTGTATTGACTCAACGTTCGTGAAGTGTAATTACAAAATAACCTTACGTATTATCACATATGTTGGTTAAGTTTATAATCTATACTTATGTAAATAGATGAACTGTAAATATATATACATACATAGATACAGGTTGGAATTTTGTAATGCCACTCGAAGGGAAAGTACTCTCAATACTGTAGATAGAAAATATTACTCAAAGAAAACATTCTTTTATTTTTGAATAGAAATAAAATAGCATTCAAAGATTTTCAAAAATTCACCTACCCCACCTAGGAATCTAACCGACTAAAATTTGTAAAAATTACAACTTGTACTTTTATTGCATCGATCGTTAGGATTAATTATAAGGATGAAATATCTAACGAACTTGATAAATTAAATGATAGTATTGAGAGTACTTTCTCTTCACGTGGCATTACAAAGGCCACCGAAGACAAAGATCGGGTACCGGTGGCCCACTCGCACGGCGAAGAAAGGAGTTTGCATGGTGGGTCTATGACTTGGCGGGGAGAGAAGCATCCATAGCCCATCGCAAATAAAAAAAAATGTGGCATTACAAAATTCCATCCTATATATACATATATATATATATATATAGGTATACAGTAATACCCCACTTTACGCGACCCCGTTATACGCGATTTCGCTTTAACCCAAATTTCAAATTTCGCGTTAAAATGCCGCGCATTACGCGAATTCGTCTTAAACGGAACTTTATTGGTGTGCCATTCAGAAACACCCCGTGCAATGCTAGGTACAGATAAGACAAACCTATCAGTCGTGTGGTGTTCCAACACTTCCAACGAAAAGGCGTGGGTTACACGGGAAGTTTTTCAAGATTAGTATTCTAATAGTTTTTGCGGATTAGTCAATTTCTACTGTGACAGTAATGGGCTTGAATCTCAAGTTATATTACTCTTAGAAAATGCCCCAGGACATCCAACCTCACTTGATACACCGAGACTTAAAAGTGTACCTGAAGTTCCTTCCATCAAACACTACGTCAATATTACAACCTATGGACCAGGGAGCAATAGCAAACTTCAAATCATCGCCGCACTTTTAACCAACTAATTCATGAAACTGACGGAGAAGGAAAACAGTCTATGCGAGAGTGGTGGAAGTCATACAACATCATGAAGGCTATTCACAACATAGACGAGGCTTAGAACGAAGTTAAAAAGAGTTGTATGAATGGATTGTGGCGCAATCTCTGACTAAATCTAGTGGAAGAATTGTCCAGATGCAGAGACAAGTGCTTGAAGACATTGTTGCAATAATTGAGGGGTCTGAACTTGAATATGTCGCGGTAGAAGAATTCGAAGAATTTGTCACGCACGACGAACCTCTCAGCAATTAAGATCTGATCGAATTACAGAATAATCACATCAACGATGAGGAAGAACAAGTAAAAGAGAGAGTTCTATCTACAAGCGCAATACAAAATGCTCTTTCAAAAAATTATTCTGCTTAGGACATATTGCAGAGTATAGACAGTAATACTGCATAGTGTTTTTAGAATTAAAGTGATTGATTCAAATGATTTGAAGTTTTTTGTATTAAATCATAAATCCCGATATACGCGAATTTCACTTAACGCGATTTTTTACGGCACGTATCCCTCGCGTAAAGTGGGGTATTACTGTATATATATATATACATTGAGCGAAGCGGAAATACAAATTTTCTTTGAGATTTTTTCTTACACGCTTTTTAAAACGCAGTTAATAATAATAATAATTTATTTAGTCAAAACATTACACATTTACAATAATATACTTAAGATATTTCCAGTATGTGTAGTACTATTATAACTTAGTCTCTTAAACTAGGTCAAGCCTGTATCATACGAGACGGGGTTAATAAATTTATATTTAAAAAGGAAAAATTCAATAGTATACTGAAGAAAAGTGAATAAAAAGAAAAAAGAAAAATGTGAATGTTATATTTAGTTAATAATAAAGAAATAGAAATTGAGAGTGCGTATAAAAGCAGTGAGTTCACGGAGTATGTGCGTCGTGTGCGTGTGTGTCTCTCTGTGTGTGTGTGTGTGTGTGTATGGGTGTGCATTGTGTGATTAGTGGTTGTATGTTTATGTTACACAGTGTATGTGAATAATGATTCCGTATTTGAGTAATCCTGTTTTAGAAGCCAATCAGTTACTTTACTGTTTAGGTTGTGTTTGTTCAAATTAAGTATATGCAGTTCTTTGAGAATTTTTTGGTAGATATGAATTGATATAACGTAATACTGATATCTGGCAAAACATGTCTTATGTTTAATACCTCGCGGATAAATTTTACGTTTACGTTAGGCATAGAACCATGTATTCTAAGCACTGAACGGAGTACGTACAATTGTCGAACGGCTAAGACCTTGCAGTCATTGTATAGCTGAGCTGTAGGATATCGGAATGGTTTATGGGTCATAACCTTTAAAACTGCCCTATGAGCTCTTTCTAATTTTAATAAAAGTATATATAATAAATGTGTTAGTAGCTCCGCTCCATACGGTTATACAATAACCAATAACTGATTGGCACAAAGCATAAAACACCATTCTCAAGGTGTCAAAGTCCGCTGATTCTCTTAAGGACTTAAAGATATAGATAATTCTCATTATCCGGCACGCAATAGAATCTATTTGCTTATCCCACCTTAACTCTTCATCTATTTCAACTCCAAGATACTTAATTTTATTAACTCTCACAAGATTTGAACAAGAGCATGGTGTTAATGAACTAAGGCAGCAGTGTGCAGTAATTGAATTTTTTGCGGTGGTTTGTTATTATGCCTAATACTAAAAGGAATATAGCAGGTTTTAGAGAAGTTAAGTGTCAAAAGATTTGCATGCAACCAGCTCATAACTTTTGACAGTGCGAATTCTGCCTTCGTCTTAACCACAATCTGATTGCGGTATCGTCAGCATACGTATAGATCTTACAATTTGGAAGTTTCATATTACAGAGGTCATTAATATAGATCTGGAAGAGTGTTGGACCTAATATACTCCCTTGAGGGACTCCGTACGTCACTTGTTCTTCGTCACTAAGTTGAATGTCTATTTTTACTGTTTGAGTACGATTAGTCAAGTAATCTTTAAATAATTCTAGCGCTAGGTCACGCACACCTAATAACTCTAATTTAGAAACTAGCTTAGGAACAGAAACGGTATCAAAGGCTTTGGTTACGTCCATAAATATACCTAGACATAAGTGTCTGAAATTAAACCGTAGAAACTAGACTGTAGAACTAAGGTTCTACAGTCTAGTTTTTTTTTTTTTTTTTTGGCGACAGTCTAGTTTCTTGGCGACGATTTGAGTAAGGTCTATTATAGCATCCTCTGTTGATACCCCAGCCTTAAATCCATATTGATTAACAGCTATAATTTTATTTTTCTCTAAGTAGGACCTAAGACTTTTGCTAAGAATTTTTTCAAGAATTTTGGATAAGAAAGATAGGACTGATATAGGTCTGTAGTCATTTATGTGCCCTCTGTTCCCCCCTTTGAAAATTGGAAGAATTATTGCTTTTTTGAATGCAGCTGGGAAAACACCGGATTGGATACAAAGATTGCAGATGTAAGTTATCGGCGCTACTAATGTTAGATAACAGTATTTGAGCAGAGATGAAGATATACCATCCCAACGCACAGCACAGTCATTACGTAATTGTAAGATAATCGCTTCTACTTCATGTTCATGAACTTCAATAGGGCAAAAGAGTCAACAAGATTTCTATTTCTATGCACATAAATTTGGTAATTTTGTAATGAGTTTTGGTGTAATAGAATACCTGCAGCCAGATTCTGACTTACTCTAAAAGTGGTACAAACTTTGTTAATAGAGGACACTGGATCATCACATATTTTTAAAAGTTCAGTTGGACTAGAACACTCTTTACGAGTACCAATGATATTTTTAATTGTCCTCCAGAGAGCTTTAGGGTTATTTTTTTTTTTTTTCAATTTCATTCATTTCATATGTTCTTTTTAATTTACGAACTAGCGTATTACAGAAATTTCGGTAACGCGTGTAGGTTAGTTTTAGTATTAAGTTATTAGGAGTTTTTCTTGTTTTCATATGAAGATTTTCACGATTCTTAACGCATCTTAGTAAACCTGGGGTTATCCATGGTTTAATATTTCTTTCTTTCCTGGGAGTACTTATAAAGCGAGTTGAATGTTTATCTATTACTTTTTTTTATTTTAGTTATAAAAGCGTTTACAGCAATATTAGCGTCTTTTATCATATATATCTCATCAAAAGTTGTCTTTTCTAATTCCAAGTTAATAGCTTCGAGATTTATGCGTGGAATTAAACGATAATAATTACATTTTAGGTTAGTATTCTCTAACACCAATACGGTGGGCTTATGATCAGTGATAGAGGATTCAAGTATAAGTGTAGTGGCGGTTAATTTAGATTTTAAAATGACATGATCAATACATTTATCTAATCTGGTTGGGATAAAATGAGTAGGAAATAATCCATGAGATGCATTTAATATAATCAATGCTGTGGCAATCATTGTTACCTCGCTTGATATCTATGTTAAAATTGCCTACAACTGCAATATTAGCAAAATCAGATGTGTTAAGAAAAATATTATTTAAATCATTAAAAAAAGTATCAAAGTGATCGGTAGTGTTATAAGATGGAGAACGATAAATCGTCACAACTGGTAATTTATTGTCAACATGGCAAATAAGGCAGTTTGCATTTGTCATATTTGGTTCATAAATCATGACATTTAGACCTATTTTTGTATAGATAATCACACCGTCGTTCTGATTTGATATAGTTTTAGTAAAGTGCGACTGGTAACCATTAAGAATTGGTACTGTGTAAACTTTAATCAACCAACATTCTGTCAATGCGATAATGTCAAAATCTGATTTAGTTAAGCATAGTAACGCTAGTAGATCATTGTAGTTCTTATTAATACTTCGAATATTTATATGTAATATTTTAATATTATTCTCAGAGTCATTAATATATTTATTGCATTCCTCTGGGTTGCAAGATAAAGAGTTACCTATATGAAGGGTGTCCAATATATTGTTAAAATAATTTGTTGAAGCTGTTTAAAGTTAATATATCAAAAATACCAAAAAGAAATAATGCATTAAGGAGTACTGCATCACTGGTTTTTGCTGTGTATATTCTGTATAAGTCATTTAAAGTACGATTATTAATTCTAAATTTGATACAAACGAGATAGTAAACTAGTAAAATATAGTAAGGTGAAATAAAATAATTAATTCGAAGCGTTAATAAATACTGCGTACAAGTAAGTCTAGATCCATTTAAAATATAATGATCTGCACATTTGAAGTAAAAACTAAGTAGCAGGTTTGAAATAATCATTATTTTACTTGGTATTATGAAGATTAATATAAATAGAAAGTAACGGATATCGTAAGAGATACTTTGCTTATTTATAATTATTTTTATTGAGAATATGTAATTAAGTATTGTATTTAGAGTATTGATCTGTGTATGTGTTAGCATATAAAATTATGAAATAATAGTAATAGAATAAATGAATAGCCTAAATAAAATAAATAAAATTATTTGCCTGAGCAGCTTTGAAAGGAACTGTAGTTGTCACATTTTACTGTTACTAAGATCTTGAAGACAGTTTTCAGATTTTATAAGCACATGCTTATTGCCAACGTTCTTTCGCAAAAATATATTTCCATTATTGACCCAACAGAATTTAAAGTGATTATTTTTAGCGAAATTCCTAGATATGCTATATAAAAAAGTTTCTTCGTACTGGCAGGTAATTTTTCTACTATGTAGACTAGTTCGCGTGTGCCAGATAAACCTATTATTTCGCTATTAATTTTACATTCCTTAGTTTTATTTTTGTTATATGCTCTTACTGCATTTAATAGTTTTTGTTTAGTTTGTACAGTTGTAAATTCTGATATTATGGGCCGAAAGGAAGACTTCGTAGAAGACTTCCCCGATAGACGATAAAGATCTCTAAATTCGCTTTCGTGTATATGCACGTTAACTAAATCTCCAATACGTTTCACTGTTTTAATTAAATCATTGTTATTTTGCCATCTGATTGTGGCATATTATGAATTTCGATACTAGCTGGACGCGACATATTCTGCAAATCTATCACTTTTTTTTTCTAAATTAACTATGTAATTTCTCTGTTCCATTCGCTCTTTCTTTAATTGATCAATCTTAGTTTTTAATTCTTCAAACTTGTGATTCATAAAGATCATAGATTTCTCAATCTCAGCATTTATTCTACATATCTCAGCATTTGATTTTTGAATATAAATATTTTGAGATTTTATCTCACTTATATCAGTCATCAACTTGGAGATCATAGTGGTTTGTTCAGCGAATATCCGAAAGATATTGTTATCCTGTTCTTTTTTCTAAGTAGCAAATGCATCCTGAAGTTCTTGCCGATACAGACCAGCAGTATTCTGAGGTGAGTTCACAGGTTTAGAACGTTTATTTTTGCTTGTAATATTATCAATCATTGATATTGTCGTATTTAAATCCTTTTCAGATTGATTTTGAGTTGGATTACGTTGTTTTTGAAGTTTGGGTGGGGTACGTAGAGCACTCGCCATATTCGTTACAATTCCTGGTAAAAAAAATATTTTCTGCTTGAAATAGTAAGTAAATCTACTAAATAAATCTTGAAATACCTTTAGAATAGATTGTTAGGTCCATAAAAGCTCCACCAAGAGATTTTAAGCCTGACTTAGAATTTGACCGTCTATCATAGATAAAAACGTTAAGTTTGGTCACAGTTTTGGATGCAAATACGAGATAATTAATTCACAGTAACAATTATTCACAATAATAGCAATTAAACATATTTTTCACGATATTGAAATATATAAATATAATATTATTTTAATTAGAAAATTTGTTACAACCTCTTCTCGGTGCATAAATCCAATTCCTATATATTTACCTTTTTTTTAAATAAATTAAAGTGACAACACCGAGACCAGTACTGTAAGGTAGATAACTCACTAACTGATCACCTTCGATGGACAAATATTCAATAGTTCATCTGGCGAAGTGAACTAGCGAGTTATCGGGAGAAGCATCGTAAAAAGGCTCTTGCTTCTAGGACAGTGCTATTTTACATTCTCTTACATACACACATACATACATACCATCACGCCATGTCCCTTGCAGGGTAGGCAGAGAGAACAGAGTGCCAGAGAACTCTATCCTTGCATACTTCACTCGCTTCCTCAACATTCATAATTCTCTTCATACACGCTCGCCGGTTTCGTAGACTCTTAACACCACCTTCCTTCAGTACATGACCGATCTGGTCTAGGTAGGTTAGTCTCGGTCTCCCCCGGTACTTACATCTTTTCACTTTCGCATTGTATATCTTCTTAACCAGACGTTCGTTCGGCATTCTTTCCACATGTCCGAAACATCGGAGCATGCCATTTCGCATCTTTACACCAATACTCTCTTTTATACCTACTCGCTCTCTTACATCGTC
Source organism: Lymantria monacha (assembly GCA_905163515.2). Classification (NCBI taxonomy): domain Eukaryota; kingdom Metazoa; phylum Arthropoda; class Insecta; order Lepidoptera; family Erebidae; genus Lymantria; species Lymantria monacha. The sequence continues at coordinate 49,512,845 of LR991081.1, read as the reverse complement.
GTTACGAATGCGATCGATCAGCCTAACTCCACAGATTTCCGTAGAGATCGCATTTCGATCGCATTAATTTTACTTTCATACTCTTTTCTGCATACCCAACTCTCGCTTCCATACACGCTCCACTCCGTTCGTTCTATTTCCCGCATTCCCTCTTCGCTCTATATCAGTGGTGTACCTTCCATCTCGGCTAAATCCACATCCAAGATATACAAATTCATCCACTTGCTCCAGTACATCATTACCTATTGTTACTCTTACATCTGTTCTAGCTTCATCTCTTTCAAAGACCATTATTTTGGTTTTGCTCACATTCACGCGTAGACACCTTTTCTTACAATCTTCTGTCATTGTCATTCATTTAAATTCTCTTAAACAGCTATTAAACAACGACTGACATACCAATCTACAGTAACAGTCCTTATATTTTCCAGGACGATTGTTTTAAAATATCCTGTTTATCCATAGAATGAGGTAATCATTATTCCCTGGATTTCTGCCCATCTTTACTTTTGCCAGCAAATCTTCGAATGACATCACCCAACTACGCAGATTGTATATTAATTTCGGGTTCGTAACAATATATCTTACCTTTCACTACATATGGTGATGTTATATACAGCATTCGAGTCACCTCCGTCACACTTCTTAAGCATTGAGTGGGATAAATCCAAATGACGACGGTTCTAACCTTTAAATTATAAGGTACCCATCTAGTAAAAGCTTTTGGTGCCTAAATATTCATGATAGACTTATTGTACTTGTTTCAATGACTTTTTTTTTCCTCGCAAGGTGGACCCTGGATGTGGTCACGCCGTGGCGACCGGCCCGGGGCGACAGAAGAGGCGGCGCGCAACCCCATGGACCTACCCTGCAAATACCTCTCTTCGCCGTGCGAGCGGGCCACCGGTACCCGATCTTTGTCTTCGGTGGCCACTTGTGCACATGCCTAAAGAATGTCTGAATTTATTGATATGTCACCTTCTTAACAGCTTCTATCATTAGTCGCACAGCAGTCACGTTATGTTCGATAGTTAATATAGAAAGATGTCCTCTCTGCGAATTAACAGTGAGTTGCTTCAAACTCTTGTAAATTATGAAATGCTTTTTGAAGTCTATCCTAACATTGTTATTAAACAGTCGTAACGACGAGTTGGTAATTAATCACTAAGCGAATATTTTTAGTGAAATCCATTTCGCCGCACGGCAGGCACTTTTTAAATTGCCACCAATTCTTAAAAATATGTGGAATATAAATTAATTACCCATCTAGATTTGAAAAGAGTTCCTAATTCGATATTTAAATAAACTTGTTATCGACTGCTTTTTTAAAAACTTTTAGTGTGTGTTCATGTACATATATTACAATAGGGTTTCTTGTTTATATGATCAAAAAAGTTATTACGTATTATTGATAATTTTAAATAGAAGTATTAGAACTTATATAATAATTTAGTGTCGATTATCGTAATACATCTTTATAAACAACATTTGAAGTATTTCCATTTGGAGCTAAAATAACTAAACTACTCCAGAGTGAGCTCTCAACGAGTGAGAGCTCACTCTGGAGCATGCTACAAAAAACTGTCCATGTGAGAAACAGGCCTCGCTTAAATCGATGCCAACCATTTTTAGGGACTAGCCTTGTTAATCATGTCATCGCAAAACAAACCTTAATAGGGAATTGTGTTCTTTTAAACTGGAAGTATATCCAATACTGATGGAATTAATGGTGTTCTTGGAATAAAAATAACTTCTCCTCGAGCACATCCAGTAATCACTGTGTCTTCTATAATATGTTTATTAAGAGCTTTGATGGAACACCGCACGTCATGGGCACAATGTCCCCTGTTGGACTCGCGCAGAAGACACTCCGCCTCTTCAAATGGTCTGCGACCAGCCGTTTCAAAATTGACCGTTTACGATCTTACTCAGAAGCCCAGAAATATGAAAATATTTGGTTTTTTATCAAAAAAATAACGTTATTTTCTCAAAGTCCGACCATTTTTCAAACGGTTTTATTTAGCTTACTCAGTTTGTTTTTTATTTTCTTGGGTCAAATTTAGTAACTAAAATTTCATCGTCTTTCTGACAACCGATTGATCTAAAATTTGGTATACGCTTTTGGTTCTGGTTACAATACAATTATGTATACTAAAATTTATGGTAAATTCAAGATGGCCGCCGCTACAAAATGGCAGATAACCTATTTTTTTTTAATCCCATCAATATGGGTATCAAGTGAAAGGGATTGACAAGTAAAATACGGTGCACTATACGAAATCAAAATCTAAGATGGCTGCCACTACAAAATGGAGAACATTTTTTTTTTCCAATCCCATTAATAATGGTGCTCTTTACAAAATCAATATCTGAATAATAGTGCTCTTTACAAAATCAATATCTGAAACTCTCACCTCCAAGTCAAGATTTCGCATCGTGTCGAGGACTGTGTGGCGTTAGTATGACTAAAAATGATACGTAGTTTTTTAAATTTTGTAATTTTATTTTTGGTAAAAAAACAATATTCTGTAAACCTAATGTCGTTCTTCCTATCCGTGTGTTGACGGAGTAAGAATACAACTCACCACCTTCTATCTTTCCCGTAGGTGATCGTAAGAGACGACTAAGTGATATAAAACGCATATAACATCTATGCAAGAGAAGGAAACTCGAAACAAAATACCTTTTTTTTGCGGTGGATTATGGATGCGTTTCGCCCCGCCAAATCGGTCCGGGATGACGGAAGAGGCGACGTGTGACCCCATAGACCCACCAAGCACACTCCTTTCTTCGCCGTGTGGGCGGGCCACCGGTACCCGATCTTTGTCTTCGGTGGCCCGCCCGGCAGTTTACCCTCGCGGGTTCCTCTCGAGTCGACGCCCCGACAGCTTTCACCATCCGGGCGTTGTCCTCACGCGGTGGCCTCACGTCGGATGACCGGACTATTCCCGATCCGATCACCCAAGGCCTCAACATTAGGCGCAGGTTTTCGCGCTTGCGCCGTCGAGGCCCCGGTGGCGGCCCGAGTCCTGGGTTCGTTCCGCCGCCTCCTTCTGCGAGATGACTGCTTTGTAGAAGGCGGCGACCGTGTCCCAGTTCCTGACGCTGTCGACCCTCGCTTTCGCGACAGCCGGGAGCGTCAGGTCGGCACGGATGACAGCGACGAGTTCACAGCGCTGCTAAGCCCAGGTCACACAGACCTCGAGCGTATGCTGCGGCGTGTCCTTGTCAACCTTGCGACCGTGTGCAGGTACCTGCCGAAGCAACCATGCCCCGACAAAACCTGCACCAGCGGGAAAGAGAGGACTCCGTGTAGCCGCTTCATCCATTTCGTCAGTACGGGCCGGAGGGCCTCAACTGTAGCAACACCGTGCCTAGGCCTCTCCAACCGCGTAACCCAACGGGCGATGACATCCCGGCGGACGTCCTCACGCCAAGTGGCTATCTCGCTAAGCAATGGGGAGCCACCCTCGTCGCGCACTGAGGTAACCCGCCGGTGGAGGTCGGAGAGCATCGCCGCCTCCAGGTCCCACGGGGGTGTCCCGGCCAATACGTATACCACCTCGGTCGACACCGTGCGGTATTCGTAAATGGCTCTGACCGTCATGGCTCTCTGTGCTCGCCACAAGCAAGCCCTGAGTTGGACGGTCAGAGACCACGCCAAACCGGGTGCGCCGTACATGGCCATTGAGCGGATCACCTACGCATACAGCCGTAGGCTCTCTGGGTCCGCCCACGTTCAGCATGAGCCGTGATAGGGCTGACGCCGCAGACCAGCCGGGGAGCAATTCAGCGGAAATGCTCCCGGAACCACCATCGCTCATCGAGCACCAGGCTTAAGTACTTCATATGGGCCTGGTTTATGATCTGGGTGGAGTTGACGACTAACGAAGCGCCGATAGGCGGCCTTCCGCGGGGCGCATGGAATAACAGGGCCTCCATCTTATTTAGGGCCACCCTGAGCCCCAGCGCCTCGATTCGCCTGACCATCTCCTCGGTGCCAGGTGCAAGTGCCCAGGCTCGCCGCCTCTTCGAGTGTCCTGCCACGGGCTATATCAACACATCTGACCAGCGTGTTATAGGTTAATTTCCCTTCCATTATGGAGGAGGCCCGAGCCCAACATTGAAACATGCCCATATATTTATTGTTATGTGATGATGATGATGATAAATGTCTTTCGGAGGGTAGAAAAAGATGGAACATTTTTAGCGAAATCGAAGGGGTCAGATAAAAAAATTGTCTATTTGGCATGGGCAATGACCCATATATAGATCCAATTTAATCAATTTTCAACTTATTATAATATATACGCACAAAGAGATGTAATCAGTGGTACAATGTTCGATACCTTTTTTTGACAAGACGTTCTTGTAGTCCTTAAAGACTTTGAATAAAATATAACCCGAAATTGCCCCTTAAAAATATTTAGGATCCATTTCAATCCATGTTTCAATTTCCTTCGTAGGAACATAAAATATTTTATTGAAGTTCTAAGTTTTCCTATGAAAGGTTTATTTTATATTAACCACAACGCTACAATAGATAAAAATAATGATAATGAATATTTCCATATGTATGTAGTCCAACTTTGACTACGAACAAGGCTTTTAGGTTGGAGGATTAATAATTAAATTGCATTACAATTACACAATACGAGGTCGTAGAATATCATAGATAATTCTAGCCAACTACTGAGTGATAATTACATTAAATAAATATAAATCTTTATTTTATTTATGCGTTTATATTTATTTTAGCTTTAAGAACAAGTTATGTACAGAGACGGTTTTAAGCAATGAGGCATTCTCGAACAAAATATCATTTTTGTTGGTTATATTAGTACTTGTAATGTTATTTATATTAACGTGTAATATATACTTGTAATTAATATTATTTATGTAATTAATATTATTTAATATAATTATGAATGTTGAGGAAGCGAGTGAAGTATGCAAGGATAGAGTTCTCTGGCACTCTGCTCTCTCTGCCTACCCTGCAAGGGATATGGCGTGATGATATGTATCATTTGCCTGCCCTCATCCCACGCTAAGTGGGGTCGGCACAACACGTTCTTGCCTTCCACAATCTTCTATCAGCCGTCGTATCTGCACTCACAACTTTCATACACATATCCTCGTTTACACAATCCATCCATCTTTTTTTGGGTCTCCCACGACTCTTACGCCCATCCACAAGCATATTGGTAACCCTCCTTGTCACACGCCTTTCATCCCTCCTCATCTCATGTCCATACCAAGACAATCTCGCGCTCCTACACTTCTCTATCACTGGTGCTACTTTTAAACTTCCCCTAATATACTCATTTCGTATCTTATCTAGTCTTGTCACCCCACACATCCATCTTAACATACGCATCTCATTAGCATGCAATCGTCTCTCATCCGTCTTTTTCAGTGCCCAACATTCAGATCCATACATAACGACAGGTCTAATGTCACTCTCGTAAATTTTTCCCTTAAGTTTAAGAGGCATCCGCGCGTCGTATATTGTTCCCGAAACCTGTCGCCATTTCATCCAGCCTGCGTGTGCGTGTGGCGTGATGATATGTATGTATGTATATATTTGTTTTAATTAAGTTGTGGGCTTGTATACAAGTCATCATCTGACAGACGTAATAGTTCCCTTATAATTTTATTTTGAATATAGATTACCTACATAATAATAAAATAGTAAATTTGGTATTTTATATAGACAATTTAATTGAATTTTAAATAAAGTTTCTTTTTCTAAACAAAACTTAAACATTTCAAAGACGTTTTGAATAACTTCGCAAATTACTATAATCATATATAGCTAATTATTATTTGTACATTTTAGTATACAATTTACAGAACCTATACTCAATTAATTCAGAAATTATATCAATTAAAGTACTGTAAATACTTTTTCTTTACGGTCGCCTATTTTACGGTTTATGTAAAACGATATTCTTTGCTCTAACGTTATTCTTTTTGCCATTTAGGCCTTACTAATATTATAAATGCGAAAGTAACTCTGTCTGTCTGTCGCTCTTTCACACCAAAATTACTGAACCGATCTAAATGAAATATGGTACACAGATAGTCTAGAGCCTGATAAAGGAGATAGGCTACTTTTTAATGCTAAAAAGGTAAAGGGATCTTTTCATCCCCCATGTAAGAAAGTATCGTCATTTTTTAAGCCTTGAAACTTAAAACTTATTTTCAGGCTATTGATTAGATATAAATAGAAATGACATTAAAATATTGTAAAAAAATTACCCTTGAAGGGTGAAATAAAAATAGGGGATGAAAAACTTTAGAAAAGTAACCTTTTACGCGCGCAAAGCCGCGGGCAGAAGCTAGTACTATATATTTTGAACCAGATTGTCACTTAATAATTTCTAAATAAAATAATATAATAATAAGGGAAAACATTTTATTTTATTATTTTTTACAATTGCTTAATTGCAGTGGTGTAATAACAATGCCCTAATTAGATAAAATAAAACATTGGTACGTTTGTAGTCTCTAAAATAGTTAATAATGATTGGAATCTTTAATGGAGAAAATTAATAAGCGTGGCTAGTTTTAAGATCGGCCCCTTTTCGCTGTCCCCTGCATGTGAATAGCTCCGAATTACCAATGATTAAATATACTTCACCCATTAATATATAAATGCTATTATAATAGGTCGAGAAAAGTCTGTTCGCATATAGCCTGTATACATTTTTCTCTTTGGTTGTTTTAGTTGTATCTGACTGTTTTAAATACTATTAACAAGGTTATATTGCAATAAAGAAACAATTTCGTAAAATGTTTGCCGCCGTTTACCATTTGTTTTTCTTGCTGTCAAAATGAGTGAATTTAATGAAGAAATTCGATACATTTTAATTTTCTTACAAAAACATAGAACCTCCTCCTTTTTGAAGTCGGTTAAAAAGGAATAAATGCAATGTAAGATGTGAAAAAAAATATGACGTTTATGATACTAATGCAATGTCAGTAAGAGTAGAGTAGTAACTATGTGCTAGTTGGTTTAAACGTTTTCAATCCAGGAATTTTGATGTCAAACATACACCTCCCTCTGGTCGCCCTGTCACTAATAAAATGGACACCTTTATTAAAAAAAAAGGGGCACGATCAGAATGTCAGTAGATACGACGTAGCTGAAGATCTTTGAACTGACCACGAAATAGCTTTGACTCATTTGAAAAAAACTGAGTATACAAAAAGGCACAATATTTGAGTGCCACACGAGTTCACTGAAAGAAACATAATGAACTGTGTACTTATTATATTTTTTATTGGGATGTAATGAAACCAAACCGTTTTTGAAGAGATTGATAATTGGCAATGAAGATTGGATCACGTACGATAAGAACGTGCGGAAAGATCGTGGTCAAAGGTCGTCCAGGCATCGCAGTCTGCGGCAAAACCCGGGCTTACCCGCAATAAGGTGATGCTGTATGTATGGTAGGATTGGAAAGGTATTGTTCATTATAAGCTTTTATCGCCGGGCAAAACTTTCGATTTGGATCTCTACAGCCAACAACTTTATGGTGGTAGAAACACACTGTTGACAGTTTTCTATCTACAGCCGCGGATAGGTCCGTTCGGGGTAGTACCATACTCTCGCAAAAAATATACGTAATCGAGCAGTGGTAATGTGCAATTGCACTTCGTTCGGTGACCGCGAGAGCCGGAAACTCAATTTTCGGGAGTTATTGGGGGTCTTCTCTGGCAGGCAGCGGCATAGCCGTACCCTTGGTATTGCAAAGGTAGCAGTAACACTTATCATCAGGTGTGCTGCTTGTTCGCTCGCCTCATCACTAATGAGGTATTAAAAAAACAACTGATGAGATTAAAGCGAGAAATTAATTGAGAGAAAGCGGCCGGAATTAATCAATAGAAAGGGTCTTTTATCACGATAACGCTAGACCATACACATCTTTAGTCCCTCAGCAAAAATTAAGAGAGTTTGACTGGGAGCTGTTAATGCATCCATCACATAGCCCTAAGATATCCTTTCAGATTTCCACCTATTAAGATCTCTTTAGAATTCTTTAGACAGTATCAGGTTAACATCAAGAGAATACTGCCAAAACTAATTGTCACTTTTTAGGGTTACGTACCTCAAAAGGAAAAAACGGAACCCTTATAGGATCACTTTGTTGTCCATCCGTTCGTTCGTCTGTCCGTCTGTCTGTCTGTCAAGACCCTTTTCCTCAGGAATGCGTGGAGTTATCAAGCTGTAATTTATATCAAATACTCAAGTCTACTGTCCCTTAGAGTTGTGAAAAAATTAAACTTCTAAGCCAATGCAATTAAAAGATACAGGCGTTTATGTCGCAAATTTTCGACACACACAAGGGAATCAGAACCCACAGGGTACATCCCGTTAACTCAGAATCTTGAAATTTGGTACAAAGCAACGTCTTATAGCACAGATAAAGAAAAAATTGCGAAAACCGTAAATTTTTAATTACATGATGTAATTAAAAATTTACGGTACATCCCGAAGTCCTGTTGTCGGCTTGGTCCAAGATCCCAGATCCAAGCTAACTCGGCACTATACCGAAGAAATCCCGGACATTAGCTTGTGCGAGATCAGAATGGCTCTCGAACAACTACGAAACGGTAAGGCACCGGGAGATGACGGAATTACGGCAGAGCTACTGAAGGCAGGCGGTAAGCCGGTCTTAAAAGTCCTTCAAAAGCTATTTAATTCCGTTATCCTCGGGGGCGACGTTCCAGAGTCGTGGACCAGGAGTGTGGTGGTGCTGTTCTTCAAGAAGGGCGACAAAGCTCTTCTAAAGAACTACAGACCCATCTCACTCTTGAGCCACGTCTACAAGTTGTTTTCGAGGGTCATTACCAATCGACTCACGTGCAAGCTTGATGACTTCCAGCCGTCCGAACAAGCTGGCTTCCGAAAAGGCTATAGCACCATAGACCATATTCTCACGCTTCGGCAGATTATCCAGAAGACCGAGGAGTACAATCGGCCTCTGTGTATAGCGTTTGTGGACTATGAGAAAGCCTTTGATTCAGTCGAAACTTGGGCGGTGCTGCAGTCCCTTCAGCGGTGCCAAATCGACCATCGTTATATAGAAGTGCTGAAGTGTTTGTATAGGAACGCCACAATGTCAGTCCGTATCCGGGATAAGAGTACGAAACCGATCCAGTTGCAGAAAGGCGTGAGACAGGGAGATGTCATCTCTCCGAAACTGTTCACCACTGCACTGGAAGATGTCTTCAAGCTCTTAGACTGGACCGGACTAGGTATTAACATTAACGGCGAATACATCACTCACCTTCGATTTGCAGACGATATCGTCGTTATGGCAGAATCCATGGAGGACCTTGGCACCATGCTCAACGATCTCAGCAGGGTATCCCAACTGGTGGGGTTAAGAATGAACATGGACAAGACGAAAGTCATGTCAAATGCCCATGTCATTCCTGTACCGGTCCTAGTTGGCAATGCGGTTCTCGAAATTGTCGATCATTATGTTTACCTTGGACAAACAGTCCAGTTAGGTAGATCCAATTTCGAGAAAGAGGTTAGCCGACGAATCCAACTCGGTTGGGCAGCGTTCGGGAAACTTAAGAGGATCTTCTCGTCCAACATACCTCAGTGTCTGAAAACACAGGTCTACAACCAGTGTGTGTTACCAGTGATGACTTACGGCACGGAAACGTGGTCCCTAAATGTAGGCCTCATAACCAAGCTCAAAGTCGCTCAGCGTGCTATGGAGCGAGCTATGCTCGGGATTTCTCTGCGTGATAGAATCCGTAATACGGAAATCCGCAGAAGAACGGGTGTAACCGACATAGCACGAAGAATTAGCACGCTGAAGTGGCAATGGGCTGGCCACATCACTCGAAGAACCGACAACCGCTGGGGAAAAAAGGTTCTAGAGTGGCGACCACGTACCGGACGACGCAGTGTAGGACGCCCCCCCACTAGGTGGACAGACGATCTGGTGAGGGTTGCTGGGCGTCGATGGATGCAGACGGCACAGAACCGCACTCTGTGGCATACCATGAGGGAGGCCTATGTCCAGCAGTGGACGGCGATGGGCTGAAATGATGATGATGATGAAAAATATTTTTAATAATTTTAAACTTACTACCCGTTTCCCCACGGACGCGTAGAGATATTAAATTGAAATTCATATCAAATACTCGGAGCTATAAGATTTTTAAGCTGTAACAAAATCAACTTCTATGTCAACGCAATCAAAAGAAACAGCAATTTAAGCCGCATATTTTCAAACACGCAACTACTCGCAAGGGAATCAAAACCTAAAGGATACTTCCAGCCGACCTAGAATCTTGAAATTTTACATGAAGATTTATAGCATATATAAAGGAAAATTTCCGAAAACCTTAAATTTTTAGTTACATCACAAATTTTTTATTTATATATAATTTTTTTATATTTTTTGTAAGGGAACTTTCGCGAGCAACTCGTGCGTGAAAGTTCTTCTGCTCGCACTTGGCGGATTTTTTTTGACCACAAGTCCCAAACTTTCTACAGCAACGGAATCATGTTACTATTTACAAGATGGCAGGCAGGTAGATAGTCATTGAACAAAATGGTGTAATTAAATCTAAATGAACTTGAAAAAAAGTCTTGAATTTTCATATAGAATACGAAGAAACTTTTTCCTCGACCTGTTATGTATTTTTTTAAGGACTCTAACCTGCATTAAGGAAATAATCATTGTATTGCGGGGAATATTTCAAACACGTAATTAACGCAGACAAAGTACACCACCACTCAGAACAACACTTTGTGGCAATCAGAAAATATTGTACTACGTGGGAATTCAATCCACGGCACTGGCACGGAAGGTCAGTATGCACCACTACATATTAACCACTACATCATCTGTGCAGTCAAGTATTATAAATGTACATAGAGTAGGTCAATTCTACTGTGATTTTTCTATTTAATCCTTACTACAAGTAATAGTGGATTCCAGAGTTGAGAAGAAGGTACTAAAATAAATCACTAATTATTCTCTTTTATTTCCTTGTCTTTTACTCATCTATTTGTAAACATATTAGCTGTGTTTTTTACCCGACTGCGCGACGCAAAGGAGTGGTATTGTGTTTAACAGTCTATGTATGTATGAATTAAATCAAATCAAATCTTATGTTCCATTATTATAATATATTTTATTATATATAATATATTAATAAATTATTATAGAATTCTAGACCACATCTAAGTGCTTGTTTTTTTCTTTTCAGTTTTTTTTTAATTATGCACGTAATTTGGTTCACTTTTCACGTAGTTGGGTTTTTACTTTTTTTAATATTTTTTTTATATTTGAAAGTAATTTTATTATAAAATTAATTTCTAATATTTGAATTTATATCTGTCTGCGCTCTCCGCAGAATAGCTCTAAGACGGACGGCCAGAGCCCTTGCCCACTCGGGTACGCCATACAATGCCATTAAACGGATCACCCCCGTGTATAGCCGTCGACTTTCAAAAATGGGTTCGTGCAAATTCGGCATAAGTCGAGAGAGGGCGGACGCCGCGCCGTCCAGCCTGGGAGCAAGTCTCCGGAAATGCTCCCGGAACCACCAGTACCTGTCGAGCACCAGACCCAAATACTTCATATGGGCCTGGACACTGGTGGGGACGGAGTTGACGACTATCGAGACGCCGACGGGTGTCCCCATGCGCGGCCCATGAAGCAGGAGGGCCTCCACCTTATCTAGAGAGCTACCCTTAGTCCCAGCGCATCGATTCACCTGACCATTTCCTCAGTGCCGAGAGTGGCCAGGCTTATCGTCTCTTCAAGTGCCCTGCCCTGGGCTGTGACGAGCGTGTCGTCAGCATAGCAAATTATACCCAGCCCGGGGCAGAGACTCCCTCTCAATTCTGAATTCCCTCCTAGTCTATAGGAGGTTCGAGCTCAGCAGTGGGACATATATTAGTTGAGATGATGATGATTATAAGGTTATAAAATGCAAGCGCAGTATATTCTATTTATTGCGTGATGTACTACTGAGTAATATCAAATAAGTGGTCATTTAATAGTATTTGTTATGTACCTTTTTATTTATTATGCATCTACGGATGATTACGAACGGCACATGCGTACTGTCGCTAAACTACACCATTCCTATGAGATAATATAGAAATGTTCACCCCTAAATAACTCATAACTGTGTGGTGACGGAGTAAGAACACAATTCACCGCCCCCTATTTTACCCGTGGGTGATCGTAAGAGACGACTTAGGCTAAGAAATCACGGAGCGATGTTCACCCGCGTCCACCGCGGTAGCGACCCCGCAGCTTCTGTAGAATGCTGATATTTATGTAAAAAATAAAAACACATCTCACGGCGCGTTTTACGCGGTGTGTACTATTGTCTGCGGCTCCCGCCGCACTGGCGGGCAACTAGTAGAATCTCGCGGGACGCGGTCATCCGTAGCCTCGGCGGGTTGCCCCCGCGCGTTCTGCGATCGGTTAGCGGGTAGTCTTCTTTAATTCACTAATCAGTGTGACAAGTAATCCATAGATGTCTATCCTAATTCAGTGGATGCACCCAAAACCTTTTAAGTGCTCTTATTTTAGTTCTTTTGTGAAGTAAATATAATGCAACAGCTCGTTTCTGGTGTGTGTCCATGGCGATATGGACCTCAACTGATCATTAACTGTTCGTGTTGCAACCGCCCGTTTTACGATCCTCGCCCGCCATGTATGCGGGCGATAATATAAACCGCGACGGCTGCGTAACCGCGCAAATAACCGGTCTTGTGAGTTTAGAAATAAAACCGCTGTTCCACTATCGCGGCGGACACGGTACAAAATCTTCTTTTCTTAGCCTAAGGGTTATAAAACGCATATAACATCTATGCAAAAGAAGGAAAACTAGAAACAAAACCCTTTACCAAGACATCTGACCAGCGTGGTATAGTAGGTTAATTGCCTTCCCTTTACGGAAGAGGGCCGAGCCCAACTGTGGGACATGTATGGGCTGTGATGATGATGAAATATCTCGTATAATACTTTTACCCAAAACATTCTGAGAATACTCTCTAATGAGATTTTAATTTTACAACGACCAATAAGCATGTTAATGTTTTGTGCAAGAGTTATATGTACGGTGACGAAGTAAGAGCATATGCATGGCATAAGATTTATATCGAGTTTTCATTTCACCTTAAATTTGAGCATTATTTTGACAACCTTCTTCGAGATAAATCGAAATTGCTGTACTGACCAAATACATGCGAGCAGCGGCCGGCAAAAATGTAAGAAAATCCATATCTGTCATGTTTTAGCGGCCAAATAAATATACATGTAAATTGATATCTATGATATATATTGTGTATTTTAAAAATGGAACGACTTGTTACTTCAAATCATAGTAACCAAATATGCAACTTTACATGAGTTTTATTTAAATTTCGAACTGGCTTAAAAAAGAAACCTGTTCAATAATGAAAAAAAAAACCAATGAACCCTTTATAGCGCTTGTAAAATGTAGTTCGTTGTTCGTCATGTATGCAGTTCTATTTTGTACTACCTACTTAGTTTTAATTTCCGCGCATTATTTGAGAAAAGTACTATACAGTCCTTGGCCACAACTGGAATTGATGGACTTACGTATGTGTGCCTCGGTCTACATTTACACGTTCGTCCATCAATGTCTCTCTTGCTGGCCGCTGCAGTAATGTACTATGACTTAATCATTTAAATGACACTCACTGATAACTAACGAGGAGGTAAATTTTATTTTCCTTTCTCTCGTCGCCACAATGCGAAATAAAATAATAATAATATATTTTATAACAAATTAATTGATGGACAACTATTAATTTTAAGTCATATTTATTATATAAGAATAGTAAAGGTGCGCTATTGACAAATAAGTTAAGAAGTGAACGCTTGACGTGGTATGGACATATGATGAGACGGAAGAGACGTGATGCTGTGAGGAATAGCTTATAGGCTTTAGGGGTAAAGGAAGACCGAAGAGAAGACTGATGAACTCCGTGAAATATGACATGGATTGACAAAAGGTGACCACAGAGGTGACGTCAGATAGGGTAGTATGGAAGGAGAGGACATATTGCGACGACCCTTGTAGCATAAAGAAAAGTGTTGTTGCACACAGAAAGAATAAATTGTTGTAGTGTATAGAAGAAATAGATTGATTGTCACTCCCAAGTGTTCGGGTGATAATCTGTGATATATAAGAAAACTAGCTTCTGCCCGCGGCTTCGCCCGAGTAAAAGGTTTACTTTCTTAAAGTTTTTCTTCCTCCATTTTTATTGGAGTTTACTCCTTAAGAATCGATTTTCATATAAGGCGCCCGGTATGAGAAAATTTGGGGAGTAAAATCTAGTGATCGAATGACCTCGTTACGTTTTTGGTGCGCAACCTATTCTGCACCTTTCAATTTTTGACGTGAGATAATACTTCACTGAACAGTTTTAATAAATGTAAATAAAAATATATATAAATTATTTTTAGTCAAATGAGCTTTTTTTGCGCCTGTTTTGATAATCGTACTTAAGGAGTAAACTCCAGTCGTGCGTCGAAGCTGACACACACTTTTTTTACCGCTTAAGGGTAATTATTTACGAAATTTTAATGTCATATTTATTTATATCTAATCAATAGCCTAAAAATAAGTTTCAAGCTTCTGGCTTTAAAAATGACGATATCATTTTACAACTTTTCATCCCTCTTTAAAATCCTTTTTTTTTGCTTTAAAAAGTAGCCTATGTCCTTTATCAGGCTCTAGACTATCTGTATACCTAATTTCATTTAGATCGGTTCAGTGGTTTTGCCGTGAAAGGTCGACAGACATACATAGTTACTTTCGCATTTATAATATTAGTAAGAAAGTAAGGATAATGTATAAGAATGTATAAGAAAAGTATGGTGATTTTCAGTGGCTGTGATAATGACGTAAGGGTACTATTGTTGTATATGTTTTTGAATGAATATATAATATATGACTACATCCTAAATAAATTGGGATAAGAGTATGATGATGATGATTTATTTGATAAGAAAATTACTGCACTATTTTTTTTAACACCACCCTGCTCTAAGGAAATAATCTTTGTATTGCAGGAATTATTTCAAACACGCAAATAACGTAGACAAATTACACTCAAACTCAGAACGACTTTGTGGATCGCACAAAGTATTGTACTGCGTAGGAATCGAACCCACGACACTGGCACGGTAGGTCAGATAAACAGAATTCGCTTTTATTTTCATTATTTAACATATTTGCACGTCAAAATTGACTATTTATATACGCACAATAGTACATACAGTTATTGCTTTAGCGTATTCCCCGATCATACTGGACATACTCTAAATGCTAATGTCTTCTTATTAAGCCAGAATCAAACTGAGCTCGCCATATACATAATTTATAACTTGAGTACGAATCTGTACAACAAGTTTACTTAAAATGGTCTAAAAATGGTACTATTTTATTTTTCATTCTAATTTCTGAATATATTAGAACTCAATCATTAAAATATATAAGACTAGCTTCTGCCCGCGGCTTCACCCGCGTAAAAGGTTACTTTTCTAAAGTTTTTCATCGCCTATTTTGATTTTACCCCTTAAGGGTAAATTTATTACAAAATTTTAATGTCATATTTATTTATATCTAATCAATTGCCTAAAAATAAGTTTCTGGCTTTAAAAATGACGATACTTTCTTACATCTTTTCATCCCCCTTTACAACTACTTTTTTGGATTAAAAAGTAGCCTATGTCCTTTATTAGGCTCTAGACTATCTGTGTACCAAATTCCATTTAGATCGGTTCAGTAGTTTTGGCGTGAAATAGCGACAGACAGACATACAGAGTTACTTTCGCATTTATAATATTAGTAAGGATTTTTTAAGTGTTAGTCTACTTGTCACTTCCGGTTATTTATATATTGAGATAGCTTGATGTAAATGATATTTGCAAATATGAAGGCTTGTCTCGGTCGTCGATCTAGAATTGGATGGGCATAAGACCTTATTTTAAGCTTTCCTTCTTTTGTAGAAATGTTATCTGCTCACATTCTTGAATACCGTTTCACGATACCCATATAAAAGTATGGTGTGATGATTATTGTACTCTTACTCTATCATTCTCCTACTCTTATCCCAACTACTTGGAGTCGATATAATATGTTCTTCTTTCATAGTACATATTGTAAGTGTTCTTGGCAAAAGTTTTATGACCGGCCGCCTTCCAGACGTCAACCCTCCTTGGGAATGTAATTGTTGACCACACGGCATCAGATGGAATTGGCCCAGGTCGTTATAAGGCTATTAGTCGTCTTATACGACATCCACGAGCAAAATAAAGGTTGGTAGTATTCGTAGCCACTACCATATATCTAGCTATCACTATTTAATGTGTTTCTAGAATGAAAATATGTTTTAAATAAAAATCTTTTTTTTATAACTGAGAATTTAAAAGTACGTTATAATACATTTTAAACAAGATTAAAGAGTTATAACTGTACGTGTTTGATATAAGGCTCTTAGGCGTCTTCTACGACATCTAAGAGTAAAATAAAGGTTAGTAGTATTCGTACCAGTGACCCACCCGCACGGCGTCGAGAGGTATATTGTAGGGCGGGTCTACGGGGTCTTAAGCCGCTTTTCCTGTCGCCCCGGACGGAATAGCGGGCTTTGACGAACCGTAGCGTACCGCCAAAAAAAAAAAAAGTAGTATTTGTAGCCGCTACCACACAGCAAATTGTATTCTTACTCCGTCACTCTATAAATAAGCTATAAAATCTGTCTTGGTATAGAATCTATATTCATGATTCTCTATTATTCTAAGTTAATGCAATATGAAAACTTCTCTCACCGTACATATTGTTGAAGTAATCACGAGCCACCCGCCCCTGTCGCCAATCCTCCTTATTTGTTGACCAATATTCGTAGCCACCACACAGCAATTAGAATTTATACTGGTCAACAATCTGTAGATCTGCGTAGTTAATTGTTACGCAAATACAAGTATATTACTCATTGTAATATTTTCTATTATCTATTTATCAAATTTAATCTATTCTAATATATTTAAATAAGTTATTCTTGTATGTTTCTATATATTCAGAATCTTGGAAATGGCTCTAACGATTTTCATGAAATTTGGTATGTAGGAGGTCTTAGGAGTAATAAATGTATGCCGGGCGGGCCACCGAAGTTAAAAATCGGGTCCCGGTGGCCCGCTCGCACGGCGAAGAGAGAGGATTTTTACGGTGGGTCTATGGGGTCACGCGCCGCCTTTCCGTCACCCCGGACCAATCTGGCGGGGCGAGACACATCCATAGTCCACTAAAAAAAAAAAAAAAAAAAAGGAGTAATAAATGGATCTAATAAGTCTAAGTCGCGCGCCGTCTCGTCTGTCGCCTCGGATCGATTTGGCGAGGCATGACCGCACTATAGTCCACCGCAAAAGAAAAAAAGTTATGTATCCTGCATGTAAAGTATTTTTACGTGCTTCATCTATATATTTATACATATAAATAAAATTGAAGTGTCTGTTTGTAATTCCATTTTAACAGCTTTTCACTAAACGCATATCCTTAAGAAAGTATATCCTTACATAAAAAAAATACTTTCATCTGTTTGTCTGTCCATCTGTTTGTCTATATGTTTGTTCCTGCTAATCTCTGAAACGTCTGGCCCGATTTTGACGGATCTTTCATTGGCAGATAGCTGATGTTATGAGCAGGCTTTTTTTTTTTTTTTTTTTTTTTTTTTTTGGTGGACTATGGATTAGTCTCGCCCCGCCAAATCGGTCCGGGGTGACGGAAAAGGCGGCGCGTGACCCCATAGACCCACCGTAAAAACTCCTCTCTCTTCGCCGTGCGAGCGGGTCACCGGGACCCGATTTTTAACTTCGGTGGCCCGCCCGGCGGTTCACCCTCGCGGGTTCCTCTCGTCGACGCCCCGACAGATTTCGCCGTCGGGGCGTCGCCCTCACGCGGTGGCCTCACGTCGGGTGACCGGACAATTTCCCGGTCCGATCACCCGAAGCCTCGGTTAGGGCGGCATCAGGCGCAGGTATTCGCGCCTGCGCCGCCCCGGCCGCTGGCGGCGGCCCGGGGCGCGGGAATCCTCCCTTGCCCGTTCCGCCGCTTCCTTCTGCGAGATGACAGCCTCGCAGAAGGCGGCGACCGCGTCCCAGTTCCTGATGCTGTCGACCATCGCTCTCGCGACGGCCGGCAGCGTCAGGTCGGCACCGATGACAGCGACGAGGTCACGGCGCTGCCGCTCCCATCCCGGACACACCTCCAGCGTGTGTTGCGCTGTATCCTCGTCACTCCTGCAGTGGTGGCAGGCCGGAGTCCACTCCCTATACACGACCCTGTGCAGGTACAACCCGAAACACCCGTGCCCCGTCAATACCTGCACCAGCCGAAAGGTGAGGACTCCGTGCCGCCGCTCCATCCACTCTATCAATACGGGCCGGAGGGCCTCAACGGTCTTCACACCGTGCCTAGGCCTCTCCAGCCGCGTAGCCCAACGGGCGATGACGTCTCGGCGGGCATCCACGCGCCAGGTGGCTATCTCGCTCAACGATGGGGAGCCACCTTCCTCGCGCGCTGTGATAACCCGCCGGTAGAGGTCGGAGAGCATCTCCGCCTCTAGGTCCCACGGGGGTGTCCCGGCCAACAGGCACGCCGCCTCTGTCGACACCGTGCGGTACCCGCGAATGGCTCTGACCGCCATGGCTCTCTGTGGCCTCCACAGAACCGCCCTGAGTTGGGCGTTCAGAGCCCTCGCCCACACGGGTGCGCCGTACATGGCCATCGAGCGGATGACCCCCGCATACAGCCGTCGGGCCTCAAAACTGGGTCCGCCCACATTCGGCATGAGACGAGAAAGGGCGGACGCCGCGCCGACAAGCCGGGGAGCAATCTGTCGGAAATGCTCCCGGAACCACCATCGCCCGTCGAGCACCAGACCCAAGTACCTCATATGGGCCTGGATGCTGATGTGGATGGAGTTTACCACTATCGAGGCGCCGATGGGCAGCCTCACACGGGGCCCATGGAAAAGTAGGGCCTCCGTCTTGTTTAGGGCCACCCTGAGCCCCAGCGCCTCGATCCGCCTGACCATCTCCTCGGTGCCGAGAGTGGCCAGGCTCGCCGCCTCTTCGAGTGTCCTGCCCCGGGCTGTGACGAGCGTGTCGTCAGCGTAGCACACCAAGCTCAGCCCGGGGGGGAGACTCCCTCTCAACGCCCAGTCGTACCCGATGTCCCACAGAGTCGGCCCCAGAACCGACCCCTGCGGAACGCCGCACGACATGGGCGTCCGCACAATGTCCCCTGCGGGACCCGCGCAGAGGATACTGCGGCCCTCCAAATAGTCTGCCACCAGCCGCCTGAGGTACAGGGGCACTCCATGGAACCGGAGCGCCTCCCTGATGCAGCCGAATGGCAGACTATTGAATGCGTTGGCGATGTCCAACGACACCGCCAATAGCACTCCCTTCCCGGCGACGGCCTCCGCGGCCGCCCGCCTCAGGCGTAATAGGGCCCCTGGAATTCCGTCCGGGCCGGGGGCCGTGGTGGCGGAACGAATCTTCGCCACGGCCGCCCCCACTTCCGACTCCGTCACGGGCGGAACACTCTCGTCGTCGTCGGCCTCCCGGTCCTGATCTGGCGGAGCCATGACCGGGGGCGTGTGTTCCGACTGCCGTGGAAACAGCTCCTCGACCACCCTACGAAGGAAGTCGGGCTGGAGGGTCTCGGTGAGGGGGGGGGCCCGCGCGCGAAGCTTGTTCAACGCCGCGCGATATAGGCGACCCCAGGGGTCACGGTCGAGACCGTCCAGCATCTCCTGCCAACTCGCGCCCTTGGCGGCACGGATGGCCAGCCGAAAGGCAGTCCGCGCACTGCGGTACGCCTCGTACAGCTGGCCCTCCCGCTCGACGTCGCGGTGACGCCGCCGGCTGCGGGTGTAGGACCTTCGGGCACTGATACACGCCGCACGAAGGTCCGCCAGTCTTGGGGACCACCAGTAGACCCCCTGCCTCGGAGGCGGACGCCGCCGCACTCTGGGCATGGCCGCATCGCAGATCTGCGTTAACGCACTGCGAATGCGGACAGCCTCAGCGTCCACTCCGTCCGCTGGGGGTGGTGAGGACAGCCACGTGTTGACAATGGCCGCCTCCGCCAGTAGATCCCTGTCAAGACGACCCACAGCCCACCGCGGAAACGCGGGAGCTCTGTCCGCCCTGTGACTCCTACCGGGTTCCCGGGGGGGAGACCTCCGTCCGGATGTACCGGTGGTCCGACAGGGTCTCCGCCTCCTCCAGGACACTCCAGTTCCTCACCCGTGGCGCGACAGCGGGGCTAGCGAACGACAAGTCCACTATCGACCCGCCCTGCCGCCGCACACACGTGTTCACCGAGCCTCTGTTCAGAACACAGAGGCCCAGTGAAGCCGCCCACTCGTTGACCGCCCGCCCGCGGTCGTCCGTCGTAGGGGACCCCCACGCCGTGGATTTGGCGTTAAAGTCCCCCAGAACCAGGACGAGGCCCGGTGCCAGTCGCCGTATCGAGGCCTCCAAGGTGGTGAGTGAGGCCCCGAAATCGTCCATCCTCCTAGTGGGGGAGAGGTATACGCTGTAGAGCGTGACCCCTCCCCACTCCGCCGCGACAAATTCCTCGCCCCTATCCAAAAGGGACAAGGACGGGAAGTGCCGCTGCGTTGAGACGACGATTGCCGCGGTACCGTTTCGACTGACCACCCAATTGGGGCGATCAGGCACGGCGTACGGTTCCGCGACTACGGCTGCACCAATCGACCACTCCGCCATGGATTGCAGGAGGAGATCCTGCGCTCCGGCGGAGTGGTTGGTGTTGGCCTGCAGGAGGTGCATGGCTGGTGTACCCATTATCGGGTTGTGTCCATGACCTCCTCGCCAGCGGGTGATCGGACCGCGCTAGGAGCGGGGGCGGCCGTGGTCGTAGGGCCGCCCCGCGCCTTTGGGGCCGAAGCTGGAGGTTTGCACGCCCCAGAACCCATGCGGTGCTTGGCGGGCTTATTGCCCGCCGCACACGCGGGGCAGTGGGGCGGGGCGGCGCAAGATGCCGCCACGTGCCCGGTCTGACCGCAGCGGAAACACAATCCGCCGCAGTCGAAGCAATTAGTGCACGTCGGTCGAGTGTGTCCGACCGCCATGCACTTGTAGCACCTCGCAGGCCGGTGCTCAAGCACGGTTACCCGCGCCGAGCTCCAGCCCACGAGGAGCCTGCCTGAGCTGGCCAGTTGCCTGACCGACTCCACCGGGCACTGCGCCCAGGCAGCACCTACGCCACCCGGACCGGGACGAATGGCACCGACCCGGACGGTGTCTATGGGACACCCGGTTTTCGAGGCAATAGCCTCCCGGATGTCTTCCACCGTCACTGAATCGTCCAAACCCGAAATGCGCATTTCGGCGCACTTGACGGGCCTGGCGATCTTGATGCCACCCTCCTCGGCGAACAAACCTCTCAGCTTCTCGGCCACGCTGTCGGCCGTCTTGGCGCCCGCGGCCCCTGGGAACTCGAGAATTCGAGCCCCCGTCCGGGCCTTGCGGGTCCTGGCTTCGACGCCTCCAATATCGGAGACGTCTAGCTCCCGCCGGGCCTTCCTCAAGACGGCCTCGTAGCTGAGGCCCTTCTCGGCCGCCTCGGGCAGCACAGTGATCACCACTGCGGCCGTCTTTGGCGACTTGAGCCCCTTGCGCGGTCTCTTCTTCTGTCCGGCTCTTGCCTGAGGAGCGGGGACCTCAGCGGCGCGCTTGGCCTCCGCTCTCCTCCTTTGGCCGCGACTCCTTCTGTCGCGTTCGGCTACCTGCCAACCCTGTTCGGGTACGGCAGTCATGCCAGACGCGGAAGGCCTCGTCGCGGCCTCGCTGGTCGTCGCCGGCGGTGTTGTTGCGGGCGACTTCAGCGGTCCGGCAGGAGCCGGAGCCGTCTTCCTCCTCAGGGCGGGGCCCTTCGGAGCTGGGCCGGGGCCTTTGGGCTTAGGCCCGGCCGCGGCCGCGGCGTAGCTCCCCACGCGGCCACCCTGACAAGGCAGCGGGGCGGGGGCTGGTGCCATATGCGGCCGCTTGTCCGCGGCGAGAGGTGGTCGGACACGTGGTTCTGGAGGCAACCTCGCCTCCAGAACGGCGAAGCGCGCATCGACGAGCTTGCCCACTGCGCCGATGATTTTGGCGAGGGCCTCGTCCGATATGCCTCCCACCTCAAACGGGGTCGGCTGAGCCTCCTTAGGGGCCCGTTCTACGGCGCCTGGCGGCTTTGGCGCCGCAGGGGCGCTAGCCGGCGGCAAGCGGTCCGCGGGGAGAGGCGTCAACCTCACCACGGGAACAGGGAGTTTCACCGCGGTGACCGCGCCAGCGTCAGCCGGCGGCGCGCGCTTCGCGGCGGCAGGCGTCTTCCTCGCCGCGGGGACGGGTGTGACGCTGACGCCATCACCCAACGTCGTCGGCGCCGCAGCGCGAGGCGGCTTTGGCGCCGCAGCGGCCGCCGAGTATCCGGCCCTGGCCGATAGCGCGGCTGGCGCGGGTGACACGAACAGCGCCACCCGCGCCTTGAGGTCGGCCACGTCTATCAACAGCTGGCGGTTTGCGCGACGCATTTCCGCCAGCATGTCGCCCAGGTTCCGGTTTCGGGTCCGCAGACCTGACATCTCGCCTCTAAGGCGGACATTTTCGGCCTGCAGATCCGTGGCCTCGCCGGCGCGGACAGCGACCGCCGCCGCCCTTTCCATGACCGAGGTCCCTCGCCCTCTTCGGGAGGCCTGGATCTTGGGTGGAGGCATGTTGGCCACGCTCCCCTCGGTTTCGGCGCTCGAGCTGCCTCCCTTACTCAGGGGGCGCTTTCGCACCTGCGAGGGGAGGGCCTCCTCCTTCTTAGTCGCGGTCGCCGGCGGCGTCTTTGCTGCTAGACGCGCCGACGACCTAGTGGGGCCTTCACCAGCCGACCCACTGTCCTTTTTGGACGGCCCTGCGGGAATATCACCGCCCTCGTCCATTCTGACGGTAGATCCGCCGCCCTCGTCTTCGGACGGCTCTGCGACATCGCTGTCGCCCTCGTCCGTCGACGGCTCTGCTGCGAGTCTACCGTCCTTCTTCTCTTCAGCGGCGGCAGCCTCCCTGCGCGCTCGCCGCTCCTCCAGCCGCCTTTTGTGGCTCAGGCCGTTGCCCCGAGACTTTCGAGGCGACCTCCTCTTCTTCTTCTGGGCCTCCACGGTTTGTGCCGGGCCCTCGGCGGACGCCTCAAGTCCTGAGGACGAGGCGTCGTCTTGGTCAGTTTAGCGTTGGCATGACTGGGCCTTGGGGTGAGAATCGCTAGGATTCCCGTCGGTTTTTTCTTTTAAATTTGCAGTATCCATTAGATTCCCACGAGAATGGGAGATACATTTCGTCGACCCGGGCAGAGATCCCTATACCCGGGCAAGCCTACATTTACCAACCAGGGGGTCAGCCGGTGCCCTGGCTGGAGCGTGCTAACGACAGAACAACCCATCTGCCATGCATCTTCTCGCCGCACGCCAGAACTTAAGATTCTGGGTGATTTCCGAGTCCGAATGTTACTTCGAACTCTTTATAGAGGTTGTCTTCCTCGCGGTCCGGGCGGTTAAGCCAAGACCCTCGCTCCTGATACTACGCCTCAAGACAACGTGTCTTGAAGCAAGATATCAGGTTTACGATGTGTGGGCGGTGGCATGTGCCTGCCCAGCCCTCAAATGAATGAGTGACTGAGCCCGTCCCAATATTTCGCGTCCTATAACCTCTACTACGACTGTAGTAGAGTGAGGAGCGAAATCGCGCAGATATTCGCTACGGACGACAGTACAACAGAAGAACTGGGGACCGCCGCCCGCACCCAGGGTACACCGCGTGGAGGTTTCTGGGATAGAACCCCATGTTATGAGTAGGCTAGACTTTTACTTAAAAAGAATAAAGTGCTGCGAAAAATTTTGAAACCAATGAATTAGTGAACAATATCCGATTTAATATTTATAATTATAATAATATTGAATTTGGCTCCCATTTTTACAGTTGTAGCAGCTGCAGTTACGCTACATAGTTTAATTTTTAATACTAATCTTGATATTATATTTAATATAAGCTATTTCAGTCGTAAGTGAATTTTATTTACTCGAACTTCGACGCTTAATGGAGCCTTGTAAGTAGTGTTTTGAAAGACAACAGGAAAATATGAGCGAATGTGCACATATACATAAGCGCCATTTCCATTCACTTGATAGTTTTTACGTAACTTAGCTTAAGCAGTTTTCAAAATGTGTTTTATTAATAAGTGGTATTCTCGGTTGTCATATTTTTTTAAAGTCCTATAAAAAAAGATGACAACTGAGAATACGTGCCACGAGTTAATAGTATTTTTTTTACGGAGACAGTGTCTGCTTTTGTAATTTTATCAGTCGTTAAGTTATACTAATAAAACCGATCATCCGTGTGGTGACGGAGTAAGAATACGAGTACAATTCACCACCCCCTATCTTACCTGTGGATGATCGTAAGAGACGACTAAAGGAAATAAAACGCATATAACATCTGTGCAAGAGAAGGAAAAGTCGAAACAAAATTCTGTATCAACACGTCTGACCAGCGCGGTATAGTAGGTTAATTTCCCTCCCATTACGGAGGAGGCCGGAGCCCAACAGTGGGACATATATGGGCTGTGATGATGATGAATAAAATAGATTAGTCAAAAAAAATTTAATCCTTTAAAATTTTCACTTTTTTGATTTGTTCCTTTGTATATACACAATTATCTAGCTGGATGCCAAATTAAAACTTTCTAGATCACCTAGAAGTGGTTTAAGTCTTTGATCTATATGTGAGTTATTCAATCATAAAATGTTTATGCCTTCATTAATATCGTTTGTTATCTAAAGTTTAATCTGTGTTTATAATATTTCGTATATAAATCTATCTAGGGGATTTCAACACATATATTTGACGGTACTTGCGTTTATCGTACGTGCTAAGCGGAATGATGTTAACAAAGTATTCACTGACCGTACCACCTAGCACGTCATTCGCTCCCTACTACGCAAATTTGTTTTGAGACATGTATAAAAGAGGATGTGAGCTCTGTTTGGCAGCACCAAAATAGCCGCGATTTCGTCCTCGCCGCCGAGGTGCAAAATCGCGACGCACAAAAGTCATTGATTCTAATGTGGGCACGCCCACTTTACCACCAGCGACGCCCCAAGCCGAGGTCCGTTCCCCACATGGGAAGCCCTTGGGCAATGTCTCTTAGTTTACTTGCATCGGGTTGAAAGCCCTCCGCGTTCACCCATTGTTCGCGTAAAGTTGTCAAAGCCATCTGCGGCTAACAACTAACAACACACAAAAAAAAAAGGAAAAAATTCTGTTTGGCAGTCTAGGCCCGCGAGTGGCACGTTGCACATAGGTGTCGTATATCGCATACTAACTTACGTCGGCTATGTGGGCCTCTCTCATGCCGTCATCTCATGTGAGAGAGTGGTGCCATGGTTGCCACGCTTGGCAGGTGGGCTGGCAGTAACGATGGGTGTTGTACGTTGCTCGGAGAAGAGCTGTTGTACGTTTCTTGGTAAACCTTTGGGCGATTTGACTGAGGAATCCCCGGCAGGTAAAGCGGTGGCACCGGTTGTAATCTTGTCCACGGGAAAGACTAGCGTGTATCATCCGTCCGTACTATATAGCTGTTTGTACAAAGGCGATTGCCTGGTTCTGCTCTGTGAGATCACTTTCTCATCACAGATTGGTATATAGACGTGAAGGTAATTGTGATTACTTGCAGTGCGGTCATTTGCAACTTCACATCCGCCTTTATGTTACTCATATCTGATTCATTCTTTTACATATTTAACATGCTTTGCTTATGTTTAGTAGTTTTTGAGTTATGACGGGATCAAAAGGCTCGAAATAGTTCGAATAAATTTACACACGTTACATATCGCTAGTTATTTTTGCTAGAACTTGTATTTACATACTACCGCGTGTCTAGATCAATCATTTATTTTATTCGATATTTTGTTATGGATTTTTATTAAATTAATATGGATGTTTCACATCTGCCAGGCTTCTAGTGACGGATTTTTTGTTGTTATTAACATTTATAGCACGTTATTTCAGTTTTTTTAAGGTTGGCCATTGATTTTTAGTGGTAGAACCACGCTGTTGACAGTTTTATATCTACATCCGCGGGCCGTTCCGTCCGAGGTAGTCCCACATTCTCACAGAAGATCGACGCCTAAGTAATGGTCATGTGCTATTGCTCTTCGTTCAGTGAGCGAGAGAGCCGGAAGGCCAATTGGGTGGGTTTGGAGTTTGTATTGGTAGGCAGCGGTCTAGCTATATACCCTTGGTATTGCAAAGGTTCATGAGCATTGGTCAGCAGTAACACTTATCATCAGGTGTGCTGCTCACTGGCTTTCCACCATAAGCAATAAAAAAAAAGTCCGCGACAGTTCTACTCTTTATGTGGAAGCCAACATAATCCCAATTCTTCACCATAAATATGTTTAGATTGGATATTTTTCTACAATGTACTATTAAGAATATTTCGCTAAATCTTATCTAAATTGTTACATTTGTCGCTTTCAGTATATAATGTAGAGACTTTTAAACTAAGTAATTTGGAACAAAATATACAATGACAGGGTTAGAAGGGTCAACACTAGGCAATGACACTTCAATACCGAGTGCATGAGTGAAGCCTGGTGAAGAAAATAGGCTACCTTTTTATCGGCAAATCAAGTGGGCGAAGCCGCGGGTGGAAGCTAGTGTAGAGTATAATTGGAAAATTTACGTCTTTAAAAGGACTAATTGTGTGTAGCATATGTATTTAACATTATTATACTCAAATAGCTAAGTACCCGATATTTTTTATAAGACACTTTTTTTTGGCGGCAGGTTACGGTACTTCATGGCTCGCTAATCCGTCCGGCGCACGACCCCGTAGACCCGCCCTACAACATACCTCTCAACGTCGTGCGGGTGGGTCACTGGAAAGACACTAAGGAATTATCCTTGTATTGCGTGGGACTTTACAAACATAAAATTAACCTAAAACCTACACCCAGACTCAGGACAACAGTTTGTGAATCGCACAAAGTATTGTCTTGCGTAGACATGAAACCCACGGCACTTTTTTTTTTGGAACGAAGTTCCTTATCGCGCGTTGTGAAAGGGGGCTAGACGGAAAAAATTCTTACGAAAAGTTGTCACGACACTTTTTGCTATAGTAAGCTATTGTAAGCTGTGCGGCGTCGCATGTTTCTCTGTCTGTCTCTCTCTCTCTTATAGAAAGCAAGCCAGATATTTTCATTTCTATTTCGCATTGAACAGTGTGGTGTCGCTATGATTTTTTTAATAGATAGAGTGATTCAAGAGGAAGGTTTATATGTATAATATATGCATAATGTACTAGAGAAACACTGATAATTTTAGAGGTTTCTAATGTGATGTCGTAAATAAACACATTATTTTGCGCTTACATTGCAAACGCTGGCTGAACCCTACGAAATAGATCGAAATAAAGTACTACAGTATTATACAGCTTAAAAAGGCCTACAAAAAAGTCCGCGATGGTATATATCTATCTCTTAAGGATAACATACTATATCCATTTTAATACTTTAAAAAATGTTCTATTATAAAACGGTAATTGAAAAGCTATTTACACAAATACTGTATTAATCCTTATCATTTTAAATACATTAGTTGGCTTGAGCATTTCCTGAAGCTATTTTTTTTCCTTCAGACCATGCAAATTAAATCAATACCTTAAGAGATATAGCAAAATCAAAATAATGCGCAACGAAATTATTTTCGCCCGTGACCGGGCCGCGTGGCCGGCTCGCGTTCGAGCTCGGGGCCGAAAAGTTTTGGTAGTCTAGTGGAATTGTATATCCTATTATTAATATTATAAACGTGAAAGTTTGTAATAATGTATGGATGTGAACAAGTTTGTTGCTCTTTCACGTAAAAACTACTGAATGGATTTTGATGAAATTTATAGTAATATAGCTTGCACATCAGAATAACACATAGGCTATAATTTATAAAGATATTTTGCAAATTGGCTAAAATATAACGATAAAAATCGCTTAAGGCAGAAAAAAATTATATAATTAAAATAGAACTTCGTTCCATCCGGGTGTCCCTTGACACCTCCGGTTTTTTATTTAAAAATGTATTTATAAAATATGTTTACATAGGCAGTATACAATTGATCTTATTCTAATTGATACAATTTCGATATATTAAATTATGTTACTTAGGCTAAGTACGCCTTTATGAACTTTTGGCATGAATAGAATAATTATTATAAAGTAATGAAGAAAATATAAGAGTAACAAGGTTACTTACCATATTATCTGTATTGCAAGCATACTTAGTGAGTATGCCTAACTAATAACATAAATTGAACACATAAACAACAAACAATTAAACACTGTATTAATATTAATAAATACATTACAAATTATATAGAAACTTTATAATTTGCGGGTAAGATTCAACGCAAAGTAATAAAAAGCATCGGTCGAATCAAATATATGACCGGTCGGCGGGTAAACCCACGGCACTGGCACGCCTTCTGTGCAGTCAAATATATATTATTTAATAGACAATTATTAAATCTGTAATTCAATAGCCAAATATAGTAAAGTGTAGGTGTCCATTTACAGCATATCTATTAGAGGCCTCATTTAACATCATAAAGCGTATTATTAACTTTTTTTTATTAATTCAAACTTTGATGTTAATATTTGTAGAAAATTTTACAAAGAATTTAATAAATATTTTTAAGACTTTAGTAAATAATTTGAGATAATTTTCTGAAACATCTCAAATACCTAATGGAACGATTATTTCGTTGCCACATAGTGATATTCTTTTAATGCCTACAGTGGCAAAAAAAGAGCAAGCAATGTATGTGATGGTAAGTGATATTGCTGCACATGGACCATAGCAACACCAAGGGCACAGCCAGACTACTGCCTATCGTGAAGAAAGTGCTCTTCTAAAACCTTCTTTAAATCTAGATCACTAACCTTATTTTTCAACGCTTATTACTAACCTTCGTCGTTTCGACTACGCTGTCAAAAAAGTAGGTTTATAAGGTTTTATTTAATAAAATATTTATTTTTTTTACATTATTTTTTTATTATAATCATTTATTAAGCAAAATATAACATTTCTATTTATTTAAATATCATATTTATTACTTAATCAGCCTTTTTACTGAGACCATATTTTTCGCTCCAAATAAAGATATTTGTTTTTTTAAGTGCTTACCTATTAAAAACTAGAACACAGTACTTTGAAAAAAACTCAAATAATCAAAATTAACGTATAGAATCAACGAAAAAAATAACATTTTGGTAAAAAAACTACGAACTAAGACATTTGTGACACACATCAAGTTTGTGTTCGCCACACAATGATTTATTGCACTTGTAGCAACTAGATTTCGTCATTCTTCGTTTTGCTGACGGGCATATGCTACAAACATTTCTTTTTTTTTTTGCGATAGAATGACCTGCAGCTTCTCTTTCTTCAGTCCTTGGCTTTAGCGATGACCATTTGTGCTTATCTTTGCCGCGAAGTATGTTACGCGATGGTATAATAATCAATTTGTTACGCTCCTGTACCGAAGTGCCTGGTTTGATCTTCAATTGATGGAGATGCATGCAGAATCGAATCTAAAATAAAAAAAAATAATATACATCACCTTGTTGCTGTAAAAACTAAAAAATAAACTTAAAATGTTACAAAATATAGAGAAACACAATAGTACAAAATATAACGTTAACACTAACCTTCATCGATGCGACGAGCCATGGTCGCTGATCCGGCGCTCACAGGCCTCCTGCCCAAGAAACACTACCGTCTGTCGAGAGGGCAAGGGGTCAATTGAGATTACACGGGAGCTGAAATAGGTGCGATCGTGCACTCAAAATTTACGGCACTTTTTTCGAATTCGCGTCGTCGATTCGACGAAGCTTAGTGTTCTAGGGTTAAAGAAATACATATCATAACGCTCGGGAAACACAACAGCAGGTAGTTCATTAGACTTTGCACGTATGTAAGAGAAATGATCGCTGAAAACGTAAAATCTAGGACCATGTGATTGCCAGGTAAAATTAATGAACCCTGCTACGGTGTCGAACGATAATGTGGTAAAAAGTTGACAGTGGTACCAAGTCAAACAGTTCCTCAAATCACAGTTAAAGAGATGGTAGAGTACACAGAGTGACCCAATGTCTCTCAGCCGCTCTAGCGACTCCAATCTGTCCGTTGGAGTCTTAGGGTCACCGATGATTCAAACAGCACTTCTTTGCAGGCTGTCAAGTGGGTTTAGCTGATATTGCTGTTCAGAGATGAGAACAGTTATCCACTTGAGGATGAACTTGTGCTTTGTATAGTACAAGACTTCAGATTGTCTCAGCGTGAAGTGCCGCCTAGCGTTGCTAGTGTAATTTTTTGCTTGCCAATTTGACTTTGTCCTCCAAATAACTTCAAAACTGGACTTTGTTACATAGTTCGACGCCGAGGATTCCAATACTCTCAGAAATTTGGAGAGCTACTAATTTGGAGAGAAATAGTAACCACAGAGTTACTAATTTGGAGAGTAATGTCATAATGTCAATAAATTCAGAAACTGAAGAACAACTAGCTAGGAGTACTCGTAGAGCCGATGCTGCCGATTTCAAGAACTGGGTACGGGTGACTCACGCATATGTTGCTAGAGA
Source organism: Lymantria monacha (assembly GCA_905163515.2). Classification (NCBI taxonomy): domain Eukaryota; kingdom Metazoa; phylum Arthropoda; class Insecta; order Lepidoptera; family Erebidae; genus Lymantria; species Lymantria monacha. Next base: position 49,482,070 of record LR991081.1, on the reverse strand, counting down.
GGTGCATGTATGGCAGGTTATAGTATCGCATGCCGTCCCTTCTGTCGCTCTAAACGGATCAGATTAGGTGTGACCATAACGTAGCCTATCCTACAAGAACATGGTCTATAGTATTAAACAGGTGTATGAGTGCTGCAATAATTAGCCTTTTATAAATTATATGACTATATTAATTTGTCACTGAATTATATCTATTTAAAGTTAAGTAATTATGTAGGTACTGGGGGAGACCGAGACTCACCTATCTAGACCAGATCGGTCATGTACTGAAGGAAGGTGGAGTCAAGAGTCTCCGAAACCGGCGAGCGTGTATGAAGAGAATTATGAATGTTGAGGAAGCGAGTGAAGTATGCAAGGATAGAGTTCTCTGGCACTCTGCTCTCTCTGCCTACCCTGCAAGGGATATGGCGTGATGATATGTATGTATGTATGTAAAGTTAAGTAATAAGAGAAGCATTTATTAGAAGGTGACCATCATTGTTGATTTTATTGTAAGAGCGTTAAATATTTTAACTGCGTGGGTATTTTATGGCACGTTTTATAGGACATTAAATATTGAGTTATAGCGTATATTTAGGCGTCTCAGTTATCACTGATTTGTGGATAGATTTCAGTAATATCCTAAATATCTGTATTATATCATTGTATTCAGACTGTTCGTAAGAATTGTTTGAATCAATACCATCATCACATTTCTACCAATGAAATTCGAAATTCAAACCAAAACATTTACTGTGCATAAACCCCGCGGAGGGGACTTTTGGCGGGAATCTAAAACGTCATGTTGTGCTCTTGTATTATATTCGATATCTTAGTGTTTTAACGTGTTATATTAGATAATTTTTATGGTGTTTTATGTAATATGATGTGACAGAACAGCTGGGATGTAGTGAATATCATATAAAAGTGCTTTACAACGTTTTCGTTTTCCATCAAAATTCCTACAACATACCATTAACAGTGTCACCATAGCACTGTTGATGGCGACAATTCGACTGACTGACAGACAATGACTAACTTGAAGAGATTAAGAACGTGAAGATAATTATAACTCGACACTGGCAAAAATGGCTCGTATAAGTAGCTGATTGCCAATACATAAAAAGAAGAAGAAGAAGAAGCTGCAACTTAACTTTGACATTGGCTTAACAACAAAAAAAAAAACAAAAAAAACCCCGCGGAGGTACTTATATTTTAACAGCTTTTATATAATACCTTAAATTAATTGAAATAACTACCTTTTTATCTTGCCTATCTTATTGAAATACCTACCTTTTTTTTGTTTTTTTGTTTTTTTTGTTTTTGGGGTGGGTTATGGTCGGCGCTCTTGTCGCACCACTCCGTCCGGGGCGACAGAGGGGCGTAAGCACGCATACCCGTAACCCACCCACGAACCTCGCCTACGTTGTTGCACCGGCCACTGGAGCAGCGTGAACTTGTCGTCAGTGGCCGGGTTGAAATACCTACCTTGAGTAGATTCGGCATGAAGCTCAGCGGATGGGCTACTTTTTAATTTTTAACCGAATTCAAAAAAGGAGGAGGTATTCAATTCGTCTGTATTTTTTTTATGTTTGTTACCTCATAACTTTCGACTGGACAAAGCGATTTTAATGATACATTTTTTATTTGAAAGCTGGCGCTTTCCCAATGATCCCATTTCAATTTAGTTCAGTTCTGGCAATGGCATCCATCAGAAAACCATATAAGTCTAAAATTAGCATTAAGTATGTGCGACAAATGAACGAGTAGCTCAAGCCCCGCTACTAATAGAACAACCTATGTGTGTCTGTAACACTAAAAAGCAAAAAATAAAAATTAAAACTACGTTTAAAAAACCGACTTCAATAACTGAAAAGTATAAAATAACTTAAAATACTATCATTTGTATATGCTATCTATTGATAGGTTTGAAGTCGGTGCCAGTATCGGTATCTTTAGTGTAGGAATTTCATTACAGTAAGTACCTAAGCTGTTTATAATTTTGTTTAAGGCTTGGTACCGATTTCAAACCTATCAATAGATAGCACATACAAATTATAGTATTTTAAGTTATTTTGTACTTTTCAGTTATTGAAGTCGGTTTTTTTAAACGTAGTTTTTATTTGTACTTTTTTTTTATATAAAGCCAGCAAACCCAGCCCGTTGGTTTGTTTGTAGAAGTCGATATGTCGCAGCGCTGCCTGGTGGCGAGTTACATTACATAGCATATAAATCTTCTCCGGAAAAAGAGTGTGTGTGAGTATGTATGAGAATGCTAGTGCTGTGTTAGTGGTGTTTGGGGATCAGTATTTGTGTGTATGAGTGAGTGTGTTTAGTTTACGTATAATCTTTCACCATGAGATCATAATTGACGTTAAATCATAACAGAAAATATGCTATATGCCATAACTGCATTGTTTTGGGTATTTGTATAGACTTTGCATATCATAATTACTCTTCGTAGTAAGTACAATAGTTATTAATTACCTGCTGCGCTTATGCAACTAGTACTCCTAAAATGTATAAAGACTGCCTTGATAGATTACATAGTTAACTATTTTTTCTAAATTCGTAAGCGTTGAATTACTTTCTCCCTTTAAATCAACATCAGGCTTAGGAATTGGTGACGTCAGCAAAGGATAAGGGCAGCTTGTGTGATGTTCACTATCTGACTTCGAGAAATTATTTGCTACCATACAAATATTTGTAATGCGGTATTTACATTATGTAATGTGATTTTATGATATCTGCGTGGGGCCAGTGTGGAGTGGCTCTCACAATTATAACCTTTTATCAAAATTTTGATTCGGTTCGAATTCGGACCTGACCTGACCTAAGGATGCCTCGTTTAGAGGCGAAACAAGTGTCGAATCTTTATTCGAAGTTCTGCGGAAAATTGCAAGTTTGTCAATTGAAGTTCTAGTGGTGCTCATCACAGGAGTAAGATTTCCTTATATCCTATCCCACCTTGACCCCATCCCGTATTCCTTCCTTCCTTTCTTGAGGAGTACGGTATATTGATTAAGCGTGGGAAAGTGGTGGGTCTTCCTTCCTCTCCTCCATTTTATAAAAATAAGCGAAATTTGACAGTTTTGTTTGTTAAATGTTAATATTTGAATAACCAGCAGTGATTTTCGCGAAAGTGAGTATGACGGGGGCATATACACATCCCCCGCAAACTCACCTTCGTGAAAATCGTGGAACCCATTTTGTGGATTCTGAATATGTAGAAACAGAAATATACAAGAATTGCTCTTTTAAAGATATTAGATTTCATTTCATTTATATCCTTCGTAATTAATTATTAAGAATAATTATATGAAACGGAATAACTATAAAGTAGAAGACCATTCTATCAGCATATTACAAATCGTTCCATTTAATTAAATACCAATAACTTCTGCATTAGCGGTTCCAGTGAAGAATTTTGTAAAGAAATTTGTTAGTACAATGTTCATTTCTACAGATTTATTTACATTAACTTTGCTTGTTAAGCAAATAAATTATTTCATTTATTGTGTCCAAATAATAAATGGCCCCTTAAATTATTTAATTTGCTTTAATATTTTATATATTTATCATTTATTTATATTAAATAAAAATAAATGTAAGTAATATAAAAATGGAACAAGTGAACAACTTTATTTATTTAATACCACGTTTATGTACGTAAAATAAATTGTAATTAAGTCAATTTTAAAATTAAATTAATAATTATTCTTCAATTTATGTACATTGAAGATATAAAAGTATATTGTTAAAAATCTATCTTTTAATTTTTATGTTTTTATGTTTAACGCGGACCTAGCACACTTCGTTCCGCCTAACAGTTAATAAATGAGATAAGCAGATTTCGATTAATTTAAAATTATTAAGTTATTTTTAGCTGTGTGGTAGCGGCTACAAATACTACCAACCCTTACTTTGGTCGTGGATGTCGTATAAGACGACTAAGAGCCTCATAACGACCTCGGCCAACTCCATCTGATACCATGTCAACAATTACATTCCCAAGGAGGGTTGACGTCTGGTAGGCGGCCGGTCATAAAACTATTGCCAATAACTTTTACAATATGTAGTATGAAAGAAGAGTACACATTGTATCGACCCCATGTAATTGCGATAGGAGTAGGAGAATCAAGAATAAATATGAATAATATATAAATTCAAATAATCAAGAATTTTAATAACGTGCCAGCAAGACGAAGGATTACCTTGTGTTATACGACATTTTCCTTCATATGCGTTGAAAATAAACTAATTGTTGATATCTCAGATTTGCTCCACGATTTCGTATTGTCAACAGCACGGCCTGCCTCGCTTTACTTTTGTGATTAAGAAGCATGGAGTTGGGCCATATTAACGCGGCGGTCTTGCCGTGCAATAAATTGTTCTTCTGCCGTGGTTACGTTCGTTATGTTTCGAATTCTAACTGCGTTACGGTTTTGTTGGAAAAGATTTGATTTTATTGGTAGCGGCATTATTGATGACAATATAGACATAATATGTTTTATTATAACAATATTCGTAAAAATTCGTAACACTCGCACAAAACGAATTCTGACCGGTTAAATTTTGCACGCCTCATAAGCGAAGCGTTGAGGTCTTGCTCTACTCTCGATATATGAAAATCAAGCACTTTTCAAACCTAAAAATGATTGTATTTTTCTCACATTGCACTTATAGGATAATATTATCTCATACATATATGTAAAGAAAAAACATTCGTTTCAACGTGTTTCATATTTTTAAAAGGCAATTATTTTGTTTAAAGTAGGAAAATAGTTGATTAAAAAAAAAAATTGAAGACGTCGGATAAAATATTCCGGATCTGGCAAGAATACGACCATAAAAATTAATGTATCAAAATATTTCTTTTTTTAAAAGCTTCATAATCGCAACGCGCGGTTTTCTTTCGAAAATGGCTTGGTAATTTTTTGTCGTTTAATTGCAATTAATAAAAAACTAAACTGCCTAGTCATTAGTGTATGTATACCTTATGAAAATTGGGTTCGTTTACATTTTTTGTTCGTCCATTCGGACAGGCAAAGGAAATAGATCCCTTACAGCCTATTGTAAACGAATAGCTATGTTTAGTACTGCGTCGAGAATGGCACAACATTATTTTTCTTTTTCATTTATGGCATTGACTAATAGTAAATGATAAATAAAATAATGAAAAATTGTCAAATGTCTGTTAACTTCATGGAAGTAATAAGTATTCTGTACAACAGGAATGCGCTGTTGTCGCAAAATTGAAGCCGAGCGAGAGCTCAGAACTGTACCTTTTATCTCTCTCTGGCGATGGTGACCATATTGAAATATGATTTAAGGACAATAATTATAAAAAATATTTGTGATCTGACGTCAGCAGATCATTGCTTCAGATGGATTTTAATCGAAGATGCTAATTATAAACTTGCCCTTTGTGGCACTATACATTTCCTGTTTTTGCTTGCTTTTCACACTCGCGTCATATAGGTAGGTACTTATCTACTGGTCCTTGTGGGACACGACATGCAGCTGGACTGAGATAAAATTACGATAAGGTGGTGTGTGGTATATTTAATTAAGAAAAAACAGTTAAGTTTACATTTAAGTTTAATTCTAAATCAGACATTGCTAAATAAGACAGTCTTGTGAAGTTTCTGCCGCAAGCCCAGCTTATTCCTTATATGTTTCATTGATTCTAATTATGCATTGAGTTAAACGTAAATTGAGATATGAATTCGCTAACGCCTTCATCAATAGAATATCATGTGGATCTTCAAATATAGATTGAGGAAGATGTGCTGATTCTAACGATGTATGTAGTTTGCTATAAAATTCTCGGAAGACATACCTACATGATAATTTTATTTTTATTTACGTTTTTTAACGATTGATTTAATAATGTAATAAACAGTGTTCTATGGTGTTGTGATCCAATAACACCACACAATTTGAACAAGAAATTTTGTGAATCATCCCATTCACGATATATCCAGCAATATAATAAATAATGTTCAGTTTAAAATCTGAAACACAAGCATTATCTACGAGATCTAACAAATCATCTATTGATGTCGATCATGTCGACTGATCTTTATTAGATTCTTCCACAATAGCTTTCTTTTTGTTCCTAAATTTTCTAAAGAACTTAATGTTAGGGACATTAAGATCTTTAGGAAATTTGAAATCTAAACAAAGTTATTTTCATAAAAAAATAAAAAATACATAGGTATTTAAGTTATTTATTCTTGAACTAGGATTGAATAGTCATGCATGGTCACCGTAATTCTTCATTAACAAATTATGTTATTATTATTATTTACGATTTCATGTGGGGTTGTCAGGTCAGGTGTCCGTATTTCATACATATAAAAGAAAACCTATACCCCAATCGCAAAATGTTTGCGTTAATAAGGTTTTACACTTAGCAAAAAATATTATTGCTTTAATATGTCGGTAATAAATTATTATTTATATTTAAAAATATTTTAGAAGTAAATGTTTTTACTTCATTACATTACATCAATCGCAAATTTTTCTACCAACAAAGAAAGGATTGAAATCAACTTAACTCTGGCAATTCTAAGTCCACTGTTAGAACGGGACACAGGGTACACTGGTTGCCCTCTCACTCGGCTTCATTTTTATTTTGCGCGCAACAAGACTCTTACTACCTTAGCATAAGGTTTTATTTTCTTTATTTTTGCTACAAGATGCACAGATAGAGCTCATTCCTGTTGTACAGAGTACTTATTACTTCCATGGTTAACTTCAGTAGGTATCTTAAAATTATTGCTTTATTTTTTTTTATTCTCTAACTTTTTGAAGTGAAATTTATTTATCGACGTATGGGAGAAATTTTATATTGTAACGTTTTTCTGTTACGCGCCATATTTATTTTGAAGTGTAAAGCGCATGGGAGGGTTATCCGTGTGGTGACGGAGTAAGAATACAATTCGCCACCCCCTATCTTAACCGTGGGTGATCGTAAGAGACGACTGTGGGATATAAAACGCATATAACATCTTTGTAAGAGAAGGAAAACTTGAAACAAAATCCTATACCAACATGTCTGACCAGCGAGAGAGTAGTTAGCCAAAGTGTCACTTCTGAAATATGTACGGACTTTATACGCACGCATAACTTTTTATTTTTAAGTGATATTTTATTTAATACTAGTAGCAGATCTTGCTCAATAAAATAATTAAGGCGCTTTATTTATCGTGCATATTATAGAATTGACAAATAGTAAATGATAAATAATATGTATGCGGATGCTACGGTTGAGCGATATGTATGCGGATGCTACGGTTGACGCCGGTGTCGCATGTGGTTTAGTAGAACAACATTCGACAGCGGCGTCCTCCGATGGCATCAGTATGGATGAAGTTGAATGGGCGATAAGAAGTTTGAAAAATGGTAAGGCAGCGGGCATTGATATGGTGTCTGCCGAGATGATCAAGCTTGGTGGCTCCTGTGTCTGGGAGGCGTTCCTGTTGCTCCTCAATTTATGTTGGAGCTCGGGAATGGTTCCCGGGGACTGGAATAGCGCAGTCATCGTGCCTTTGTTTAAAAACAAGGGTTCACGTTATGACTGCGCAAATTACAGAGCCATAAGCTTGACCAGTTTGGCAGCAAAAGTGTATGGTAAAATTATTGAAAGGAGAATGAGGATGGTGTCCGATGGTTTACTGTGTGAGACACAAGGAGGTTTCAGCTGCAGTTTTGTGGATCTGGAGAGAGCATTTGACACGGTTGTACGAAAGGAACTTTGGGACATTTTACCGGAGTATGGTATTAACGGTAAACTGCTACAGGCTGTGCAGTCCAGTTACATGGGCTGTAGAGCCTGTGTGCGGCTGGATGATGGAATGTCGCCTTGGTTTGACGTCAATATCGGCGTTAAGCAGAGGTGCGTTCTGTCAGCCAGGCTGTTTATCATATATCTGGATAAATGTCTCCAAAGGTTGAACGATATGAATGTGGGAGTCCAGATGGGCGACTCAGTGGTCACTGCTCTGCTTTATGCAGATATTCAGTCCTGCTGGCACAGTCAGCGACTGACCTGCAGACCCTAGTCGACACAATGACAGAAGATTGTAAGAAAAGGGGTCTACGCGTGAATGTGAGCAAAACCAAAATAATGGTCTTTGGAAGAGACGAAACCAGAAGAGATGGAGCTAATGGGGATTAAACATGTATCCAATAATATTAGAAAACATACAATTTAAAAAAAAATGACGAGCCCACTGAGTTTCTTGCCGGATCTTCTCAGTTTATGGCGGCTTTCCGATCCGGTAGTAGATTAATTTAAAAAAAAAAATGTAATATTGACAATATGTAAGTGCCCTTTTAGGACTTATGCATAATAAATGATTTGATTTGATTTGATTTGATGTAAGAGTAACAATAGGTAATGATATACTAGAGCAAGTGGATTAATTTGTATATCTTGGATGTGGATTTAGCCGAGATGGAAGGTACACCACTGATATAGAGCGAAGAGTGAATGCGGGAAATAGAGTGAACGGAGCGTTGGGGCAACTTCTCGGCAGCCACCACCTCAGCCAGAAGACACGTGTAGCAATACACAACGCAGTGCTTGTTCCAACATTACTGTATGGAAGCGAGAGTTGGGTATGCAGAAAAGAGTATGAAAGTAAAATTAATGCGGTCGAAATGCGATCTCTGCGGAAAATCTGTGGAGTTAGGCTGACCGACCGCATTCGTAACGACGACGTAAGAAAGCGAGTAGGTATGAAAGAGAGTATTGGTGTAGAGATGCGAAAGGGCATGCTCCGATGGTTCGGACATGTGGAAAGAATGCCGAACGAACGTCTGGTTAAGAAGATATACAATGCGAAAGTGGAAGGATGTAGGTACCGAGGGAGACCGAGACTAACCTACCTAGACCAGATCGGTCATGTACTGAAGGAAGGTGGAGTCAAGAGTCTCCGAAACCGGCGAGCGTGTATGAAGAGAATTATGAATGTTGAGGAAGCAAGTGAAGTATGCAGAGATAGAGTTCTCTGGCACTCTGTTCTCTCTGCCTACCCTGCAAGGGATATGGCGTGATGATATGTATGTATGTATGTATAAATAATATAAAAATTATGAGGCGTGCACTTCTGAATTTTTCAAATTATAATTTTAACTTTTCGCGGTATTTTCCAAACAAACCATTACACCACGTAATCACGTGAGCTGCCAGTTGCCATTGGTTACATCATCAACAAATGAACGTTTAGAATTGATGTCTTTTTAATATTATTTTTTGTTTATTAATATCATATTTTAATATTCTATATCCTATTCCCGACAATAAACTCAAAAACATAAAAATCATAAAAATTGGTTAGCATAACCACCACATGTTACTAAGGTTATTTAGACACAGCAACGCGTGGCCGGTCTATATATATATATATCTTCTATATATACATATATAAGAGATTTCCACCTATGTATTGACTCATCACGATATCTCTGGAACCATAAGGCCTACAAAACTTAAATTTGGTAGGAATATTTCTTTCGTCGAGTAGAGGTCAGCTAAGAACGGATTTTACGAAATTATATCCCTAAAGTTCAAAACGTAGCCTCCTAAGAAAAAAGCCTCGTGTCTATAATATATACCAAAATTTCATTTTATTGTCATGTTTATTAGACCTTTTAATACCCTGCACTTTAATAAAGATATATTATAAGTACACAAACATTTAAACATAATAATTTATAAATTATAATAAAATAAATAATGTAAAAAACCAAAAAAAAACTATTAGAACCATTTTCGTCTTCTACGCGGACGAAGACACGGGCAAATGTTAGTAATTAATAAAATAAAATAAAAAAGGCAAAAAATGAAAAAAAGGGAAACTAAGGATCCGAACCGTGCTCTGTTTTGTTGGGATTAGACTACTCTATGTTCTAACTGAGCTATGTCTGTTCTTAATGACAGCGTCAAAATTTGCCTTCATATCTTAATAGTTTTCCGCCAATGTAAAATTACATTTTTTATTGCCTGAAAATACAGACAAAACAATATTTTCTAGAAGAGAAAGAGAAATGAAACCTAGCTAGATCGATTAAACGCTCCCGAAACCCTCTATATGCCAAATTTCATGAAAATTGTTGGTGCCGTTTCCGAGATCCAGATTATATATATATATATATATATATATACAAGAATTGCTCGTTTAAAGATATAAGATATTTCTAAGGTATATGCAATTATAATTTAATCCTTTGAATGATATATATTTATTATATAATGATATTTTTGTAACAGCTGTGCAATAGTGGCCATGAATACTTTGCATCTTCCATCAGCATCGGGGCCCATATGAAGTACTTGAGCCTGGTGCTCGATGGGCGTTGGTGGTGCCGGGATTATTGTAGTCGGCCTGCTACGGGGCTTGTCGGCGCGGCGTCAGCCCTGTCTTGGCTTATGTCGAATGTGAGCGGACCCAGCGTTAGGTACCGACAGCTGTACGCGGAGTGTTCCAGCCGATGGCCCTGTACGACGCACCCGTATGGGCGGGGTCCCTAACTGCCCCACTTAGGGCTCTCCTGTGGTGACCATAGAAAGTCATGGCGGTCAGGGCCATTCGCGAATACCGTACGGTGGCGACAAAGGCAGCGTGCCTATTGCTCGACATACTCGACGTACTGTACCGGCGGGTGTCGTAGACGTGGGCAGGGGGCAGCACCGTGTCACCCAACGAGATTGCCGCCAGGCAGAGCGACGCCCAGCGTGACATCATTGCACGCATTTGCCATGCTCCACAGCCGCGCGCCGGCACCTGGGACAGCACAGGCGCAGGTAAATATGTTCTTTCTCTCTCGAGTTAATCTTTGCATATAAACTGTAATATAATTAGAACAAACAGGTTTGTTGAAATTTTAATAGAAAAACGTCTGCAGTTGAGGTAACTTTTTAAAGAATTATATTCTATTTTCCTTTATATATTTTTTATTTGGAGATGAATCGTGTTAATAATTTATTGATTTACTAAGTTTATTTCGAGAAATTCACACGAAGCATACACATTGATATTCATTTTGCTATATTACTTATGCATGAGCAAACTTCTTACCAAATATAAAACTGAATGTATTTAGAAACTTGACGAAAAATCAAGAGTAGCAATTCATCATTCAAATTAAATTTACAAAGACGGTTACATTTTTGATGATTACTTCTGTGATTATTAATTATTACAAATGGAAATATATACTTATTTAAATATCGTAACAGTTTTGCTGTTAAGAGCTTACGTAAATCAATATAAAAATCTAGTAGAGGAATTTCATTTTTGCCTTGCTTGGGGAATGTTATAGTACGTTACTGCAGCGACCAGCAAAAGAGGCATGGATTGACGAACGTGTAAATGTGGGCCGAGGCATTGCTGAGTCACACATACGTAAGTCCATCAATTCCAAGTTGTGGCCAAGGCTTGTATAGTGCTTTTCTCAAATAATGCGCCGAAATTAAAACTAAGTAGTTCTAAGTAGAACTGTATACATGACGAACAACAAACTCTGATAAGTTGCTTATTTAGTTACCATATTTCGAAGTAAAAAATCGTTCCATTTTTAAAATACACGACAGATATGAATACATTATACATTTATTTGGCCGTTAAAAAACGACAGATATGGATTTTCATACATTTTTTATGGTCGCTGCGCGCGTGTACTTGGTCAGTATAGCAATTTCGATTTATTTCGAAAAAGGTTGTCAAGATAATGCTTAAATTTCCAAGCATGTTTCAGAAAAGATTTTTATATTGTTCCTAGGAATATTCCCCTGTTAAAATCTAAAGCGGGGCCATGAATGTGAGCAAGTGATTTTGAACTAGTTTCGCCCCCTCTGGTTGGCTGAACACACTAAATCCACACCCTCATCTTGTAACTGTGCTTGAACTAGATTTCATGTATTTTCTGCCGTGAACAATGGTGTAGTTAAAATGTTTCTCTAGTTTTGTAATAAATATATAGTACTCTATAACTCCACAGGCAGAGTATATTGCTAAATGATTATATCTATTATTTAACAGACTTTCTCCATGAATTTATGAATACATTCATACATAAAGTATAGGTATAAATGTAGATACACCCGTTTACTTAGTGAGATTATAGATATAACAAGGCTGCTACCAAGCTTATTCGTAAACAATGTTCAGTAAACAATGACATAGTTTTGAACTTAAAGAAGATAAGTATTACTTATTATATAGCCTTTACGTGTGTCTTTTTAATTTCGTTAGTATAAAAAAATAATTAAGATTTAAAATATCTATGTTGATTGGTAGAACGTATCAAAAATACAAAAGATAATTCAGATGTAGTTTTTCTTTGTCTAAATTAAATTAGCAATGTGTATGCTATTTATTTACGATATGCTACCAATATTTATACATATAAAATGCTTTATCCTCAATGACTAACTGACAGATCAACGTCCAATCTAAATCGCTTATTGAAATGTGAAACTTGGAAGGTGTGTTCTTTGTATGACGTAGGCATCCGATAAAAAATGATTTTCCAAAGGAGGGGGTATAAAAGGAGGGCAAAGTTTGTAGGGGATAATATGATTCTATAGTCCAATCTACTTTACAGACATACATATCATCACGCCATATCCCTTGCAGGGTAGTCAGAGAGAACAGAGTGCCAGAGAACTCTATCTCTGCATACTTCATTCACTTCCTCAACATTCCTAATTCTCTTCATACACGCTCGCCGGTTTCGGAGACTCTTGACTCCACCTTCCTTCAGTACATGACCGATCTGGTCTAGGTAGGTTAGTCTCGGTCTCCCTCGGTACCTACATCCTTCCACTTTCGCATTGTATATCTTCTTAACCAGACGTTCGTTCGGCATTCTTTCCACATGTCCGAACCATCGGAGCATGCCCTTTCGCATCTTTACACCAATACTCTCTTTTATAATCTCTTTTATACCTACTCGCTCTCTTACGTCGTCGTTACGAATGCGGTCGGTCAGCCTAACTCCACAGATTTTCCGCAGAGATCGCATTTCGACCGCATTAATTTTACTTTCATACTCTTTTCTGCATACCCAACTCTCGCTTCCATACATTAATGTTGGGACAAGCACTGCGTTATGTATTGCTACACGTGCCTTCTGGCTGAGGTGGTGGCTGCCGAGAAGTTGCCCCAACGCTCCGTTCACTCTATTTCCCGCATTCACTCTTCGCTCTATATCAATCTACTTTAAATTTTGTATAAACATTCTTTAACAGAATCGATGGAAGATGTGTTTCGTATTTTATTGAAATTCATCCCCTAACGGAGTTATAGAAGGGTAACAAGTTTTTTTAGGGTTTAGTTGCTTCGAAGTTGACACAATCATACTCTTTAGTGCTTTTGATTTAAATAACATTTTATTTTGACATTTTTCAAAAACGGTTGAAGTCACATAAAAGCTCAGATCAATTTCAGGACACGGCCCCATGTCACGATAGTAATCTGTACAACTGAACTGACCTAACTAGGTTGTAATATATATATATATATATATATATATATATATATATATATATATATAGATATGTATATTGTCTAAACCTTTTAAAAATGTTACGCTAGATTAACAGATTTATTCGACGTGCTTACTTATTTACCTTATTTACGAGTATATTATATCAGTTAATGATGCGACAACCCTCGTACAGTTGGAACAATATGTAGTTATATTTTCTCTATATAGTTACGCACTAGCCCAGCCGCTATCATAATCACACAAAGTCATATAGCAATGGACTTGGCTATATTGTTTTACGAGCAGTTTGCCTGACGTCAATTCTCCTTGGAAATGTTATTGTTGACCAAACGGCACTAGATATTATTAGCACACGTTAGTTTTTTGGTTAGTTTTGGTACACTTTTGGACTCCAACGACAGATATTTTACTTAGTGTTTGTAGTCACAAACACTACCATATACTATTAATGTTATTTACTTGAACTATCAATGGTAGCTTAATGGAAATAATTGGATTGTCATGAATAGACTTTCGGCTCAAATACGCTTACGTAGATTTGACTTGCCGAAGTTTTGTATATAATTAATCCTTATTCTAAGAGGGAAGGAAAATATCGCAAGGCACTCCTATGTCTAAGAGTTCTATAAAAGAAATACTACCAAAGGTGCACGAAGTCTATGCATTGAGTGGCTTGTTGAACTGAGCTTGCTCTCAATACAATGTATGGCAGCCAATTATGGAAGTGATACCAAATATATCTTAAATATATTGACACATCAACTACTTCCCATCAGCAGCAGTATCCTGATCATATCCCAATTATTAATTATTCTGTGTGGTGACAGAGTAAGAATACAATTCACCACCCTCTATCTTACCCGTGGGGATCGTACGATACGACTAAGGAATATAAAACGCAATAATATGAGAGAAGGAAAACTAGCAATAAAACCCTATACCAACACGTCTGACCAGGGTGGTATAGTAGGTCAATTATCCTCCATTATGTAGGAGGCTCGAGCCTAACAGTAGGACATATATGACCTGAGATGATGATGATGATCCCAATTACTTGGAGTCCACGCAATTTGGAAATGTAATTGTTGATCAGAACGTATCAGGTGGAGTTGGTTCAGGTTGATATAAAGCTTTAGTCATCAAAGTAAGGGTTGGTAGTATTTCCGTAATCACACAGCATATCAGACAGCATGTCAACAAAGTAATCCTGAAATATCATTATTCTATTTCAGTTGTAGAGTTTAGATGGCATTAGAATTCTAACACAATGACTAAAACTGCAGTTTTATATTGCAAAGGAGACCCGAATACTATGAAAATCATCATCATCATTCTCCTACTCTTATCCTAATTACTTGGGATCGATACAATATGTACTCTTCTTTCATAGTACATATTGTAGAAGTTATTGGCAATAGTTTTATGACCAGCCGCCTGCCAGACGTCAACCCTCCTTGAGAATGTAATTGTTGACCAAACGGCATCAGATGGAGTTGGCCTAAGTCGTTATAAGGCTCTTAGTCGTCTTTTACGACATCCACGAGCAAAGTAAGGGTTAGTGGTATTCGAAGCCGCTACCATACAGCTAGAACTGTGTGAACGTGAACACCCGAATACTATTAAGATAACCTTTAATATTCCTAATCGCATACGCATCAGTAAATATAATTCGTTTTTAAAACTACACTACACTGAGAGTTTAACAAACATATAATTAGCGGACATAAATTGCACCCAAATTGCACACAGCAGTCTGTGGATTGCACAAATTTTAATCATGCGTAGGAATCGAATCCACTGGCACATAGGTGGCACATCTTATCCATTACACTCTCTGTGCAATAATGCAATTTTATTGATTATGCAGTCAGAGCAGTATGTTATATATGATCTATTAATATTTAAGGATGATAGGGGTAAGGGTAGAAACAGGCGGGAGCAATATATTCACGTCAACTGACCTGATTGCCGCTAACATAGCGTATGTGATTTAGTTTATAAATATGAGCAAACAATTATTATAGCCCATATTGTAACGATAATGGTTTGGAATAATTTGTCATATTGTTACCACTGAATTAATTATTGCCTGCCTGTCTATCAAATGTGATTTATTATAAGTTCGCCTATATCTTCTATATATAAATATATATATATATATATATATATATATATATATATATATATATATATATATATATATATATATATATATATATATATATATATACTCGCTTTTGCCCGCTACTTCGTCCGAAATCATCTCTGACAGAGTTAAATAGAAAAAGCAATGCAAGGTGTTGAAGGTTTGTCGCTAGAACGATAATCAACAGCGTCAGAAACTGGGATGCGGTAACCGCCTTCTGTGAGTTAGTTGTCTAACGGAATTAGGTAATAGGGTGGTTCCGAGAGAAAATGCTCTAGGTTGACACGCTCTACCGTCGGTGCTTTGGGCGGCGCAAGCGTAAGTACCTGTATTGAGGTTCACTGCATGAGAGCTTCGACTCGAGATGATACCCGGTTGCGGTGGCCCGCCCGCACAGCGTAGATGTACGTCTACGCCGCGCGTGTGTCTATATACCATAGCTGGACACTAAAGAAAAAGGTGGTTCAAAAATCTATTCATTCTACAAATTATATTGCCATTAATATATCTACTATTTACGGTATGACCATGGGATAAAAATATAATTATCGCCACCCTTTATTTGACTGTTTTGTTTCACCAGCAGAGTTGCGACCTCGTTAGATACGATTTATTATTTGAGTTATAGAGCGAACATGTTTGAAGCTAAACTTAACCTGTATCTTAAACCATTAGGCAAGAACCTATTGCCGTCTACTATGTGTATTGTGTGAGCTCTCACGCCGGCACTGGTCGCCACAACGGCACTGGTGCGGGGTTGATGGAGAGGGAGAGAGAAACACGTGTTTATTTATTTTTACCAAAGAATATTTGTACGTAATTTGAAAAGAATCGATAAGGAAATTTTCTCCCCATACACACTTTGCCGCTTTGTTACACCCCCTTATGGCCGGAATTCATAAAATCCTTTCATATTGAATCTCTATGTCATAAATAAAAACGTGCTTCAAAATTTAATGTTTCTAGCTTTAATAGTTTCGGCTTGGCGGTAATGAGTCGATCAACCCGTTTCACAGGCCTAATTTACACAACCAGAGGGTAAAAATTGACAAATGCCGGATATTACCCTTCCTTTTTTTTTTTTATCGGTGGGCTATGGCTGCGTCTCGCCCCGCCAAATCGGTCTGGGGTGACGGAGAAGGCGGCGCGTGACCCCATAGACCCACCGTAAAATCCTCTCTCTTCGCCGTGCGAGCGGACCACCGGTACCCGATCTTTGTCTTCGGTGGTCCGCTCGGCGGTTTACCCTCGCCGGTTCCTCTCGTCGATGCCCCGACAGGTTTCGCCGTCGGGGCGTCGCCCTCACGCGGTGGCCTCACGTCGGGTGACCGGACAATTCCCCGGTCCGATCACCCGAGGCCTGGGTCCGGATATTACCCTAGAATATTTGATTCGACTCGTAATTTGAAAAGAATCAATAAAGATTTTTTTCTTTCCATACGAACTTTGCCACTCTGCTCCACCCCCTTAGGGGTATAATTTCGTAAATTCCTTTCTTAGTAAATCTCTACGTCATATAAAGAAACCACTGTCAACATTTCAAGTTGCCAGCTTCAATAATATCGGCTTAGCGCTAATGATTTAATGAGTCGCCCAACCCGCTTTGTAGCCTTAATTTACATCCCCAGAGGGTGAAAATCATCAAATGCTGAAATACTTGTTTATTTATTTTTATTTTTTTGAAGAATATTTGTACGTAATTTGAAAAGAATCGATAAAGATATTTTTCTCAGAACATTTTTTAAATTGACATAACTTTTTTATTTATAAACCAATTGACATAAAATAAAACCTAAATATTAAGTAATGCTTACCACAATATATTAGTGAAAACCGCGTCTAAATCGGATAAGCCGTTTCTAAGATTAGTGCACAAACGCACAGGCAAACAGATAAACAGACAAAATTTCAAAAATCATTGTTTTAGGTTCTATTAGTGTTGATAATCCCCAGTAATATTTATGATCCCAGTAATATTTTTTCTCATATATCTTCCATGTACAAACAGCGATCCGTTACATTTTTATTATATGTATATATATATATATATATTCTATATATATATGTATATATATATGTAAGTGGGAGAGTTCCACCTATGTATTGACTCATCACGATATCTTTGGAACCATAAGGCCTAGAGGCTTTAAATTTGGTAGGAATATTCCATTCGCCGAGTAAAGGTCAGCTAAGAATGGATTTTCCCAAATTAATGGGGTGTAAGGATCTCATTTTTAGAGTGCCGTACCTCGAAAGGAAAAAGTGGAACACATATTATAGGATCACTTTGTTGTCCGTCCGTCCGTATGTCCGTCTGTCCATCTGCCTGCCTGTCAAGACTCTTTTTCTCAGAAACGCGAGGTATCAAGCTGAAATATATATCAAATACTCAGGTCTACTGTCCCTTGGAGCTGTGAAAAAATCAAACTTCTAAGCTAACGCAATCAAAAGATATAGCTGTTTATGTCGGAAATTTCTGTAAATTTTCGACACTCGCAAGGGAATCAAAACCTACAGGGTACTTCCCGTCAATTCAGAATCTTGAAATTTGGATCAAGCAACATCTTATAGCACAGATAAAGGAAACATTGTGAAAACTGTAAATTTTTGATTACTTACATCATATATAAAAAATATTTTAATAATTTTAAACTCACTACCCCTTTTCACCTGAACGTATGGAGGTATTAAATTGAAATTCGTATCAAATACTTAGGTCTATAATACCTTTAAGTTGTAACAATATCAAACTTCTATGTCAACGCAATCAAAAGAAATAGCAATTTAAGCCGCATATTTTCAAAATCGCAACTACTTGCAAGGGAATCAAAACCTAAAGGGTACTTCCAGTCGACCTAGAATCTTGAAATTTGGCATGAAGCAATGTCTTATAGCACATATAAAGAAAAAATTCAGAAAACCTTAAAGTTTTAGTTACATCACATATTTTTAAGCTATTACATAGCGACCGATCAAGAAATTCCATAAAATCCGATTACGAAATGAAAAATGATGTCGCAAGCGGGATTCGAACCCGCGCCTATTGGGATTCCGGCCCAATCGTGCTGCCACTACACTACCGCGACTAATTGTAGGACATGCAAATTTCATTTTCGTATTGTATTTACGTCTTAAGGTGACGGTATGCTATCTACCCGACAATGTTTACACATTGTTATAGGCTTAACACTTCAAACTTTACAGTTAGAATTGTATTAAACGATGACACAACCTTGTTATTTAAATTACTGAAATTTTAGCATTTTTAATATGCTTAATTATTTATAAAATCCGATTACGAAATGAAAAATGATGTCGCAAGCGGGATTCGAACCCGCGCCTATTGGGATTCCGGCCCAATCGTGCTGCCACTACACTACCGCGACTAATTGTAGGACATGCAAATTTCATTTTCGTATTGTATTTACGTCTTAAGGTGACGGTATGCTATCTACCCGACAATGTTTACACATTGTTATAGGCTTAACACTTCAAACTTTACAGTTAGAATTGTATTAAACGATGACACAACCTTGTTATTTAAATTACTGAAATTTTAGCATTTTTAATATGCTTAATTATTTATAAAATCCGATTACGAAATGAAAAATGATGTCGCAAGCGGGATTCGAACCCGCGCCTTGTTGTGTCATCGTTTAATACAATTCTAATTATTTTCGCGCGGTTGTGTCATCGTTTAATACAATTCTAACTGTAAAGTTTGAAGTGTTAAGCCTATAACAATGTGTAAACATTGTCGGGTAGATAGCATACCGTCACCTTAAGTACAATACGAAAATGAAATTTGCATGTCCTACAATTAGTCGCGGTAGTGTAGTGGCAGCACGATTGGGCCGGAATCCCAATAGGCGCGGGTTCGAATCCCGCTTGCGACATCATTTTTCATTTCGTAATCGGATTTTATAAATAATTAAGCATATTAAAAATGCTAAAATTTCAGTAATTTAAATTCCATAAAGTAAATAAAACCTAAGATTGTATGGTTGACAAGCAGCAGATAATTTTGCACTGACTATAAGCAGGAAGCGTGACCGAGTGGTCTAAGGCGCTGGTTTTAGATACCGTAAGCGGAGGTTCGAATCTCACCGCCGTCGAACTCTTTTTGCTATTTATTATTGCATAATTTATAGTAATTTAATAATATTACTGTAAACGTGTACTTTAAATGTTTTAATAAATTAGTAGTTTTAATAAGTAGGTGTAACTTGAAGTGTTAACCCAAAAAATCCACATTTTCCAATACTGCCTCTACAGATTTGGTGTGGACTTTCTTTCTGGCCTGTAAAAGTCAGATGAAGTAGGATTTTAAGAAACTCCTTCTCCGAGAGGAATTATCTGTCGCGAAAGTTAACTGCATAACTCAACTGATGTAACCGAATCGAAGCGAGGGCGGGTCGCTAGTTGATAATATTTTTATCACCATTGACTGTTTGGAGATTTTTTTTTTATTGCTTATTGTGGCAAACGAGAAAGCAGCACACATGAGGGTAAGTGTCACTGCCGCCCATGGACCTTTGCTATAAGCAAGGCTATAGCTAGGACGCTTCCAACCATTACAAACCCCAAACCCACCCAGTTGAGCTTCCGGCTCTCTCGAACTCTCTTACCGAAGCGCAATAGCGCATTGCCATTAACTCAGACGTCAATCTTCTGCGAGAGTGTGGTACTACCCCGGACGGACTGGCCCGCGGCTGTAGACAGAGAATAGTCCACAGCGTGGTCCTACCACTATTCTATGGTAGATATATGATCAGCAGATGACAATGAAGTATTAATAAACTACATAGATAATATTAGTAAAGAATTATAACGATGTGTACTTTGTACAGAACACTAAATTAACATATAAGGGTATAATTTATTAAATTAAATGCTTTTAAATAAATAAACAGGATACTACCACATGGCTTAGTAAACCACAAGGCACGGATCACTGATCATTACGCAGTTACATGCTAGCTTTTGGAGTTTTCTCTTGGACAATTTATCCAATATTTATTATTTTTATTATCATCTTAGCTCATATGTGTCCCACTGTTGAGCTCGAGCCTCCTCCACAATGGCAAAGAAATTGACCTACTATATCACGCTGATTAGATGTATTGGTATAGGGTTTTCTTTCGAGTTTTCCTTCTTTTGCATAGTTGTTATATGAGTTTTATGGCCCTTAGTCGTCTCTTACGATCACCCACGGGTAAGATAGGGAGTGGTGAATTGTATTCTTACTCCGTCACCACACGGAAAATTACTTTTATTATTATACGGAAAATTATTTTTATAATTATATGTGATTATATATAATATAAATCATAAAATTTTATTTCCATAGGTTTTGTTAAAGATGGCTAAAACTGCGTCCCTAAGCATTCCATAGCAAGCAGATTACGTCAATTATTAGAAACAGAGGAAAATAATTACAACTCTGTCGATACTTGTGACAAAACATGGTATAGTTATTAATAACACAGCATCATATTGCATAGATAATTACATATCTTTTTCTATGCATATAAAATGCTTTGTCCTGAATGACTGATTGACGGATCAAAGCGCAGCCTAAACCACTAATAGTAAAAGCCTCAAACATAGGGTGTGTTCTTTGTATGATGTAAATAAGCGATAAAAAAGGATTTTCTAAAAATCTATGCCTAAAGGGGTGAAAAATAGTAGTAGTAGTTTTATATAATTCTCATATTTATTTTTAATTTATTACACGATCAGAGAAAACAAAATGCGTTTCATTATAATTAGGCACCGTTATGGATATTATTTTAAACAAATTACAAATGTAGGCAAGTGTTATACGATGTATTATTGTCATCATCTTCCTTCTTTTATATCTGCCTAATTACTTGGAGTCGTCGTAATGTAAACTCTTCTTCCATCATACATATAGTAAAAAAGTGCTATTGATTTTAACCAACCTTTTGCTTAACGTCAAATTCTTTGACAATGAAATAGTGGACCATACAGCATCCCATAAAGTTGACCCAAATTGACATAAATTTTTAAACGTCTGTCATATAATTCACGGGCAATATTAGCGTTGATATAAATTGTATAATTTTAATTCAAGCAGTTTTATGCAATTAAGCTTTTATATATACAATAGCGACCCGCCGTCGCTTCGCTTCGGTTACTTCAGTTCAGTTGTGGAGTTTACTTTCGCTACATAGAATTCCTTTTGGAGAAGGAATTTCTTAAAATCCTACTCCATATGCACTTTACAGGGCAGAAGGAAAGTCCATACTAAATTAAATTTCGTAAAATCCGTTCTTAGCTGACCTCTACTCAGCGAATGCAATAGTTATTTCTACCAAATTTAAAGTCTGTAGACCTTATGGTGTCAGAAATATCGTGATGAGTCAATACGTAGGTGAAAAAAAAAATATATATAATATCATCATCATCATCATTACTATAATTCTCCTGCTGTTATCCCAATTACTTGGGGTCGACGAAATATGTACTTACTCTGCTTCCATCGTACATATGGCAAAAGTTACTGGCAATAGTTTTATGACCGACCGCCTGCCTGATGTTAACCCTCCTTGGGAATCCAATCGTTAACCCGATGGCATCAGGTGGAGTTGGCCCAGGTCCATAAAGCTCTTAGTCATCTTTTTCGACATCCACGAGTGAAGTAAGGGCTGGTAGCATTGGTCGCCGCTACCACACAGTAGATATATAGATTAGAATATTGAAATTAAAAAAAAAATGATATTTGGACACGTTTATTGATTATTACAGCAACAAACATTGAACAAACAATATATTTAAACATTCACTAAGATATAAGACGTGCTTTCATTTCCAGTTCTTAACGGTCAGACATGCCTAATACATTTCATATCATTTCAGTTACATTCTATTATGCTACGGGTGCTATTACTTCTTTTTTTTTTGTATTTTTTTTGTAATGCTTTGGATAATTATTCCACAATTAGATTCGTAATTAACCTATAATATGGTTACATTGAGTTCACAACATGAATGGTTAATAATATGTTTATATTATGTCTGTTACTAGGTATTCAAGAGTGATCGTGTTAGTGTTTTTTTTTATTGATAAAGTATATAATTAGCGGTAATTAATTTGAAGTTAAATGCACTTCTAAATATATAAAAAAAAAATCGTAAAGATCTAAATTCATATGATTTCGTAAAAAAATTTGTCCACAAATTTGGTATTTATTTCATATAAAACATCGCAGTCGTGGCTAAGTAAAAGCCATGTTTATGAAAAATTTCTTAGTTAATAATTATGAAATTGAGTCATTATTTTCGTATCACTTTTCTTACGAACACTCTTAAATATAAGAAATTTAGTAATAAGTTAATTCTAATCAGTTAATTCATTATTCTCTAATATTATAATTATATGAAGCTAATTAATAAGTTTTTCTACGGTAACATATTATTTATTTTTAACTGATACACTAGCAACAAAAATATTTCTACAAAAATCACAAACTGAAACTGCTTCGTTATCTAAAGATTGAATACTGAGTGAATACCTGAATTATACATGAACTTACTTTTTAATTATGAACTTTAATTTAACTGCATAAAATATGAATCCTTATAAAATACTTAAAGTTTGAAGTAAGTTCTTTTAGCTAACGACCATCATTTTACTAACGGTAATAATTATGATATTATTAAGAACACTGCAAAGCTTTACACGCGTAATGGATTTACATTATGTAACTCGAGGCAGTTTCAGAAACAAATATATTCTAAATATAAGAACAACAATCTTTATAGTTAACATTTCAAATAAATTAATAACTTTTACATAGCTAACAAAAAGCAAACATGCATTTTATAATGTTTCATATACGTATTAGAGAAATTTTAAATTCAATGAAATTTGTTTCAATATAATAAAGACGTGCATATGTCCTTTGGACTAGGATATTGAAATTAAATATAAAAAGAAAATATATAAAATAAATTTATACATTTGGTTAGTGCTCAGTTCTCAACTAAGTTATGAAAGAGCAATGTTTGCCACGTTCGTTATAATTAAATATTTTAGAATTAAATATAACCACAGATTATATATTTGTTTAACAAACATGAAATAGCTTCGCTTTACCCTGTTTGCATACAGACAAATCGCCTTAAACATAGCTGAAGGAGTAGTTCTTTTTTTTTTTTGTAAATAAAATATTTAACGTTAAGTTTAAGATATTGTATAAGCTATAAAATAGTTTTATAGAAGTTATGATTTGAAATTTTTAAGATTTGACGATATGTAGGTATGTAATCATATTGAAGCTGTTTAATATCAGATTTAATTAACGAATGCTTAATAGTGATTTCAATGGTCCTACTCGAAAACTCTTTCTTGTTATGAATTCGTATTATTACATTTCGATATTCAATCAGTAACTTATAAAATCGTTGTTATTGTTTTTTTATATAGTTCTTATTTAAATATTTATAGAAGCAGTTATGAGGCTTCGTTTACTGATTACGTAATTACAATTACAGTTGTTTTAAAAGTGTAACTGTTAAATATAATTATTTCAAAATAAAACTTTAAGAGATTATTTATTAAATATGTCCATTCTAGGCAATAAACCTTACTATACAACATATATAAATTGTGTTAAAAATGATTGTGTGTAAGTGATGAACGGAGTGTTTCATACTCTTTAGTGATGATTTAAAAGTGATTTTGTGTCAGTGTCATCATTGAGACAGTTGTTACCATTTAAAAATACGCTGCATAATATTTTAGATAATTATAAATGTACAGTTTACATGTTATATCGTTCAATTATGTCGATATTTATATGTCGTTCTATATTTTATTAATGGTATTAAATATGTGAATAACACTGACTATTAAAATTCAACATATTACATATACTTTTACAATTAAAACATAAAACTTTTAAAGTGCATATGAGAATTATTAATAGAATTGTCAGTAGTAAATTAATATCTAAATAAATGAGTATGTAATAATTACAGCAGGTTAATTGAGTAAGAAAATTGCTGATTTTAATTACTTTGAGCTGCAAATATTTTTCATTATTCTATTAAAATAAATTTATAAATAATTAAAAACTTATATAATAAAATATGCATAGTACAATGTAATTTTTGACTAGAAAAAGTATGAAATAATATTAATCATATTAAATATTGAGTCATATGCTTGGTAGTGTCACAAGCGTTTCAAGGCTAATGTACTCCAAGGGTACTTTATCATATAGAGCTGTGGTGGCTATGGTTTGATTAGAATTTTATAAATATTTACTATAATTATATATATATATATTGATAAATGTTTATAGTTAGCATTTTTAGTAGTAGTATGATGCTACTATAAAAGTTAGTGTCATCAGGCTTTGTTTTTTTGTCCTATTGCATGTCTTCATTATCAGACGCCGTTAATTTAATTATCTTACAGATATTGTGTAATAGCATTACATAATATTTTAATAGATTTAAAACAGCGCTTTGGACTAGATATTCGGATAAATAATATGAATAATAATTTTGCTATGCCATGTGACAGAAATAATTTATCATAATTAGGTAAGTTGTAAATTTGTCTTTAAATAGAATATCGTATATCGGATTTCAATAAAACTAAGTTATTACAACTTTAGTAGTTAATATATGGTTTGTGTGTCGTACAAATGTTTGATTCCAGTGAGGGAATCAAATTCACTACGCAACACAAGATATAACTTAAACGATCATGCCAAATAATAATTAGTAAATAAATAAGTTTAAATTATTTTTGGAATAAAACAAAATATTTTATAGATTAAGATAATAATTTAAAACATTGTTAATTTTACTTTTTTTAAATATTACTTCAAGGCGTCGTATAATGTTGTCGTCTGAAGTTGCCATTGGTCGTTGTTTTACAAGGAGTCTTTTTTATCCGATGAAGATGGGTTGGCGGGCGGTACTCCGGCAGCAGACATCTTGCGGCGTTCGAGACGCGCGCGAGATACCGGCCGATAGAACTGCTCGCTGCGACGCCGTCAGCGCTCTGGTGCAGGGGCCTCAGACTCCAGCTCCATCCACAACGAGCTGATAACACGTGTCTCTGTTATCAGAAAAATAAGGTGATGTGTTAAAAATAAAATTAAAAAACTGTCTTACTACTTGTCTTACTCCAAGAGATTGAGCAACAATTATTTTCTAAGAATTGTATATACAACCATTATCTCTGTCTACATACGTTCCACTATTAGGCTCGGATATCTTCACTGTTGGAGAGAAATTGACCTACTACACCATATTGGTCAGACGTATTGCCACAGGGTTTCGCGTCAAGTTTTATTTCTTATGAATGTTATCATAATATTATTTAGTCGTCTTTTACGACATCCACGTGTAAGAGAGGGTGGTGAATGGCATTCATACACCGAAGCTACAAGGAAAATATACCACCAATGCGATGAAATCCACCTGAGGAGCGGTAATTATAGCATTGTTACCGTTATAGGCACTTAGGTCTTTGTTTTTTTTTTTGGCGGCGGGCTATGGAGAAGCGACAGAAGAAGCGGCGCACGGCCCCATAGACCCGCCCTACAAGTACCTCTCCACGCCGTGCGAGCGGGCCACCGGAACCCGGTCTTTGTCGTCGGTGACCCACCCGGCAGTTTACCCTCGCGGGTAGGCACTTAGGTCTAAAGTAAACATCAAGCAACTGAACAATAGGCATAGTTTTTATGATACCGATCTAACAAGCGAAGTAGGGTGCCTTCGAACTCCAGAACAATACCAATTTGGTCACCGAAGACAAAGATCGGGTACCGGTGGCCCGCTCTCACGGCGCAAAGAGGTGTTCTTGCAGGGTGGTTCTATGGGGATGCGCGCCGCCTCTTCCATCGCCCTGGACCTATTAGGCGGGGCAAGACCACATCCATAGTCCACGGCAAAAAAAAAGGACAATACCAATTTTAAGTCATCCACAAAGTGGTTGAAATTATTTGCGTTAGTTATGTATTTATAAAGTCTCTCGCAATGCCGTGAGGATTATTTCCTTAGCGTGGGATGTTGTATTAAAAAAAAGAAACTATCGACTAATGAATCAATAAATGCACTATTTAGAAAATATTACTTTGAAATAGAAAAATGTGATAAGTACAATAGGGTGTACTAAGCTTACGTAAGAAAATAGAAAAGAAAAATATCTCATTGTATTTTATTAAGACGTAGCAACTTCTTCTTTGTTGAAAGATTGATTGTTTACATATCATTTGCAGATAATTTTTTTTTTTCTGTAACAATTCTATTTATTATAATTATAATTATATTATTATAATTCTTTCATTGTGATTGTTATATCTGGTAAAAACAAAGATATCACAATAAATATAGTTCTAAATATTGGGTATATTATATTACAGAAATACATCGTTATAGAAAGAATTGCTTATCGTATAATGATTGTTTAATGTGTTTATTAAAATAAAGATTATATTTGTTCAATATGTGGCAATGGTGACTCATATTGTTTTTCAGCTTTAGGCGTTTTACTTTTCCGAGTGGTGAAAGAATAAGAATACAATTCAGCACCCACTATCTTGCTGGTGGTGTCGTAAATTACTACTAAGGAATTAAATGGCCTTATAACATTTATACAAAAGAAGGAAACTTCGCCATAAAAGCGTATATATTACCGTTTCACCAGTATGGTAAATAGGTAAATTTCCCTCTTGTAGTGGAGAAATTCGAGATCTATGGTAAGACATATATGAGTGATGTGATGTGATGAGATGATGAGTCGTTTTCTATTCATTAATATAAATACATAAATTAAAAATACGTAATATGATATAATTCGCCGCGACGTAACTCCTTTCTCATAATCTTAATATTTTCATTTTGTTTTTAAACAACACTGCAAACCTAAAAATATGTCTTTTATCGCGGGCGACTTCGTATATATTATCAGATATAAATAACATTCATACTCAGAACAATCATTGTGGCTCGTATAAACAATTATTCAGCGCGGCAATTGAACCCATGGTACTCACTACGGGCGGTCATTACCTAAACCACTTTATCGTTTTGGAAGTCAAAAAACGGATGACTTTTAGTAACGTTAAAATTTCATATTTTTTTTTTGTGAAACGAAACGAAACTAACCAAATAAGAAACTAATCTGACATTGTCAATCTCTCAACATTAAGTGCTACGCAACGTTCTTAAATTGTAATGATCAATATTTTGTAGAAATCCTACGGGGTTACATTTTGCAAAATTTGTTACACTTTGCGTAGAAGGGGAGTGGATTATTTCCAACTTCAACTCTTTTCTTTATCCACTACGCTATCTGTGCTGTCAGTTATAATATTATTATTAAAATATATGTACCTATTAATATATACCTCAATGAGAGTTATCTCAGTTTTGGAACATTTATAGCAGTGGTCATGGATAAATATTAAATTAATCTAACAGTCTACTACTGAAACGGAATGTGACCCCGGAGTAGAAAGTTAATAAGTTTTTTTTTTTTTTTACAAATCACATGATTGTTTACAAGTAATTTTATTTACTCTTACTAGAGTTATTTGCAATATATGTTTGCCCTTAAGTGGCAATTTAAAATTAAGTCTCCCATTTATGCATTTATGTAGCACAAAAATTTACAAAAAATACCGTACCTACTTTGATTATTGTTCGGCATGAGGTTGATCTGGTATTTGATGTTCTATTAATTACTTACGTCATATGCAAATTGTAAGTGAAGGTTTTGGGCGCGCTAAATAAAGATGGATGTTGTATATATGTTCACTATTAGTTTTATGAAATGCTAAATAATTCATCAGCTTTTCTCCAAACATATTTGGGATTCCTTTCAGCCCACCTATTGTACTGCCATTGACACCCACTTTTAGATACAGGCCTCTCACCATTATCATCATCGTCATTATCATCATCAACTTTATCATCCTTTCAGCTTATTAAGTACCCATTATTGAGCACGGGCCTTCTCCAAAATAGGGGGGAGATTGATCTACTATACTGCACTGATCAGATGGATTGGCATAGGGTTTGATTTCGAGGTTTCCTTCTCTTGCATCCATGTTATCTGCATATGATATCACTTATTACACTTCGAGATTAGTAGGTACACGTAGTTGGTATTATCAATTATAGTGACGTCTCATCCAGACAGTCTTTGGTATGTCTAGAGCGACTGTGTGTGATTTATTTATACATACATACATACCTACATATCATCACGCCATATCCCTTGCAGGGTAGGCCGAGAGAACAAAGTGCCAGAGAACTCTATCTTTGTATACTTCACTCGCTTCTTCAACATTCATAATTCTCTTCATACACGCTCGCCGGTTTCAGAGACTCTTGACTCCACCTTCTTTCAGTACGTGACCAATCTGGTCTAGGTAGGTGAGTCTCGGTCTCCCCCGGTACCTACATCCTTCCACTTTCGCATTGTATATCTTCTTAACCAGACGTTCGTTCGGCATTCTTTCCACATGTCCGAACCATCGGAGCATTCCCTTTTGCATCTTTACACCAATACTCTCTTTCATACCTACTCACTCTCTTACGTCGCCGTTGCGAATGCGGTCGGTCAGCCTAACTCCACAGATTTTCCGTAGAGATCGCATTTCGATCGCATTAATTTTGCTTTCATGCTCTTTTCTGCATACCCAACCCTCATTTATTTATACGTTGTCAAAGTAAAATTACGGAAGAAAAATTACTATAATTCTATGTCTACCCAATCATTATATACATATATTATCTGGTCAGGGAGGAATTTTAAGTCACTTAACCCTATCATTGTCCGAAAAGGAAATATATAATATTAATATTTTCTCATATAATCCGTTATAAGGAAATATTGCTTTTAGTAGTTCTATAGCTCTTAAATGGATTTCTTCGATAAAACCGATTTATCACTATTGGTACATTCTGTCAACGTCTTTTGGTAGTTTGCCAAACTCAGCAGTATAATATTAATCAAGCAAATACCTATATAAGACAAGATTTGAAGTGAAAACATAATACAAAAATTTAAAGAAAGTGATAGACTTGTGTAAATTTGAATTGTTGGGTTTATACCCAACAATCTTTGAGTTTACACTTAGACCACAACAATGTTTGACTTTCGAAGTTTTAAGTCAAAAAACATCATACCAAGGACTTTTGTACATTCAAATTCATCAAGTAAAACTGACAACAACGAAAATTTTTTTATGAAGAAATAAAATATGCTAATTGTAATTTATTTGTTGAATCCATCTCACGTGGCGATTAATTTTACTATATACTAGGTGATACTGTGTTGTAGCGGCTACGAATACTACCAACCCTTACTTTACTGGATGTCGTAAAAAACGTAAAAGACGACGAGCCTTATATTAACATTAACAACCTGGACCAACTCCATCTGATACCGTTTGGTCATGAATTACATACCCCAGGAGTTTGACGTCTGGTAGGCGGCCGGACATAAAACTATTGTTAATTACTTTTACAATATGTACTATGAAATAAGAGTACATAATGCTAGCATGTTGATTATTAGACTCTACTTGGGTGTGGCTAAATTAGAGAGAAGCTCATTAGAGGCTTTTTTTCTTTATCATTGTGCATTCATCCCAAAAGATTAGACAGCAACTCTCGACAGTATTCCGTCTACAGCCGCGGGCCAGTCCGACCATAGTAGTAGCATACTCTCCTAGAAAATCGACGCCTGAGATTGCTCAGCTTGCTATTGAGCAATGTGTGTTGTTTTCGCTTCTTTCGATGATCGAAAGAGCCAGAAGCCCAACTTGGGTGGATTTTAGTTGGTAGACAGCCGTTTAGTTATAGCCCTGGTATAACCAAGTTCAATGAGGCCTAATAGATAAATTTTGAACATAGACTTTAGAGCCATGGTTTTGCTCTGTAATTTTTTTTTATTACGGAGTGTATTAAATCGTCGAATATTGCGTCGTACAGACACGGAGATATATTGATTGAACTGCCTATGTTTAGACCAATCCTCTGAAAACTGTGTCATGATTTCCTTTCTTCTTTCCATGAAGTTAAAGATTTTTAGGTCTATCAGCGCGACGTGCCTTGAAATATTGTAACCCCACTTCATAAACAGATTTCACGAACCTAGTAGTAGAGTAGCTTGAGCTGAAAGTTTTCGGGTTTCTTGTATTTTACAGTGTTACTGAACAAAGTCAAAAGCAGCTGTGTGGTAGCGGCTATGAATACTACCAACCCTTACTTTGCTCGTGGATGTCGTAAAAGCCGACTAAGAGCCATATAACGACCTGGGTCAGCTCCATCTGATGCCATTTGGTCAATAATTACATTCCCAAGGAGGGTTGATGTCTGGCAGGCGGCCGGTCATAAAATTATTGCCAATAACTTTTACAATATGTGCTATGAAAGAAGAGTACATATTGTATCGACCCCAAGCAATTGGGATAAGAGTAGGAGAATGATGACTGAACAAAGTCAAAAGATAGACTACATGACCACTCGAATTTTGTGTGGATATTAAATATACCTCGTATCATGTTGTTATCACTTCCAGTTTCAATCTTGCTGATCGCTAAATCCCCATTGAATATCTGTCGATTTTTCGACAAAAAAAAAGTTAATCTAGATTTTTTGTTGTATTACGCGTTCAGATTTTTTTTTAGCTAATCTCATTTCATTTCTGTTTCGTCATAAAGAGACTTTTCTACCTCAGAAAATTGGTAAATTTTTGACGCCTCTATTTTCTCTTTCCAGGTCCATATTTCTCCACCCTCGACTCATCATCAGTCGCTTTATCCCGTTTTGCTGGCTGATCCAGTTTCTAATGGAGACAAGCTGCAATAATAACTGTGAAGTAGGTTTTGGACATGTATATGGCTTTTGAGACGTTCTCGTAAAATGCGTCTTACTTTGACATTAGAATATCGGGGTTGTTGCGTAATTATGTAATATATGCGGGTTTGTTCGTAAATTGCTTGTACTTGTGCGTAATTATATGACTTTTAACAAATACCGCTTGGTAATTCTGAGTATACCAAGCGGTATTCGTTATAATACACTGTCTATTTGTTGACGCATTCTCTTATTTGTATATGAAAAACCTACGAACGTTAAACTTTATATTGCCTTGACACAGGTGATAGCCATCCCGTTGGAATAGCACTTTTCTATTTTTATTGTACCCTTGCCCCTTCTTCCGCCTCTAAAAATCTTACATCGGATTGCGCTTAATTCCTTTCTCAACTCGATATGCCTCTGATCAGGCCTCAGCATCAATACACGAGCAAAGTTGTGTGCTACTAGAGGTAAAGGTCGTCGATTACGGTAGTCAGATCGTTACTGTAGATTCTTCGCATCTCCTACTTCATTATTACCACTCTCCGGGTAAAGTCTTTATCAATTTTTACGATTAATATGGGCAAATAACTGTTGAGGACAAATTGTATTCTTATTGCATCACTACACAGAGAAATATAGGTAATTCACCTATGAGAAATATAAGTGTGTTATACATCTGCGGTATAAAACCCTAAAACTAAAAAGTTTGGCAGTAAAAAATTTGATACTTCCAATTGATTTTTTATATCTTGCTTCCACCATCTATTGAGTTGAATTTTTACTAATTTAGTTTTGAACGGATTTTTCAGTTTTAAAATGTAATTTTACCACTACCTTGTAATTTGTAATAATTTGTAATATTCAAATCTCGTAGGCTCATTTAAATACCTTTGATTGTGCAGTCGACGCAATGGTTTTTGGGAGAGTATACATTCTCCATCTGCTATGTGGTTGAGGGGCGTAATGGCTGCTCTAATAGTTAACTCGTGATCGGGTGCCGCTTGTGGGATCTGGTCCAGCCATTTTGATTCTTTTTTGTTTTATATATATTCTTAGTTTAATTCTGTATTATATACAAAATTTTGAAAAAGAATCCTTACTCGAGGGCATCTCACTGGAGCTAACATAAACATGTAATAAATCACTTTCGTGAAAATTTTAATTTAAAAAGCAAATGAAGAGCCCACTGAGTTTCTTGCCAGATCTTCTCAGTATGTGATTGCTTTCCGATCCGGTGGAAGATTAAAAAAAATAATTTTAAAAATAATGTAAATTGGACGAGGCTTTTTAATTTTAAAAATAATGTAAAATTGACGAGATTGATTGAGGCTTATGCATAATAAATGATTTGATTTGATTGATATACTAGCTCCAACCATGTTAACTCAGCTCGTATTTTGTTTCGTTAAAAGTTACGTAAATTTGACTCTGTGCATAGGTAGATATGTAAGCGAAGTCCCCCATAGAATAGCGTCCATGTCGTTCCAAGGTTGTCATCGTAACAAATTGAAGAGTCATGTCTGAGATCACTACAACTGGTTGAATCTCCACTAGAATTGATTGTCTCTGTTATTTGAACGACACTATTGTCACAGCTCGGGCGAGACTTAGGAGAAGATAGCACACCTTGTAAACATGAACCGGTGCTTTGGAGACTATAAATAAGATGGCCTTTGTATTACGAAGGTTTTGCATTTACCTGTCATAGTTCTGCCACTAGTGAGTCTAAATACAGTCACGCTGTAAATACGGGCCTACGTGAAGTCCTGAACGAGTAACGATACTTTGACTAGCATTACTACCAGCAGCTGCTAAGCTCGTAAGTACTGATTCATTCGCTGGTGTCTCTTACCAAATCAGTCTAGTTTCAGCATAGCGAGCCGACGACTATAAGAGCTGGTTCGATCTAACCTACTGTACGGTACCCTAGTGAAGATAGTTCTGAACTACTCGTCCAAAATAGGACAATCCTCTAGAGATCTCCTTAGTCTAGTCCTTTGACCAGACTGTAATACAGTCAGGGAATTACACAAATTCTATGAGGTTTGGCAAATATTGACATATAGTAGAATAAAAATAAGTAACAATCCCTGAGTTACCATCAATACGATTGCAACAAGTAGAACTAAGTGCCTCAGCAGTTGTTAAAACAACGAGTTTAACAGGCCGCAATGTCGTTGTAACGCATTTATGATCAATGGTCAGGTCGTCGTCACAGAAGTATATAACAGTTTATATGATACGTTAAGATCAAGAAGCTGTGTGATAGCAGCTTCGAATACTACCAACCCTTACTTTGCTCGTGGATGTCGCAAGAAACAACTAGAGCCTTATAACGACCTAGGCCAACTCCATCTGATGCCGTTTGGTTAACAATTACATCCCCAAGGAGGGTTGACGTTAGGCAGGCGGCCGGTCATAAAACTATTGCCAATAACTTCTACAATATGTACTATGAAAGAAGAGTACATATTGTACCCCAAGTAATCGGGATAAGAGTAGGAGAATGATGATGATAATGATACCTTAAGATTAATTAATATTCAACCTGAATTTCTTGATATTCAAGCAAATAACTAAATAAGCATATAAACATACGAAGTCTAGATCTTTACTTTTTATAGAAATATATTACAATATGTAATAAAATACCATTAAGAAAATTGCTATAGACCATGCCATAAGTAGATTAAACGACATGTTTATCAATTTTTTAAATGTTACATACATAGGCAATCCTTCATTCTTTTGTCTAATATTTATAGGTAAAACTTTCCGTATACATTCTTTGTAACAAAATCACGTTGCAAAGAATTTATCGACAAACTTTATGGAATGCATTACTATTAAAAGATAATCCAAATAATTTCAAATTTGAAGGCATAAGCAAAATAATAGAAGATGTGGAAGAGAAATGGGTAACTGGAATGCATACGTATAGACCAGGGTAGAAGCCTTAAAAAATGGTAAATAGTGGAAGAAAATTATAGTAGGATGAAACTCATTGGAAACGCAAGATAATATGATAAAAATTAAAGGAAAAATAAATTACGGGTGATCTGAGTTCGGAAAGTAGGAGGGGGTGGGTGTTTAAGGGTAAAATTCGGTTTATCTGAATTTCCGGCAAAACTACGAGTCCAATGGAAAAAAGTTAAATGGCAAAGCTGTAGGTAATAAAAAGATCTACAACTTTTGTATTCACACTTTTTTCACATAACCTCAAAATTATGTGAAAAATTTAAATAACCGAGCTTTTGGTATTTTATTTTTATCTTTTACATAAAATTTTTTTTTCATGAATTATGGTGGAAGCTTTATCTTTTTATGTTCCAAATATACGGTATTTTTTTTAAATTTAAATATTTATTTTTCACCTAATTTTGACTAAATATCGAAAAATCACACTAAGTTTCAATCGAAAAATCTCACGTCCAAATTTCGACCTTTTAAAAAGTTGGTAGTCTTTTTTTTTGTTGAAATCTCTACTTTCCAATCGTGTAAAAAAATACACACTACCGTGGTAAAGTTTCTTAGGAAATTCAAAAAAACGGCAAAACTCGAATCCTATTTTTTTTTATTATGTACAATTTGGAGCTATTTATTATATTATATACTTAAATAAACCGAAAAACGTAAAATTCTTAAAATAGTTAATATACCTGAGTGACCTATGGCAAATTATGTAGTAGTAATTTAATTTAGGCTCTAAAAATATAAAAGATCTATTCATTATATTCCTTGTAACAATGTTGTGTTGCTGAATCTTCTGTGTGTGAATTAAATTACTACTGCATAATTTGCCATAGGTCACTCAGGTATATTAACTATTTTAGGAATTTTACGTTTTCGGGTTATTAAAGTATATAATATAATAAATAGCTCAAAATTGTACATAATAAAAAAAAACGGATTAGAGTTTTTCCGTTTATTACCTACAGCTTTGCCATTTAACTTTTTTCCTTAGGACTTGTAGTTTTGCCGGCAATTCAGATAAACCGAATTTTACCCTTACACACTCACCCGACTTACTTCCCGAACTCAGACCGCCCGTAATTTATTTTTCCTTTCATTTTTATCATATTATCTGCCGTTTAAAATTGGTTTCATTCTACTATAAATTTTTTCTCTTTCAAAAATTATCTACCCTAGACTACTTGAATTTAGAAATTTATATATTGTGGAATTTGTGAATTCTATATTGTGAATAAATTAGATTGATAACTATATTTTTCTTTTATTGCTTATGGTGGCAAACGAGCATGCAGCACACCTGATGGTTACTGCCGCCCATGGACCTTTGCAATATTAAGGGTAGGTAGATAGCTAGGCCGCTGCTTACCAATACAACTCAAACCCACCCAGTTGGACTTCTGGCTCTCTCGCTCACCGAATAAAGCGCAATAGCACATGGCCATTACCCAGACGTCGATCTTCTACGAGAGTGTGGTACTACCTCGGACCGGTCCGCGGCCGTACCACTAAATAAGACGAATATTAAGAGTAAAGATAAATTTCGATGTAATTTTGAATTGATTACGCCAATCCTGATGATACATATACACATACAAACAGAAGAGGGTACAATCTTTTTTATTGCATCTATATTATATGTTTTAGAAAATCAATATGAACAGATTTTATCCTAAATGTCTTTCAATTAGTTTAATTTATCTTTATATATGTATATTTTTAATTCCAAAGAAGGAATCCAAGTAGTGGTTATATATCCTACCGTATCTTTCGTTGTGGCCACACATGATAATAATTTATACCATCTACGAATCTGTGATCATCAATCTTTTGATCAAATTTCGAAACCTCACAGGCTTAATTTCATTACGGATTATTTTTTCTGAACAACGATCTAAATACACCAAAACGTTTCCCCTTCGTGTACATACCGCGTCTGAATAGTTTGAGTCATCCGTGTTTTGAATTGGAAACTTGACTTTACACAGTGATCTAAGGAATACTAATGACCTAACGGTACATCAAACACACACATCTCAATATCTTAAAACGTGTACATCTGATAGTGAAACCTTTTATCTGTTCTATTTCTTGCATTCATTAATTTCTTTTCCTAAAAAGAAAATATATAAATATAAAAGAAAAAAAAATAGGTATATCTTGTAATATATTTTTCCGTGTGGTGACGGAATAAGAATATAAATCACCACCCCCTATCTTACCCATGGGTGATCGTACGAGACGACTAAGGGATATAAAACGCATATACCATCGTACGTGAGAAGAAAAACTCGAAACGGAACCCTTTACCAACGCGTCTGACCAACGTGGTATAGTAGGTCAATTTCCCTCCAACTATGGAGGAGGCTTGAGCCTAACATTGGGATATATATGAGCTGAAATGATGAAATGACGATTTTCGGGTTGAGAGCCCTCAGCGCTCACCTACAGTCCGGCTAACAACTATGGCCTAATACGGCTAAAAATGAAATGATGATGATGAAATGAGGGAAAATCTGTGGAGTTACGCTGACCGATCGCCTTCGTAACGACGACGTAAGAGAGCGAGTAGGTATGAAAGAGCGTATTGGTGTAAAATTGCGAAAGGCAATGCTCCTATGGTTCGGACATGCGGAAGGAATGCCGAACGAACTTCTGGTTAAGAAGATATACAATGCGAAATTGGAAAGATGTAGGTACCGGGGCAGACCGAGACTAACCTACCTAGACCAGATTGGTCAGGTACTGAAGGAAGGTGTAGTTAAGAGTCTCCGAACCCGGCGAGCGTGTATGAAGAGAATTATGAATGTTGAGGAAGCGAGTGAAGTATGCAAGGATAGAGTTTTCTGGCACTCTGTTCTCTCTGCCTACCCTGCAAGGGATATGACATGATGATATGTATATATGTATGT
The DNA here is from genome assembly GCA_905163515.2 of Lymantria monacha. NCBI lineage: Eukaryota > Metazoa > Arthropoda > Insecta > Lepidoptera > Erebidae > Lymantria > Lymantria monacha. Next base: position 49,444,678 of record LR991081.1, on the reverse strand, counting down.
ATGATGATGAATATATAGTCTTAGATGCTCAAGCATCTATACTATATAAGAATCAATTCTCATATCGTCTTAGATGCTTCATTCTATAAATTTGCTTATATGAAATGCGACGATTATTACATACTCCAACTTCTTTGATAACGGTGTGAAAATCAATGTCTCTTAATTGTTTGTAGAATCTAAAATGTATTATTGGGAAGCGCGATGTATATATGAACAATAAATTTGCTACGAGTATATGTAGCAAGAGTTGTAATTAATTGCCAAAGTACATATTGTGTGTGACGTTGACTTTAAATATAAAGTTATTTTGCACTTTGAAGTTACACTTTGTGATGGAAAATTGTACTCTAAGCTATTGCAGATTTTTATATTTATTACGTAACTTCATGTTCTAGGTGTCAATATAATTCTCAATTATTTTAGCTAACATTATTACACGAAATTAATTGCTATCATTTAACAAAATGACGATTCATAATAATGAATCGTCAACATTCCTTACTAAGTAAATACTTGTGTTGCGAGAGACTTTAAAAATATACAATTAGTACATAGACGCAAATAGCATATAGAACAATCATTCGTGGATGGCATAAAAACCTGCCTTGGGGATCGAACCCATGACACTCGACATTTTTTTTGGCCGCTGCCTACCAATACAAGCCCCAAATCCACCCAGTTGGGCTGCCGGCTTTCTCGCTCACCAAACGAAGCACGATAGCATATTACCATTACTCAAACGTTGGTCTTTTGCGAGAGGGTAGTACTACCCCGGACAGACCGGCCCGCGGCTGTAGGCAGAGAACTGTCAACAGTGTGGTCCAACCACATTTAGTAAAATCGACATCATCATTCATCATCAATATCCCGCTCTTATCCCAATTACTTGGTATAGACACAATGTTTTCTAACTTCATCGTACATATTGTAAAAGTTAATGGCATTCATTTAATAACCGGCCATTTGACTATCGTCAAAACTCCTTGGGAATGTAATTGGTCAGACAAAAACAGGTAAAGATGGCCCAAGTAGATCTTATTTGCCCTTTACGAAATTCACGAGCGAAGTAAGGGTTATTAGTATTCGTAACCATCATCACCCAGCAAGAACCCATGACACTCGACATGGGAGTTAATTTATTAGATCTCTATCTACGCCGTATATTTAGTTATACTCGTATTAGTTGTTAATTGATTGAAATTCAGTCTAGCTTGTATAACGTAACCCAAATTCGCTGCTCCATTACATCCTACTAAAATTTGGGAACATATTAATTTAATTAAGTGTGGAATGGCAGCACGTAGGGCATTGCCTTAAAATGAAGAATGAACAAATAGGTTTTAATATATTATATTGGCAATAGTTTTATGAACGGCCGCCTGCCAGACGTCAACCCTTCTTGGGAATGTTATTGTTGATCAAACGGCATCAGATGGAGTTGGCCCAGGTCGTTATAAGGCTCTTAGTCGTCTTTTACGACATCCACGAACAAAGTAAAGGGTTGATAGTATTCATGCCACACAGCTCACTGTCTCTTATTATTATTATTCATATTATTTTTATAAAATCTAAGAATATATTATTAATAAGATCAAATGATAAATAGTACATACATACATACATACAGTAGGCAGAGAGAACAGAGTGCCAGAGAACTCTATCTCTGCATACTTCACTCGCTTCCTCAACATTCATAATTCTCTTCATACACGCTCGCCGGTTTCGGAGACTCTTGACTCCACCTTCCTTCAGTACCTGACCGATCTGGTCTAGGTAGGTTAGTCTCGGTCTCCCTCGGTACCTACATCCTTCCACTTTCGCATTGTATATCTTCTTAACCAGACGTTCGTTCGGCATTCTTTCCACATGTCCGAACGATCGAAGCATTTCCTTTTGCATCTTTACATCAATACTCTCTTTCATAACTACTCGCTCTCTTACGTCGTCGTTACGAATGCGGTCGGTCAGCCTAACTCCACAGATTTTCCGAAGAGATCGCATTTCGACCGCATTAATTTTACTTTCATACTCTTTTCTGCATACCCAACTCTCGCTTCCATACAGTAATGTTGGGACAAGCACTGCGTTATGTATTGCTACACGTGCCTTCTGGCTGAGGTGGTGGCTGCCGAGAAGTTGCCCCAACGCTCCGTTCACTCTATTTCCCGCATCCACTCTTCGCTTTATATCAGTGGTGTACCTTCCATCTCGGCTAAATCCATATCCAAGATAAATAGTATGTCAATTTAAATGAAATATAATATAAAATGCATAAGGATAACCTTATGCATTTTATATTATATTTCATTTACGTATAAACGTATTTCTATACATTAATTAGTTCATTATATTATGTAACTAAATATAGTATTATTAAACAAAATTAAAGCTTAGGTATATCTTTTCCTTCTCAGCCCATAAACCCTTCCACTGTTGGACCTATGTCCAACGGCCTATGCCTTCACCAGGTGAACAAAATTAGCCGATATACCACGACATGGTTTCTATCGCTTTAAATTTCTTTTTGTCTTTCTTCTTTTTCTTCTTCTTCTTACAGTCATATCATTTTGCTCTTGTATATTGCCTAATTGATCTTTACCTTACTCACTTTACGCTGTGACATTATTCTTACTTCGTCATTACATGGATGTTGTAGCAGTAATTATTTTTCTTATGTGTTATAGATAAATAACTAATATTAATTACTAAAGGAAGGATGTAGGTACCGGGGGAGACCGAGACTAACCTACCGAGACCAGATTGGTCACGTACTGAAGGAAGGTGGAGTCAAGAGTCTTCGAAACCGGCGAGCGTGTATGAAGAGAATTATGAATGTTGAGGAAGCGAGTGAAGTATGCAAGGATAGAGTTCTCTGGCACTCTGTTCTCTCTGCCTACCCTGTAAGGGATATGGCGTGATGATATGTATATATGTATTTAAATTTAGTTTTCTCCTTTTCTTACAGTCATATCATTTTATTTTTGTATATTGCCTAATTGATTTTTACCTTACTCACTTTACGCTGTGACACTATTCTTACTTCGTCACCACATGGACCATCGATTATTTTTCTAGCAGTTATTATTTTTATTATGAATTATACATAAATAACTACATATTATTTACTAATAACTCTTTCATAAGCATTTGTTAACTATTTACTACTTGTTTATAATTAATGATATTATTAAAATTTTGAGTTTAATGTATTAAAATAAATTATTATAGAAGGGAGATAAAATATTCTCCGAGAGTAACAAGACGTTTTTGCAGTGGTAGGACCATGCTGTTGATAGTTTTCTGTCTACAGCCGCGGGCTGGTCCGTCCGGAGTAGTACCACACTCTCCCAGAAGCTCGACGTCTGAGCAATGGCAATGTGCTGTTGCGCTTCGTTCGGTGAGTGAGAGAGCCGGAAGCCCAACATGGTGGGTTTGGGGTTTATAATGGTAGACAGCGGCCTAGCTATATCCCTGGCATAGCAAAGGTCCATGGGCAGCAGTATAACTTACCATCAGGTGTGCTGCTCGCTCGTTTGCCACCAAAAGCAATAAAAAAAAGTTACGATTAAGAAATATTAAATTAATCTGAATACTAAACAGTCAATAAATTATAATTGTCTTGTCAATTAATTACAAATATTCACAATGTCAATAAATTATAATTAACACGTCTGACTAGTGTGGTTTAGTAAGTCAATTTCCCGCCCATTATAGAGGAGGCTCGAGACTAACAATGGGACATATACGAGCTGAGATGATGAGATGATGATTGGCAAAGGGTCTTCTGCACGTATATATAATATACATTTATATTAATCTACAATACCAGAACAGTTAGATTTTATTATATTTTACTTTCAAGTTCACCATTGATTGAATTAATATTTAAGGTTTTTAATCTCTTATGATATCTGTGGTTGAGTTATTGATGGTGACCGGTTACTTAGTTTCTAAAATAAGGTTTAAATTTACCCGGTTTCTCCTCATTCTCAGTCTCCACCGCTTCTGGTTCTTCAGCAGCTTCCTCTATGCAGCTTTGTTCATCCGGGAACTGGACGTGCTTCTTAACTCCCGTGCGATTCGGCTTCGACAGCACAGAAGCTATTAGTGAAAAAGATAATTTATATTTTTTATAATGTCAAATATGCATATTCTAGAAAAAAGGGTTCTTCTAATCACACGTCCCTATTTTCTACTAACTTTTCGTTTTACAGGATAAAGAATAAGCCTGTTACAATAGTAATATATATAATACCTATACCGAGGTAAATATACCGAGTACAGTTCCAGATTCGTCTTTCCTGTTGAGAACCAATGGCGTTAAAATTTAATATCGCCTTATCCTAGATTACTTTATGCAATGTTGCCTTATTCAAGATAGGATTTCAATATCTCACGATTAACTGATTTAAAGACGTGATTAAGATAACATTTAATTTTAGCAATTATATTCAGCAAGCGTTGTTATTAAAATAGAATATGATGTTGTTTATAAATACATTTTTTGTTGACTCTGAGATTTTTAATAAAATTTTAATAGTTCATGATAAAGCAAATTAGAATTAATAGATTAAATTTCGACAAAATTTTCAAATGTCGCAATTATTGAGATAATCATGAAACTTAGCTTTTTTTTAATAAAATTTAGCTGCTATTTAGAATAAGTACACTAATATGAAACATAAAATAAAACTAATTACTGTAGTAGTTGTACAAATTATATAAACACTAGCTTCTGCCCGCGGCTTTGGCCGCGTAAAAGGTTACTTTCCTAAAGTTTTCATCCCCTATTTATATTCGACTCCTTAGGGGTAAATTTTTTACAAAATTTTAATATCATATTTATTTATATCTACACAATAGCCTAAAAATAACTTTCAAGTTTCTGGTTTTAAAAATAACAATACTTCCTTACAACTTTTCATCCCCATTAACAACCCTTTTTTGTATGAAAAAGTAGCCTATATCCTTTTTCAGGTTCTAGACTATCTGTGTACCAAATTTCATTTAGATCGGTTTGGCAGTTTTGGCGTGAATGAGCGACAGACCGACAGAGTTACTTTCGCATTTATAATATTAATAAGGATAAAAGTAAAATACGAAAAGGATGTCTTCCTTTTATATTAGAATTTTCAATTTCCAAAATAACATGTAACTTAATGATTTCTGATGTTTAAGCGAGTATTGCGTATTTGAAATAAAACGATTTTTATGGATTCTATCGTGTTTGTATTTGTTTTTTAATTAACTCGTCGTTTCGACCATGTTTTTACAGCGTTCGTGGTCACATACATATGCTCACATGGAATCCGTAAAAAAAATAATAATTTCAAAGCATGTAACTTAAATTAATATACATATGTAATAAATTGATCGAGCTGTATGGTAGCGGCTACGAATACTACCAACCCTTACTGGCTCGTGGATGTCGTAAAATACGAAGATAACGACCTGGACCAACTCCATCTGGTGCCGTTTGGTCAACAATTACATTCCCAAGGAGGGTTGACGTCTGACAGGTGGCCGGTCATATAACTATTGCTAATAATTTTTACAATACGTGCTATGAAAGAAGAGTACATATTGTATCGACCCTAAGTAATTGGGATAAGAGTAGGAGAATGATAAATGATGAAGAAATAAATTGATCATCTGTAAAACAATAATAAATTTTATAAAATACTGTTTAAGGCAAATATAATACTCCATAATAAAAATATATAGAGATGCTATATAATCCTTTTTTAATTATTGAAACCATTTAAATACTTAACTAGTCAAAATATCTTTTAAGAACTATAAGGAAGTCTTTCACGATCTTTGTCATCTAATGAAACACGCTTTCAATTAAATTTGACTTACCACTATCTTAAAGTACTAATATTAAGTATTTAGCTCCCAAAATAATTTTGCAGTTGACCGGACACCATTTTGTGGTGAAAGAGAATTTCTTAAATGATAAATCTGATCACTCTGAAGTTTGTCTGACGCTATTTTTCACTATGCTAAAAACGAATCACAACTGAGACTTTGACTATTTTTTTTGTACCTAGAAAGAAAGAAAGAAAAGAAAGAAAAGGTATTTATTTCTCCACTCACGGAAAGGACATTACAAGCTTATACTACTTAAAAATATAAAATAAAATAAAAATTAATAAATTAAAAAAAAAATACAGTGGCGTCCCCTCCACAAATGAGGAAAAGGACACTGTTCAGCATAATGTTGTGGTATCTACTATAAAAAGTGATACCACAACGCTGTTATTCTGCAGAGTCCTGCGACGTCCGTCAGCAAAGCACAAGTAGCAAAAAAAGAAAAATAGCAAACATATAAGACAGAAAAAAAAAAGTACACTAAAGAAATAATATTAAAACATATAAAAGAAAATATAAGCCAATATAGTTCAAATTAACACACAACAATTAAAAAAGCAAATCAAGCGTGACATAATATACAGTGTAGAATAAAATAAAAAAGAAAAAGAATATGCTAAAACTTAACAAGTGCAACTTGCGAGCACGTTCCACAAAAATATGTGAAAAAATATACACATGCACACGCACATATACATATCCTACACGTGTCTATATAGACATCAAGACCTTGTAGCCACGCCACAAAAAAAAATACATCAAACATAATCACAGAAAAAAGAGGAAAGTTACAACGTAGTATATACTTGTCATGTGCAAATCACGTCCTGGAGCGGATCGGACATGGAACGATTCCTTTTTCTGTCGGAACTCTATCCAGGAAACATGTTCGCGGACCTATCTAGTTCCGCTGACCGATAGTACATGACTCCTATCCTATCGGTTCCAGTGACATGATTATGCAATCCAATCCAACGTAACATGTGTGGACATAATTTTAATCGGCTCCAGCCATTCAAGATCCATATTTACCTCTATTATTATTTACCCTACCTTTATTATTACCTACTCATATTTATTTTAAATCAGCATAATCGAAATTGAATCATAATTCGAAATTCAAACAGTTGCCGAATGTCAATAGTACAAACTTTCAATTTCTATTTACCTAGTAAAACCCTTATTATAAAATATTCGATATAATACAGCCGCATGACATTTTTAGGATCATGTCAAAACTCCAGAGTTATTATGTTTGGGTGAACTTTAATCTACTTAAATGTTTACTTTATTCATTAAAAAAAGAAGTACACTAGGGAATAAATCCATGTATGATATATTCTATTTTTCGTAAGAAAATATGTATATATCTAACTTATAAGAGAAATTATAGCCTTTACTAGCTTATTATACACTCATTTTAGTGCCTCTAGTAAAATTAATACCTTATTGGTGCTGTTTTATTCTAAATATTAGGGCTTTCCATTCGTTTGGACATTGCATCTTTACTGCAATATTCAAAGCACTATCAGCTAAAACATTCGATTAACAAAATTTATACGTGATGGAATACACGTAAGTAATTACGAAATAAAAATTTCTTTTATTTTGTTCTAGAACCTAAGTTACAATTACGTAATATCCCATTATGTAATAAGTAGAGAGTTATTACTATATGTGTGAGTGCATGTATTGCACTAATCGTACATTAATTCCATTAATTTAATAACTGTCTATTTTTTTGCCAAGTTTTAAAAACCTTAAACTTGAACATATGTAGACACAAGAATTAAATCAATCAACTTCAGGTTATTTTCATTAATACTCCATAAAACACTGCAAAATTATAATCTTTTTGTTATTTTAAAAATATAAAAGAAGCAAAAATATATTTCAACTTAACATTGCTTTTTCGCATTTTACCAATTAAAATTTGCTTCCTATTTTTAAGCTTCAATCTTTTAATCCTATTAAACATAATTAATTAAAAAAAAACATTGTATAAATATTAATATTTATTTATGTATATTGTATACAATAGCTATGTAAAGTCCTGTATAAGCAGCTGAAGAGTGACAACAAAAGTCCTAAAGGACCGTCGGTCGTTAATGAACAATTAACTAGGATCGCCATTTCATTATCCATCTTCTATCCAATATGAGTCAAGAATAAACGAGTTAAGTGTAGTTGATGAACTGGTAGCGTATGCAATTAGTCAATCGAGTGAGTAAGTAACACAGATATTTAGGTATTAATTTTTGAAATATTTTTAATATGCTCTATATTAAATTTTCAAATAGTCTGCATGCTCGTATGCTATCGTATATAAATACCGTAAATAATTAAGAAAATATTATTATTTTATCTCAGTCACAATCCAGACATGACACGCTGGATCACCGACCATAACAACTGGGTTTCGATGACCCACTCGCAAAGCGCGGAGAGGTAAATTACAGGCCGGGTTTATGGGGACGCGCGCCGCTTCATCTGGATTTAGCGGTGTGTAACCAGACTGACGCCAAAAAAAAGGTATGACACGTTTTCCGATTAATAACAAGGGATTTAAACGCCACTATGCCTCGAAAGGTACAAAACGGAATTAAGTTTAGACTGTCTACTCTTACGACTATAAATATGTATGTATATTTTAACTTATTTATATACCTATACGAGCTTCTGACCGCGGCTTCGCCCGCGTAAAAGGTTACTTTCCTAAAGTTTTTCTTCCCCTATTTGTATTTTACCCCTTAATGGTAATTTTTTTACAAAATGTTAATGTATATTTATTTATATCTAATCAATAGCCTACAAATAAGTTTCAAGATTCTGGCTTTAAAAATGACTATACATCCTTACAATTTTACATCCCCATTTACCACTCCTTTTTTTTTGCATTTAAAAGTAGCATATGTTCTTTATCAGGCTCTAGTCTATCTGTGTACCAAATGTCATTTAGATCAGTTCAGTAGTTTTGGTGTGAAAGAGCGACAGATAGACAAACAGACAGAGTTACTTTCGCATTTATAATATTAGTAAGGATTATTAAAATACAATAAACCATATTATATAAATTGGAATGTACAATAAAAAGATTTTAATAACCGTGAAAAAAGTTTTAAGAATATCTGTTTTAGTATAAGCACGGCCTTGAAAACAGACAGAAATATGCCCAGTTAAAGGTTTGTACTTGTAAGTATCAAAAATAACAAACAAAAGAAAATAAGTTACAGGATTGTGTGAGTTAATTAAAGAAATATGTGCTTACTAATAACTTTAGTAGGAGCTTCAGAGAATTCTTCAGGATCACAACGACTGGGCATTGGTCTGCCTGCCGAACGACGACGTCCGCTAAGTGCTGAGCTTGTAGTTGTGGTGTGTTGTGCAGTAGCTGTGTACTGCACTGCCGCCAACTGTATCAATAATAGGAGACTTTAAATAAGATATATTATTAAAAATTGGCATCGATGTCAAGAAATCAGTAGCGGTAGTAGTAACTAATTGGCGATAGGAATGTTTTGAAAGTTGAATTCAAATGATTGTAGGGCTTTTCAGCTTGTTTTTTTTTTTTTTTTTTAGCGTAGGTTGTGGCCAGACCATAGACAGACACAAAAAAACCCTGTATAATTGGTGATCTATTAATATACTAAGGGTGTAATGCAAGTTTTCTTGAAATAATTTCGACTACTACCTATGCCGTCTATGTTATAGAAAGTACGCCGTGGAAGTGAAGAAGTGCCGTATATCATCGTTGTTGGTATACTCTGATCATAGACATTTATTCTCAGAATTTACAAAATATTGGCCAACAATTTCTGTTTAAACTTCTCGTACTTGGTTCATCAATTACTTGAAATTGGATATAGCTAACTATATGTAGGAAAGCGTAATAATCAACAACTTTGAGGGTCACACTACCAATTAAGACCTGTAATGGAATGATATGGACATTAAACGACTTTCTTTCCAGCCAAATCACCATCATCATCATTCTCCTACTATTATCCTAATTACTCGGGGTCAAACAATATGTACTCTTCTTTCATAGTACATATTGTAAAAGTTATTGGCAATAGTTTTATGAACGGCCACCTGCCGGACGTCAACCGTCCTCGGGAATTTAATTGTTGAACAAACGGCATCAGATAGAGTTGGACCAGGTCGTTATAAAGCTCTTAGTCGTCTTTTACGACATCCACGAACAAAATAAAGGTTTATAGTATTTGTGGCCGCTATCACACAGCTTTTATTTCCATCCAAACCAAATAGTATAAAATCAAATTCAAAAAGATTAAAACCCGGTGGTGACTTAAAACATATTACTAAAGACCTCTAGGGATATAAGTTCGTCCTACACTGCGTCGTCCGGTACGTGGTCGCCAATCTAGAACCTTTTTTCCCCAGCGGTTGTCGGTTCTTCGAGCGATGTGGCCAGCCCATTGCTACTTCAGCGTGCTAATTCTTCGTGATATGTCGGTTACACCCGTTCTTCTGTGGATTGCCGTATTACGGATTATATCACACAGAGAAATCCCGAGCATAGCTCGCTCCATAGCGCGCTGAGCAACTTTGAGCTTGGTCATGATGGCTACATTTAGGGACCACGTTTCCGTGCCGTAAGTCATCACTAGTAACACACACTGGTCGTAGACCTATGTTTTCAGACACTGAGGTATGTCGGACGAAAATATCCTCTTAAGTTTTCCGAACGCTGCCAAACCGAGTTGGATTCGTCGGCTGATCTCTTTCTCGAAATTGGATCTACCTAACTGGACTGTTTGTCCAAGGTAAACATAATGATCGACAATTTCAAGAATCGCATTGCCAACTAGGACCGGTACAGGAATGACATAGGCATTTGACATGACTTTCGTCTTGTCTATGTTCATTCGTAACCCTACCAGTTGGGATACCCTGCTGAGATCGTTGAGCATGATGCCAACGTCCTCCATGGATTCTGCCATAACGACGATATCGTCTGCAAATCGAAGGTGAGTGATGTATTCGCCATTAATGTTAATACCAAGTCCGGTCCAGTCTAAGAGCTTGAAGACAACTTCCAGTGCAGTGGTGAACAGTTTTGGAGAGATAACATCTCCCTGTCTCACGCTTTTCTGCAACTGGATCGGTTTCGTACTCTTATCCCGGATACAGACTGACATTGTTGTGTTCCTATACAAACACTTCAGCACTTCGATATAACGATAGTCGATTTGGCACCGCTGAAGGGACTGCAGCACCGCCCAAGTTTCGATTGAATCAAAGGCTTTTTCATAGTCCACAAACACAGAGGCCGATTGTGCTCCTCGGTCTTCTGGATAATCTGCCAAAGCGTGAGAATATGGTCTATGGTGCTATAGCCTTTTCGGAAGCCAGCTTGTTCAGAATTTTAATTTTAAATGAACTAATACAAGTATTAGTTCATTTAAAAATAAAATTTTGACAGAATTTCTCATGTTTTACATACATTATTAATTGTTTTATTACATCAATTACAATACTAGATTGAGAAACTTTAATGAGCCGTAAACACATACAAGAATTAGTTCATTTAAAAATAAAATTTTAATTTGTATTTAGCTAATAAATATAACAGTTTGGTCACGTTCAACCAACTCGTAATGGATATGAAACGGAAACCATTTATATGCCAAGCTTGTCGCATTGTTTGTAATAGATTTTGAAGCGTCCATGTTGATACATCAGATCGCACGCATAAAGCCAGCAAAATACCTTCACCGGTAATGGATGCACGAATTATTGAAACAAGAATTATGTACATCGCTTGTTATATGCGACATTTATATCATTCAATAATTATTATTTTAATAAAAACAAATGTTAATAATTATTATTTATACATCCGGCTTTCCAATGTGGTTTGGTAGAACTTTTTTATTACCTTCACATCATAACCTGCGTCCAATATTAGGATGTATATATGAGCTTTTTGAAAAAGAGACCAACGTTTAACAGTCCATTGTAAACATTGGCCTCATTTTCCAAAAGGTCATATAGGGTACGCCTATAGCATCAACTTGATAGAAAATGCCGAACACTTTAAAATAATTTTTCATCTAATATTACTACAATATATGAAAAAAAACAGGTATGTAACTAAAAATATGGTATGTAGGACTAATGTAGGTCTCAGAAGAAATGGGATACGCTCGTGATTTTCTAAGAAATACATTCTAAAATACGGGACGGCGTAGAAGAGCCGTTTATCTATAATTATTTTTTTTTGCAGCGGGCTACGGTGCGATCACGCCTCACTAATCCATATATATCACCCCATAGACCCACCCTACAACATACCTCTCGACGCCGTGCGGGTGGGTCACTGGAATGGTCTGGGCGTCGTCCTCAACCTATAACTAGTCTTGTCACTAGAGCGAGCATGTTGAAGTGAGAATGTACATTGTACAGGCTACATCTTTCGACGAACCGACAACCTGTGGGAAAGAAAGTTCCATACGTCGCGAATATTTGTTAGACGATCTTTTGTGAGATAGCTTTTCACCAGAAGGACTGATGACTTGGTCAAAGTCACATGAAGTAATTCGATATGATATACGATTACACTTTATAGTTTACGAATCCCTAAGAAGATAACATAAATGGCAATCTGATGAGAAATAATAACATAAATTTATAAACTGCAAATTACTATTCTATAGTTAGCACCGTTATGTCACTGTGAAACCCACAAACTTTAGTTATTAATTGGACGAAGTTTCAAAGAATATAGAGTTGATTGTGACCTACATCTGTATTTACTAAAGCTTCCCCTTACACTTCGACTCTTACCTAACTCAAGTTAGTTAATAATAAGCAAAGCACGTTTCCGTTGCAGGAGAGTTTAATTGACTACAATTCAATATTCCAGAATTTGATGCTTTCTCTAAGCTTTAAAATATCTTTATCTTTTCATATAATTCTATTACAAAACGATTTATTAGCGTTCATCTTTCATTTACAAAGGTTAAACTTGGTGAAATTATATTCGGAAATTCTCAATTATAAAACAAAATCCCTTATTAAGGAAGTATTCTCTGATTATTTACTCTTACAAATACAATCTTACAGGAAAAGCTACATTGATAGAGTGTTGAACCAAAGGTACAAAATATTTTTTTAAAAACATCAGTTACCCTGCACTAAGGAAATAATCCTTGTACTTTACACACATTTAGTTAATTCAAACAAATTACATATAGACTCAAAACGACACTTGGTGAAACGCACAATGTAATGTCCTGCGTAAGAATCGAACCCATGGCACTGGCACGTAAGTTCGATATTTTAACCAATACGCCATCTATACAGTCTATTAATGTTCTCATAAGCTTATTGATATTAAATATTTAAATTTAAAATTCCTCATACCTATAGCAAAAGTCAATTAATAAAGTTGTAATTTCATTAAAAGCCTTATGATAAAAAAGTTCTCAAGAAGTATTCATTAAGTATTAATTGTATTAAGTAGTGAACATCATATAAAATAAGACAATAACAATAGATATAAGTTCTAATTCCAGCTGTGTTAAGAATAGCATATGCTGAGCGGATCGTACATAAATTTAAATGAGGCATGCAGGACGATGATTAGGTACTAATAACTATGCTCCTATTATTTTCAAGTTAGCACACGGTAATTTTAATTTCATTAATAACAATACCTATTTGCATGATAGATATAATAAATAATTTCACTACAGTATAATATGGTTATACATACATACATGCATATCATCACGCCATGTCCCTTCCAGGGTATGCAGAGAGAACGGAGTGCCAGAGAACTCTATCCTTGCATACTTCACTCGCTTCCTCAACATTCATAATTCTCTTCATACACACTCGCCGGTTATACAATGGTTGGTTATACAAGTACAGTAAGTACAATATGGTTTATCGTTGTGCGGCTACGAATACTACCAACCCTTATTTTGCTCGTGGATATCGTAAAAGACGACTAAGAGCCTTATAACGACCTTTTTTTTGCGGTGGACTATGGACGTGGTCTCGCCCCGCCAGATCGGTCCGGGGTGACGGAAGAGGCAGCGCGTGATCCCATAGATCCATCATGCAAAACTCCTCTCTTCGCCGTGCGAGAGGACTACCGGTACCCGATCTTTATCATCAGTAGCCAGCCTTATAATGACCTGGGTCAACTCCATCTGATGCCGTTTGGTCAACAATTACATTCTCAAGGAGGGATGACGTCTGGCAGGCGGCCGGTCATAAAACTATTGCCAATAACTTTTACAATATATACTATGTAAGAAGAGTATATACACTCATTTGCAAAAAAAACGGGCACCTAAGCAATGAACCATTTCAAATGTTAATATTTCTTTGTTTGATAATTATAGGTAGTTTTATCCACACAATTTGGTAAATTAATAAGAAAATAATCGTTTTCATCAGTATTTCATAAAATTTAGATACAATTTATGGGAAATAATGCTAAACCTCGCTAGTAGTGTATATTCGCTAGTAGTGCATATGCTCATGAAGTAAAAATAAAAAAGTTTTTTTGTTTGTTTTTCTTTAATAAAGTAAAAGCAGATAAATGTTTAGTATCGAGTGTGACCCCCTCTAGCTAAAATCACAGCTTGAATTCGTCTGGGCATGCTAGCGAGTATATCCCGGATACTTGCTTGCGGAATACGTTCCCACTCCGCAGTAATCACATTCTTCAGCTCTCTGATGGTCTGCGGAGCCGGGTGTACTGATCTCACACGCCGTTTCAGAGCGTCCCAGACATGCTCTATGGGATTGAGGTCGGGACTTCGAGCTGGCCAATCCAAACGACGAATGCCGACCTCTTGCACATACGCATTAACATCGCGGGATCGGTGGGCGCGAGCATTGTCGTCCATAAAAATCGAGTCTTCACCTAGAGCGGCCAATGCGGGTTGTGCATGAGAAATTAGAACTTCCGTTATGTATCGATGCCCAGTCAGTGAGCCGTTTTCAATGAAGACTAACTCTGTACGATCCATTGAATTTATTCCTGCCCAAAACATAACAGAGCCCCCACCATAAGGTGTGATTTCTTCGAAACATGCCTCTGCAAAGCGTTCTCCTTGTCTTCTTAGCACTCGCCGACGTCGATCTTCACCGAACAGAGATATCCTGGCTTCATCAGAGAACAAAACCCTATTCCAATCGTCTTGAGTCCATGATTCACAATTTCTAGCGAACCTAAGACTGTGAACTCTGTGCTCACGGAGTAATTTGGGGCCGCGGGCCGGGCGGTGACTGCGTATATTGGCAGCGAGAAGCCTCCTCCTGACCGTCCATAGACTAATATGCACATTTCTTACTTCTTGGAGGTTGTTCTTAAGATCCACATACGAAGATTTGCGATTTCTCAATGCGCGACTCACAAGAAAACGATCATCCCGTGGTTGGGTACATGGTTTTCTTCCAGAACCAGGCCTTCTCTCGACGGAACCAGTCTCCTGATATCGCTGCCAGGTCCTTTGGACTGTCGAGCGACTAACATTTAGCCTCCTAGCCACGAAACATTGGCTGCAACCCTCTTCAAGCAGCGCGATAATTTTGGTAGCTTTTACCACTTTATCTACCATTTTTGATACCGCCAAACAGCATTAAATAAAGCTTTGACAGTCAAGGATATGAAATTAATCGATAAAAATTGAATAAAAGTTATGAAAGTCGATGTTAACTTCTGGAACTTCGCGCCAAAAATGTAGGATAAAAAGGGGTTTTCTGTAAAAATGAACATCAAATGAAAAATTGAATTTAGAACCTACTTTTTTAAATACCACAGCATTTTTAAAACCGGCCAGTAACGTGTACAAACGATTGAAACCTTTTTGGTATTGTATCTTTTTAAATATGAATGAAAATCAAAACCGCCCGTTTTTTTTGCAAATGAGTTTATTTTATCGACCCCAAGTAATTGGGATAAGAGTAGGAGAATGATGAGTAGGAGAATGATGAGTACGTGGTTTATATTAATTTCTATACTTATATAATGGGTGTTAATTAAATAAAATTGTAATCTGCAAGTAGTATTAAATTATATACGCATTTGCGAATGATATTGTATGCTAGAATTAGAAGGTATAAAATTGATAATTTGCTTTCTTATTTACACTACATATTGTTGAAACGTAAAACGGTCAAGATATTAATAGCCAGATAGCCATATGAATTCAGATTTTTTTTTTTTTTTTTTTTTAATTATTGTATATGCACAGACTTCTGTCCGTGCCTTTTTTATTTTTATCTATTAAATATATATAATTCAATAATAATTGATATTATATAACTCAATTTTGTTCTTAAAGAGGCGTTATTACATAAAAATGAAAAGGTTGAAAAATTGAAAAGTTGCGCTTCGTTGTTTTTGTCTCTCTGTCTCTTCTTCTCTACGTTAGTCTTCATATTGTTGTTGGTGGCAATCTCTTGTTTACTTTGATTTTTCCTATTATAGTTTTATTCTGATGTGCATTTTAAAAGCTTGTTGTGGTTTGCTCTTTGCTCATTATTCTGTTTAGTAGTTGGTAACTCCAGGTTTTTTGTTTGTGCTGGTTGAATATTATTACGATGTTAGGCCTAGCTCTTTCATTACCCTATGATCTCTTTGTTTTATTGCCATCTTTTTTATGTATTCCAGTATAGTACTAGAGTCCTGATATATGGACTGCCTCATGAGTTTCCAAATGGCGTCTTCATGGGTGTCTGTGTAGTAAGTGCAGGATCTAGTATGCCTGGAGATGGCAACCACGGCGTGTTGGACGCTGTTGTGTAGTTTTTCACTGTGTCTCTTGTCTGGATGATAATGACATTTGGTGCGCCAGTCCCTGTGCCTCGTGGATGGTTCGCAGTTCGGAGCCCTCACCGGTGCCTTATCACTTTTTTTGAGGCTTTCTTTTTAGGCCTGGGTGTGGGACAGGTATAGCGTCTCTGGAAGGTCTGGTGGTATGACGGCGTCGGTGTATTTGTATATATTTCGGGATTTAATTATTTTGTAGCAACGTGTAGCAATACATAATGCAGTGCTTGTCCCAACATTACTGTTTGGAAGCGAGAGTTGGGTATGCAGAAAAGAGTATGAAAGTAAAATTAATGCGGTCAAAATGCGATCTCTACGGAAAATCTGTGGGGTTAGGCTGATCGATCGCATTCGTAACGACGATGTAAGAGAGCGAGTAGGTATGAAAGAGAGTATTGGTGTAAAGATGCGAAAGGGAATGCTCCGATGGTTCGGACATGTGGAAAGAATGCCGAACGAACGTCTGGTTAAGAAGATATACAATGCGAAAGTGGAAGGATGAAGGTACCTGGGGAGACCGAGACTAACCTACCTAGACCAGATCGGTCATGTACTGAAGGAAGGTGGAGTCAAGAGTCTCCGAAACCGGCGAGCGTGTATGAAGAGAATTATGAATGTTGAGGAAGCGAGTGAAGTATACAAGGATAGAGTTCTCTGGCACTCTGTTCTCTCTTCCCACCCTGCAAGGGACATGGCGTAATGGTATGTATGTATGTAATTATTTTGTTTGGCGAGTATATGCTATTATAGTTGCTCTGAAGGGCATATGCTAAGTCCATGGGTCACCGATGCGTACACAACAGTTCCTGTGTGGCCGATGGTGATTTTAAGGGTTTGTCGTGTTTTAATTCAAATAAATTGTCCCGATCTATATATGGTATTACGGATTCAGATTAGAACATTCCAAAATACGAGACGGTTGTGACAATATGGCTGATATACATGTGACAACAAGTACTTTACGTAGTCATGATAATCAACATCTCAACTCATATATGTCCCACTGTTGGGCTCGAGCTTCCTCTAAAATGAGAGAAAAATTAACCTACTATATCACGTTGGCCAAACGTGTTGATATACGGGAACAGGCGATTCACGGTCCGGTTGCGGACCGCGAAAGGTCGAACCTCGGACCACCAAATATTGTAATGTGTTGTATACTAAGTATAAATTAATATGTATATTAAAATAATATTTTTAAGCCACATAGAATCTAACTTAGTACTTATTCTACATATTTCAAGAATAAACCATACAATAAATAGGTACCATTTAATTATTATCAGTTGTTTTTTTTTTGGACCTCGTTAAAATATTTGGGAAAGGACCCCACCTAAATCTACTTGCCGGCCCGGCTATACCTGGGGCCTGGTCGGTGCGACGTCCGCCCTATCACAGCTCATGTCGAACATGGGCGGACCCAGCTTCGAGGGCCGACGGCTGAATGCGGGGGTGATCCGTTCGATGGCCATACGGCGCACCCATGTGGGCGAGGGCTCTGAACGCCCAGCTCAGGGCTGTTCTGTGGAGACCACAGAGAGCCATGGCGGTTCAGAGCCATTCGTGGGTACCACGCGGTATCGATCGAGGCGGCATGCCTACTGACGGGGACACCCCCGTGGGACCTAGAGGCGGAGATGCTCTCCGACCTCTACATGCGAGTTACCTCAGTGCGCGACGAAGGTGGCTCCCCATCGTTGAGTGAGATAGCCCCCTGGCGCGAGAGCGCCCGCCAAGACGTCATCGCCCGTTGGGTTACGCGGCTGGAGAGGCCTAGACACGGTGTTGTTACTGTTTAGGCCCTCCGGCCCGTACTGATGGAGTGGATGGAACGGCGGCACGGGGTCTTCTCTTTCCGACTGGTGCAGGTGTTGTCGGGGCACGGTTGCTTCGGCAAGTACCTGCACACGGTCGTGTGGAGGGAGTGGACTTCGTCCTGTCACCATTGCGGTAGTGACGAGGTCACGGCACAATATACGCTCGAGGTATGTTCGGGCTGGGACGGGCAGCGCCGCGACCTCGTCGCTATCATCGGTGCTGACCTGATGCTGCCGACTGTCGTGAAAGCGATGGTCGACAGCGTCAGGAACTGGGACGCGGTCGCTGCCTTCTGCGAGGCTGTCATCTCGCAGAAGTAGGCGGCGGAACGAGTCCGGTAGGATTCCCGTGACCCGGGCCGCCGCCAGCGGCCGGGGCGGCGCAGGCACGAATATCTGCACCTGATACCGCCCTAACCAAGCCTTCGGGTCATCGGACCGGGTAATTCTCCGGTCACCCGACGTAAGGCCACCGCGTGAGGGCGACGGCGAAAGCTGTCGGGGCATCGACAAGAGAGGAACCCGCAAGGGTATACCCCTGGGCCGGCCACCGAAGACATAGATCGGGTACCGGTGGCCCGCTCGCATGGCGAAGATAGGTGTTTCCAGGGTGGGTCCATGGGGTTGCGCACCGCCTCTTCCGTCGCCCCGAGCCAATTTGCCGGGGCGCGACCACATTCATGGTCCCACCTTGCGAAGAAAAAAAAATAGGCTATACCTGGGTCAGGCAAGGTTTTGTTTCGAGTTTCCTTCTCTCGCATAGATGTTATATGCATTTTATATTTCTTAATCGTCTCTTACGATCACCCACGGGTAAGATAGGGGGTGGTGAATAGTATTCTTACTCTGTCACCACACGGATATTGTTAATAAACCTTTAAGAGTGAGGTTCTTCTAATTAATAATAGTAATAATGATACATCATACTGTATAGTTAATTAAGAATTTATATAAAACTAGCTTTTGCCCGCGACTTCGTCCACGCAGAAGTCATCTCTGACAGAGTTAAATAGAAAAAGCAATGCAAGGTGTTGAAGGTTTGTCGCTAGGACGATAATCAACAGCGTCAGAAACTGGAATGCGGTAGCCGCCTTCTGTGAGTTAGTTGTCTAACGGAATTAGGAAATAGGGTGGGTCCGAGAGAAAATACTCTAGATTGACACGCTCTACCGTCGGTGCTTTGGGCGGCGTAAGCGTGAGTACCTCTATTGAGGTTCACTGCATGAGGGCTTCAACTCGAGATGATACCCGGTTGCGGTGGCCCGTCCGCACAAAGTAGATGTACGTGTATGGCACGCGTGTCTATATACCATAGCCGGTCACTAAAGAAAAAGGTGCTTCAAAGTTCTATTCATTCTACAAATTATATTTCCATTAATATACTATTTACGGTATGACCATGGGATAAAATTATAATTATCGCCACCCTTTATTTGACTGTTTTGTTTCACCAGCAGAGTTGCAACCTCGTTAGATATGATTTATTATTTAAGTTATAGAGTGAACATTTTTGAAGCTAAACTTAACCTGTATCTTAAACCATTAGTTTAGGCAAGAACCTATTTCTGTCAACTATGTGTATCGTGTGAGCTCTCACGCCGACACTGGTCGCCACAAGGCCACTGGTGCGGGGTTGATGGAGAGGGAGTGAGAAACACGTGTTTATTTATTTTTACCGAAGAATATTTGTACGTAATTTGAAAAGAATCAATAAAGAAATTTTCTCCCATTCACACTTTGGCGCTTTGTTACACCCCCTTAGGGTCGGAATTCATAAAATCCTTTCATATTAAATCTCTATGTCATAAATAGACACGTGCTTCAAAATTTAATGTTTCTAACTTTAATAGTTTCGGCTTGGCGATAATGAGTCGTTCAACCCGCTTCACAGGCCTAATTTACACAACCAGAGAGTGAAAATTGACAAATGCCGGATATTACCCTAGAATATTTAATTCGACTCGTAATTTGAAAAGAATCAATAAAGATTTTTTTTCTCCCCATACAAACTTTGCCACTTTGTTCCACCCCCTTAGGGGTATAATTTCGTAAAATCCTTTCCTATTAAGTCTCTACGTCATAGAAAGATACCACTGTCAACTTTTCAAGTTGCCAGCTTCAATAATATCGGCTTGGCGCTAATGACTTAATGAGTCGTCCAACCCGTTTTGCAGGCTTAATTTACACCCCCAGAGGGTGAAAATCAATAAATGCTGAAACACGTGTTTATTTATTTTTACTGATGATAATTTGTATGTAATTTGAAAAGAATCAATAAAGATTTTGTTCTCTGAACATTTTTTAAATTAACATAACTTTTTTATTTATAAACCAATTTACATTAAATAAAGCCTAAATGTTAAGTGAAGCTTATCAAAATATATTAGTGAAAACCGGGTCTAAATCGGATCAGCCGTTTCTGAGATTAGCGTGCACAAACACACAGACAAACAGATAAACAGACAAAAATTTTAAAAATCGTTGTTTTGGGTTCTATTTGTGTTGATAAAGGTACCAGTAAGATTTTTTCTCATATATCTTCCATGTACAGACAGCGATCCGCTACATTTTTATTATATGTATAGACTACAAAATGATTATTTGTGTAATTTTATCTATCTACATCATCTATCATCACATTGCCGTTACCAATAAGTCGATCTTCTGCAAGAGTATGGTACTACCCCTTTTTTTTTTTTTGCGGTGGGTTATGGACGTGGTCGCGTCCCGACAAATCGGTCCAGGGCGACGGAAGAGGCGCCGCGCAACCACATAGATCCACCCTGCAAACACCTCTCTTCACCGTGCGAGTGGACTACCGGTACCCGATCTTTGTCTTCGATGGCCCGCCCAGCGGTTTACCCTCGCGGGGTCCTCTCGCGTCGAAGCAAACTGTTAATAGCATGGTCCTACTACTATAAAATATAATATGCAGATAGCAATAACAAGATTTATGTAAGAGAAAGAAAATTCGACATAAAACCCTATAAAAACCCATCTGATTAGCGTGCTACAGTAGATCAATTTCCCTTCTATTTAGTGGTAGGACCACGCTGTTGACAGTTTTCTGTCTACAGCTGCCGGCCGGTCCGTCCGGGGTAGTACCACACTCACGCAGAAGATCGACGTCTGAGTAATGGTAATGTGCTATTGCGCTTCGTTCAGTCCAACAAATCCAGAAGTTCAACTGGGGTTGGTTTGAGGTGTGTGTGGCTAAGCAGTGGCCTAGCTATATCCTTGGTATAGTAAAGTTCCATGGGTGGCAGTAGCAGTAACACTTGCCATCAGGTGTGTTGCGTGCTCGTTTGCCACCATTATCACTAAAAAAGAAATCTCAATGATGAGATAATTGTGAGATATGAGCTAAAATGAACATAAACTTAAAAATATTTATATACGTCAGTTTTTACTTACCCGATCAGAGTAATCAAAGGCCGCAGTGCCGCGCCCATCAATATACTCTTGAAACTGTGATATAACGCATACCATAGCGTAGATCTGTGAAAGATATATATTACGGTTATAAAATATTTCATCTTCAGCCTAAGTAAGTCTCAATACTAGTATGGCCTTCTTTAATACACATACTTATACTTCATATATATATATATATTCTTCATATATATATACTTCATATATATATATATATATATATATATCATCATCATCACAGCCCATAAATGTCCCACTGTTGGGCTTGGGCCTCCTCCGTAATGGGAGGGAAATTAACCTACTATACCACGCTGGTCAGACGTGTTGGTATAGGGTTTCGTGCCGAGTTTTCCTCTCGGAAAGATGTTTTATGCGTTTTATATCCCTTAGTCGTCTCGTACGATCACCCACAGGTAAGATATGGGGTGGTGAATAGTATTCTTACTCCGTCACCATACGGATATATATATATATATATATATATATATATATATATCCGTATGGATCCGTCACCATACGTATATATATATATATATATATATATATATATATATATATATATATATATATATATATATATATATATATATAATATAGATGTGTGTGTATAAATGTAGCGTTTTGGGATATATGGGATTGCTCAGGAGATAGGTTATGATAGAGATTTAATTCACACAATAGATTGCGGAGTCGGGTGACGCCCTGCAGTCACTTTCAACGGTACGGAAAATAGTACATGTTTTCATGGTTTACATTAAATAAAAGATTTACGTCAGCAATTATTCAAATATAAATTAAGATCCTTTAATAGTTAACTGAAGCTAGTTTATGTTATTATATTATAAGTAAATATAGAATATCAAAATTTAGGCAAAATTTACGTAAAAACCAAATATCATGCATGTATAGGAGAAATATATTACAATAAAAGTAGCATTGACCTGCCATATCATGCTGGCTAGATGAGTGTTTTATTCCTTGTAGTGAATTTTTAGGTACTATGCTTTAGTCACTTTCTCGACATCCCGGAGAAATACTATTTACTTTTTTGTATTCTCCTCAAAATAGATTTTAAACCTGAAAAACCTTTAATTTATTCAAAATCAAAATGGTATTATATTCGGTAATGTAGCTCTTAAATTAAACTATATAAATATTTGAAGAAATCGTGTAATTATATTAACCATAAAGTAAAGATTGATGAAAAATTAAAGGCAAACATCACATCCAATTTACATTATATAATGAGGGTTCGCATACACAAACCTTCACTTTTTATCCTAAATTGAGTGCGGAAGCGACTGAGATTAATAGGTACTTACTTAAGGTTTTTCCCTATATGTAAGAACGTATTTATATATACAGTATAAAACCTAATTTTCAAAGCTCTCCATTTCAATACTTTATTTGTCGGATTGAACTAAAGGAGAAACCTTTTTTAAATTATTTTTGAAAACCTTTTTAATTTTTTATTTGCCTAATTTATAATAAAATAAATTTAGATTTCATTTGTTACATTGAAATTGAGCCTAACTTCATTTTTATTTAACTATAACAGGTTTTTATGGGATTCTACCGTCTCTTTATGGCACATAACGCAAAGTAACATTCGATAGGTTGGAATAAACAAATTAATAGACCTTCGTCTTACCCGACTAGAAAAAAAGTATGGTTCAACCAGATCATGTATCTGGACCAGATCAGGATAGAATGAGGCATGCCGGATCCGGCAAACCCTATCAGGACCAGGTCTGGTCCAGATCAAGATAGCCTGATGGCAAATAACACAAAGTATGGTAAGTCATACCGGATCAGGACCAGATCAGGACCAAATAAGGTTAGCCTGATGTGAAATATTATCAAGTATGGTAAGGCATACCGGATCAGGACTACGTCAGGACCAAATAAGGATAGCCTGATGTGAAATATCATCAAGTATGGTAAGGCATACCGGATCAGGACCAGATCAGGACCAAATAAGGATAGCCTGATGTGAAATATCGTCAAGTATGGTAAGGCATACCGGATCAGGAGCAGGTCTGGACCAAATAAAGACAGTCAGATGTAAAATATAATCAAGTATATGGTAAGGCATGTAGTATATGAGGACCAGAAACAGTTTTCGTAAAAAAATATCAATCAAAATTCAAAAAAAGTATCATATCATGATTGTCATATTTACGCCACGTAAATTGTATTAGCATCAGAGGAGATTAATCTGAAATCTTTAATTAATCATATATATTTAATAATAATGTTTAATTAATAATTAATTAAGCTATTAAGCTGTGTGGTAGCGGTTACGAATACTACCAACCCTTACTTTGCTCGTGGATGTCGTAAAAGACGACTAAGAGCCTTATAACGACCTGGGCCAACTCCATCTGATGCCGTTTGGTCAACAATTACATTCCCAAAGAGGGTTGACGTCTGGCAGGCGGCCGGTCATAAAACTATTGCCAATAACTTTTACAATATGTACTATGAAAGAAGAGTACATATTGTATCGACCCCAAGTAATTGGGATAAGAGTAGGACAATGATGATGATGATGAATGTTTAATTAATAATATAAAAATAATTTATATTTAAAGTAAAAACAAAAATAAATAATAGGTACATTTGAAAACATAGCTGGAAATAATATAAATATAATAATATTGTAACAACCATTCTAACATTTAATGTTTTGGGTCATAGTAAATTGTTGATGGCGTTAGTAAAATGACGTCATTATCTGAATCGCGGTGTTCAGATTCTCCGAAGCGTAATGACATCACCTAATATTAAATTAGTTGTTATCGAATCAGATCAAAACAGATCGATCAGCCGATCAGGTCATGAATGAGAAATTCAGGCGACAGTAGAAGTCGTTAGCATCTGGTGGTTGACTGGTTGCGCCCTAATTGGAACAGCTCACTGGGACTCTCTACTCTCTATGATAAGAATATAGCACTGCATTCGCTGCCTACGTCATATATTAATTTATATTTTTATTTATTAAACATGTTTTTTAAGATATTCATGTTTTTTAAAAGGACCGGACTGGGCATACTCCTTTTGGATCAAGCAAGATATATAACGCAAATGATTGATTTGGATCCGCTCAGTAAAATTGCATCCGGACCCGATCAGGAATGCCTGATCTGGACCCGGTAAAGTTTTCATGATCGGGTCCAGATATATCTTCTGCGTTACATACTTTATCTGGTCCAGTTCGGGCATGCCCGGTCCGGTCCTGTTAAGGAAGACGAAAAAATTTCTAGTCGGGTCTAACTCCACAGATTTTCCGTAGAGATCGCATTTCGACCGCATTAATTTTGCTTTCATGCTCTTTTTTGCATACCCAACTCTCGCTTTCATATAGTAATGTTGGGACAAGCACTGCGTTATGTATTTCTACACGTGCCTTCTGGCTGAGGTGGGGGCTACCGAGAATTTGCCCCAACGCTCCATTCACTCTATTTCCCGCATTCACTCTTCGCTCTATATCAGTGGTGTATCTTCCATCTCGGCTAAAACCACATCCAAGATATACAAATTCATTCACTTGCTCTAGTACATCATTACCTATTTTTACTCTTTATATATATATATATATATATATATATATATATAGATTTGGTAGGAATATTTCTTTAGCCGAGTAGAGGTCAGCTAAGAACGGATTTTACGAAATTATATCCCTAAAGGGGTGAAAAATCAAGGCAATGTTTATATGGCACAAAGTGATTTCTTGGTCCAATCTATTTCAAATTTTGCTTAAACATTCTTTAACAGAATTGATGAAAGACGTAATTCATATTTTATTGAGATTTATCTCCTAACTGGGTTAAAAAAGGGTGGAAAGTTATTTTAGGGGTGATTTGCTTTAAAGTTGATATCAATACTTCTTAGTGATTTTGATTTAAAAGACATTTTATTTCGGCACATGTCAAAATAATCATATTTGTTGTATGGGAGCCCCTCTTAAATTCTCTATTTGTTTTATTTTAATTTAATTATTTATTTCTAAAGTGAATATATTACTAAATATTCTGAGAATATTGTGAGTGGGGACCCCTTAAATATTTATTTTATTATTTTTTAGTATTTGTCGTTGTAGCGGCAAAAGAAATTCATCATCTGTGAAAATTTCAACTGTCCAACTATCACAGTTCATAAGAGCAACTTGGTGACAGACAGGCGAAGTAACGGACGGACAGCGGAGTCTTAGTAATAAGGTTCTGTTTTATCTTTTGGGTATGGAACTCTAAAAAGGTTGATGTCACACAAACGTTTGGTACAATGCAAATACTTTTTAAAATTGAAATGTCTCGAATGTCACCGCACTATATTAGTACGTTGTTTATAAGTTTCTAAGCTTTAGAGAAGTCATGTACTTTTAGGACACGGCCTTATATTATAAACGTAGACTTTGAAATTTGAAATGATTGGCCGGTAATTTCCTAAGCAGAATATTGTAATTCCAAGCCATGATATTATCTTGCATCGAATAACTAAAATCCATCGCTCACACGGTATATATACATATATATACGTGGAGAAGTGACAAGATGAAGCCTATATAGCTCGAAAATTGACATTCTTGGTCAATTATGAAGTTTATGGCACAAAACTTGATTGGATATGAGTTTAATAATATCAAAAATATTGAAATTTCTAACCAAAAGTGCACGCAGTTAATGTGAAATATAGAACTTGACCGTAATGTTATATGACCGTTTTTAAACTGTGGTAGCTTCGAGACGTTTTGTTTATAGTTTTACGCTGTTACTAATAATCTTTAACAAGCGACGTATAACGGGGTTATAACAACAACGTTACCAATAAACGCTATTTGACAGTTCGTCTGTATACGTCTGTTATAAGGATTGTGTAAATTCTTTTGAATTTATACAACTGTTATTCATCCTACGACCCTTGTTTAACTAACGGATAACCTCGAATTGCTGGACTATATACTGAGTTTTAAAATTTATATCTACAGATAATTGATTATTTACAATATTTCGACATGTTTGATGAATTAGACAGTGAAGAACCACAAAGCAAAAAAAATCCTACAAAAATCGTTATGATCCTTTTATTAGAGGAAAAGGAATTTCGAGCGAAATATAGATTTAGCAAAATATACACAAGAAATATTGTAGAATTAGTTAGATGCGACATTGAAAAAGAAAATCGTGGGGGTGGATTATCTGCAGAAATTCAACTGCACTCAGAACGTGGGCTCGATAAGAAGTACAAGACGATGCAACAGACAGAAGAATAACGAATATTCAAACAACCTTATTATCTGTTGTCATTTGCGCTCGTGAATGTTGCCAGTAAACGTTGATTAGCAAATTTTAATTATCCTAGGTTTACACACTGATTATTAGTAAGAGGGGTGTGTAACGGTTATTCAAAGCTTATTCATTGATTAAGAACACAGCTGTTAAACACTTGTTTTAAACATTTTTATTAGTAAAGCAGATAAGCTATATATATTCATGTATAAAGTTTTATACATGAATATGTAATATGAAAATATTATCATCATCTTAGGATCATTTGAGCTCATAAACTTCGCACTGTTAGTATACGTTAGTTATATAAAATTGAAATAACTCTCTATTTCAATTTTTCCCTTACTTCCTTAGATGTTGTATACATTGATATCCCTGACTCGTCTTTTATAGCATACACGGACAAGATAGGAGGATGGTATTCTTACTCCGTCACTACTTAGATATACAATATGATATTGTATTAATTATAAATCAATAATAACTATTCTTGACCGACCGCATTCGCAACGACGACGTAAGAGAGCGAGTAGGTATGAAAGAGAGTATTGGTGTAAAGATGTGAAAGGGAATGCTCCGATGGTTCGGACATGTGGAAAGAATGCCGAACGAACGTCTGGTTAAGAAGATATACAATGCGAAAGTGGTAGGATGTAGGTACCGGGGGAGACCGAGACTCACTTACCTAGACCAGATCGGTCATTTACTGAAGGAAGGTGGATTCAAGAGTCTCCGAAACCGGCGAGCGTGTATGAAGAGAATTATGAATGTTGAGGAAGCGAGTTAAGTATGCAAGGACAGAGTTCTCTGGCACTCTGTTCTCTCTGCCTACCCTGCAAGGCATATGGCGTGATGATATGTATGTATGTAATAATAACTATAAATTAACAAAGAAATTATGGATATGAAATTGCACGAAATTAGAATGTCTACTAGAAAATGATAAGGCACGGGGTAATAAATTACCAATATTATGTTACAATAGGATATTCTCCAGTACTCGAGGTAAGTCGGTACTGAATGCCTTTCAGACGGTGTTTAATCTCTTTATTGTTGAGAGCTATGTCCTAGAATTGTGCACCAGTATGAATGAAGGGCATAAGAAGGGGGATAAAACGTTATCAACGGACAACAGACTAAGACACTTAATTTTGTGCTAGTCAATGTTACAATGACCATGATAATTTGTAAGCCTTTTTTTTCTCTATGGAATCGATTTGTGCGTGATTAAACAAATTTCAGCCGTCTATGTAAGCGAGTGTTCGAAAATCCTAAGTTATTCTTAAAGAAAATGTTATAATGGGATTTGCATCTTGTAATTAATATTTAAGAAAAACAGTTTAATTTTCTATATGCTTAACTATGACATGAAAACTAATAACAAACAATAAAATATAGAGAGAGACAATGTGTTTAAATTTTAATATTCAGCTCAAAATTTACTTATTAATTAAAATTTTGCTAATACAGCAGGTTACTTTTGGTGCTGTATCAGCACAATTTTAATTAACTAGTAAACTTTGAGCTATGTAAACGA
Organism: Lymantria monacha; assembly: GCA_905163515.2. Taxonomy (NCBI): domain Eukaryota; kingdom Metazoa; phylum Arthropoda; class Insecta; order Lepidoptera; family Erebidae; genus Lymantria; species Lymantria monacha. The sequence goes on along the minus strand of LR991081.1, from coordinate 49,415,908 downwards.
GTGACCTTACAGACAAACAAAACCATCCATTATCATTTAATAAACATAAGAAATGAAACTGTAGTAGAAAAGCTTTTTGCAGTATTTAATTTCACGTGCTCCCGTGGAGTCATCATTTTCTTTCTCCTATCTCAATGACTTGGGGTCGAATATGTACTCGTACATATTGCAAAAGTTATTGGCAATAGTTTTATGACCGGCTACCTGCCTGATATCAACCCTCCTTGTGAATGCAATTGTTGACCGAATGCCATCAGGTGGAGTTGGGCCAGGTCGATATAAAGCTCTTATTCGTCTTTTACGATACCCACGAACAAAGTAAAAGTTGGTAGTATTTATGACCGCTACCACATAGCAGGAGCGCTTCCCGTAGAGGGACACGGGTTTAAAATTCAATGTCTCGCAATCTCTTACTTTCGCATCGCAAAAATCGGCTGAAATAACACTAGTAGATTGGACTGCAACATACTTATAGAAAGTGCATTTCCGAACTACAGTAACTGCGCTCACTAACCTGCCTACACCACAGTGGACATTGATAGGCTCACAGATGGATGAAGGCAGTTTCATCAATCAAGGTAGCCTTGTCATAAACTTAAATGCTGTATATTATTTGAATTTCCAAGATAGTAAAGATAAAGTATAAAAATAAAATCCGTGAGTATATTTTCATTTTATATGACCGTCATCCATTTTTTATTCATCATCATAGATCTCAATTTATCTTTCTTTTATTAAAAAAAAATATTCAAAACATTAAGAAATTTATTTAGGTATCATTAAAATCATATATGTATTTGTAAAGAAACCCGAAATGTGAAGACTCTTCCCAATAAAAAATCACATTACGGATACCTTTTACTGTAATTTATTTAGTATCGAGTTTTGAGTGTCCACGATATTACGATTTATTTTATTACACGGTTACCTACTATCCACATGCGAAAATTGGAAAGAATTGGGTAATAAAATGACTTAAAATGTTGTTCTGTTTTTATGAGTGACAATAATATATAACTCAAACGAGACTACGAAATCAAATAAGTATTTCTTTATCTTATGTTTAATTTTCGTTACTTTATTTACTTATTAATATACCTTATACCTCGGTGTGGGATAGCTGTGTGGTAGCGGCTTCGAATATTATCAACCCTTACATTGCTCGTGGATGTTGTAAAATACGATTGAGAGTCTTATAACGACCTGGGCCAACTCCATCTGATGCCGTTTGGTCAACAATTACATACCCAAGAAGGGTTGACGTCTGGCAGGCGGCCGGTCATAAAACTATTGGCAATAACTTCTACAATATGTACTATGAAAGAAGAGTATATATTGTATCGACCCCAAGTAATTGGGATAAGAGTAGGAGAATGATGACCTTGGTATGGGACAATTGGTATATGATTTTTTTTTTCAGTTTGATATCTATTATCTAGTTATCCATTATATTTCTTTATGAATATGCCTACTTATATTCCTTTCCTATGAAAAAGCAACTTCCCATGGAACAACAACTATGCTAAAATATGGTTAATGGCTTTTGAAGTTATAATTTCGCTATTCTGTAAGAAATGATGGTATCATCCTTTTGCCTTTTGCCGTCTACTTCTGCACGTAAGCATCTCTCATGTTTCGCCAGAAAGTGCATTCATGTGTTGCTCGCATTAAACAACTCTTAATAACTTTCACCAAGCCGTCGGTCCTTTTTTTAGAGAGTGGGGGCATCCTACAATGTGTCATCTGACACGTGGCCGCTAGTCGAGAACCTTCCATCCCCAGCGGTTATCGGTTAGTCGAGCGACATGGCGTGCCCATTGTCACTTCAGTGTGCTAATTTTTCGTGCTATGTCGACTACATCCGTACTTCTAGAGATATCCGTATTTCAGAACCTATCTGGTAGAGAAATCCCGAGCGCAGCTCGCTCCATAGCGCCATGAGCGGCTTTAAGTTCCATTATGAGACCTATATTTAGGCTAACCATACCACAAATCATCATTGGTACACTGATCATCGAACTGTGTTTTCAGACACTAAAGCATTTTGCTTTTTTTATGCAATTATAACATAATGCACATCGTCATCATTCAGTATTTTGTCATCCATTATTGGACGTAGACAACCTCTATAGAACGTTCTCACAATACGCGGTCATTCATTATTTATTATGGGAATGGTGCCGTAATCACCACCCTTAGCAGGCGGCTTAGCGATCGCAGTAAGTGTTATACATCTTCCAAGAGATAACTACTGTCTACACTTCAGGTGATACTTTTAGTCAGTTTTATGACTTCTACGGTTAAGTGAAGGGCGACAATAATATTTTAACCGAGTTGCCACGTGAAAAATCTAGTTTCCTATTATACACAATTATAAACAATAAGTACAGCGTTGATGTTGTCATATATCGCTACGTATAGCTTGTATAGTAAAATAGCTATAACATTAATTAATTATAATATGTGGAATAATAGATATTATTATGATTTGAAGTTTTTATGAAATATCCAAGTAGAAGAATAATATAAAAGTATAATATCCATGCACAAAACCTCCTCCCTGTCCACAAGTCCATTACAGTAATTTCCGAATATATTTATATTAGCGTGAGAATCAAAGCTATGTTTTCAAACGTCTAAACGTGATATCTTAGTATATTTAGTAGTCTTATCTTAAAATAATGGTCTTTGAAAGAGATGAAGCCAGAACAGATGTAAGAGTAACAATAGGTAATGATGTACTAGAACAAGTGGATGAATTTCACATCCAAGATATATCTTGGATGTGGATTTAGCCGAGATGGAAGGTACACTACTGATATAGAGCGAAGAGCGAATACGGGAAATAGAGTGAACGGAGCGTTGGGGCAACTTCTCGGTAGCCACCACCTCAGCCAGAAGGCACGTGTAGCAATACATAACGCAGTGTTTGTCCCAACATTACTGTATGGAAGCGAGAGTTGGGTATTCAGAAAAGAGTATGAAAGTAAAATTAATGCGGTCGAAATGCGATCTCTGCGGAAAATCTGTGCAGTAAGGCTGACCGACCACATTCGTAACGACGACGTAAGAGAGCGAGTAGGTATGAAAGAGTATTGGTGTAAAGATGCGAAAGGGAATGCTCTGATAGTTCGGACCTGTGGAAAGAATGCCGAATGAACGTCTGGTTAAGAAGATATGCAATGCGAAAGTGGAAGGATGTAGGTACAGGGGGAGACCGAGAGTAACCTACCTAGACCAAATCGGTCATGTACTGAAGGAATGTGGAGTCAAGAGTCTCCGAAACCGGCGAGCGTGTATGAAGAGAATTATGAATGTTGAGGAAGCGAGTGAAGTATGCAAAGATAGAGTTCTCTGGCACTCTGTTCTCTCTGCCTACCTTGCAAGGGATATGGCGTGATGATATGTATGTATGTATAAATTATATGATAAGTTATGATATTTATAATTATTTATACATAACTTATTCAATATATGTAATAACTAGCTTTTGCCCGCGACTTCGTCCACGCAGAAGTCATCTCTGACAGAGTTAAATAGAAAAAGCAATGCAAGGTGTTGAAGGTTTGTCGCTAGGACGATAATCAACAGCGTCAGAAACTGGGATGCGGTCAACGCCTTCTGCGAGTTAGTTGTCTAACGGAATTAAGTAATAGGGTGGGTCCGAGAGAAAATACTCTAGGTTGACACGCTCTACCGTCGGTGCTTTGGGCGGCGCAAGCGTAAGTACCTGTATTGAGGTTCACTGCATGAGGGCTTCGACTCGAGATGATACCCGGTTGCGGTGGCCCGCCCGCACGACGTAGATGTACGTGTACGGTGTGTCTATATACCACAGCCGGTCACTAAAGGAAAAGGTGGTTCAAAGTTCTATTCATTCTACAAATTATATTGCCATTAATATATTATTTACGGTATGACCATGGGATAAAAATATAATTAGCGCCACCCTTTATTTGACTGTTTTGTTTCACCAGCAGAGTTGCGACCTCGTTAGATATGATTTATTATTTGAGTTGTAAAGTGAACATTTTTGAAGCTAAACTGAACCTGTATCTTAAACCATTAGGCAAAAACCTATTGCCGTCTACTATGTGTATTGTGTGAGCTCTCACGCCGGCACTGGTGCGGGGTTGATGGAGAGGAAGAGAGAAACACGTGTTTATATATATTTACCGAAAAATATTTGTACGTAATTTGAAAAGAATCGATAAAGGAATTTTCTCCCCATACACACTTTGCCGCTTTGTTACAGGTTAGGGGCGGAATTCATAAAATCCTTTCATATTTAATCTCTATGTCATAAATAAAAACGTGCTTCAAAATTTTATGTTTCTAGCTTTAATAGTTTCGGCTTGGCGGTAATGAGTCGATCAACCCGTTTCACAGGCCTAATTTACACAACCAGAGGGTGAAAATTGACAAATGCCGGATATTACCCTTTTATTTTTTTTTCGCGGTGGGCTATGGACGTCGCATCCCGCCAAATCGGTCCGGGGTGACGGAAGAGGCGGCGCGCAACCCCATTGACTCACCCTGCAAGCACCTCTTCTTCGCCGTGCGAGCGGGCCACCGGTACCCGATTTTTGTCTTCGGTGGCCCGCTCGGCGGTATGCACTCTCGGGCTCCTCTCCTGTCGACGCCCCGACAGCTTTCGCTGTCGAGGTGTCGTCCTCACGCGGTGGCCTCGCGTTGGGTGATCAGACAATTCCCCGGTCCGATCACCCGAAGCCTCGGTTAGTGCGGCATCAGGCGCAGGTATTCGCGCCTGCGCCGCCCCGGCCGCGGGCGGCGGCCTGGGTCACGGGAATCCTCCCGGGTCCGTTCCGCCGCCGCCTTCTGCGAGATGACAGCCTCGCAGAAGGTGGCGACCGCGTCCCAATTCCTGACGCTGTCAACCATCGCCCTAGCCACAGCCGGCAGCGTCAGGTCGGCACCGATAATAGCGACGAGGTCGCGGCGCTGCCCGTCCCAGCCCGAATATTCCTCGAGCGTATGTTGCGCCGTGTCCTCGTCACTACTGCAATGATGGCAGCCCGGAGTCCATTCCCTGTACACGACTGTGTGCAGGTATTTCCCGAAGCACCCGTGCCCCGTCAATACCTGCACCAGTCGGAAGGTGAGGACCCCGTGCCGCCGCTCCATCCATTCCATCAGTACGGTCCGGAGGGCCTCGACGGTAATGACACCGTGTCTAAGCCTCTCCAGCCGCGTAGCCCAACGGGCCATGACTTCTCGGCGGGCGTCCTCACGCCAGGTGGCTATCTCGTTGAACGATGGGGAGCCACCCTCTTCGCGCATTAAGGTAATCCGCCGGTAGAGGTCGGAGAGCATCTCCGCCTCTAGGTCCCACGGGGGTGTCCCGGCCAATAGGCACGCCGCCTCTGTCGACACCGTGCGGTACCCGCGAATAGCTCTGACCGCCATGACTCTCTGTGGCCTCCACAGAACCGCCCTGAGTTGGGCGTTCAGAGCCCTCGCCCACACGGGTGCGCCGTACATGGCCATTGAGTGGATTACCCCCGCATGCAGCCGTCGGCCCTGGAAACTGGGTTCGCCCACGTTCGGCATGAGCCGAGAAAGGGCGGATGCCGCGCCGACCAGCCGGGGAGCAATTTGACGAAAATGCTCCCGGAACCACCATCGCCCGTCGAGCACCAGACCCAAGTACCTCATATAGGCCTGGATACTAATGTGGATGGAGTTGACGACTAACGAGGCGCCGATGGGCAGCCTCACACGGGGCCCATGGAATAAAAGGGCCTTCGTCTTGTTTAGGGCCACCCTGAGCCCCAGCGCCTCGATTCGCCTGACCATCTCCTCGGTGCCGAGAGTGGGCAGGCTCGCCGCCTCTTCGAGTGTCCTGCCCCGGGCTGTGACGAGCGTGTCGTCAGCATAGCAAATAACGCTCAGCCCGGGGGGGAGACTCCCTCTCAACGCCCAGTCGTAACCGATAACCCACAGAGTCGGCCCCAGAACCGACCCCTGCGGAACACCGCATGACATGGGCGTCCGCACAATGTCCCCTGCGGGGCTCGCGTAGAGAACACTGCGCCTCTCCAAATAGTCTGCCACCAGCCGCCTGAGGTACAGGGGCACTTCATGGAACCGGAGCGCCTCCCTGATGCAGCTGAATGGCAGACTATTGAAGGCGTTGGCGATGTCCAACGACACCGCCAACAGCACTCCTTTGCCGGCGACGGCCTCCGCGGACGTCTGCCTCAGGCGTAGTAGGGCCCCGATGGTCGAACGCCCCCTCCGAAACCCAAATTGAGCGTCCGACAGATCGGGCCCCACCTCCTCCAGGTGCCGGACGATGCGGGCAGCGAGGACACGCTCCAGCAGCTTACCCACATCGTCCAGAAGCACAATGGGCCTGTAGGCCGACGGCAAATCCGGGGGCCGTCCCGGCTTTGGCAGGAGAACCAACCTCCCTTCCTTCCAGCACTCAGGGAACTGTCCAGACGTCAGACAGGCGTTGAACAGAGATGCTCGAGGAGCAACGTCAACACCCGGACTGGGACTCCGTCCGGGCCGGGGGCCGTGGTGGCGGAACACTCTCGACGGCCTTCCGGTCGTGATCTGGCGAAGCCATGACCGGGGGCGTGTACTCCGACTGCCACGGGAACAGCTTCGCGACCACCCTACGAAGGAGATCGAGCTGGAGGGTCTCAGTGAGGGGGGGTGGGGGTTCTTCTGCGCGCGAAGATTATTCAGCGACGCGCGATACGGGCGACCCCAGGGGTCACGGTCGAGGCCGTCCAGCATCTCCTGCCAACTCACGTTCTTGGCGGACCGGATGGCCAGCCGAAAGGCGGTACGCGCACTGCGGTACGCCTCGTACAGCTGGCCCTCCCGCTAAACATCGCGGCTACGCCGCCGACTGCGGGTGTAGGACCTTCGGGCACTAGTGCACGCCGCACGAAGGTCCGCCAGTCTTGGGGACCACCAGTAGACTGCCTGCCTCGGAGGTAGACGCCGCACCCTGGGCATGGTCGCATCGCAGACCTGCGTTAACGCACTGTCGATGCGGACAGCCTCAACGTCCACTCCATCCGCTGGGGGTGGTGAGGACAGCCACGTATTCACGATGGCCGCCTCCGCCAGTAGGTCCCTATCCAGCCGCCCCACAGCCCACCGCGGAAATGCGGGAGCTCGGTCCACCCTGTGACTCCTACTGGGGTCCCGGAGAGGGGAGACCTCCATCCGGATGTAACGGTGATCCGACAGGGTCTCCGCCTCCTCCAGGACACGCCAGTTCCTCACTCGTGTTGCGACAGCGGGGCAAGCGAACGACAAGTCCACTATCGACCCACCCTGCTGTCGCACACACGTGTTCACAGAGCCTCTATTTAGGACACAGAGGCCCAGTGACGCCGCCCACTCCACGATCGCCTGCCCGCGATCGTCCGTCATCGTGGACCCTGTCCAGGCCTTGCGGGTCCTGGCTTCGACGTCTCCTATGTCGGAGACGTCAAGCTCCCGCCGGGCTTTCCGCAGGACGGCCTCATAGCTGAGGCACCTTTCTGCCGCCTCAGGCAGCACAGTGATCACCACTGCGGCTGTTTTCGGCGGCCGGAGCCCCTTGCGCAGCCTCTTCCTCTTCCTCCCGCCTCCTTCGGCTCCTGCCTGGGGAGCGGAGACCTCAGCGGCGCACTTGGCCACCGCTCTCCTCCTCTGCCGCGACTCTTCCTGCCGCGCTCGGCCACCTGCCAACCCTGTTCGGGCGCAGCGGGCATGCCAGGCGCGGGAGGCGCGGTCACGGGCGCGCTAGTCGTCGCCGGCGGCAGGAGCCGGTGCCGACTTCTTTTTAGGGGCGGGCCACTTTTGTTTGGGTCCAGCCGCGGGCGCGGCGTAGCTGCCCCCCACGCGGCCACCCTGACAAGGCAGCGGGGCGGGGGCTGGTGCCACATATGGCCGCTTGTCCGCGGCGAGAGGCGGTCGAACACGTGGTTCTGGAGGCAGCCTTGCCTCCAGAACGGCCAAGCGCGCATTGACCATATTACCGATCGTGTCGATAATGGCGCGCAAGGCCTCGTCCGACACGCCCCCCACCGCGGGCAACGGGATTGGTGTTACTGGCTAGACCTCTGCCGGGGCCTGCTCCACGACGGCGACATTTGGCGGACTGGTGCTGGTCAGCGGCGTCTTCGGCGCGGCGGCAACCGATGGACGGCCAGCACCTTGGGGCGGCTTCGGGGCGGCGACGACGGCGACGGTTCCTCGGCGGCCAGCATTGACTGGCGGCGCAGGTGGCGCAGGCGGCACGAGCCGCGCCATTTGGTCCTTTAGGTCGGCCACGTCCTTGGTAAGGAGGCTCCATGCATTCCGCCGGCCGGGGAGTGGGTCGTCCTGCCCGTCGTCGCGGCTCCTCGCCCTCTGCGAGATGCCGGCACTTTAGGGGGATGCATGATCACCACGCTCCCCTCGGAATCGGCGCCCGAGCTGCCCTCCTTGCTCAGGGGGCGCTTTCGCATCTTCGAGGGGAGGACCTCCTCCCTGACAGTCAGGACCGCCGCTGCAAAATGCGGTGATGACCTGGCGGCGGCGGTTTCATGCCGGATATTACCCTAGAATATTTGATTCGACTCGTAATTTGATGAAATCAATAAAGAATTTTTTCCCTCCATACAAACTTTGCCACTCTGCTCCACCCCCTTAGGGGTATGATTTCGTAAAATCCTTTTTTAGTAAATCTCTACATCGTATAAAGAAACCACTGTCAACATTTCAAGTTGCCAGCTTCAATAATATCGGTTTGGTGCTAATGATTTAATGAGTCGTCCAACCCGCTTTGCAGGCCTAATTTTTACCCCCAGAGGGTGAAAATAAACAAATGCTGAAATACGTGTTTATTTATTTTTACTGAAGAATATTTGTACGTAATTTGAAAAGAATCGATGAAGATTTTTTTCTCCGACCGATTTTTAAATTGTCATAACTTTTTTATTTATAAACTAATTGACATGAAATAAAGTCTAAATGTTAAGTGAAGTTTACCACAATATATTAGCGAAAACCGCATCTAAATCGGATAAGCCGTTTCTGAGATTAGCGTGCACAAACACACAGACAAACAGATAAACAGACAAAAATTTTAAAAATCATTGTTTTGGGTTCTATTTGTGTTGATAAAGGTCCCAGTAAGATTTTTTCTCATATATCTTCCATGTACAGACAGCGATCTGTTACATTTTTATTATATGTATAGATAACAGAAATCAACTCTTATATATTCTCATACAAATTTGTTTTGAATGACTGCATTAATTTTTAAATTCTAAATATTGTCCAAGTATATAAGGTGTTTATTTTTGTAATACTTTACAGTTTTAAATATTATTCTCATCATAAATCTTCTTAGAAAGTCTAACTTTAATTTTTAACTTCTAATTTGAAATAATGTAATGCCTGTTACTCTTTAATTCCATCGCCTCACAGTTCATCTGTATAGATATGAATCTGTTCGAATTGTGGAAAGAATTCCATAAAAGCTTTATAGATTTATATCCAAACTCATACTAACGCTCTGCAATCGCTGATTTACTGGCCTGGATCATTCTTTATAGCAACGATATGCTCTTTCACTGTCTCAGTGACAGGACGCTTAGTTTGCTCGATGTAAGAGCTCCAATGCCTGTAATAAATTTTATATACAGCGAGTGTTTGGAAAGAGATAACGTCCTTAACAATTTGGATTACTGCATCATTTTGAATAATGGTGATATACCATAATATATAAAATTTAATGAAATCTTGGGCGCCCAAATTTTAACTCTTTTCATGAATACCTGCTCATTTCAGTAAACTTATTTTCAATAAACACCGTGCTTACATGCCTTGTTCGTCTACTAATTTGCAAACTAATGATATGATAAAAGTTAATAATTTCAAAATTAAAAAGGTAATAACAAATTGCTAACATGACACAGCGATAAATAAATAGATAAATATACATATAAATGTAAGCTGAATATGTCAAATTCCAGACAATGAATAAAACAAATCTTATCGTTAGTTAGCAGCTAATAAATTTCTGTGTTCAGCCTAAAAATAGCTGTGTGGTACTGGTTACGAATACTACCATACCTTACTTTAGTTCAGTTCTATTTTAATCAAATGTAAAGCGCCACCAACCCATGCCTCCTAGTACCAAGGTCACAAGCATCAATTTCTTCATTAAAGAAAATAACTGAATCGCCTCTTTCATTTATAACTTCAGTGCGACAAAATATTTACGTTTTCACTATAAAATACATACAATTTTTCTTCCATGTAGTGATGGAGTAAGAATACAATTCACCACCCCTTAACTTACCCGTGGGTGACTGTAATAGACAACTATAGGATAAAATATAATAACATCGGTGCAAGAGAAGGAAAACTCGAAATAAAACCCTATAACCCCCAACACGCCTGACCAGCGTGGTGTAGTAGGTCAAATCCCCTCTTAGTGTGGAGGAGGCTGGAGCCCAACAGTGGGACATATATGAGCTAAGAAGATGAAGAAGACATACAACTTGATCCGTATATATCAAATACTCGCATAAATAATTCTTGTTGAAAACTGAGTGTATCCAAAGTAACTTTATGGAGCTGGATTTCATTAAAACAAGAGGATAGGACGCAATGTTTTGTGAGCAGAGTAATAGTGGATACAAAGTCGACGTAATTAAAATAGGAAAACCTATAATTAGTACATACGTACTTACGTTCACACACACACACACACATATATATATATATATATATATATATATATATATATATATATATATATATATATATATATATATATATATATATATATATTTATATATATATATATATATAGCGGCCCGACCCGGCTTCGCACGGGTGAACATTTATTTATTAACCATTTTGGCATAAACGTACAGTAAATTCAGGACATACCTAAATAATAATGTATTCAGCTATAATGTATCGCTGGCTTCCCTCGGGTTGATGTTTGAAAACAAAATGAGTAAACAGAATAAATGACATCAACTGGTAATTTTTAAAAACATTTCACTGAGGTTTAGAGTATAGGTATACTAATAATAATTAGATACATTATATACCTACTATTACTGTATAAGTACTGATTATCACATATTTCATAGAATAAAAAATGTAGCACCCCGACTTATGTACTAAGTTTTTTTTTACATTTATTTTTCCTTTTTGATTTATATTTTTTATTTATTTTAATGTAGTTTTTTTTTTATTTGTGTATCATTTGTTTATTCAAGTACATTTTTTATTTTATAGACTTTTAAGTTTTAATAGATTTTTATTTTAATTTTACATTTTTACCTTAATGCTTCACTATACACTATGTTAGCAGAGGTATTTGTAGATGGCAATAAAACATATTGATTTTCATGAGACCCTACACGAGAAAGTGCAACATATAGTTGGCCATGAGAAAAGCACTCTTTTCTTAGATCGATGCCAACCATAGAAAAAGTTTGTCCCTGGGATTTATTTATTGTAAGGGCAAACGATATCTTTACAGGAAACTGTAATCTTTTAAAAGATATAGGACAATCCGTCGGTATCACCGGGATCCGCGTCAAGTGAGCAAGCTGTCCGGCCGCGGGGCCGGTGATGATAGTAGCTACAATCACAATGTCTCGCAATTCCATAACCAAAAGTCTTGTTCCATTACACATATTGGGAGGGCTTAAATTTCTCAGAGCGAGCCGCGCGGCTACCTATTTTATAGATGTGCCCCTCTCCTGCACTCCGGCCCCGCCGCACAGGCGCGTTACGGCGGCGAATTAATTTTATTTCAATTTTATTTAACTCGTAATATCTTTCGAATGGAGTGTCCGATTTTAATAAAATAAAAAGTTATTTACAGGTATTTAAACAGCCTTGCTTGAGAAATCATTCATTTAGGTAAGGATTAAGGCAAAGGTATAAATAACTTGGTCTGATTATGGTCAAAATTTCTATGAAATTTTAAAATGTTAAAAAGTAGTTAGAGTTAGACACATGCTATCGCGACTTTTTTTGTAGATATTGATATATTCTGTAATATTGTGGAACATTTTTGGTTCTATTATCAATAGTTTTCGCAGCACATGTGATGAAAGATATTTTATGGGCGTTTTTTACACCTTTTTTTTTGCGGTGGGCTATGGACGTCGCACCCCGCCTAATCGGTCCGGGGTGACGGAAGAGGCGGCGCGCAACCCCATTAACCCACCCTGCAAGCATCTCTTCTTCGCCGTGCGAGCGGATCACCGGTACCCGATCTTTGTCTTCGGTGGTCCGCCCGGCGGTATGCCCTCTCGGGTTCCTCTCTCGTCGACGCCCCGATAACTTTCGCCGTCGAGGCATCGCCCTCACGTCGGGTGACCGGACAATTCCCCGGTCCGATCACCCGAAGCCTCGGTTAGGGCGGCATCAGGCGCAGATATTCGCGCCTGCGCCGCCCCGGCCGCGGGTGGCGACCCGGGTCACGGGAATCCTCCCGGGCCCGTTCCGCCGCCTCCTTCTGCGAGATGACAGCCTCGCAGAAGGCGGCGACCGCGTACCAATTCCTGACGCTGTCGACCATCGCTCGCGCAACAGCCGGCAGCGTCAGGTCGGCACCGATGACAGCGACGAGGTCACGGCGCTGCCCGTCCGCCCGCATTCAAATGGTGAAAAATTATTTAAATCGGTCCAGTACTTTTTGAGCTAATTCATTACAAACATACTTACATAGAAATCTTAAATTGTCTTAGTAGAGTCTGAGTTTCCATCCTAAATATGAGACATAAAGTTTTCTACGAATGGGCATAATGCAATAATTACTATGCTTGAGAGGCAAGTTTGCAAGTAAGAGTCTGAGAGAGTACAAATAAAAGTCTGTAATTAATATGTTACTAGTATATAATCCATATAATCCATCCTTCCATCAGCAGAAGACGTCGACTGTAAGACATAGGACTCACCAAGAGAATGTCACTTAGAACTGTCATGTGCTGGTGTAATAATAATTAATATAAAAAAATATTTAAAAAAAAAAACAAAACAAAAACCGACTTCAAAGTTATACCTACGATAAACGATATACAATAAACTTACACTAAAAAGTAGAAAATAATTCTTTTAATTAGTTTAATCTCAAAATAATAACAGAACAATTTACGAAATTATAGTATACCTACCTATTTACAGGTAGGTATGTAAAGTCGGTGCCAGCCAAGGACAGTTTTTCTACTTTGCGAACATCACGTGGCTCACGCAGTACCTACCTGACCTACGCAAAGATGGACGATCACTGCGAAAAGGTTGATAGCCGGAGCAAGGCAAGTGCGAGAAAGGAGGGGCGATGTCACTGAGTGAACTACCCCAACGCGGGGCAGATTTCGTTGATGATTTAATGCACTTAAAAGATTTATGCAAGGGAATTTAATTTTGATTTAGCTGGCATCCAGATGAGGGCATGCACAAACTTATCTAGGCGTAATAAAACTACAGAAAGTCATTCTCAGCGACTCAGTTTGATTCGCGAACGTTATCAAACCAAATCGAGGAGCAACGATCTCAACGTATTAGCTTAATACACGAAAGTTTAACAATATTGAAAAAAATATATGATATTTAAAAAAAAAAAAATATTCATTAAAAAATATATTTTATTTTGTTTCACTTGTTTTTACCTATTTTATACTACTTATACTACCCCTTAATAGTGAAATTTTGAAAAAACGTTAACACACATATTCTTTTATTTCTAAAAAGATGTAGGTGTGCGAAATTTCGTACTTCTAACTTTGAAAATGATAAACTTCCATATTAATGTTCATCCCGTGACCCTTATTTTAATCCTTAGTAACATTGTTGTTTTACCATCAGCTAAAGCTCATTAAGATAATCTCCATACACAAATAATCAAAGTCTGTCTAATCTAAGAAGTGCACTTTGACAGCTGTCTGAGTAAGTTGTCTCGAAAATATCCGATTTTACTGAGAAATCGATATTGATACTTTATAATTAATAATAGGTTTATTTTTTATTTTTCAAAAAGGTGATGAATAAATTAAGTGTAAACAATAAATTAGTACTAAACAAATTTAATTATTTCAGCAAAGAATCTATTCATCATGTTTAGTAGGATTAGGTTAATTAAAAACAAAAACTGGATTTGAAAATGGCTATTTATTAAGAATTACTACTATTACTTGAATTATCAGCGTCGCGAACATTAATAATTATTTGCTCATCAATCAAAGTGTCGAAATGTACATTTCTGTCAAAATCTCTATTCGATTAATTGTATTATTCTAATATTTTTACCGATTATTTGGATATTCGTGAATTGGAAGTTGTCAAGCACTACTGTATAGAACGTGATGACGTGACATTGTTAGGTCGTTAATAACAATTACTATTTACCATGTTATTTTTATTTTAAATTATTTTTACGAGTTTCAACATTAGATTATTGTACAAGAAAGTGACCCGCAATGTTAATTATGTAAATAACTTAATAGTTGTTTAAAATTTCAGATTTAGTGTTTACAATCATGTGTATACGTTTGACCAAGGTTATTGTGTATTAAAAAATGCAAAACGTCAAAATTCACTTCTTAGATTAGATGAACTATAAATTATGTATAGAGGCGTTAGAAACAGCATTTTTTGCCCTACATTTTAAGGAATCACTCTCGATTTTCCCAGGATCCCAGCATCAGATCCTGATACCCTGCATATGGGAACACCCTTAGAGTATCCTCTTTCTAACAACGAAAGAATTATAAAAATCCATCCATAATTGGCGTTGCTATCGCGTAACACAAATACAAAAAAAAAATAGCGTTCGAATTGAGAACCTCCTCCTTTTTGGAAGTCGGTTAAAAAGTAGGATAAAATAATCACACAAAATAAAAGGTAAATTAAAATTCAACAAGATGACATTTAAATATATTTATATATCCTAAGTCAAAATTGAGTTTCACTAGTCTGGCTTGGAGGCATTTGTTTTAATTTGAGCTTTATTAAATTATTATTGTTTGTATAACGTTATGAAACTTAAATCTTTGTGTTTTCTTTAGAAATAGTTTTTTTTTATTATGAAATATAATTATTATTATTAATTTTACATCGAATAAGAATTCAATGTAAAATGGAAGAGGTTGGAGAGAATAGAATGAAGGGAGATTTTTGAGACCGAAAATATTATTGTTTTATGAAAATTGTACAAAAAGTATTGCTTTTAGAATAGCAATAGCATTATCAGTAAATATAGAGCAGTAAGTGCGATACTTAAAACTCATGCATAGTTTAGTTGAAGTTATCCAGACAGCTGGTCTAAGAAGTTAAAGTTATTCTTTGTAAATTTTCGTAAGTAACCCTAGATCCTTCGGTTACTCTAAAATTTAATAAAACTTTAGGTTTAGAAATTAATATTCTATAACTTGTTGAATATTAGAAATTAATTAAGAAATTGAAAAACAGAAATTGGTAAACTTGATGAAGATGAATTTGTTAATGTTTTCGTCATGAAGTGTGAAGAGATTTGTTTTGTTTTTAGTGTTGATGGAAGAAATTTTGAAATAGTGGCAGGACCACGCTGTTAACAGTTCTCTGTTTGCAGCCACGGGCCGGTCCGTCCGGGGTAGTACCACACTCTCGCAGAAGATCGACGTATGAGTTATAGCAATGTGCTATTGCGCTTCGTTCGGTGATCGAAAGAGCCGGAAGCCTAATTGGGTGGGTTTGGGGTTTATATTGATAGGCAGCGGCCTAGTTATACCCTTGGTATTGCAAAGCTCTATGAGCGTCAGTGACACCATACCACCACTTACCATCAGGTGTGCTGCTTGCTCGTTTGCCACCATTAGCAATAAATAAAAAAAAAAAAAAATTTGGCGAGAAATCTATCAGATAGAAATTGTCTACCTTAGATTGCAGCAGGTTCTTCACATTCGACCCGAATGGTTATTATAGAGGAGTATTTCGTAGTGTCAAATATTGCAGACATTTGCATTGATTTTTTGTTATTTTATCATATCCTTGTTGTATTTTACTATAAAAGAACCATTATCAAAGTGAACACGAACTGCATTATTGAGCAATTTTGCCCTTAGTAGTGAAACCAGAACACTCTCATAAGCTGTGGCTATATTAAAAAACGCGACACCAAAATTTATCAAGTTTTAAGTGCAATTTGAATATCTATTATCAACAGAATAGGAGAGAAATTATAAAGAACAGAACATAAATTATTTATGGTACTTAAGCCTTTCTTAAATCCAAACTGAGGTTTACCTACTGTAGGTAGTATTATTTTCCACCAACCAATGTAGTCTAATTGCAATCAGGTAGTTCATTATAAGTCCAGAATTATGGACTATCTCCATCGATGGATTATCGACCATAATCTTAATTAACCGCTGATAAAGCTATGGCACTTTGTCACGATCGATATGTGGCGTCCATACCAAGCTTTAAGGTAGGTGTAGTGGAAGATCCACTTCCACTGTTCAGGTACTATGCTATATTTGAGAAATGGTTTTACAATTATAAGTAGGTCAGTTTTATTGTGCAGGCTTTGATAATAAAAGGGTGAGTTATACCATGAAGGCTAAGAATGGAGTAAGCCCATCAAGCATTAATGCCAATTTTAAAAAGTAATTGAATGGAGGTGGGTCAAAATTTTTGAAACATAAAAATAATATGGATGTAAAAGAATAAAAACTTGCAAAGATACTGAATGGTGAACATTTATATGTTACATATATACATACCATCACGCCATGTCCCTTGCAGAGTAGGCAGAGAAAACAGAGTGCCAGAGAACTCTATCCTTGCATACTTCACTCGCTTCCTCAACATTCATAATTCTCTTCATACACGCTCGCTGATTTCGGAGACTCTTGACTCCACCTTTCTTCAGTATGTGACCACTCTGGTCTAGGTAGGTGAGTCTTGGTCTCCCCCGATACCTACATCTTTTCACTTTCGCATTGTATATCTTCTTAACCAGACGTTCGTTCGGCATTCTCTCCTTTTCTTTCTTTTTCTTTTATACGTTAAATTATATATTAAACAAAATGTCCTCTGGACAAGATCCTATGCACCTAAGGTCCTATGGACCTATGTTTGTCTCATATGTATGTCTCATATATGTATGTCTCACTGTTGAGCTCGCGCCTCCTCCATAATGGAAGAGATATTGACCTACTATACCACGCTGGTCAGACGTGTTGGTATAGGGTTTTGTTTCGAGTTGTCCTTCTCTCGCATAGAGTTTAGCATTAGAGTTCTCTGGCACTCTGTTCTCTCTGCCTACCCTGCAAGGGATATGGCGTGATGATATGTATGTAGTAGTGAATATTGAATTCTTAAAATAAGAGAGTTCATGAAATTATTGACAATATTTGCAGACGTAAATTAAATAGATGTAGGTCCTGTCAGCTATTCTAACACTATAATAAATATCTATAGGATATATTATATATTTTAAAAAAAGATCCGAATATAATTGCCCTATTGTGCCAGTTGATAGGTAAAGCTCTGTCCGGGATACATTAATTAAATGTGCTCCTTTATCTAAAGAATATGTCAAGCTCCTAAGAACAGTTAATGCGTCTGAATACACCATCTCAATAGAAGCGACCGCTAATTCCAGTATTATAATATTTTCTTTGTATTTGGCTCATTGGTAATCAAGCGATGCTTTGTACTTGTAATAGATATTAATTGATTCAGACCAGAGACAAAACCAGGTGGCTTAGGTTAGGAGGAAAGTTTTAACTATGAATGTTGAAGGCTATAGGGCTTAAGGAAGACCAAAGAAAATATGGATTGAGGTATGACAGTGTGTAGTCTTTTTTTATATGCGGTGGACTATGGATGCCTCTCGCCCCGCCAAATCGTTCCGGGGTGACGGAAGAGTCGGCGCGTGACCCCATAGACCCACCATGCAAACTCCTTTCTTCACCGTGCGAGCAGGCCACCGGTACCCAATCTTTGTCTTCGGGGGCGACAGTGTGTAGTCTGGAGGGACTACAAAGATGACGTCTGATAGAAGTATATGGAAGAAGATGACATATGCCGTCGACCCCAAGTGATTGAGATTAGAGCACGATGATGATGATGAGAACCAGGAGGCTTAGGATCAGAATCTATTACGCATAGATTGTGTGTGATTGTGTGTGTGAATTCTCAATTCAAATATAATTATAACATTTACCAATTTTAACTTAAAACAACAAAAAACTCATTGCAAAAGAGAATAAAAAATATCACTATCGGTATTTTCGAAAATGGAATCCAATATGTGTATAACATTTAAGAGCATGCATTTATTAAAGTATATATGTTTATACAGTTTAGTAAATGGAGGCTTTTAAATTTTGCGCAGCATACTAACCACATTCGACCAGTGTTCACTTTATATTTCGCTTAATAAATATCCTCTTCTCATAATTAACGGCAACAGGTTGTCTTTTAAGCGAAAATCCAAATTGATTCATAATTATTTTTTATGGTAATGTAAAGTATTAGTTATATTACAAAAATACTTACTTCCTTACTAATATTATAAATGCGAAAGTAACTCTGTCTGTCTGTCTGTGTGTCGCTTTTTCACGTTAAAACTACTGAACCGATCTAAATGAAATTTGGTACACAGATAGTCTAGACCCTGATAAAGGACATCGGCTACTTTTTAATGCAAAAAAAGGTTGTAAAGGGGGATGAAAAGTTGTAAGGAAGTATCGTCATTTTTGAAGCCCTAAGCTTGAAACTTATTTTTAGGCTATTGATTAGATATAAATGAATATGATATTAACATGTTGTAAAAATTTACCCTTGAGGGGTAAAATAAAAATAGGGGATGAAAATCTGTAGGAAAGTAACCTTTTACGCGGGTGAAGCCCCGGACAGAAGCTAGTAATTAATAAAACACAGATAAAAAACAATGATTTTGATATATTTTATCGCAATTATATTTAAAAATAATAATTATTTATTTTGCTCCGAAACATGGTACAATAAGGTGCTACAATTTTTATTTGTTCTACATGCTCTGTCATAATTATCATCATCATTCTCCTACTCTAATCCCAATTACTTGGGGTCGATACAATATGTACTCTTCTCTCACAGTACATATTGTAAGAGATATGGGCAATAGTTTTATGACCGGCCACCTGTCAGATGTAAACCCTCCTTGAAAATGTAATTATTGACCAAATGGCATCAGATGGAGTTTGGCCCAGGTCATTATAAGGCTTTTAATCGTCTTATACGACATCCACGAGCAAAGTAAAGGTTGGTAGTATTCGTAGCCGCTACCACACAGCTGTTCTGTCATAATTATATAACATACAGAATTATAAAAGCATGAAAATATCATGTCGTACTTTGCCCTGAATATTCAACACAAACTATTATGTCAAAGTTACAAATAAAAAGTTATACGTTTACAATTTTTTTTTTATTCTTATGTTCCGAACAGTTTTAAATTTTCGGGTCACAAAAGGACTAAGGTATTTGGGTCTAACAAAACGTCGCTATTATAGAGGTTTTGCATCTACCCACTATAGTCATCATTATCATCATCATCTCAGCTCATATCGGCCCCCCTGTGGGGCTCGAGCCTTCTTCACATAGGATAGAAATTGACCTAATATATCGCGCTTATCAAATAGATTATTATTACGACGTTTTATTTCTAGTTTTCCTTCTCGTGCATAAAAGTTGTATGCATATTATATTTTTATTCACCACATGGATGGTTATTCGTGTGTACTAAAGTAACAGTATTAATTATTAAATTATTTAATTTCATTGTTCTATTTTCTATAATCAATATTTGTCCGTTCGAAAAAAATCAGATACTCATTTTTTAGTTTTTCAATTTCTTCACCGACTATCTAGTCTGCCTATATGTTGCTATTTACCATTATTTTACAATTATTTTTTGCATTGCAGATTGTTTTTGTTAGAAAAAGTGGCAATAATAAATAAGTATATAAGTTTCTAGTAATTGATATTGTTCTGGTCTGTATTTATAATTATACAAGCCTTAAATTTATACACTAATATATATATATAAGACAAAATATATCTACTTCAAAACTCATTTAAGTAACATATTTAAGTTATATGGTTGCATTTTTTGATTTAATCGACTGTACAGGTGGCGTAGTGGTTAAGAGACCTTCTGTGCCAGTGCCGTGGGTTCTATTCCTACACTGGAAAATACTTTGTGCGATCCATAAAGCGTTGTTCAACAAAGTTTATATGGATTTAAAGTACCCTATAATACAAGGATTATTTCCTTAGTCCAGGGTGGTGTCTTTAAAAAAATGTTATAGTTTATTACAGACTCAAGTTTCTTTTTACCTAGAAACTAAAATTATATTCTTTTAATATGAATCAATAACTTATATTTTTAATTCAACCATTAGATTTATTAGTCTACTGAAGTCACCATTCCTCATAAGGCTCCATACGCAGGAATGAAAATGCTGATATTTCATCATCAATATCATCACAGCCTATATATGTCCCACTGTTGGGCTCGGGCCTCCTTCGTAATGGCAGTGAAATTAACCTACTATGCCACACTGGTCAGACATGTTGGTATAGGGTTTTGTTTCGAGTTTTCCTTCTCTTGCATAGATGTTATATGCGTTTTATATCCCTTAGTCGTCACTTACGATCACCCACAGGTAAGATAGGGGGTGGTGAATTGTATCCTTACTCCGTCACCACACAGATAATTGCCTTCTGCTGATATTTGCGTCATAAGAAGTTTCTAAAATTTTAATACACAACATCAAAATTTGTCCAAACTTTCCATGTAGTGAAGGAGTAAGAATACTATTCACCATCCCATATCTTACCCGTGGGTGATCGTACGAGACGACTTAGGGATATTAAACGCATATAACATCGATGCGAGAGAAGGATAACTCGAAACAAAACCCTATACCAACACGTCTGACCAGCGCGGTATAGTAGGTTAAATTCCCTCCCATTACGGAGGAGGCCTGAGCTCAACAATGGGACATTTATGGGCTGTGATGATGATGAATATCAAAAATTAAGACTTTTGGTTACAGGCTGTGCAGTCCAGTTACATGGGCTGTAGAGCCTGTGTGCGGCTGGATGATGGAATGTCACCTTGGTTTGACGTCAATATCGGCGTTCAGCAGGGGTGCGTTCTGTCAGCCAGGCTGTTTATCATATATCTGGATAAATGTCTCCAAAGGTTGAACGATATGAATGTGGTAGTCCAGATGGGCGACTCAGTGGTCACTGCTCTGCTTTATGCAGATGATACAGTCCTGCTGGCACAGTCAGCGACTGACCTGCAGACCCTAGTCGACACAATGACAGAAGATTGTAAAAAAGGGGTCTACGGTCTACACATTCACGATGTGAACAAAACCAAAATAATGGTCTTTGAAAGAGATGAAGCCAGAACAGATGTAAGAGTAACAATAGGTAATGATGTACTAGAGCAAGTGGATGAATTTGTATATCTTGGATGTGGATTTAGGCGAGATGGAAGGTACACCACTAATATAGAGCGAAGAGTGAATACGGGAAATAGAGTGAACGGAGCGTTGGGGCAACTTCTCGGTAGCCACCACCTCAGCCAGAAGGCACGTGTAGCAATACATAACGCAGTGCTTGTCCCAACATTACTGTATGGAAGCGAGAGTTGGGTATGCAGAAAAGAGTATGAAAGTAAAATTAATGCGGTCGAAATGCGATCTCTGCGGCAAATCTGTGGAGTTAGGCTGACCGACCGCATTCGTAACGACGACGTAAGAGAGCGAGTAGGTATGAAAGAGAGTATAGGTGTAAAGATGCGAAAGGGAATGCTTCACTGGTTGGGACATGTGGAATGAATGCCGAACGAACGTCTGGTTAAGAAGATATACAATGCGAAAGTGGAAGGATGTAAGTACCAGGGGAGACCGAGACTAACCTACCTAGACCAGATCGGTCATGTACTGAAGGAAGGTGGAGTCAAGAGTCTCCGAAACCGGCGAGCGTGTATGAAGAGAATTATGAATGTTGAAGAAGCGAGTGAAGTATGCAAGGATAGAGTTCTCTGGCACTCTGTTCTCTCTGCCTACCCTGCAAGGGATATGGCGTGATGATATGTATGTATGTATATATGTGTAAATAATTTTAGAAAGACTCTTAAGTACGCATTGACAATTCCATTTTGCGACCTTCGCTGGGTAATCTAACTGCTAAAATTGGTGCTATTTAGTATTATTAATATAATTTACAATAAAAAAAACTGAACTGAATTGTATGAAGAAAATTATGAATGTTGAGGAAGCGAGTGAAGTATGCAGAGATAGAGTTCTCTGGCACTCTGGTTTCTCTGCCTACCCTGCAAGGGATATGGCGTGATGATATGTATGTATGTGTATGTACAATAAAAAACAAATGTATATTACAGATAACATTTCAATATGTTATCTATATTATTATGTATCTAAAGTTAGAAATAATATAGAGTGTTCAGCGCAAAGTAATATATGTACACCAGGGTAGCACTATTCTGCGAACTAACGTTAAAAGTGTCAGTGTTGTTCTCGAAACAACAAAATAGAAACATGACGTGACGTTGGAATGTCGCAATAACACGATTGTGTAATATCGCACCAGTTCTAAACTTTATCCTACCATCGAATTACAAAGGATATCACATCCAGTCTCATAGAACATGTGGAATTTGATCAATTCCAAGCACCAAATAGAATATTTAAAATGCGCACTCTAGTTTTATTTCATCCTGTCAGTATTTGCTGTATTTACCTAAAAAGGAAAGGTATACAATTAATTAGTTATTATTATTAATTCATATACAGTTAGCATATGCTTTTGTCATAATATTTTCGTTAAAAAAAATAATACTTTCATTTTGAAATGAAAGTATTTTAGATTTCACGACGTTTAATTTTTGTTTTCTGTGTCTTTTAGTACTTTCGTATAAGTTTTTCGGAACAAATGGTAACGCAATACAGATTTTATAATAACAAATTTAATATATATATATATATATATATATATATATATATATATATATATATATATATATATATATATGTATATAAATATATATATATATTCTTACAAGACAGTTGGTTCCCCCCACCCGGCAGCAGCCGAAACGTATAAATAGCCGGCGCAAAGCGGGTAGCGGGTCATTTCGCTATCGGATTCGGACCGGCTAACTACCTCGTGTTGTTATATTTAATTTAAATTCATTGCGTTATTTGTTCATTTGTCAGATTTCTTTATTAAAAGTGATTTTCCCTTAGATAATATTATTCATCTTTTTAAAAAATTAAATCCACTTCTGGTTCGTAAAATCAGAAGTGGGATTACCACGCGTTTCAGTGTCGCTTTTGCTATCATTCCTGACAGTAAGTTAAGTTACTCAGTAAGTGTTATTTTAATTCATTCACTAAAGTGCCATTTTAAATCATATCGCTAAACGTTTTATTTCTTTTGTTGGGACTACCGTCACTTTGTTAAAAAAAAAATGTCGGGTCACTCATTTAAATCTAGACAAATGGACAAAGAATCGCACCGTTGATTTTGCTACTATACTTTTTCAAGTTAAGAGTACTGACTCTAACCAGTTTTCTACCTATGCCTAGTATGCGCGTAAGTCTCTATTGGCTCTTAGCATTATTAAAAGTCTATCCGACGAACTAAGAACTATCGTTTTGCGGGGTATTTGCGACCCCCAACTTAAAATGGCGGCAACTAACGCAAAATTGCAGTCCAAAGAATTACTTGCCGAAAAGAGTGTAATCAGTTGGTGTTAAACAATACCGTGAAGTACGTCTCGGAGAAGCTCTCGGCATCGCGATCGCGTATCGTATCGATAGGTCGCGTCGTTCTCATGTTATTTCATTCCGGTTTAATCAAATCCGTACCAGACTACGTAGTTCGAAACGAAGGAGTAACCACAGTCGAAATCGAGATAGATTAACCCCCAGATCACCGTAAATTGGAGCGTTAACAGCGCTCTGATCACCGAGCCGAGCATCGTAGCGTCAAAGTCATAGTCGTTATAATTTTTCACCCTACGGTAACTGACAAGATTGTTGATGCCATCAGGTTGATCAACATCATGGTAAGGTTGAACCAAAGTTTTTATATTTCGAGGTCTGAGACAGATTTACATAATACAGACGACTGGTGCTCATAGGTTGATCATGTGAAATCTCTGAATAATTTGAGTGATCATGAATACCTTCGCCGAATAGGAAAGTAGACTTCTCTAAAAGAGAGTTTCACTTTAGACTATATTCGTTTATCTAATGAGTAACCAATGATCATTTGTGCTCATGGACACGCAATATGGCGAATAACATATGCGGTGTTTTTGTGAAAGTTTTGATGAATACTCTACGTAACCGCATATTACGCATTGTTCTTTATTTTCATCTAAGAATGGTGGGCACTCTGCGATCGATTACTAACGACTATTGTGATTTATATTACTGACCCACACACCTAAGCATTTGATATCAATCATTTGAACTCAAATAACATGTCCTGATGGTAATCGTAGATCAAAACTTGATTTTGTACCAATGGTGTTCGAGCTCTGTTCCTTCTGTAAATATCTTGGACACAAAATGCATGTGTTTTACGACATATGTCTGAAGGATGTAGTTCGAATGTCGCAAAGATTACTTTGCTTTGACTACATTGGTTATTCTGTCAGTGTTAGTTAATTATAACATAAAAATACTGGATTCTTAGTATTACTTCTAGTCAGGCATGACCGAGTCAGTTTTACAAGTTTTTAGATGTAGCATAACAGTCAGAATGGAGATGAAAACTTCCTCGTGACATTAATTTCAACTGACTTGCCCACACGAATGGCGTAGTGGTTGAGATATCGATCTGCCGTGCCGGTGTCGTGGATTTGACTTCCACGCATGACAATACTTTGTGTAGTTTGCTTATCACATAAAAAAAAAAAGTCCCTAGAGCTCCATCTCAGCTGATTTAATCATGAACAAAACCAGACATACATTTTTCAATAATTCATAGCAACGTTTTAAGTCGTTTACCGGCGTTAAATGGTTATAAATTTGTTTTAATTATTATTGAATTTTTTTACTAAATTTTCTTTATTATGTCCAATATATTGAATCAACATGATGGATTGGGTAAGTGACATAGCAAGCTCCCTGCACTATATTGCACCAGGTATTCACAGGTAAAACGGCCAAGTTGATAGATATTGTCGTACAGTGCTTAATATGCTACGAGTTAAGGTTGGAAACAAGGGAGTACAATGGTCAGAGGTATTATGGGAGGTCCAACTGACCATTAGAAGATAGGACACCACCCGGTGTTCAGCATTGCAACTGCTTATTAGTGTAGAAACCGCAACACCTGTTATTAAATCTCTTGTGAGAGGTATTGCTTTTCAGGATTTCAGTTCCAGCAATTTTAATCAAGGAGTTCATGATGACACTAAGACGACTGCGCGCTGCTGGCAATTTGTCAGCAAATCAATTACGTCAAGATGCGTGAGTGTTTGAGAATAGACGTGAACCCCACACATACTCTGTGGGAGATCTTGTCTTAGTATGTAAGAATTCTCAGAGTACCGGCAAATTGAATTTAGGCATGTGCGGCCCGTGCAAGGTGATTACTGCATTGCCGCATCACCGAAACGAACTCGAGCTTTTGAGAGGGTCGTATAGAAAAAGACCCACGCAGCCGCATATATTATGGTGCTGTGCCCGATGAATGGACGCTGAAAACCTGTGAAGTCTTCTTCCAAACTGGTGACTTACCATGATAATGTCATGCGAACCGCCTAAGTAGCATGCCTCTGAGCATTATCATCTTCATTTTTCTGATGTCATGCTAACCGCCTTTGTAGCATGCCTCTGACATCACGTTATTTCAATAATGTCAAGCTAACCGCCTTTGTAGCATGCCTCTGACATCACGTTATTTCAATAATGTCAAGCTAACCGCCTTTGTAGCATGCCTCTGACATCACATTATTTCAATAATGTCAAGCTAACCGCCTTTGTAGCATGCCTCTGACATCACGTTATTTCAATAATGTCAAGCTAACCGCCTTTGTAGCATGCCTCTGACATCACATTATTTCAATAATGTCATGCTAACCGCCTTTGTAGCATGCCTCTGACATCACATTATTTCAATAATGTCAAGCTAACCGCCTTTGTAGCATGCCTCTGACATCACATTATTTCAATAATGTCATGCTAACCGCCTCTGTAGCAGTGCCTCTGACATCCATGTAACTAATAATTTTATTTTAACTTTCAGCACTATCCTTAAATTATATGTAAATATGCACATGGTGCCTTATACGGTGATAGCTCCACCGCCCATGGCGTGATTAACTTTGTTTCATTTTTAGGAATGTCTAATTGAATTCATATAACTTATGTCTCTAAAGTAATTAGAACTTAGATAATCATAGCGATTCCTAGGATGATATTGAGGGGCTGGGTGGTAAAGGTGATCCACTCATTGGAAGACCAGCGGTCGAGGACGCCCCGCAATCAGGAACGGCCGTCTTACAAGACAGTTGGTTCCCCCCACCCGGCAGCAGCCGAAACGTATAAATAGCCGGCGCAAAGCGGGTAGCGGGTCATTTCGCTATCGGATTCGGACCGGCTAACTACCTCGTGTTGTTATATTTAATTTAAATTCATTGCGTTATTTGTTCATTTGTCAGATTTCTTTATTAAAAGTGATTTTCCCTTAGATAATATTATTCATCTTTTTAAAAAATTAAATCCACTTCTGGTTCGTAAAAATATATATATATATATATATAGATATATAACAGATTTCCACCTATGTATTGAATCATCACGATATCTCTGGAACCATAAGGTCTACAGACTTTAAATTTGGTAGGTATATTCCTTTTGCCGAGGGGAGATCAGCTAAGAACGGATATTACGAAATTCCACCCGCAAGGGGGGTTGCTGGGGTGTAAATATCACATTTCTTAAATATAGCTCCTACAGACTTGGAACTTCGTGTGGGCTTTCTTTCTGTCCTGTGAAGGTCAGATGAATGGAATTTCTTAAAATCCTACATTTTAGGAAATTCCTTCTCTGAAAGGAATTCTATGTAGCGAAAGTAAACTACACAACTGAACTGACGTAACCGAAGCGAAGCGAGGGCGGGTCGCTAGTATAGTATAAAGTCTATAACAATAGTTTAATTTAATATCATCATTCTCCTACTCGTATCCCAATTACTTGGGGTCGATACAATATATACTCTTCTTTCATAGTACATATTGTAAAACTTATTGGCAATAGTTTTACGACCACCTGTCAGACGTCAACCCTCCTTGGGAATGTAATTGTTGACCAAACGGCATCAGATATAGTTGACCCAGGTCGTTATAAGGCTCTTAGTCGCCTTTTACGACACCCACGTGCAAAGTAAGGGTTGGTAGTATTCGTAGTCGCTACCACATAGCTAATAATAGTAGTAATAGTTTAATTTAATATATTTATATTATATAATTATGTATATATAGAAAAAGCACGATATATTAAGTTACAGTAAATCTTGATGTATTTCTAAAATTTTGTTTATATTATCACTAGCCATTCGCCCTCGCTTTGCTTCGGTTATGTCAGTTCAGTTGTGTAGTTTAGTTTCGCTACATAGAATTCCTTTCGGAGAAGAAATTTCTTGAAATCCTACTTCATCTGACCTTTATAGGGCACAAAGAAAGTCAACATTAAATTCCAAGTCTGTAGAGAAATACTGGCCGAATTTGTAAATGTGGATTTTTTTGGGTTAACTTACGCAATCCCCTTTAGGGTGGCATTTTTAAAAAGCCGTTCTTAGTTTACCTCTTCATCGTAACACAAATATGCCTACCGAAATTCAAGTCTGTAGGAGCTTTAATAAAAAAATAAGTTTTTTTTAGGTCACCTCTGCATTGCCTTTTGAGAACGGAATTTTGTAAAATCTGTAATCATCTGGCATAAAAAATGTTTATACCAAATTTCAAGTCTGTAGGAGCTATATTTAAAAAATATGAGTTTTACACCCCAACAACCCCCCTTGCCGGTGGAATTTCGTAAAATCAGTTCTTAGCTCACCTCTACTCGGCGAAAAGAATATTTCTATTAAATTTAAAGTCAGAAAGTGCAGGCCTTATGGTTACAGAGATATCGTGATGAGTCAATACAAAGGTGAAAATCTCTTACATATATAGTACATATATACTTGTAGTTTTATAACCCACAAGTTTATTTTCAAAGACAGCACCCTAACTATTTTTTTATTGGCAGGATATCATCTGGACATACGCCGTCCCTTCTGTCCGGGACGACGGAAGGGCGGCGCATTGGTATTGGGCTGGCCATTGGTACCGCTTCCTTGACATCCGTGGCCAGCCCGGTGGATTACCTTTCGGGTACCAATCCCCATCGCCTCACGCGGTCAGCCTCTCTGCGGGTGATGGACTATTCCCCAGTCCAATCACCCGCGGCTTCGGCTAGAGCAGCATCAGGCGCAGGTACTCGCGCCTGCGCCACCCCAGGCGCCGGCGTCGGAGCGTGTCACAGAAGAAGATTTCACCACCCACCAACAACCTACACTATGTTAAGGCTACCATTTGGCGGGAGACTTTAAAAACATATGGAAATGAATTACTGTCATATTCAGGACAATTTGTGGATTGCGCAGTGTGTTGTCCTGCGTGGGTATCGAAACATTACGACATCTATGCACACATTCCATTAAAATTACGGTGACAAAATGTCTTTTATGGTTTGCAAATATAATGAGCTATGGATGTAAAATATTAAATATCATGGATCCATTAAGATTACTGATTTTACACAATTATTGTATTAATAATAAAATAAATAAAACTATTAATAGAATTCAGCACAACAGAGGCCTCCGTGCTAAAAAGTATTCCAAACTCCGCGACTATATTGTAAAATTAAATGCGGTAATGCCAATAAAAACTTTTGTTAATCTATAAAGGGAAAACTTATCATTATCCTGCTCTTATTTCAATTATTTGGGGTTGATGCAATATGTACTCCTCTTCCATCGTTCATATCGCCTCTTTCTTTCTCTTCCATCTTTCATATTCCAAAAGTTATGTAAGTAGTTTCGTGTCGCCTTTCTCACGTCAACTCTCCTTGGGAATCTAAAGGGAAGGTATAACAAAAACTTTTGAATTTTAAAACCTTTTTCCTACTCTCAACAATATCTATAGCATACTACTTACTTACTTCAAAATATTATTTGATATCGTACTATTAATTTTCAAAATTAGCATTAGCAAAGTAAGAAACTGTAAAATAAATTGGACATTGGATATAAAATATTATTGAAGTAATATATTGTTTACTCTCCGTGTGGTGACGGAGTAAAAATACAATTCATCATCCCCTATCTTACCTATGGGTGATCGTAAAAGGCGACTAAGGGATATAAAACGCATATAACATCTATGCAAGAAAAGAAGAAAAACTCGAAAGTAAACCCTATACCAACACGCCTGACCAGCGTGGTATAGTAGGTTAATTTCCTTTCCGTTATGGAAGAGGCTCGAACTGAACAGTGGGAAATATATGAGCTGAGATGATGATGATGATGATGACATTATTGACTTGATATGTTTTGTCACAAAGTTTAGGCGGGGCGTGACCAAAATATATTGTATAAAAAAGGTACTTACATTTAATCTCTAGTTTAAATGTTCTATCAAATAATAAGCTATACAATGTTAATAAGGTGATTTTTTTAAATAAATATTAAATTACTGAGATATAAGATTACACATATTTATAAATTAAAATGTCTTTAAAATCTAATAGTAATAATAAAAACACAAAGCAGTCTCATGACTGCTTACAGAAGTGAAAACTTAAACCTATGAAGATAATGAATATTATAAATTAAAATAGAACAACAAGTACGTATTTCAACATTTTCAATCAATTCAATTTCACGATGCTCACACTGTTTACTTCGTTGCATAGCAAGAATACCACGCGCATGTGCTTGGGATCTATCAACTCATTCTCTTTCTCTCTCTTACTTTCTATCTTTTTGTATCTTTCTTTCTCTCTCCCTATTGCGTTGAAATATTGGACGCTACTCGTTGCTAACGCTCGCCCTGACCTGTATGTAACAGGTATATTACGCTCATACGTTCGAGTGATGTTGCGTTAAACGTTTAACGCAACCTTTTTGGATGTCGCATTAGGGGACGTCCATTAATCACGTGAGGTTTGAAAGCGGGAGGGGGGGAGTTGTTTGACAAAAATCACGAAGTCCTAAACCTTCATAGTCTTAAACCTCACCACGTATCACCAAGGGAGAGGGGGGGTTAAAAAAATGCTAAACAATGATCACGTGATTAATGGACGTCCGCTTAGAAGTATCACTTCAATAAACTATTTATATACATATATTTATTTCGTGTAGAGACGAAGTAAGAATACTATAATATCTTACCCGTGGGTGATCGATCGTACGAGACGACTAAAGGATATAAAACGCATATAACATTTATGCGAGAGAAGGAAAACTCGAAACAAAACACTATACCAACACGTCAGACCAGCGCGGTATAGTAGGTTAATTTCCCTCACATTACGGAGGAGGCCCGAGCCTAACAGTGGGTCATTTATGAGCTGTGATGATGATGAAACTATTTATAAATCTATTCCTAATAACTTATTAAATTAACCTATAAGATAATTAACATTATTATTGCGTTAAATGGTTGAAACGAGACTATTTAAGTACCACAATCATTCCGTTGCTTTTGAATCACACATTCCATATGTTTAGGGTTTTATTTCTCTTGTAATGATACTATTTGAATAACCCCTTTAATCATATCATACGAACAAGGAATTACGATTAGGGAACCTTTTGTTTCTTTCAACATAAGATTTAATCTTAGGCGTGTAAGTCGCACGGCGAAGAGAGAAAAGTTGCATGGTGGGTCTATGGTGTCACGCGCCGCCTCTTCCGTCACCCCCAGCCGACTTGGCGGGGCGAGACTACGTCCATAGTCCACCGCAACAAAAAAAAAGGCGTGTAAGTATCTTTTGGTAGTACTGCATCACTGTTAAGTAATAAATTTACGATTTAATCTACCCCCATTCCAAAAAGTTAGAGTTGCGTTTTAGTGATGTTTCCTGTTTTTATTGCTATATTATTGACGTCTACTGTAAATCATATGCTACCCCGTGCATGGAAACATACCATAATCGTTAACACTTACGAATTAGCGACCATTGTGGATGTTATGAATTTTAATTCTCTGATGTTCCTTCAGCTAGTTTTATAGCTCTTAGAGAGTAGTAATACATTATATTCTAAGCCCATTATCACAAAGCAAGGAATTATTAATATTCCCTTTTATGTATCACATTAAAAAAAAATATATTCAGATACAATCTCTACTATTATTATACGATTACCGTTTTATAAGCCAAATCTGTCATTTCTTCACGTTCTCAAAAAGAGAGTCGAAGTTTTTAATTCACGTCTTAATATATAGATAATCTATAAATAATATATCTATAATTTCTAGTTATAAATGTCTATGTATCATCGTCATCATCATCATCACAGCCCGTAAATGTCCCACTGTTGGGCTCGGGCCTCCTCCGTAATGGGAGGGCAATTAACCTACTATACCGCGCTGGTCAGACGTGTTGGTATAGGGTTTTGTTTCGAGTTTTCCTTCTCTCGCAAAGATGTTAAATGTGTTTTATATCCCTTAGTCGTCTCGTACGATCATCCATGAGTAAGATATGGGGTGGTGAACATACACGGTCTATGTGCAACTAAAAGAAAAATGATTATTTTCCACCCTTTAATCAATATTGTTCAAAACATAAAGTTTCAAAATAAACTTAGCCTGTGATATACATTGAGACATGTTAATCACGTATAACTTTGCTTTCAACACAAGAACTGTTAATTATCTTGTTGATTTCAAAGTTTACTTAGGCTACATGTTGTATTCGTATGCTAATTTAAGTAAAATATAACATAGTTCGTAGTGATATATTATCGATTGAATGTTAATGTTCATCTTTGGATAAAGTTCTCCTTTTTTTTTTTTTATTTTTTTTGTGGTGGGCCATGGACGTCGCACCCCGCCAAATCGGTCCGGGGTGACGGAAGAGGCGGCGCGCAATCCCATTGACCCACCCTGCAAGCACCTCTTCTTCGCCATGCGAGCGGTCCACCGGTACCCGATCTTTGTCTTCGGTGGTCCTGGATAAAGTTCTCCTAACGAGTGCAAATACAATGCCATAATCCCTACAAGTGGTATTCGACGTTATAAGTTGTTCAAGAGAGTGCTGCTGCCCGCTCTAGTAATTCCTAAGTTGAGTTTACGTCTCCCACGAAAAAGTATAGCGGATAATTGTATTTTTGACCCATCACCACAAGGATAGATTAAGATTATTGTGTAATTAATCTATCACTAACATTTTCAAATTTAGTATTGATTACTGACACCAAAATTAAATAAAACTATTTTTGTATCTTGAATTATATCAATCTTCTTGATACGTTTTTTTTATAAAAAATACTCTAAACGTTGACGTATTACTATTTAATCCAATTGATTAACAAATCAAATTAAATAAGTCAAATTATAAATCGTGATAGGAGAAGGCAAAAATTACATTTCAGAGAACAAGCATTTAAAAATCAATTGGTAAAGGGAAATTTATTGAGCTTCATTGTACCGCGTATTAGTTACCATTACGGCCGAATTAAGTAGTTACGTCACATTACGGTGCCTAGAATTAATCGGCTCTATGTGATTTAAACTTATAGTTAAATGACTTGCACAAAAGTTATTAATTATTTTATAATTTTTGCTTTCGCTCGCGATTTTGGTCATAGAAATTATGCGACGCCCTGACATTTTTCACTCTACAATTTAAATAATGAAAAGCATAATAAACTGGGATCAGTTTATTATGCTTTTCATTATTTAAATTGTAGAGTGAAAAATGTCAGAGTAAACTTCATCCGCTATTTTGTACTCTTAGAGAGGAATATATCGTTGGGAAGCTAATTAATGACTGCACAGATGGCGTAGTGGTTAAGATAACCGACCTTCCATTCCTGTGTCTTGGGCCGATTCCAGGAGGATTCTTTGTGCGATTCACAAAGTTGCTCTGAGTTTGGGTGTAATTTGTCTGCGTTAATTATATGTTTGTAAAGTCCTCCGCAACACAAGGATTATTTCCTTAGTGAAGGATGATGTTATAAAAAAAATACAATATTCCTTGTGAAAAAAATACATAAATACTCGATAGCATCTTACTTTTTTTAATATAAAGGCATATCAAAAAAGTAAAACGCTGTCTGCCATAGGATTTATTTATCTATTTTTATTTTTAAATCAATGAGAAATGAAGTGAAAATATCACCGCAAAAATTAATCATTTATTTCGAAAATTTACAAATGGTGAAAATTGTGTTAATTTATTTTTATACTCAAGAGTAATTCGGCTTAATTTTGAAGCCAATAGGTATACTTGCTTTTCTTCTCATAAAAACTTTACCTTCACTTCACCACCTTTGGGGTATAAATTTGCAAAATACTTTCTTATATATA
The DNA here is from genome assembly GCA_905163515.2 of Lymantria monacha. Taxonomy (NCBI): domain Eukaryota; kingdom Metazoa; phylum Arthropoda; class Insecta; order Lepidoptera; family Erebidae; genus Lymantria; species Lymantria monacha. The sequence continues at coordinate 49,382,256 of LR991081.1, read as the reverse complement.
TATTAATTAAAATATTATAAAACCTTCGTCGTTTTTGTAGTTACGGCTCAGTATCGATCAACTTCTTTATATCTAATACCTTTAAACGAGCAATTCTTTTATCTATATTATAAGAATTTTCCACCTATGTATTGACTCATCACGATGTCTCTGGAACTATAAGGCGTACAGAGTTTAAATTTGGTAGGAATATTCCTTTTGCCGAGCAGAGGTCAGCTAAGAACGGATCTTGCGAAATTCCACCCGCAAGGAGGTTTGCTGGGGTGTAATTTTTACACCGCAGCAACCCCCTTGCGGGTGGAATTTCGTAAAATCCGTTCTTAGCTGACCTTTACTTAGCGAAAGGAGTATTCCTGCCAAATTTAAAGACTATAGGCCTTACGGTTCCAGAGATATCGTGATGAGTCAATACATAGGTGGAAATCTCTTATATATATATATAGAAGATTGCTCTCGTTGCATTAATTAACAAAAGAATACATATTCTACTTGATAATATATTATTTATATAATGTTAATGTATTCATTATTTATGTTATTAGTGCTGTGTGGTAACGACTACAAATACTACGAGCTAAGAGCTAAGAGCTTTATAACGACCTGGGCCAACCCCATCTAATGCTGTTTGGTCAACAATTATATTGCCAAGGAGGGATGACGTCTGGCAGGCGGGCGGGCATAAAACTATTGCCAATAACTTTTACAATATGTACTATGAAAGAAGAGTACATATTGTATCGACCCCAAGTAAATGAGATAAGAGTAGGAGAATGATTATATTAATTAATTATTATTGTAACCAAATAAAGTTATATATTAAATGTTTGCTGAAGTGATGGCATACATTATAATTATTTTTGAATCATTGCTTTAGTTGCGTAGTATTTAGTTCGAATAGCAAAACTATATCCCGCACAAGCTAATTACGCTATAAAGTTCATTACCCTTTCATTAATAATAAATGTAGGTTGGTACGTTAATAAAACATTAAGACGGTTAGAAGCTGTTAATTCTTTTAATCAAAATAATTATACGAAATATATATATACGTAATATATGTAAGTACTGGGTACTTTAGTGATTCTTTCGGCAAACGGCCAGCCATCAATCTTGTTAAAGGACTTCAGAGGTCTCTTGTTCGCACTATCGTTTAGTAGCATTATAACGCTCTTTATATTATTTAATATATCATAACAACATACCGTAACAAATATAGGCTGTTAGCGCGTCAGTCTTTTAGTCGGGTATTTTTATATACTAGATTTGAATTGTGTTTTAATTCTCTTAACATTATTATATCATCATTATCATTCTCATCATTTCAGCTCATGTATGTTCCAATGCTGGCTTCGAGCCTCTTTTACATACAAGAGACAGAACCAACTATACCACACTGCTTAAACGGTATTGGATTTTTGTTTCGAGTTTCCCTTCATACGTTGATGTTATCAACATAATATATCCCTTAATCACCTTTTACAACACCCACGGGTAAGAAAGGCTAATGGTGAATTGCATTTTTATGTCGTTAACGCACGAAAATATATTAATTAAACAAATTAAACATAGTAATGTAATACTGATAATTTAATTTTAATTTAAATTATATTTAGACTATACGTAAATAAACAAAATTGATTAATAAAAGTTTTATATTATTATATGTATTAAATACAATATTTTTATAAGTGTGTTTGAAAAGTGTTATTAAATACAATATTTTTACAGATGTGTGGTAGCGGCTACGAATACTACCAAACCTTATTTTGCTCGTGGATGTCGTAAAAGGCGACTAAGAGCCTTATAACGACATTGGCCTATAGCTTTAGTCGTCTTTGACCTCTATCTGATGCCGTTTGGTCAACAATTACATTTCCAAGGAGGGTTGATGTCTGTCAGGCCGCCGGTCACAAAACTATTGCCAATAACTTTTACAATATGTACTATGGAAGAAGAGCACATATTGTATCAACCCCAAGCAGTTGGGATAAGAGTAGGAGAATGATGATTTTTATAAGTATGAAAGTATAAAACTATTTTAAAGTTTTCATTGTATGACAAGTATAATAATATCAACCATTGTGTTGTCTAGAAGCGCCTGCAGGCGTTTGTTACCCTCCTGCCCGCTATTTCGTTTTAGAATAGCCTTGACCCGCGATTTTATTGATATATGCGAACGTGCTTTGGCAATTGTATTTACGTTAAATATTCAGATTTTTACATCTTTATAATTTAATTAATTAAAATTAATTAACATTAATTAACATTAATTAAAATTTAATTGTCTTAATATTGATACATTTTAGGTCCAGGTTAGTACCATACTTTAGCATAAGATCGACGTCTGAGTAATGGCATGGTGATATTGCGCTTCGTTCGGTAAGTCAGAGAGCCGGAAGCCCAACTGGGCGGGTTTGGGGGTTGTATTAGTAGGCAGCAGCCTAGCTATACTCTTGGTTAATGAGCAGCGGTAACACTTACCATCAGGTGTGCTGTTTGCTCGTTTGCCACCATAAGCAATAAAAAAAAAATCACAATTTAAAACTGATTCTACGTTTAAAATTTAAAAATCAATGAATGCCATGAAAATATACTGGGGAAATTATTAAAATTTGCTCTCACAGAATTATTAATACTCGACTGTATACTTTTAACGTTTATTAATACAGATTTATCCTCTCATGTATGCTTTCACAACTGCTAAAGGTAAAACAGATATTTGAATAAATATTATCGAGTTCAAAGCTTACGAGAACAACTTGTGAATATTTAAAGTATTTTTTGTTTGTTATTTTATTTTTTTGGGAATGTTTGAGTAAATTGTGATTCATTTGCCTGGTTTTCTTCTTTCTTGTTTTCTAATTAACTTCGTAATATATTTATATATGCATGTATGTGTTTATTTGGCTGAACTTCTAAATGGCTGGACCGATTTTGATATTTTTTGTTGTATATTCAAATTAAAAGGTATTTCATGTGGCACTGGGATCAATTTTAAGGCATTCTCTTTACATATTTTTTTTTAAATTTTCACTGAGTAGCATCTGATGAGTCAGTTAGTACTTCTATAAAGATAAATCGTTTTCTTAGTGGTAGCATATGTATTGTTGATATTATAGGTTATGAGGAGAGTGCTACTATCCCTTTCATCCTGGTTACCTGTTAAATTAGATTCATTTAATCCATTAACATACGTTAATAATAAATATTTTATTAATTCAAGCAATATTTCAACTAAGAAAAGAAACAGTTTTGTTTCATTGATGCTGGGTTTGCTTGATAATTTACGCGAAAGGTGAGAAGGGAAAGCATTAGGGTGAATTCTACTCATCCATTAAAACTAAGTGCTTTTCTAATTGCACAATTATTTTCTCCGTTAAAATTTTAAATCTAAAATCGAAATCACGTAGGTACTAATATAATTTTATTGAACAGAACATCGACCTATAGGTTATTGAATTCAATAATTAAAGAGATTAAAATAAAAATATATATATTATACTTTCTAAATGTTTTTAAATGTAGGTAATCTCTCTTAAAATGAAAACGTATAAAAAAGGCAGTTTTTGGAATTGTTTAAGATTTATGTAGTATCTATATTAATTGCCCTCTTCTTTTGGTAGGCTATGGTTCAGACACACCGCCCGTTCCGTCGCCTCACCCACCGTATTCCTTTGCCATCCCTTTTAACGCCCTGGCTAACTCAGTCAGCCTCTCTTCGGGTGACGGACTATTCCCCGGTCCATATTAATTGCTCTGACAGACGCCTTTTTCCACTTCTTTTTTTTATTTACGTAAAAATATAATTTTATTGGCAGATATAATGCCAAAGGCACTATCTGTTAGTTACTACTAGTAGTAATGAGAGGTTATGTTATTAGTCACTGCTCACTGTTTATCGTACGTTGCTTAATCTAACAAAATATACCTACCATCAGATAAGATAGAAATGAATATAGAAAAAGTAAAAATTAAATACATATTTTTATAAATTGACGAAATATTAGATAACCATTCCGCTGGTTATTTTAGATTTAATAATAAATAATAATAAAGAAATAACCCACTGTATTCTCATCCCATCGCCATTGGGCCGGCCACTGGTACCATCATCACCATCCTGCTCTTTAGTCTATAACTATGGATAGACGCAATACGTACTCCTCTTTCATCGCACATATTGTAAAAGTTATAGCCAATAGTTTTATGAGGCAATAGTTTTTAGCCGAGATGGAAGGTACACCACTAATATAGAGCGAAGAGTGAATGCGGGAAATAGAGTGAACGGAGCGTTGGGGCAACTTCTCGGTAGCCACCCTCTCAGCCAGAAGGCACGTGTAGCAATATAAACGCAGTGCTTGTCCCAACATTACTGTATGGAAGCGAGAGTTGGGTATGCAGAAAAGAGTATGAAAGTAAAATTAATGCGGTTGAAATGCGATCTCTACGGAAAATCTGTGGAGTTAGGCTGACCGACCGCATTCGTAATGACGACGTAAGAGAGCGAGTAGGTATGAAAGAGACTATGGTGTAAAGATGCGAAAAGGAATGCTTCTATGGTTCGGACATGTGGAAAGAATGCCGAACGAACGTATGGTTAAGAAGATATACAATGCGAAAGTGAAAGGATGTAGGTACCGGGGGAGACCGAGACTAACCTACCTAGACCAGATCGGTCATGTACTGAAGGATGGTGAAGTCATGAGTCTCCGAAACCGGCGAGCGTGTATGAAGAGAATTATGAATATTGAGGAAGCGAGTGAAGTATGCAAAGATAGAGTTCTCTGGCACTCTGTTCTCTCTGCCTATCCTGCAAGGGACATGGCGTGATGGTATGTATGTATGTATGTATGTAGTTTTATGACCGACGGCCTGACTGACGTCACCCTCCTTGGGAGTATTATTGTTGAACAGACGCTACCAGGTGAGGTACAGACCCAGGTCGATGTAAAACTCTCAATTATCTTTTACGACATCCACAAGCGAAGTAAATTTTGTTAGTATTCGTAGCCGCTCCCATAAAGCGAAAAGGTAAAAAAAATATATTTCAAAATTTACTTTTTGATTATCGTACACTTAACCGATTTTATATGAGGGCTATTTATGAGAAGAAAAACTAGTAATAAAACTCTCGATATCAGTCTATTTGACAGGGGTGATAGTTAAAGTAATTAATTTTCCCTCAAATTATAGAGGATATAGGGATAACTTTTCCTATAGTGAAACATATGGGCTCAAGAAGAGGAAAATATAACAGCTTATCATTTACGCCATTATACGTTATCACAATATCGCAATTGTATCAGGTTCTTTCAAGACGGTTTAAGAATACAAGTTTATACTATTGGAGTGATTTTTACAGCGAGATACAAAAAGAATACTCATTTAAAAATTTATAAATATCACAAATAAGATATTATCGTATTATCAAAAGTAATCCTACACTTTTAGGACCTACAGATTTTTTTTTAAATTTATTATACGCTTTGTCGCTTAGCGACCATGTCGCCTTGTAATACATTATACATATTTCTCTTACTAATCTTATACTAATACTAATGAAATACTAATACTAATTAAATACTAGAATGTAGGTACCGGGGGAGACCGAGACTAACCTACCTAGACCACATTGGTCACGTACTGAAAGAAGGTGGAGTCAAGAGTCGCCGAAACCGGCGAGCGAGTATGAAAAGAATTATGAATGTTGAGGAAGCGAGTGAAGTATGCAAGGATAGAGTTCTCTAGCAATCTGTTCTCCCTGCCTACCCTGCAAGGGATATGGCGTGATGATATGTATGTGTAATTAAATACTAATATTAATACTGCTACTATATATAATCTAATATTAATACTGTTATTACTTGCTAATCTTATTCTGGTCTAATACTAATTTAGCTAACATATAAAACAAAATAGCATGTTCTGCGGTAGGATATGCTAATATGGAGTAACAGAACCCGATTTCAAATATTTAATTTGGTCCAAAAAATGATCTTCTAATAGATTTATTTATTAGTGTTTATAAAATACAAAAACAATTTTGAAATTATTATAATATCAAGCATACTCTTCAGTTTTGTATTACAACTATTATAAAACATTTCTATTTATAAGATACACCTAATATACACATATCTATTAGCATCAAGGTTTACGTATATTTTCTCTTCTTTATATCATACGAACCCTCATGGGTACAGGTGTCTAAAATGAGGTCAGTAGGTTCGAACATATTTCCCCTACCTGTATCCCAAATACCTAATCATGAATGTATATCATACTGCTCCGCCTGCACGCTCAATGAAATGTGATAACTTTAAACTCAGTGTTGTTAGAATTTTAAGGTTTTCATTGTTTTAATTAAAATGTAATTAGTTATTTGTAATGATGTATTTTAATATGTATATTTTAGCTGTGTGGTAGCGGCTACGAATACTGCCAACCCTTACTTTGCTCGTAGATGTCGTAAAAGACGACTAAGAGCCTTACAATGACCTGGGCTAACTCCATTTGATGCCGTTTTGTCAACAATTACATTCCCAAGAAGGGTTGACGTCTGACAGGCGGCCGGTCATAAAACTATTGCAAATAACTTGTACAATATGTACTATGAAAGAAGAGTACATATTGTATTGACCCCAAGTAATTGGGATAAGAGTAGGAGAATGATGATGGTGTAATGATGTATTTATTTTCACTCTATAAAATCAGCTTATCTATATTTTTTATATCTTTATAGTATAATTATGCCATCCTTATATGTTATTTATTATTTGAAAGAAGTTATAAATCTTTGGTCGCAAGTGAATTTACAAACACATTTAATGGACATAATGTGTACCTAAATTTAGTAAGATTATTTAGGAATCTCACCAATGAATATCCAGCTTAAATCTAATGAGTTAATATTCTAGTTTTGAAAAGTACCATATGTTTAGTTTTGACATTCGAATTATTAAAAAGTGTGATTAAGCTTCGAGAGTCCTTTGCTACCTAAACTAATTTTGGTTTATTTCGTCATTTATACTACAATATAAAACACTTTTATTTCTTCAAATTACTGAAATTTAACATTTAATATGCTTGATTAATTATAAAATCTCCTTAAAAACGAAAATATAATACGATGCGAGTATTAAATGTCCTATAATAGTTTACGGTATGGGTTCGAATCCCACTTGTGACAATCATTTTTCGCTCGTAATATGATTTTTATAAACTTTTATATCATTATTTAAAACTGGAAAACTCATTGGTCGACGATTTATTATGCATTAAATTGTGACCATACCATATTCTATATTATACCATAACAACAATATGCTTATAAACATTGATAAACATACATACATATATATCATCACGCCATATCCCTTGCAGGGTAGGCAGAGAGAACAGAGTGCCAGAGAACTCTATCCTTGCATACTTCACTCGCTTCCTCAACATTCATAATTCTCTTGATACACGCTCGCCGGTTTCGAAGACTCTTGACTCCACCTTCCTTCAGTACGTGACCAATCTGGTGATGTAGGTGAGTTTCGGTCTCTCCCGCTACCCACATCCTTCCACTTTCGCGTTGTATATCTTCTTAACTAGACGTTCGTTCAGCATTCTTTCCACATGTCCGAACCATCGGAACATTACCTTTCGCATCTTTACACCAATACTCTCTTTCATACCTACTCGCTCTCTTACGTCGTCGTTGCGAATGCGATCGGTCATTGATAAATATATGGCGTAAAAAGCCAATAGGCATCAGAGATAGATATTTACTTATTTTTCGACACTAGAGGAAACAATATTTTTTATTGACTACACTTTGACACATTCAAATCGATGCCATATTGTGGCCGATGTTTCATAATGACAAAAAGCACCTTTGATAAATCATCATCATCATCATCATCACAGACCATATTATATGTCCCATTTTGTGCTTGGGCCTCCTACATAATAGGAGGGATATAAACCTACTATACCGCGTTGGTCAGACGTGTTGGTATAGGGTTTTCGAGTCTTCCTTCTCTTGCATAGATGTTATATGCGTTTTTATATCCCTTAGTCGTCTCTTACGATCACCCACGGGTAAGATAGAGGGTGGTGAATCGTATTCTTACTCCGCGGGCGGGCCACCGAAGACTAAGATCGGGTACCGGTGGCCCGCTAGCACGGCGGAGAGAGGAGTTTGCATGGTGGGTCTAGGAGGTCACGCTCCGCCTCTTCCGTGACCCCGGATCGATTTGGCGGGGCGAGAGGCATCCATAGAGCACCGCAAAAAAAAATTGTCACCATACGGATAGGATAGCCTTTGATAAATATATTCAGATAATTGCATAAATTGTTAATTTAGTTAAAACTAACTATGAACTAACTCCACTGTGATAGTTTTTACGGTGTATGGACAATTAATTGTCCATGTAGTCGTATCGTTGAGGTAGGACAAACAAAATCTCTATAGCTATAATTAATTTGCGGTTCCGTCCTTTATTCGTTTAATATGGCGGTTTTGCCTGGATTATACGTATGACTCAAGTTTGTAACTCTATAATTAGTCACTATTGCTATTTATATGTTCGAAATGAATGCGTTTCAACAGTATGTATTAACGAAAAAAAAAAAGAAATTAATGAAATCCAAATGCTTCAGATTAGTTGCATTACATTAGTCTATAGATTCAATTGTAATGGTTCGATTTTATTTTATTTTTAACCGACTTCGAAAAGGAGCAGGTTCTCAATTCGATTTGAACTGGAAGTGGCCCTCTCCCGACTTAAAGGAAAAAGGAAAGCGCCTGGCCCGGACGGTGTCCCGAGGCTTGTGCTCCGCGTCGTCGCAGAATATTGCATGGATGTAGTCCGAGAACTGCTCAATGAATGTTTGAGGTCCGGGCAGTTCCCGGAACAATGGAGGACTGGAAAATTGTGCTTGCTGCGGAAGGAGGGTCGCCCAATCGACTCTCCTGCTGCGTATAGACCACTGGTGCTGCTGGACGAGACGGAAAAATTGTTTGAAAAAATCCTCGCGGACCGTCTCGTCCGGCACCTCGAGGCTATCGGGCCGGGACTGTCGGAAAATCAGTTCGGGTTCAGGTGCGGCCGGTCAACAATTGATGCATTGGCCACCCTGAGGACTCTGGCTACCGAAGCGGTGGCCGAAAAGGATGTAGTTCTGGCAGTCTCACTCGATATTAAAAACGCCTTCAATAGTTTCTCCCCGGGATGGGGGTAATTTGCTATGCAGATGACACTCTCATCACGGTGAGGAGGGCTGACTTCCGTGACACCGCCCGACTAGCAAGAGTCGGAGTAGCGCTCGTCGTTGACCGGATTGGCAATTTGGGCCTGAGAGTCTCGTTGGGGAAGACGGAGGCTCTCCTATTTTATGGTCCCACCCAAGGTCTCCCCCGAGGGGCACAACTCAGTGTATCTGGGGTTGCCGTGCCGGTGCAGACCCGGATGAAGTACCTGGGTCTGCACCTGGATAGTAAATGGAACTTCGGACCGCATTTTGCCCAGCTCGTCCCTAGACTTTCAAAGTCGGCCGCGGCGCTGGGTAGGCTTCTGCCCGATACTGGTGGTCCTGGATCGTCCTGCCGGCGGCTTTACGCCGGCATTTTACGGTCTATGGCACTGTACAGTGCCCCGATCTGGACGCAGTCGCTCACCGCCTCCAATAAGGCCTTATTGCGAAAAGCGCAGAGAGCCATGGCGGTGAGGACAATAAGGGGGTACCGTACGATGTCCTGGACTGCAACCACACTGCTAGCGGGCGATCTACCCTGACCACTTCAGGCCAGGGCACAGGCGGAAGTCTATCAGTTCTGCGCTGCGGCGCGGGTGAATGGGAAACGCGTCACCGCGAGGGGACTGAGTAGAGCGAAGGAAGCGGCTCGAAGGGCAGTAGTCCGGCGGTGGAGGGAGGAACTGGAGTCCCCCATAGCAGGATGGGTGACCGTTGAGGCCGTAGCGCCCCACCTTCACCGCTGGATGAAACGAGGACACGGCAACCTGTCATTCAGGATGACGCAGGTACTTACCGGACACGGGTTCTTCGGTAAGTACCTGCACCGAATTGGACGTGAAGAGGCCCCTGGATGCCATGAGTGTGGCGCACAAATTGATGACGCGCGTCACACCCTGGAAGTATGTCCCGCCTGGGTGCCTCAGCGCCACGATCTATCGGCGGTCATAGAAGCGGACCTGTCGTTGTCGACCGTCATCAACAAGATGCTTGACAGCGACAGGTACTGGACGTCGATGGCCTCCTTTTGCGAGGAAGTCCTCTCTGCAAAGGAGGCCGCGGAGCGGGAACGCGAAGCACTCGCGTCTGCGAACTCGCTCCGCCGGCGGCGACCGGGGAGAGGGAGGCGCCGCTACGCGCACCTCCTCCCACTGCCTTGACGGCTGACTGGTCGTGGCCAGATGGCTAAGCGTAGGGGTGTCGGGGATAGAATGTCAATAGGCGATCTCTCCGGCATCCCGTAAAAGCGCGGAAGGGACCGCTGTTAGGTTTTAGTGGGTATTCCGGCCGTCAATCTCATGGCCGGCGAGTCCCACACACCCCCGCGTCTGTCACTGGCGGGGGATGTGCGCCAAAGCATTTCCTCAGCGATAACAAAAAAAAAAAGGTCCTCAATTCAATTGGTATATTTTTTTATGTATGTACACCGATTATACTGAGATTTATAATCCGATTTACGTGATTCTTCTTTAGTTTAATGTGGAATAGCTGCCATTTGGTTTCATATAAATCAAACATAGTTTGGCCTAATAGTTTTCATTTTATGAACCTTTTTTTATTTATGGTGTAGGAAGCGCCTATGTAAAACTACATAGCAAGCTGTCGCGACAAGTGGGATTCGCCCCGCTACTAATTAAAATGCTATATCATGTACTTTTTTATGTAATATTCATTAAATTCGTTAAACTTACTGCAATAGTGTATATCTTTCGTAGGTCTACCCATAGCTATTTAAAAAAAATACTAAGCATTTAATATATGACAATAAAAAGCGAAGAAATGTTACAGTTACCTGATGTAATCTAGAAAAGTCCTACTGTAGTTTAGTCTAGAAAAATCTTATTACAGGCACTAACAAGAAAAAACTTCGTTTGAAAAACCGACTTCAAAAACTAAAAAGTATAAAATAACTTATTGATAGGTTTGAAGTCGGTGCCTAACAATAATAATACGTCAAGACTATTATTGTAATAGAACTTCCCAGGAATTGACGATAATGTCATAATTGGCAAGCTAAGTAAGCAGATTGACAACCGCAGTAAATGTTATTAATTTTTCGATGAAAATGCTACCACATTTTGGCAATATGTCTTTAGATAAATTTCACCATATAAATGAGAAAATAAATGCTGACGATAGGTTTTATTCATAAACTCGACACCACATGGAGTATTAAATACCAAAATATACCAAAAGGCAATATTAAATAAAACTAAAACTTCATATACCTACTAATATTATACATATATGTATCTATTATTTCGCAATAGTTAGGTATTTCAGTTAACAGTCCGCTGCTCAACGTAAGCCCCGTCCAATTTCCACTACAATATCCGGGTCCTGCGCCTTCTATATCCGTTTTACTGCAGTCACCTTTATTCTGATATGCTCTAGGATCGATCCATTTGATTGGTACCTACACGGTAGATACTTAATGATTCACGTCCACTAAAGTGAACTCTTTGACATAGAATTTGCAACTAAAGTGTCAATTCAGAGTCAATCCAACATGTTTCTTATACAGAAAAGAAAATCATAATAAAATATTTCACTAAAAATATTAAAAAAAAAACCATTTTATTTTTCTAATCGAAATCCTAACTTTTTGAAATCCTGTTTATATTTTCTGTATTTCCTTGTTAGTTACCTTCTCAACGCTCTCAATTAACATTTTCGCTTAAAGATTGTCAACAATTTAATAGAACTTTAACTTTTGTATTAAATTACGAGCTTTTTTCTAATTAATTCGGAAAAAGTATTTTTTAAAATACTATGTCCAATTATTTAAACACACTCGTTATTATTTGGTATGGCTCTGACCATATCGGGCTCAGAGGCGTCCTGGTTGACTCGTTCAGGGTGCTAACCCTTCGAATACCTAACCGTTGAGTGATGTTTTGAATTACTTCGCCTTTGAGTCCACAAAATACATTTATTTTGATCAACTTTTTAACCTATTAACCACAAGATTTTTTTTTCAATAGTCTACTTACATATATACATATATGTGCGTTGTACTTTGAACATGAGTCTTAAGTCTTCTTACTGAATAGTAAGGAAAGACCAATTACATACTATACAAATGGAGTAAGCGATTTTACATCGGCTCACTTGTCTCTTATTATATCCGTCAGAATAAAAGTGTAGATGGTACTTTGCATAGTCATCTGATCTGCCGTCACCTTGCGAATAAATATATAATAGATCTGTTAGGCTCAAAATAGGAAACTCCGGTTGTTTAATTAAATATATCCTATATATAAATCGATATCTCTAGAGAATAGACAAAAAATGAGAACTGATTTATTCAACTATATTATATCAACCGTGATATAAAAATTGAGTGCTAGTTTGGGTGAAAAAAAAAGGTATTATCTGATCCTACGATTCCTTGATATTTGCCGCATCAAAACTGCCCCATAAACCTTTATTACGTGGATATGAAATAAACATGAACGTTTATTTATCTTGAGATGTTTCATGATGCTTGAGGGCACAGAAAGTGAAATATATATTTTAAAACGAATATACAACATAGAGAATTTCCCAGTTATTTTTGAGAACTTTTCAGGAATAAAGAGGCATATAAAAAAAATTGCTGATTAACGAAAATAAACGATAAATTCCATCACGTATTTTTTATTTACAAATCTTAATAGATGGTAATAGTTAAATATGTCATCATCATCATCATCTCAGCTCATACACGTCTCACTGTTGGACTGGAACCTCCTCCATGTGTGGTGAATTGTATTCTTACTCGGTCACCAGACAAAAAGTTATATAGTATGTATATTAAGATATATGTCATTGTAATTAAAAATATCTATTGAAGGTGTTACCATTCTTTGAAGGTGTTAAGTAAAAGCTTGTTTGTGAAGTGAGAAATTATGTACAAGAGAAAACCACACAAAAAGTAATAAGAGCGAGTAATTGCACTAGTTAGCCACAAGTTAATATCTACGTATTAATTTTTTACATATAGAGTATATTTTTAAAGAGTTCATTACGAAATAACAATAAAATAATATAACAAGATTCGTGAAAGACATATTCTTACTTTGATACTATTATTGCCAGATAGGACAAATCATGTACCCTTCACAAACTGTGACTAATATGCTGAGAATAATTACGCCAAATAGTTCAAAATATAAGGAATTATTTTTTACTCAACGCTTCCCGTGTGGTGACGGAGTAAGAATACAATTTACCACCCCCTATTTTACCTGTTCGTGAACTTAAGAGACGACTAAGGGATAAAAAATGCATATAACATCTATGCAAGAGAAGGAAAACTCGAAACGAAAACCAACACGTCTGACCAGCGTGGTATAGTAGGTCAATTTTCCACCCATTATGGAGGAGGCCAACACTGGTATGTATATGAGCTGAGATGATGAATAGATAAAGCCACGGAACCACTTGATGACTTTTACTTTTGCTAGACTAATATGAAGCGTCCAAACAGAAAAACAAAAGGATAGGTCAGACTACAATAAGGTCGATACTTGCTACACTACATAAAATGTTTAGTTACTATATTATACAGTACTTACTACATAAAATGTTCAGTTGCCGTACCTCATGAAGATAATTGTGTAACTAATGAGAGTAATATATCATCTGAAGAAGAGCAGGATACTGATTTTCCTACAGCTAATACTAACCACAGCTATTTATACAAACAGAATTGAATAACTTGGTGTCTTAATTAGATTTCTCTAAAATCGTTACAGGGCTTTAGGCTCTCCGTTACTGAATAGGAAACCGTTACCACCTGGTCTTGTGTGAATGTATTTTTCTATGGCCATAATACTTTTATTACCCAAGATTCGAAGCAAGGAGCAATACTTTATTTCATTATAGGACCTGTAACACAAACGAAGGCATATATCAATCAGTAATTTGTTGTTCATTGTCTATAAATGAATCAAGTAATTTGTGTATCTGTGAATTTTCTTGACTACTTATGCTATAAATACGAAATACCTGTGCTATAAAATAAATTTCATGCAAAAGAACCTTTTATTATCCCGAGTGCGTCTGTAATTTGTGTACGTTAATTTAATCGTATCGTAAAGTGCCGCTTTATAAGAATTTAAAAGAATTTAGTCTATGAAAAAGAAAATACTTCAATAAATTGATTTATAAAAGTTCATCGAAAGATTTTAAATAGGTTTTCGTGTTATAATTAACTTGCCTTACCAAATGGAATGAATTAATAGATGTAAATTTAGAAAATAACCCAAAGTTATTCCATTAAGCTGATGAACCATGAACGCAAAATGCTTATAACTTTTCTTTTTTTTTTCGGAGAAGCAGGAAACAAATTAATTCTATCGATTGATTCGATTCCTGCCTATGTTTTATGCAATATTACTTTGTCTGATGAACCATTTAGACGATAACTACGGAAATATATTATGTATATTTGAATACACTAATCTCAGGCGCTATTTTTCTTTTGAAGCATTATTTCAAATCCTTTTTGTTAAAGAAATCATCATTACATTGCTTTTAACCCAGTTGACAGTCGACGTGTTATATCATCTTGCACACAACCTTATCAGATGTGAACTCTGCGAGGTTTTTATAATCATAATATTATAAATAGCATGGTTAATAAAAGATCTAAAAATGTGTGTATCTTATTATGTCAGATAACGTACTTGTACAAAAATGTATAGTATTTTTTTTTGGGACTAATTCCACCACACATTCCCACTATTGTAACTCCTGTAAGCCAGGTTCCACAATGGTCACCATAAATTACACCGAGGTTTGACCCTCAGGTAGTCCCGGGAAATGATTTTAATTGTCTTGGAACCCGCAACAAATTTAATTAGAAAAGTTAAAGAGGAGGAGTTGGAAAAGAGTGATTCCACTTCCCTCCCAGGAAAATCGGGAGACAGAAAGCAATATTGACTAGTCAGCCAATAAGTAAAGGGTTGTACAACTACGATAAGCGCAGCAGTACGGCACCACGGATACGGGATAACTTAACGGGGCCTATATGTGAGCCTTAAGATTGATTGCAGTAGTAGGTATGGCAGAAACGCTTAAACGCACGAAAATTTTCTCGAGTTGCTACAAGATCCGTATAGTATACTACTCCAGATGTGACTTGCAAACTGTCTAACATAAGGTCGCGCTCGTTACGCCAGAGATCGCACTCTCAGAGAATGTGATGTGCTGATTGATGAAGTTTGTAGTCTGTGAAATATACATAACTATGAAAAATAATAATGAAACAGTATGTATATTTATAAAACCCGATTACAGTATGTATGATGATTTCAGTAGGTATGTATATGTGTTAGCAAATCCGATAAAATAAAATAACAATGGCTGCTAAACGTTCTATGTTTTCATCGTTGTTATGGTAATTCTTCAGAAGTTAGGACAGTTAATAAAATATGTGATTAATGTTTTATGGATATTTTTAATGTTGTTGTTCGAACGAAATTGTAGCATTACCTATTTTCTCTTTTTTTTTGTTCTCAGCACATACAAGTGAAAGGAAAATTGACCTACTATATCCGTTGATCAGGCATCGGTGATCAGGCAGGTTAGTTTTATTATCCTTCTCCTATATAGATGTTATTTGCATGTTATATCCCTTAGTTGTCTTATACAATGACTATTCACAAGAAAGGAGGTGGTAAGGTATTCTTACTCCGTCATCACACCAAAATTCCCTATATTTAAATGAGCAACTATATATAGCAATTAATCGCTTTAAGCGAAGTTGCTGGTTCAGCTTGTATAATAATAAAAAAATCATCATCATCATCATTACCCTGCTCTTATCCCAATTACTTGGGGGCGACGCAATATGTCCTTTTCTTCCATTCAATCTTATTTGATGTCATCTCTGCGTTCGCTCATTTTCCATCCATATCATGCTTCATGCAATCCATCCATCTTTTCTTCGATCTTCCCTTACTTTTAAAGCCTTCAACATTCATAGCAAAAACATTTCTCACAACATTACTTTCATCACATGTCCATCCATACCAAGGCGTTAACTTTTCAACTTTTCTGTCACTGGCGGCACTTTCAAATTTTCTCTTATATGCTTTATCTTATATTTCTTGTCTTATCCATTCTCATCAGGCCACACATCCATCTTAACATTCGTATCCTTGCTACATGCAGCCGTCTCTCATCCGTCGCTTTTGTTGTCCAATATAATAATAAAAAATGTGTAATAATTATAGCGTGTTCCGTGTGGTGACGGAGTAAGAAAACAATTCACTACTCTCTATCTTACCCGTGGGTGATAGTACAAGACGACTAAGGGATATAAAACGCATATAACATCTATGCGAGAGAAGGAAAACTCAAAACAAAACCCTATACCAACACGTCTGACCAGCGTGATATAGTAGGTTGATTTCCCTCCCATTGCGGCGGAGGCTCGAGCCCAACAGTGGGACATATAT
Organism: Lymantria monacha; assembly: GCA_905163515.2. Lineage (NCBI taxonomy): Eukaryota > Metazoa > Arthropoda > Insecta > Lepidoptera > Erebidae > Lymantria > Lymantria monacha. Next base: position 49,365,565 of record LR991081.1, on the reverse strand, counting down.
GAGCTGAAATGATAAATGATGATGAGGAATAGTTATAGCAGTATGATCATACTATAAGTTACCTTAACCTCGGTAGCCCTATGTACTCCACAACTGTTAATCCAAACATACCTGTATTGTGGCAAATCTAATCATAGCTTATCCTTTCCCGTACATACGTAAATACTTAAGTAGTTGAAACTAACAGAGCAGTAAAGATGTGGCTAAGTTAAGACATGTTTGAAACAGAGATAAATTAATTTGATATTATAATTATACAATAATGTATAAATTCAACATCTATATATATAAAAGAAAGTTGTGTTAGTACAACACTTATAACTCGAGAACGGCTGCACCAATTTTTATAATAACTTAAAATTATAATTTGAAAAATCCAAAAGTGCACGCCTCATAATTTTTATATTATTTATCATTTACTATTAGTCAATGCTATAATATGCACGATAAATAAAGCGCCTTAATTATTTCACAGAATAAGATCTGGTACTAATATTAAATAAAATAGCACTTACAAACAAAAAAATATGCGTGCGTATAAAGTATGTACACATATCAGAAGTGACACTTTGGCTAACTATTCTCTCTCTCTATCTCTCTCTTCCTCTCACTCTCTCTTCTCTCTCTCCTTCCCCCTCTCTCTCCCCACTTCCCCCTCTCTCGCTCTCTCCCTCTCTCCCCGTCTCTCCCTCCCTCTCTCTCTCCCTCTCTGCCTTTTTTTTATTGCTTATGGTGGCAAACGAGCAAGCAGCACACTTGATGGTAAGTGTCACAGCTGCCCATGGACCTTTGCTATACCAAGGGTATAACTAGGCCGCTGCCTACCATTACAATCCCCAAACCCACCCACTTGGGCTACCGGCTCTCTCGCTCACCGAACGAAGCGCAATAGCACATTGCCATTACTCAGACGTCGATCTTCTGCGAGAGTGTGCTACTACCCCGGACGAATTGGCCCGCGGCTGTAGACAAAAAACTATCAATAGCGTGGACCACTAGATCACTAACCCATTAAGTTACCCATCAATCAAGAAAACATTTGGTGGACCTGATCTGACCACCTACTTCGGATGATATAAGACGCAGATCCATAGTGATTTCTCAATTTATGTCTGTAACTGCAGAGATGGCGTAGCGGTTAAGATAACCACCTACCATACCAATGTCATAAATTCAATTTCCACACGGGACCTACCTTGTGCGATCCACAAAATTATCTACTTAGTACGGTTGGAATTTTTGCTACGTTTCTTGTATGTTTGCAAAGTCCCGCGTAATATAGAGATTAGATGCCCAGAGAAGCTCGTTTTTTAAAAAATAAAACTTCCACAGATATGTAAAGAATGGCAACATATATTTCTAATACGTCATCACACGGTAAATATAAGTAAGGAACAATTTTATTTATTTATTATTTGCTACATGATATTTTAATTATAATAAACTTTTACCCGCGACCTGACAATTTTCTTTTTCACCTCAGTATTTTTTTAAGTAAGTATCCTATGTTCTTTCTAATACCTCGAAGACTATGTGTAGAAAGTTTCATGATAATCGGTTTGGTAGTTTGGCGTGAAAGCGTAACAAACGAATTTACATTCACATTTATAATATTAGTAGGGATTAATTAGAAGGCAGAGAGTTTTATTTATGTATAACTAGAAATTCGCACTCGCCTTGATTTGATTTCAAATTTTCTATTTCTTTGAAATTTATAACTTTAAATTTTTAATTATATATTGTAAAGGGTAATTTTGATCTACATCAAATGCACCACGTATCTAATAAATTTAGTTGGGTAAGTAATAATTATATATTATTTATAATTAATTTAATGAAGTGCGAAAGTGGAAGGATGTAGGTACCAGGGGAGACCGAGACTCACCTACCTAGACCAGATCGGTCATGTACTGAAGGAAGGTGGAGTCAAGAGTCTCCAAAACCGGCGAGCGTGTATGAAGAGAATTATGAATGTTGAGGAAGCAAGTGAAGTATGCAAGGATAGAGTTCTCTGGCATTCTGTTCTCTCTGCCTACCCTGCAAGGGATATGGCGTGATGATATGTATGTATATAATTTAATGAAGGCTACACAAAAAAGTACATGACAGGGCATTATAATTAGTAGCCGGGGGAATCCCACTTGTCGCGATCATCTTGCTATGTAGTTTTACGTAGGCGCTTTCGACACCATAATTAAAAAAAGGTTCATAACATGAAAACTACTGGACCAAACTACGTAAAATGTTTATGGTACCAAATGGCAGCTATTCCTCATCAAACTAAAGAAGAATTACGTAAATTTAATTATAAATCTCAGTGTAATCGGTGTACATACATAAAAAAAACCAGTCGAATTGAGAAGCTCCTCCTTTTTGAAGTCGGTTTAAAATAGTTATGTGTTATATTATGTACAATATTAGGTTCAAAATAATATATACATATCATTTATAATAGTAGCTATTACTTTTTTTTAATATATAAAAGATATCCACGATTACCGTGGAATATCTTTAAAAGATAAACATGGTACATGTTTGTATCTTTGATTTATTTTGTAAATATTTAACAAATTACAATTTCGGTGTACATTCGTTTGAACTATCGTAAGATTTCCCTTTGCAATTTAAGCGTACAATAATATATTTTTTACAATATCACATTACAAATCTTTGTAATTTATATTACAATATGCATGTATTATGAATACATATGAGCTTTTCTTGAATCACTATGACTATTCATGAAATGGAGCGCATTAAAATCTATTGTGTAGTTTAAATGATCGAAGCGTACATGCAAGAGTCATTGGATACTTTGTATTGTACTATGTAAAGAAAATCTTAATAATATATTACAGTATAGTATCGAAGATATTGTAAGACTCATTAAAATAACACAATACCTGAATACAATAAACGCTGTAGTTTAATATATCCCTACTGTTTTTTTTATTATTCCAAGTCATCATGAACTTAGTCTAAGTTACCCTTGACTTGATCAGGGATCAAAATTAGTTGCGAAAATTTATTAGCAGTTACAATAACATTAGTTAAACTAATAGTAATAATAGATTAAACATTATTAGTATATAAAATTAGGTAGTATTTAGGGGTTTTCCGTGTGGTGACGGAGTAAGAATACTATTCACCACCGCATATCTTACTTTTGGGTGATCGTTGCGAGAGAAGGAAAATTCGCAAGAAAACCCTATACCAACACGTCTGACCAGCGCGGTATAGTAGGTTAATTTCCCTTCCATTACGGAGGAGGTCCGAGCCCAACAGTGGGACATTTATGGGCTGTGATGATGATGATGATGATAAAATTAGGTATTAAGAGGTGAATCCTAATGTATGTATCCCTACTGTTTAATCAATGAAGTAACATTTTGTGAACATAATTAGTTATATAGCAAATAAATCGCCACTCACAAAGAATTTAATAGCAGTACAACGCTAATAGCGCACATAATACTTGCGATATTTCTTCACATAACCCACAAAGAGATATGTTAACGAATGTAATTTATAATGGTACTTATGATAATAACGGTGTTAAAATAGATGGCTTATAATCGAAAGGATTCTCCAGTGGATACTCGTAATCTTCTAAGGTATAGTACAAAAACAGATTATGACGAAATGGTCCAATAATTTTGTGTAAATTGCTTAATTGTACTTTGTGTTAATAGGATACAAGTTTAACTTCATATATTCAATCAAAAAAATAACTTAGTATAGAAAATTTTAAATCAATCATCATCATCACCACAGCCCATTTATGTCCCACTGTTGGGCTTGGGCCTTCTTCGTATTGGGAGGAAATTAACTTACTAAACCAAGCTGATCAGACGTGTTAGTATAGGGTTTTGTTTCGAGATTTCCTTCTCTTGCATAAATGTTATTTGCATTTCATATCTCTTACGATCACCCACGGGTAGAATAGGGAGTGGTGAATTTTATTCTTACTCCGTCACCACACGGATTATGGATAAATGACATCAATATGTCAATTAATTAGTTACAAAATGAATTATAAAATGGTGATCGCTGATAAAAAAAATTATAACAACAGTATACATTATAGTAACAGTTTAAAAATGTCGACCAAATTTAATAATGATTGAGGCAACTATACAAATAAAAACAACTTAGGAGGTAATCGGGGTTTATAAACTTAGGACATTGTGTTTTAATAATGAGAATCTGACATAATTTTTTAAGCATAATCTCTTCATCCAAATAGCGCAGATCTTTAAGAAGAAAATCTGTAATAAAAATACCTTAATGACTGGTAGTTTTCGGAATATTGACGAAATAATTATAAATAAAATTGAACTCTTTTACCGTACTTGTCAGGCAAGATGAATATTAGATATAATAGATTAGTATCTCGTAGAAGGGGGTGACGAAATAGGTCAGGATGCACCTTTGCCTGTGTGTAACTGAGGTCTGATGCCACTTCAGTTGATGTCCGATCAAGTATTAGTCTGCCACGTGCAGTAAAGCTGACGCTGCGAGGACAATGTCGTCCTGAGGTCAAGGTTTTCGATACAATGACTAGTAGCAAGGGAAAGCGACGTCCCGGATGGTTGAGGAACATGAGGCCAGAACTCTTACGGCTTAAAGTAAATAATTTACGCCGGTTGTATTAAAGAGAGAAAGAAAATTCAGAACAAAATTATTTGCTAACCCAATTGGCCAGCGTCGGAAAGTAATTTTTCTTCTTGTTGTAGAGAAAGGTCGTGCCCAACGTGTAGAAAGTATGTAGGTATAAGAAGAAGGGATAAGAATTAGTTACATTAATTTGTTTTTTTTTTCACCGAGTATTTCGACTAGGGATGTTATGGAACTCCGTAATCGTAAGCGAAACTAATGGAAATTTAAAATGAAAATAAAACCGAAATGAACTTAAGCTTCTTCAAAAGAGAATAATGCTATAATAACCACACTAAGCCGTTCCTTTGTATAATTTCCTAAATATCCAATATCCCTGACTAAAAATATTCGAAACTTTTGGATTACCCGAAATAATTGCATGTCTTTAACCGTATCCAAAACCAGTACAATGTTATTCTAATATCCGCAACTGTATCCAGATCCGAAACTTCATATCTGTAATTCACAAAAAGCATCTCTAATTTGGACTAGGTATGTGGTTTTTATGTGATTTAAACTTATTTTTGTGATATATGTTGTCCCAAAGTTTATATATACTTATTAAAATAGCAACGTATAAATTGAAAACATGTAAAGAAAATAAAAATAGTTACACATATCAACAAGTGCAGAATATGCCAAAAATATAATTAATATTGTTTCTGTTTCTTGTTTATATACTTGTCTGTGTATATGCTACAGTATCTCGTAGAAAGTATTAAATAGATTGTTTTGAATTTTGTGTAAATGTAATCTACAATATAAAGGGGTTATAAATTATGACCCTATTATTACGTTTTCGCGTCTTGACTATTCAACCGAACATCACGTAATTTTGAATTCAATGTGACTTATTTATCCTTCATATTCGTGAGGGATTGAAAATACTTTTAGAAAGTCATTCGGAATATATTGGACGGCATAAATAATATTGCAACATGATGCCCAGGATACATAAAAAGGGAAAAAGGACCAGTGTTATTTTTGAAGAATAAGAAATGGAATTTGCGATTAAAATTGTGGACCAACGCTAGTCTATAGAAAGTATAAAGAAAATGAAATGCATAGTATAATATAAAAAGAAGAAATAGATGCGATTTAATCAAGTTTACTTTCAATAGCTATTCGCTTTCACTTTTGCAATTCTGAATATATTGATTTGGGTATGCATAGAACATGCTTAGTGGCAGTGGATAGGTATAAACGTCTATGTTTACACCCTTTAGCTGTTACAAAGGGTACAGGGTGAAGGTCAATCTAAATTTAGCAAACATGTTTTACTCTTATTTTAATTTAACATTATAAGGTCAAATTACGTTTAATTATGAAGATACGTAATTATTGCATTAATTTTATTACGACATCAAAGCTATGGTTATTTGAACTTCGTTAATTTCTTTTCATTTTTTTTCTAATTGATCTCATAAAACCTCAGAATGTGACGTCATTTAATAATGTTTTTTTTTCTATTTACGTTTAATATGTTTTTACAATTAAGTATTGCTTTTGTATATCGAGACTAGCACGTCGTGCAAAATGGCAGGTGAGTCACGCGACAAGTGACAGTGCAAGTAGCGTTCCAATTAATTATCCGTGTGGTGACGGAGTAAGAGTACAATTCACTACGCCATATCTTACCTGTGGGTGATCGTAAGAGATAATTAAGGGATATAAAACGCATATAACATCTATGCAAGAGAAGGAAAACTCGAAACATAGCCCTGTACCAACACGTCTGACTAGCGTGGTATAGTTGGTTAATTTCCCTCCCATTATGGAGGAGGCCCGAGCCCAACAGTGGGACATATATATGGCTGATGATGATGTGATGAGTTCAACAATAATACTATGTTAAGATTTTGGTTAGCGTTATATGTAATATGGTGAAAACAGTTATATGGCTTACATGAAAAAAAGGACACACTCCATTCATTGTAAAAAATCCATACTTAGTTATTTTTTAAGTGAGTCTGAAAATTTATTAAAATGATAAAATGAACTTAAATATTTTATCATTGTATTTGCGTAGCGAACGAAGATTAAAATATACTGAAAGTTCTACTTTCATCTGTGGGTATAGTGTGGAGCATGTAAAGGAATATGTCACTGACCTCGTGCACATTCAACCGCGCGATACCGTGCAGAAAGCTTTGATCACGGATCAGTTACCGCCTACGTAGTAAACCCATGACGCTATTGTAATAAAATTTTAAAATCATTTGATTAATTACCAAGCAAAGAAATGCTATTTTTCTTCTTTCTTAGTTATTATTTAGATAATAACACAGTATTAATAAATTAAGGTTTGGAATATAATAATGCAGTAATTTGCCGTGTTGTGACGGAGTAACAATACAATTCACCACTCTCTATCTTACCCGTGGATGATCGTACAAGACGACTAAGGGATATAAAATGCACATAACATCTATGCAAGAGAAAGAAAAACTTGAAACAAAGCCTGTACAAAAAAAAAAAATCTCTGCAAAAGGAATAAATGTAGCTTTATGTCTGACGGATCTATCTATCCGGATGGTAACGGAGTAAGAATACAATTCACTAACCCCTATCTTACCCGTGGGTGATCGGAAAAGACGACTAAGGGATATAAAACGCATATAACATCTATGCGATAGAAGCAAAACTCGAAACAAAACCCTATACCAATACTTCTGACCAGCGTGGTATAGTAGGTCAATTTCCCTCCCATTATGGAGGAGGTTCATACCCAACAGTGGGACATATATGAGCTGAGATGATGTTGATGATGATGATGATGAATGCAGTAATATAATGATACAACGCCTTTCTCAGTAGGGAATTGTAAAAGATGATTAAGTATGTTAACATATTGATAACACCAATCCAAGAGAAAGGAAATTTCCGAAACACCGAGTTTTCCTTTCTCTGGGAGTATCCATTCGTCAGATTATCATTATCATCACAGCTCATATGTCCCACTATTCGGTTTGAGCCTCCTCCATAATGGGAAGGAAATTGACCTACTATACCACGCTGGTCAGAAGTATTGGTATAGGGTTTTGTTTCGAGTTTTTCTGCTATCGCATAGGTGTTATATGCATTTTATTTCCCTTAGTCGTCTCTTTCGATCACCCACGGGTAAGATAGGGGTTAGTGAATTGTATTCTTACTCCGTCACCATACGGATAGATAGATCCGTCAGACATAAAGCTACATTAATTCCTTTTGCAGAGATATTTTAAATCACTCATAATTACAATTAAATTTCTATTTCTATTCCTTATTTGAACTATGTATTCCTAATCATCTACGTGGTGAATGACATAGTAAAAATGAAATGGTCACCACTACTTCCTTTCTTGTGATCATTGTAAAAGTCAATGGGGGGTTAAAAGAAAACATGTCTGTAAAAGAAAGATATCATAAAATGTAACCCTATGCCAACTTGTTTGCTCAGTGTCATGGAGTAAACTGACTACCTAATCTGGAGGAAACTTATCTAAATAGTGGAACGTATATGGAACGAAAAGGAGAAGATATTTGTAAGATAAGAATACCAATAAAAATTGTCAGATAGAATCTGTTACTGTAGTATCAGACGCAAGTACTAATGCTTTTTTTTATTAGTAGAACCACGCTGTTGACAATTGGCTGTCTACAGCCACGGGCCGGTCTGTCCGGGGTAGTACCATACTCTTGCAGAAGATCGACGTCTGAGTGATAGCAATGAGCTATTGCATTTCGTTTGGTGAGCGAGAGAGCCGTAAGCCCAACTGTGTGAGTTTGGGGTTTCTTTTGGTAGGCAGCGGCCCATGTACCCTTGGTATTGCAAAGGTCCAGGGGGGGCAGTAACATTTTAAGTTTTTAAGTATCCGAAACGACGACGAACGGGTATGAAGAGAATTATGAATGTTGAGGAAGCGAGTGAAGTATGCAAGGATAGAGTTCTCTGGCACTCTGTTCTCTGCCTACCCTGCAAGGGATATGGCGTGATGATATGTATGTATATATATTAGTAGTAGTAGAGTTCGTTGATTTTAATATTTCTGGATTCAGGAACCAGTCAATCACAACTTCAATTAAATCAACTGGGCCCTTAAAGATTACTTCAATCATCATGAACTTGCTCTTATCCCAATTTATTTGGGGTCGACGCAATATGTCTTCTCCTTCCATACTCAACTCTATCAGACGTCACCTCTGTGGTCACTCCTTGTCTATCCATATCATGTTTCACGCAGTCCATTCATCTTTTCTTCGGTCTTCCTTTAACCTTTAAGCCTTCCACATTCATACTTAAAACTTACTTCAATACTACTTATTAAATTTCACGTACTGAATTCTAGGCATAACTCTGCAATAATTAAATCTATTGAGTTACTGTGGCTACAATACAATCTATTAACTTGATTACTATTGAAATTAGTTCTTAGAAATACTGTTTATGTTACATATACTTTTAGCTTCTTCAAGGCTTAGTAAAGAGAAACTCCATAATATTCATTAAGAATACTATGCTGATCGATAAACGCTGATTTCCAAAGTGTGATGCGCTTGTAATGAAAGTGGCTGTAGAATAAAGTTATTATCCTCTTTGTAACTGTGTACAGATATTTCCCAAGCAACTGTAACATGCTAACATTTGCCGTGAACCGTTCCAGGGAAATATGCTTTTGCAGCGATTATACGGACCAATGTGGTGAGAAGGATATCATTCTTAGCGCGTGTTCTACTTCTAAGCGATCATTTTCAAATAGTGTTTGAGTGAATATTTTTAAATAGGATTCTTTTCCTAAGAGAAATTTGATAATATAGTTTGATAGTTAATAAAAACATGATTATGAGCAAAAAATGAATGTCACACATGGGACTCGAACCCACACCTATTAGAAATACATTCCAATCGTACTTTGGGACAGATTACCAATAGGTGTAGGTCCGAGACCCATGTGTGACATTCGTTTTTCACTCGTAAACAAGTTGTTTTTTTTTTTTAAATAATCAAACATGTTAAATGCTAAATGTCAGTAATTTGAGTATTTGCCAAAGTAAATGTAAGTTTTTAAAGTTATTTCTCAATTTGTCACTTAAAAACGTAGCACTTATAAATTTAATGTGCCGGCATAATATATTGTAATTACTATAAACGTTTGTCCATGTTGTATCAACGTAGTACGAACAATTACTATAAACGTATGTACCATTAATAACCAAAAATATACAAACATATTTACTTAAATTATATTATAAATGATATAGTTTGAGATATTAATTTATAATGAATTTACTTACATTCAGCACTATTATGAAGAAATCCATAGTGAAGAGAAAAGAAGTGATGGGATTGAAATTCACCTGAAACAACAAAGAAAATAATTTAGTTTATCTATATAAATGGTTCTATATAAACAGTTCAATATTTTTCTATAGAATATAGTATTTATTTACTTGCCAGTTATATTATTTTATACAAAGAAAACCAGGTATAAGTAGAAGTTAAAGTAAAAATATAATATAGAATTATCAAATATTAGATATAAATAAATCGTATTTTTTAGAAACCTAATAAGTCAAATAAATAAAAACATATAAACATGACTTTTTTTTACGGATTCTATCGTATTTGTATTCGATTTTTAATTTCTCGATGTTTCGAAGACTTTACAGCGTTCATGGTTATCGGAGGACTAAGGTGTCTCAAGTCATTGTTATTACAGAGATTTATATCTACCCGCATCAGTATCAGTTATTAAATTTTGAACATGAAACATCAGAAATCATTATATCAACACGAATAAAAACTAATTTGTCTCAATATGCAATCTCATGCCTTCATCAATTAGCTTTCAAGGATAAGATGACCTTATTGATATCAAGATACGTAAGACAGTGAAAATAAAATATAACAATTTTACTAACTTATATTTTACTAACTGTGTGTGGGACACAAGGAGGTATCAGGAGTGAAAGGGGATGCATGGATCAAGTGTTCTCTCTGCGCAACATTGTGGAGAAGCATTTGGCTCTAGGTCAGAGGGTTTTCTGCAGTTTTGTTGATCTGGAGAGAGCATTTGACACGGTTGTACGAAAGGAACTTTGGAACATTTTACCGGAGTATGGTATTAACAGTAAACTGCTACGGACTGTGCAGTCCAGTTACATGGGCTGTAGAGCCTGTGTGCGGCTGGATGATAGAATGTCGCCTTGGTTTGACGTCAATATCGGCGTTAAACAGTGCTGCGTTCTGTCAGTCAGGCTGTTTACCATATATCTGGATAAATGTCTCCAAAGGTTGAACGATATGAATGTGGGAGTCCAGGTGGGCAACTCAGTGGTCACTGCTCTGCTATATGCAGATGATGCAGTCTACCTGGCATAGTCAGCGACTGACCTGCAGACCCTAGTCGACACAATGACAGAAGATTGTAAGAAAATGGGTCTACGCGTGAGCAAAACCAAAATAATAATAGTCTTTGAAAGAGATGAAGCCAGAACAGATGTAAGAGTAACAATAGTTTATGATGTACTAGAGCGAGTGGATGAATTTGTATATCTTGGATGTGGATTTAGCCGAGATGGAAGGTACATTACTGATATAGAGCGAAAAGTGAATGCGGGAAATAGAGTAAACGGAGCATTGGGGCAACTTCTTGGTAGCCACCACCTCAGCCAGAAGGCACGTGTAGCAATACATAACGCAGTGCTTGTCCCAACATTACTGTATGGAAGCGAGAGTTGGGTATGCAGAAAAGAGTATAAAAGTAAAATAAATGCGGTCGAAATGCGATCTCTACGGCAAATCTGTGGAGTTAGGCTGACCGACCGCATTCGTAACGACGACGTAAGAGAGCGAGTAGGTATGAAAGAGAGGTGTAAAGATGCGAAAGGGAATGCCCCGACGGTTCGGACATGTGGAAAGAATGCCGAACGAACGTCTGGTTAAAAAGATATACAATGAGAAATTATGTAGGATGTAGGTACCGGGGGAGACCGAGACTCACCTACCTAGACCAGATCGGTCATGTACTGAAGGAAGGTGGAGTCAAGAGTCTCCGAAACCGGCGAACGTGTATGAAGAGAATTATGAATGTTGAGGTAGCGAGTGAAGTATGCAAGTTCTCTGGCACTCTGTTCTCTCTGTCTACCCTGCAAGGGATATGGCGTTATGATATGTATATGTACTAACTTATTCCAATAGATGTTTCAAAACTTCAGTTATTTTAAGTTTTTAAACATAAATATTATTCTTTATTTTTTATATTCTTTAACTTTTCGTATGGTCTCGGAGTAGAAATAGAATTCTATTTCTACTCCCACTCTCTTTTTTCTCCGTTGATGTCTTAAAAGACTACAATGCGACATAACTTGCAGATAACAAACAACATTACAAAATAAACCATTGAAAATTCGATAATAAAACCCTATGCCAACCTTTCTGCTCAGCGTGGTATAGTAGGTCAATTTCACTCGCATTGTGGAAGAGGCTCGAGTCCAACAGTAAGAACGTACGAGTACGAGACAGGAATGCGTCCGCGCACTATATTTTGTTTTTCACAAAAAAAAATCATACAGATTCTTTGATCCATTTTTTGAAATAGGTAAAAATCGCAGACGAGTCAAAACACATCCAAGCACAAAAATTAACTAAACATTCAAAATGGCCGACCTTATCAGCATACGTAAGGGACATGAGTACCAACATAATGCTCAAAAAAATAAAAAATCAAATACAGGTAGCCTGAGGAAATTCAAAATTCGCGATACTTTTTGAACAGACTACGTATATGAGGTATGAGCCAAGATTATGATAAAAATTACGAAATAAAATGGCCGACCTTATCAGCATACATAAGGGATATGAGTACCAACATAACGCTACAAAAAAATCAAAAATCAAATACAGGTAGCTCGCGTCAATTCAAAATTCGTGATACTTTTTGAGCAGACTACGTATATGAGGTATGAGCCAAGATTATGATAATGACTATGAAATAAACATAAGATTGGATTATAATTCCAATTAATAAATTCAATTATGTTTTATATATATATATATATAGATACGACATACACGGAAGGTACACTCTCATATACGGTATATGTCTACATCATCATTGCATACTACGTTAGATAAACTAAAAGTTATATTAAAATTATTTTGCTGTCGGATATTAAAATTATATTAAGCATTATGTTTAAATTGTGATTTGAAATTGTTTTAATATTCAAAGTTTATATTATAGTGGTTTCAAACTATTTTAATATGCAAATTATCACAGTCACTTGAAAAGTAGCGTTTGATATTTACTTATTTATTTATCACAGAGTGATAAAATTAGATTCAACAGTGATAAAATAGATAAAATTTATTTATTCTTTATGAAAAGCGTATTTTTTATTTAAAAGCGAAATAACTTATAATATTAATATATGTATGTATGAGTAATCATAGGAAAGATCGATATCACTTTTGCTTTTGCGCAGGTTATAGACCTAAATCCGTCCAACCATCTAGAGCGCCGGCAAGTCAGCGTAAGGCATTGCTTGATTTCAATAGCCCGTGTTATTGGCCTAATTGCACCTGGCTGTATCCATGCGATGACTAGTCATAGGCTCTTCAGTGTTGGCAACAAGAATAGCCCCTGCTGGGTCACCACACCATTACTATAGCTCCAAATAGTGAGTTCTGTCTACCGTGCACTCTCTACTGACAGAAGGATCTCTAACCAAAAATGATACGATATGAAGATGTGTGTGGGTAGCCGCTCAATAGAAAATGTATTCGATTGAATCTATTTAGACATGAAAACCGACGTTAATTGAGTCAGAATGATGGATATAATACGATTAATTGTTGTGAATATACCCGCAAATGGCATGATTTAATATAATTATTATTACATTCATTTCGTCATAAAAAAGTATATTTTTAAACAGCTCTAAAGGGAGAAGGTTCTCAATTACTCACAATATTTTTACATATCTTTCGAAGTTGGTTGGTCCGATTTTAAAAATTCTTTATCTTTTTTAGGTTAAAATTTTATACTGTTCAGTTAGTCTTATTATTGGTAAGAGTCTGATGATATAACCCTGAGTAAATTAAATGCCGTTTTAAAGATTAAAGTTCACTACAAATGGAGAAATAGATAATCTAAAAAGAACTGACTTTAAAAAAACACAAAAAGCCACCACAATATAATAAAATAATAAATGAAATAAATATCATTTGACTTCACACTGACGTTTGATCAATCAGATCGTCTTTTGGTTTAGTTACAATTTTTTTTATTTCGTTTTTAAGACCATTTGAAGTTCATCTTGAAAACGTCAAAAAATGTTTCTATACTTACTTATTTTTAAAGTTTTCCCTAAGAGTCTTATTATTATTTCTATAAGGCCCTAATATAACCAATTTTGGGAGGGTTTAATTTTATTATGGCACAATCATCATAGAAAATTATTTACAGAACTCAGAGGGATAAGAATATCATTGGAAAGGCCCATACGGTAGTACATTAAGGGAACCAGCGTTCTATATTGACTAAGAAAGACGTTCATGACTACGTTATAAATCATCCCGAAATCCTGTTGTCGGTTTGGTCCAAAATTCCAGATCCAAGCTAACTCAGCACTATACCGAAGAAATCCCGGACATTAGCTTGTGCGAGATCAGAATGGCTCTCGAACAACTTAGAAACGGTAAGGCACCGGGAGATGATGGAATTACGGCAGAGCTCCTGAAGGCAGGCGACAAGCCGGTCTTAAAAGCCCTTCAGAAGCTATTTAATGCCGTTATCCTCGGGGGTGACGTTCCAGAGTCGTGAACCAAGAGTGTAGTGGTGCTATTCTTCAAGAAGGGCGACAAAGCTCTTCTAAAGAACTACAGACCCATCTCACTCTTGAGCCACATCTACAAGTTGTTTTCGAGTGTCATTACCAATCGACTCACGTGCAAGCTCGATGACTTCCAGCCGCCCGAACAAGCTGGCTTCCGAAAAGGCTATAGCACCATAGACCATATCCTGACGCTTCGGCAGATTATCCAGAAGACCGAGGAGTACAATCGGCCTCTGTGTATAGCGTTTGTGGACTATGAGAAAACCTTTGATTCAGTCGAAACTTGGACGGTGCTGGAGTCCCTTCAGCGGTGCCAAATCAACTATCGTTATATCGAAGTGCTGAAGTGTTTGTACAGGAACGCCACAATGTCAGTCCGTATCCGGGATAAGAGTACGAAACCGATCCAGTTGCACAAAGGTGTGAGACAGGGAGATGTCATCTCTTCGAAACTGTTCACTGCACTGGACTGACTTTTTTAGTCAACAGAAACAGAACATATTCCGCTCACTATTGGACGTAAGCCTTTCCCACAGATGAGATGAGTGCAGCAATCGCTACGCTTGGCAGGCGGGTTATCATAGCAGTGCGTCCTTATGCGTTTCCCAGGAAGTGGCTGCAGTACATTCTGCTGGTGAGACCAACTCTGCTGTTGAAACAAAACGATCAAATAAGGGGTGCCGATAATTATATTTTTATCCCATTGCCACACTGTAGGTAAATAGGATATTAAAGGCAATATAATTTGCAGAATGAATAAAACTTTGAACAACCTTTTTCTTTAGTGACCGGCTATGTTATGTAGACACATCCCGTCCAATCTATCCGAGGCGACGCATGACCCCATAACCCGCCGTACTCGTACCTCTACGCCGTGCAGGCGGGCCACTGCAACCGAATGTTTGTTAGCGGTGGCCCGTCCGGTGGGTTACTCTTTCGCGCATCATCTCGAGTCGAAGCCCTCGGGCAATGAACCTCACTACAGGTACTAACGCATGCACCGCCCAACGCACCGACGGTAGAGCGTGTCACCGTAGAGTATTTTCTCTCCGACCGGCCCTATTGCCGTATTCCGCTAGACAACTAACTCGCAGAAGGCGGCGACCACATCCCAGTTTCTCACGCTGTCGAGCATTGTCCTAGCGAAAAACCTTCAACACCTTGCATTGCTTTTTATGTTTGCTTCTGTCAGAGATGACTTCTGCGTGGACGAAGTCGCGGGCAAAAGCTAGTATATATATATATATATATATATATATACCAAGCGAAAGCTCGGTCATCCAGATATTTGTCGTTATGACAGAATCTATGGAGGACCTTGTCATTATGCTCAATGATCTCAGCAGGGTATCTCAACTAGCGGGTTTAAAAGTGAATATGTACAAGACGAAAGTCATGTCAAACACCCATATCATTCTAACACTGGAACTAGGTGACAATACGATTCTCAAAGGTGTTGATCATTATGTTTACCTTGGATAAATAATAAAGTTAGGTAGGTAGATCCAATTTCGAGAAAGAGGACAGCCGATGAATCGGGCTGGGCAGCGTTCGATTAACTTAAGAATGATGAAGGATGTTACTTCCAATATACGGTGTCGAAAAACACAGGTCTAAGACCAGTGTGTGTTACATGTGATGACTTATGGCAGAGAATAGTGGTCCCTAAATGTAGGCCTCATGATGAAGCTCAAAGTTGCTCAGTTGCTATGGAGAGGGCTATGCTCGGGATTTCTCTAAGAGATAAAATTCGTAATACAGAAGAACGGACATAGCATGAAGAATTAGCAAGCTAAAGTTGCAATGGGTAGGCCAAATCGCTCGACCAACCGATAACCGATGGGGAGGAAAGGTTCTCGAGTGCCGACCATGTATCGGACGTCACAGTGTTGGTCGCTCTCCCACCAGGTGGATTAACGACTTAGTAAAATTTGCTAGGAGTCGTTGGATGTGGAGCACAGAATCGCATGTTATGGCAAAATATGAGGGAGGCTTACGTCCAGCAGTGGATGACAAAAGTCTGAATGATGATGATATTAATACCTGTATTTTGATTAAAATATTAAGATTGATTTAGATTTCAATTAAATTACTATTCAGAATTTAATAACGTGTTTACTTGTAGTTAGCATGAATAATTTGCAAATAAAGAATTTTATGAAGTAAATAGCTAAGCTATAAATTTGTACTAAACTTGCAAATATACTAAAATGCTATTTATGCAAATATTTTATGCATGATATGAATACCCACCGAGAAACTCTCGTAAAATAAGTTTGTATTCACGGAAAATAAAAGCCAGCTGTTGCTTAAAATTAAGCTGCATCTGCTTTATAAAATAATATTATATATTAAAATGAAAAATTCTTGTATGTATATTTATTTCGTCTACCTATCACCTCAACAACTATAATCTTTTAGATCAAGTTTTATATTAAATAGAGCTCCATCTTTTAAGATTATAACTACTAATTTTAAGATTGTAGGTGACAAACTGTGATATTCTATACTTTCGCAAAACCCGCAACTTTCTGCATTAAATGAAAATTTTTGAAACCGTTGCTGAGATTCTAAATTTATTGAAAGATAGAAATATACAAGAAATGTTTATTAAAAGATATTAAGTAGACAACTATCGACTACCTAATATTCTAATCTATATATAATATATATAAGAGATTTCCACCTATGTATTGACTCATCACGATATCTCTGCAACCATAAGGCCTACCGACCTTAAATTTGGTAGGAATATTCCTTTCGCCGTGTAGAGGGCAGATAAGAACAGATTTTACGAAATTCCCCCCAAAAGGGGATTGCTGGTATGTAAAAATCACATTTTTTTAAATATAGCTCCTACAGCCATGAATTTAGATAGACATATTTGTGTAACCGAAGCGAAGCGAGGGCGGATCGCGAGTAAATAATATAATAGGTAGGTATTTATTTACACGATTTTCGAATAAAGTTAAGTAATGCTCATGCGCCTAGGTATATTTTTAACATCAATTATAATTCTAAGGTATTTTTGTAAAGTAATGATGTTCGTCTTACAGATACGAGTATATTGAGAAGACTACCACAAACTGCAGCTCACGATATCAATTCAATACTATAAACATAAATTTAAAAAATCATACTAACAATTAGAATCATAGTAATAAATAAAATTGGGCAGCTTTCTCTGCAAACCATAAGATATTGAAATCTGTTTAAATGAAAAAATACATGGTAGTGAGGTGTGGTGACAAGTGAGAAGGTTATGAATAATCTTGTTAAGAATATACCGTATTTTTTAGAAATAAAATTTGTACGAAAATAAAAAAAAAAAAAAAGAAATAAAAAGAAAATCGGCTTATACCGTAACTATGCGTGGTGATATACTTTAACAACAATCTCAGAGTTTATTTTTAACACAATGCAAAAAAAAACAAAACTACACGAAGAACTTGTAAAAGTAACTTAAGTATTTATTAAGGCTCGAAACCACCAGATTGAGGTGAATTGCGTCTTACAAAAGTATCAAAGAGCGGATGATTTTTTAAATAGAAATCCTAAATTTCCAATGACTGACGTACACACTAATACATAAACAAATATACTTATTCTAAACAAATCTCCCTATATAATTCTCAAAATTAGCTCTTGCAGCCATTATATTGTTAAAAAATTGGACCAGGATATCAAGTAGGAGTCATGGTTTGGGAAAGGAAAACTCGAGAAAATAACTTCTGGTTTTCCTTTTGTTGCGATGAATGATATTAACTACTTATATCATTTCGTCATCATTAGGACACCTACTAGAAAAATAGCGTGAAATCACAGACTCAAGACTTCGCAGGGCTCTAGTCATTTCTTACAAAACTCGCAGGTAGAAAAGGGTCTTTATTTGAGGACAGGTAATGGTTTAAACACATCGCGACCAGGGATGGGAATTGTTGGTAAAATATTCTATTTTTAGTTTGTCCTCAAACGCAGGCTAAGTAATACTATAGTGGGCGGGGTCCCTGACCGTCCGACTCAGGGCTCTTCTGTGGCGACCACAGAGGGCTATGGCGGTCAGGGCCATACGCGGGTACCGCACGGTGTCGACGGAGGTAGCGTGTCTGTTGGCCGGGACCCCTCCATTGGGACCTGGAAGCGGAAATGCTCGCCGGTTTGTATTGGCGGATGTTGGGGGTGCGAGCGGAAGGCGGTGTGGTCTCGTTGAGGGAGCACACCGCCTGGCACGTCGACGCCCGCCGCGACGTCATTTCCCGTTGGGCAGTCCAGCTGGAGAGGCCTCGGTTCGGTGTGCGGACCGTGGAGGCCTTCCGGCCTGTGCTGATGCAGTGGCTAAAACGGCGGCACGGGGTGCTCTCCTTCCGACTGGTGCAGGTTTTAACGGGGCATGGATGCTTCGCCAAATACCTGCACACGGTCGTAAGGAGGGAGAGTACACCGTCCTGCCACCACTGCGATTGCGACGAGGACACGGCGCAGCATACGCTCGAGGTTTGTGCCGCTTGGGCAGAGCAGCGTCGTGAACTCGTCACAATCATCGGTGCTGACCTGATGCTGCCGACCATCGCCAGGGCGATGCTGCGATGCACACGTAATATTACCCGACTGTGTCCCATTACACATTACGCGACTAAACATCACATCACATTAAACATTACGCGAACACCCGTGCACTGTTTTGCATTTCTGCAATGTTCGGTGTCTGGCAATTCAATATTTATTTTGAGCTTTATTTTCAGAACGTTATGGCTTATATTTCTTGACGCCGCTCGCCGTATATATAGAGCGCTATCACATTACGCATCATCACACATGACATTTCATGTCATGTGTGATGTTTGAAGTGATGGTAAAATGTAATATTACTCGGCACGAAATGTAATGCCATATCACATCACTTTGCGAAGTACTGTTTCGCGCATGTCTACTTGGAACCCCAACAATTCTTTGTACAATTCGCAAAAGATTGTTCTAAGTCTGGGTGTAATCTGTATTCACTGACTTGTTTGTGAAGTCTCCATGTTAGAATTATTTATTTATTAGAGATTAGATTAGATTAGATAGAGATTGTCTTTAAAAAACACAAATATATTTGTGCTGAAACAAAAGATTGATAACAATGTTATACTTCGCAGGTGAAATATATTCGTATTTGTATTAAATAGAATTCGAGATGTTAAATGGAACATAAACTTTTAGTCGTCTGTGGTGTGACTCCGTAGGGCGTCATATACCACCCTTTTCATGACTGGTTATGTGACACTACGCAGCGAAAACATGACACCGACCTACGTATTCATTACAAATTTGGTTATACAATTTTATATGAATGCTAACCTCTAAGGTATATAAATATTTAATATTTATCAGAATATTTTATTTTATAATTTTTTTTTTAATAATTTTATACGTTACTAGCAACTCGCTCGCGCTTCGCTTCGGTTATGTCAGTTCAGTAGTGTAGTTTACTTTTGTTACATAGAATTTTTTCTTCCTTTTGGAGAAGAAATTTCTTAAAATTCTACTTCATCTGAACTTTATAGAGCAGACTGAAAGTCCACGCCAAATTCTAAGTAAGTAGGGGCAGTATTGGAAAATGTGTATCTTTCTTCCTCTTTATCTGACCTTTACTCGGCGAAAGGAGTATTCCTACCAAATTTAAAGTCTGTAGACCTTATGGTTCCAGAGATATTGTGAAGAGTCATATATATATATATATATATATATATAATATATATATATATATATATATATATATATATATATATATATATATATATATATATATATATATATATATATATTCGAGTGATTTACTCGAGTTTTACGTGTAATACTCAAGTGAATCAGAAATCAAGTATTTAATTGCAAAGTATCTTTTAACTATGCGTATAAGTATAGCTTTTAGATATGCTAATTTAAATATATCAACGAATGAATTCGTCATTAATATATTCTTCAGGGGAACGATGACCCACTAATAGATGATAAAAAGCTTTAATGCAAATATATGGAAACCTCAATTACCCCACATAATTTGAAATTAATAAGGCCATCAAGGTAATTGTGTATTTTACATATTACGTAGCTTCAAAAATCCTTCATAGAAAACCGAATCGCAACAGTTGACCTGTCCTTGCCTTGAGACCAAGATTAGGCTTATTAGGTTTTATGATAGTTAGTCACTACCTCTTGCGTGGGACTTAATTAATTACATGAGCAAAATTTGACATTATACCTCTGAATGAATATCCCTCGTGGATAAAGGCGCTACTATATAAATAAAATAGTTTAAAAACAAAACTGTGTAACAACGAAATTTTATAACACATGATTTATAGAAATTATTTTTCAATGTATACTTGGAAATAGTTTGTCTGTCATGAATGAAAATACGTAGAAATTTTTTTTTTTTTCCTTTGTTCAGGTATTTCTATTTACGTTTTAAAAATAAACAATAAAATAAAATGTTCTCATACAATAAAGATAATTTCAGTGAGCTTTGCTTGATTTTTTTTATTGTTTATGATGGCAAACGAGCAAGCAAGACACCTGATGGTAAGTGTCACTGCTGCCCATGAATCTTTTCAATACCAAGGGTATAGCTTAGGCTACTGCTTAGCAATAAAATCCCCAAACCCACCCAGTTGGGCTCCCGGCTCTCTCGCTCACCAAACGAAGCGCAATAGCACATTGCCATTGCTCAGACGTCGATCTTCTGCGAGAGTGTGGTACTACCCCGGACGGACCGGCCCACGACTGTAGTTAGAAAACTGTCAACAGCGTGATCCTACCACTATTAATTTTTAGATTTTAAGAAAGACAATACTTAAAATGGAGAAATCTTCATCATCATCGTTTCAGCTCATATACTTCTCCCTGCTGAGCTCTAGCCTCCGGTCATAGTAGAAGGGCATTTAACTTGCTGTACCACGCTAGTCAGATGGGTGGATATAGAGTTTCTTTTCAAATTTACCTTCTCCTGCATATGATGTATGAATATTACATCCCTTAATCATCCTTTACGATACCCACGCGCACTAGGAAGTGGTAATTTGTATTCTTCTTCCGTCACCACACGGAAAGTAAAAAAAAAAGTGTAATATTTATGTGTTATTTTATAATAAATAGCGACACAAAGAAACTTTTACATTCAAAAGATTGTATTTTCTTGAGAAGTTATTAGAAAGGATGGTATGTTAGAATAGACACATTAATATTAAGTATTGGAATTTATTTGAACGCTGTGAAGTATTGACATCGATGACAATATCTACGTACTGTACCAGTACGTTCTTCGAGGTTCACAAGAATTTCTTGAATTTATTAATTAAAATTTTAGAATACTTCTATTTAATTAATCCAACACACTAAATTCAGTAGCGTTTCCATTTTAGTGACTTAATATAACCTTCAAAATTTTCAGTTACTTGTATTACGGCTGCGGGAACATACGATATATTAAGTAACATTTTCCTGAGGCTATAGCAATATTTTATTTATTTGAGGCCGACTGTGAATACGGGGATACAACCATAGCAAGGCACGATTTGTATTTAACTAAATTTATATATCTTCCAATGTCATTGAAGACTTTCTTATAAATCATCTTAAGAAATAATTTTGCAAGAAATATAAGTATAAAGGGAAACACAATTTTAGGAATGGCTAAAAGGCATTTCTATGGATTTTTATTGCTTGAATTAGAATATTTTGTAGAAAATGTTATTTAATGATGAAATTTCAACCGATGGCGTTTTTTTTAAATTGAATTCTCGCGCCAGATCTGAATTGAATAGCTGGTAATAGCAATGTTGCATAATCAATATACAACAAGCATCAGTTTTAAAATTCCTGTATTATTACTTATAAAATGAATAGTAATATTTTTCACGAAGAACTTAATAATTAATATTACATACCTGTTAATACACTAGATTTTATTACCTTCATGCTTTGTATTCTTTAATAAATTAGAGCTTTAAACTAAATTAGCAAGTTTAATTAAATTAAAAGCTATATCTCCATTGCTCCGCAAAGCAGATTTTTCTATGTATATTAGCTTTTTTTTAAAATACATACAAATATATCATCACGCCATATCCCTTGCAGGGTAGGCAGAGAGAACAGAGTGCCAAAGAACTCTATCCTTACATACTTCACTCGCTTCCTCAAAATTCATAATTCTCTTCATACACGCTCGCCGGTTTCGGCGACTCTTGACTCCACCTTCCTTCAGTACGTGACCAATCTGGTCTAGGTAAGTTAGTCTCGGTCTCTCTCGGTACCTACATCCTCCCACTTTCGCATTGTATATCTTCTTAACCATTTAAATATTCACTGTATTAATCTTATATTGGTCTAAAAGATTCAAAAAACTCTAAAGGTCAAATAATTCTATTGAAATTATAGTTATAATATTCTAAAAAGCATTATGAATCATAAATATCTCACAACCAAATATGATAAATCTATTATACATATATTTATATGTAGCTTCATTATACATAATGCCTACAGGCAGCTAATCCAAGGTCATCATCATCATCCTCCTGCTCTTATCTGAATTACTTGGGGTTGACGCTAATATGTACTCCTCTTCCTACGTATTGCAAAAGTTATTGGCAATTATTTTATGACCAGCCGTCTGCCTGACATCAACCCTCCTTGAGATTGTAATTGTTGGCCAAACGGCATCAGGTGGTGTTGGCCCAGGTCGAAATAAAGTTCTTAGTCGTCTTTGACGACATCCACGAGCAAAGTGAAGGTTGATAGTATTCGTAGCCGCTACCACACAGCTATCGCTACAGGCAGCTAATCCAAGGTGAGAGTTATAATCAGCAAAAATAAAAAATAGAAAAACAATAGAAAAAAATGTTCTGGTATCATATAAAAATTTATTTACTTAATCATTAAATACTTATGTAGAAGGAACGTTTATTTTAATAAAAGGAAATTTTCTTGCCAAGTAAGAACATATTTAAGTACGAAGCTATACAAAAAAGAATTATACATTAAAATTTGTTTATTTCTTTTATCTTTCATATTAAACCGAGCTATTTACTTGTTCCGCATTTCATTCCAGATGATAGCACTTATGTTGCTTTTATCAATATTAAACGCAAGAAATCCGTTCGCTACTTTTTAAAATCAATTTTGTCATCAATAATATAATAAAGATGATTGGTTATTACAATTCTTATATGTAAGTATTGCAATCAACGTTCAATCGTAGTCGTTCCCTAATGTATCAAATTTTTTATCAAGATCATTTTTTTTTGCTTGTAAATTGACTAAAAGCTACTTCTAGTTTTCTGTCTGAGGTGTACCATACTCTCGCAGATGATCGACGTCTGAATAATGGCAATGTGCTATTGCGTTTCGTTCAGTGAGTGAGAGAGCTGGAAGCTTAACTGGGGTGGTTTTGGAGTTTGTATTGGTATGCAGCGGCCGGCTGGCAAAGGTCCATGGGCGGCAGTGACACTTACCATCAGGTGTGCTGTCTGCTTGTTTGCCATCATAAGCAATAAAAAAACTTTTACACTAGTTTTAAAAAGTATTTTGATGGCATAATAGTTAATATATGATCCTTTTTTTTTGGCGTCGGGTAATATGTGATCCCTGTACCAAGTTTCTTGTGTATGATTTTCATGCATGTGGTATCATTTCCAGCCTGATAAACCTTCGGGTTTTATTGATTAAATCCGTTCTGCAACAGATTGCCTTAATTCAGTTATAATCTCATAGACAAAACCAAGTATAGCTTTCTTGATAGCATGCTATTGGATTTTCAGCTTAATTATAAGACGATGTTTCTGTGTTTTCACTTTATTACAATAGTTATAGGCAATTATTAACTAAAGGACTTTTAATGATGAAGTGATATTTCCTGTCAAATTTACTTGAAGGTCCTACACCCGCAGTCGGCGGCGTCGCCGCGATGTTGAGCGGGAGGGCCAGCTGTACGAGGCGTACCGCAGTGCGCGTACCGCCTTTCGGCTGGCCATCCGGTCCGCCAAGGACGCGAGTTGGCAGGAGATGCTGGACGGTCTTGACTGTAACCCCTGGGGACGCCCGTATCGCGCGTCGCTGAATAAGCTTCGCGCGCAGGCCCCCCCCCTCACCGAGACCCTCCAGCCCGACCTCCTTCGTAGAGTGGTCGAGGAGCTGTTCCCGCGGCAGTCGGAGCACACGCCCCCGGTCATGGCTTCGCCAGATCACGACCGGGAGGCCGTCGAGAGTGTTCTGCCCGTGACGGAGTCGGAAGTGGGGGCAGCCGTGGCGAAGATCCGTTCCGCCACCACGGCCCCCAGCCCGGACGGAATCCCAGTCCGGGTGTTGACGTTGCTCCTCGAGCATCTCGAACCTCGCCTCAGGCGACTGTTCAACGCCTGTCTGACGTCTGGACAGTTCCCTGAGTGCTGGAAGGAAGGGAGGTTGGTTCTCCTGCCAAAGCCGGGACGGCCCCCGGATTCGCCGTCGGCCTACAGGCCCATTGTGCTTCTGGACGATGTGGGTAAGCTGCTGGAGCGTGTCCTCGCTGCCCGCATCGTCCAGCACCTGGAAGAGGTGGGGCCCGATCTGTCGGACGCTCAATTTGGGTTTCGAAGGGGGCGTTCGACCATCGGGGCCCTGCTACGCCTGAGGCAGACGGCCGCGGAGGCTATCGCCGGCAAAGGAGTGCTGTTGGCGGTGTCGTTGGACATCGCCAACGCCTTCAATAGTCTGCCATTCAGCTGCATCAGGGAGGCGCTCCGGTTCCACGGAGTGCCCCTGTACCTCAGGCGGCTGGTGGCAGACTATTTGGAGGGGCGCAGTGTTCTCTACGCGAGCCCCGCAGGGGACATTGTGCGGACGCCCATGTCGTGCGGTGTTCCGCAGGGGTCGGTTCTGGGGCCGACTCTGTGGGACATCGGTTACGACTGGGCGTTGAGAGGGAGTCTCCCCCCCGGGCTGAGCGTTATTTGCTATGCTGACGACACGCTCGTCACAGCCCGGGGCAGGACACTCGAAAAGGCGGCAAGCCTGGCCACTCTCGGCACCGAGGAGATGGTCAGGCGAATCGAGGCGCTGGGGCTCAGGGTGGCCCTAAACAAGACGGAGGCTCTACTATTCCATGGGCCCCGTGTGAGGCTGCCCATCGGCGCCTCGTTAGTCGTCAACTCCATCCACATCAGTATCCAGGCCCATATGAGGTACTTGGGTCTGGTGCTCGACGGGCGATGGTGGTTCCGGGAGCATTTTCGTCAAATTGCTCCCCGGCTGGTCGGCGCGGCGTCCGCCCTTTCTCGGCTCATGCCGAACGTGGGCGGACCCAGTTTTCAGGGCCGACGGCTGTATGCGGGGGTGATCCGCTCAATGGCCATGTACGGCGCACCCGTGTGGGCGAGGGCTCTGAACGCCCAACTCAGGGCGGTTCTGTGGAGGCCACAGAGAGTCATGGCGGTCAGAGCCATTCGCGGGTACCGCACGGTGTCGACAGAGGCGGCGTGCCTATTGGCCGGGACACCCCCTTGGGACCTAGAGGCGGAGATGCTCTCCGACCTCTACCGGCGGGTTACCTCAATGCGCGAAGAGGGTGGCTCCCCATCGTTCAACGAGATAGCCACCTGGCGCGAGGACGCCCGCCGAGAAGTCATCGCCATCGTTGGGCTACGCGGCTGGAGAGGCCTAGATACGGTGTTATTACCGTTGAGGCCCTCCGGCCCGTACTGATGGAGTGGATGGAGCGGCGGCACGGAGTCCTCTCTTTCCGGTTGGTGCAGGTCTTGTCGGGGCATGGTTGCTTCGGCAAGTACCTGCACACGGTCGTGCGGAGGGAGTGGACTCCGTCCTGCCACCATTGCAGTAGCGACGAGGACACGGCGCAACATACGCTCGAGGTATGTTCGGGCTGGGACGGGCAGCGCCGTGACCTCGTCGCTGTCATTGGTGCCGACCTGACGCTGCCGGCTGTTGCGCGAGCGATGGTCGACAGCGTCAGGAATTGGGACGCGGTCGCCGCCTTCTGCGAGGCTGTCATCTCGCAGAAGGAGGCGGCGGAACGGGCCCGGGAGGATTCCCGTGACCCGGGCCGCCGCCCGCGGCCGGGGCGGCGCAGGCGCGAGTACCTGCGCCTGATGCCGCCCTAACCGAGGCTTCGGGTGATCGGACCGGGGAATTGTCCGGTCACCCGACGTGAGGCCACCGCGTGAGGACGACGCCTCGACGGCGAAAGCTGTCGGGGCGTCGACAGGAGAGGAGCCCAAGTGGGCATACCGCCGAGCGGGCCACCGAAGACAAAGATCGGGTACCGGTGGCCCGCTCGTACGGCGAAGAAGAGGTGCTTGCAGGGTGGGTCAATGGGGTTGCGCGCCGCCTCTTCCGTCACCCCGGACCGATTTGGCGGGGTGCGACGTCCATAGCCCATCGCAAAAAAAAAAAAAAAAAAAAAAAATGGTCAAAATTTACTTATTATAATAGAATGAAAAGGACAGATGAGAGGAAAGGATATTCATTTGTACTTATATTGTTATATAACATTCAGACAGAATATTTTATTTAAGGAAAAATACTTATCAGTTTAATTACGAAGAAATATCAGGCAATTGTAAGGAATTCTAAATTTTGTATCTGATTTTCTCCTTCTCTAATATATGTTTTCAATAAATAAAAACAACACGCATGGATTAAATGATTGAAATATCGTAATATTTCGGATTACGAAAACTTTGCAAGTAAATTTTTAGTAGTAGATTTTTTTAAACGATCTATTAATTGATTTCGTAATTATATAAATTTGCTTACATACTTTTTTAGGTTTTTCAAAAGGCTTTGATGATATGTTTTCAATTGGAAGCGCAAATCAATATATCCAACAACTATGTATTTTGGACAACAACGAACATATTTTAATTTACTCTTGTATTTTTTTGGTTCTATTTATGTATATTCTACACTCGATCTTAAGACGTGTAAACCCTCTAGTAACGTTTCAAGTAATTCTATCAACTTGTTTAACATCAGCAAGGAATCAATAGTTAATGCAATAAAGTCATTAGATGTATTTAAAGGTGATTCTAACGGTTTACCATCTTCATTTTTTAGAAAAATATATAATATCCAATTATCATATAAAGAAGTATTAGAAGGTATTTTGTTAATAGACTAGAGTATCAGTATCCCAATTCATATTTTTTTATGTTGCCAGTCAATTGTCGAATTGACCACCTGGAGGCGTTCAGTTACAAAACTTTTAATATCTACGTCTAATGGCAAAAAATTAAATCATTTGGAAAATCCAAAAGTGCACGCTTCATAATTTTTATAATATTTATCATTTACTATTAGTCAGTGCCATAAATGAAAAAAAAAATACTTTGAAATTTTGTACCATGTAGTCCTAAACATAGCTGTTTGTTTACAATAGGCTGTATGGGATCTGTTTCCTTTGCCTGTCCGAATGGACGAACAAAAAAATGTATATGAACCAAATTTTCATACGTTATATAGACACTAATGACTAAGCAGTTTAGTTTTTTATTAATTGCAATTAAACGACAAAGAATTATCAAGCCCTTTTCGAAAGGAAACAGCGCGTTGCGATTATGAAGCTTTAAAAAATAATTATTTTGATACATTAATTTTTACGGTTGTAATCGTGTCAGATCCAGAATAAAAATCCAAACGTCCTCGAATATTTTTTTAATAAACAATTTTTTTTATTTTTAACAAAATAAATGTTTTTTCTTGACATGTGTATGATAATATTATCCTATAAGTGCAGTGTGAGAAAAATACAATCATTTTTAGGTTTGAAAGTCCTTGATTTTCATATATCGAGAGTAGAGCAAGACCTCAATGCTTCGCTTATGGCGTGCAATAACATATGCATCACTAGTTCCCTCAAAGCACAGAGTAGACTTTTACAGAGTAATAGTTTTATAAAATCCTGATCATTGCTACGGCTCTAGATCAGACAAGAGGTAAGTACCAAGCCATATTTAATGGAGGTAATTACCAACTTAAAATAAATAATAGAAATATTAATAACAATTTTCCATGTGGTGACGTAGTAAGAATACTATTCACCTCTATCTTACCCGTGGGTGATCGTACGAGACGACTAAGGGAAATAAAACGCATATAACATCTATGCGAGAGAAGGAAACCTCGAAACAAAACCCTATACCAACACGTCTGACCAGAGTGGTATAGTAGGTCAATTACCTTCCCATTATGGAGGAGGCTAGAGCCCAACAGTGGGACTGATATATTAGCTGAGATGATGATGATGATGATTTTGATTTTAGACATTTGGAATATGTATTCTTGTGAACATTAACTTATTTTATTTTTATTTTTACATTATAATATATAATAATTTCTATTAGATGATTTTAAAATCTGTCAATTTATTACATTTATTGAGTTAAAACTACTGAATGGTTTCTTATGACACAATCATAGCTTAAGCCCTAGAAAAGAATATAGCAGATTCTTTATTGGATAATTAAAAAACCTGAAGACGCATTTAATATCTGCTAAAAGATATATAAATATACTTTATTATTTTGTGATAACAATATATTGAATGCATATCATATTGGCGTAAATAAAATAAAGAAGATGGAGGATCGACGCTATATTTATAACGGCGGCGACGGTATATTTATAAATCTCTCTATTCTCATATTCTACTACTTATATCTTTGTAACGGTACCTATATTTTTTCAAAGAAATATTTATTTCGGAATAAAAAGTAACCATCGCTTATATGTTAATCAAAAATATAAGCGATTACAATTTGACAAAAGTTTCACATTTATAACATTTCCTGTCGAAGATAAGGCTCATAATTTATTTTATTATTCACGAGATCTCACGAGATTCATATTAAAAGCTATTTTACGCGATATATATTTGTATATTACGTAAAATCTACATTTACATCAGGATACCGGCTATCATTGTTATAAATTTCAATAAAGTTTACATAAGCGGTTGTCCATTAATTACGTAAGGCATTTTTGAGGATTTTTAAACCCTCTTCCCTCTTGGTGAGATGTCACAAGTTTTTCCTCAATCACCTTCCTCCTTCCTCAACCTCACGTGAGATTTTTAAAACTTGTAGCTGGTACTTGTAAAGGTTTTTTACTTTCATTTAACTTTAACTTAACTCTTACAGTTTTACACCATTTTGTGTTAAAAAAATACGTGATATTTGTCAAGATCCTCCTCTGCTCCAAGTGAGGTTTGATAATATTCGGCTCGAACAACTACTTGAAATACCTCACGTTATTAATGGACGCCCCTTAAGCAACGAGTAATGCTAAACATGAGATACATGGTTGAATTAATAGACGTTTATTTTGTGTTAAGGGCTAAAAATTACATTAAATTTATTTCTTGCTGTGAATTCGATAAAGTCAATAACTATAGGACTATTTTTAAAACCTTATATATGCTATAGCGTTTTAATAGTACGTACTCTGTTCTATAATAGCAGAGCAGTGACAATAAATATTAATGTCAAGTGTAATGTATAATAAAACGAAAAAAGCTGAACTCCAAGTTGAACATTTATCGAAAAGAGCCAACTTTATTAATGAGCTCAACTCAGTTGGTCAGATACTCATCTAACTAATACTATAATATTTAAAAGTTTGTCGGTTTGTTATTTCTATGAAATGGTGCAATGTGTAGATCTAAAAAATACATATAGATTAAAGTTCTGAGAGTGAAAAAGGTTATTTTTTAATCTCTTGAAATAATTGTGGCTCTAAGGTTAAATATTATTATTAACTTACTTACATTGTGTATTTTTTCGTATACTGTTGGCGAAGATGGATGCAATGCATGAATATAATCTACTACTCTTTACTTCCAAAGGATTTGCAAAACACAACTCATGTGCGAAAATAATATCATTGTACGAATAAAAAAAATTTAAACTAATAATTTATGCAAACCCACTGCTTGATCAACAGCGGTCTCTAGCATATCAATTTTCCTTGCACAGGAACTAGCTTGTTCCTACATCTAAACAAACGATAAGTAGAAAAGAGCATGAAAAAATTTAATAACAAATATTTACAACATATCATCATTCTCCTACTCTTATCCCAGTTACTTGGGGGTCGATACAACATGTACTCTTCTTTCATAGTGCATATTGTAAAAGTTATTGGGAATAGAGTTATGACTGGTCGCCTGCCAGACGTCAATCTTCCTTGGGAATGTAATTGTTGACCAAAGGACATAAGATGGAGCTGGTCCAGGTCATTATAAGGCTCTTATTCGTCTTTTACGACATCCACGAACAAAGTAAAGGTTGGTAATATTCGTAGCCGCTACCAAACAGCTATTATTACAACAAATATTTCTCATTATTGTATTTTCTACAAAGATTACATAATAGTCTAACTATAAATTTCCTGTGTCGATTTCCCTGCTGTCAGTCAATTTTCAGACGTTTCTACATAGGATCTACAAATGACTTTTTAGTTACTATAAATGACTGTACTTTATACTTTAAGAACTTACCACAAATTGTCTTTTTATAGAATATATATATTATAGGTCTTGCTATACTCTCGATATATGAAAATCCAGCACTTTTCAAACCTAAAAATTATTATATTTTTCTCACATAGCACTTATAGGATAATATTATCATACCATATGTATACCAAGGTACCAAGAAAAATATTCGTTTAAACGTATTTGACATTTTTGAAAAGCAATAATTTTGTTTAAAATTAAAAAAAAATCGTTGATTAAACAAAATAATCGAGGACCCGATTACATATATTATAAATAATTAAGCATATTTAATGCTAAATTTCAGTAATTTGAATAATCGAGCACGTCGGATAAAATATTCTGGATCTGGCACAATCACGACCGTAAACATTAATGTATCAAAATATTTCTTTTTTTAAAAGGTTCATAATCGTAACGTGCTATTTCCTTTCAAAAATGGCATGGTAATTCTTTGTCGTTTAATTGCAATTAATAAAAAAAACTAAACTGCTTAGTCATTAGTGTATGTATACCTTAGGGGACGTCCATTATTTACGTGATCTGTTTTTTAGCATTTTTTAACCCCCCTCCCCCTTGGTGATACGTGGTGAGGTTTAAGACTGTGAAGGTTTAGGACTTGGTGATTTTTGTACAAAACCTCCCTTCCCTTTCAAACCTCATGTGATTAATGGACGGCCCCTTATGAAAATTGGGTTCGTTAATTTTTTTTGTTCGTCCATTCGAACAGGTAAAGGAAACAAATCCCATGCAGCCTATTGTAAACGAACAACTATGTTTAACACTACGTCGAGAATGGCACTAAATTTCAAAAGTGTGTTTTTTTTTTCATTTTCATTTATAGCATTGACTAATAATAAATGATAAATAATATAAAAATTATGAGGCGTGCACTTTTGGATTTCTGTCTTTGTTGTTGTCGTCATTAGCGCTTTATTTTATTAAAATATTCTTTTAGCATTAGTATTACCAACAATCTATTAGGAATGATACTTATATTCGTTCATAAATGTCTCTCAA
This sequence comes from Lymantria monacha, assembly GCA_905163515.2. Lineage (NCBI taxonomy): Eukaryota > Metazoa > Arthropoda > Insecta > Lepidoptera > Erebidae > Lymantria > Lymantria monacha. The sequence continues at coordinate 49,333,542 of LR991081.1, read as the reverse complement.
AAACACGTAATGCTACGCTTTATATTTTTTATTATTTTTTATTGATCAAGGTATTCGTTTAGATCTAAGATATATTATAACACATTTTAGTTTCAACTTAAAACGTAACTCTACTAAATATACATGAATGAAGTAACGAGTAAAAGTTAGCTGTTATATAAGACCAACTTATGTATATAATTCAGAATTTTATAATAGGTGGAGTAAGTACAGAATAACTGAGCGAAAGTCATTCTCGGCGATAATTTTAATTAATCTGAGGTTAGATTACGAACACAACAGATTCTGATATCTGTACGAACTTGAGCTTGCACGGAATTTCCATGGAACATTCTTGTAAATTTAGTCTGTAAAATTGAGCAACTTTTATACAATATAATATTAAATTTATAAGATTAACATTTAATAATTTTACAAAGCTGATTTTAATATATATATATATATATACATACATACATATCATCACGCCATATCCCTTGCAGGGTAGGCAGAGAGAACAGAGTGCCAGAGTTTTTTTGAGTTCATAATTCTCTTCATACACGCTCGCCGGTTTCGGAGACTCTTAATTCCACCTTCCTTCAGTATATGACCGATCTGGTCTAGGTAGCTTAGTCTCGGTCTCCCTCAGTGTAGGTACTGATCCTTCCACTTTCGCATTGTATATCTACTTAACCAGATGTTCGTTCGGCATTCTTTCCACATGTCTGAACCATCGGAGCATTCCCATTCCATTTATATATATATTAGATTATTTTTATTATGACTGATCAAAAACAAAACTATTTACCATATTTTTTCTTATGTGTTATAAAAGGAGACTTAGGTCCAAAATCAGCAAACAAAAAAGGAATTGCAAGAGAACGCAAATAAAAGCAGCGCAAAAAAAAAGAAAACTGCATAAGAAATAAATCGTATTCTAACCTATTGGGGCATTTGTTTATCAAACTGTTTTTATTGCCGATATAATAAATTCACTACCCAACACAGTAACAGATATGATCTTAGCAGACAAAAACATCTATTGTTATTAAGATTAAGTATTCCCTATACCATACCATCTGAGCAGCGTGCTATAATAATATAGTAGGGCGATTTTCCTACCACCTGATAATAAACACCATGTTCCGGTGGCCCAGCTGCACGGCGTAGAGAAGTACGTGTATAGCAGGCTGAGAGTTGTGCGCCGCCTTTTCCATTGCCCCGACGAATTGTGCGAGGTTTGACTATATCATAACTTGTCCCCAAAAAGGACAATTTCGCTCTCATTTCGGAGGGATTACGATCCCAAGAATAACCTATATGAGCTGAAATGTATTAATATAATAAATTATTTTGTTGATTTGAAAATGCATTTAAAGTTAATAATTCCATTAAATCTTCTAATTCAGATATATGAATGTGTTTATGAGTGATAAAAAATGTAATTTATTCATATTTAAGACATCATAGAGTAAAATTCTCAGCTAGAAAGGCTAAGTGTAGATATTTAATTCTTAAGGCGCTGCCACAAAACCGCATTATAAATATATTCGCGTATATTCAAAGCACTTAAAAAATGATAAAATATAAAAATAAATTAGTATTACTTCTACTCAAACTTGCTTTTTCTCTTACACTATTTATATATACAAAAAGTATTCATATGAGTAGTATAAGAATTCGCCAAGAGACTGTCAAAGGCGAAGTAATAACATGACTGTGACAGATAAAAAAGTTATTACCGACTGCTTTTGTCCAACTTTTTCTGTTATATTTTAGTTTTCTTTCAGTTCTTCGTGTTAACGATTGTTTTTCGGTAACTATTTGACATTAGATTACATTTTTACGTAATACAATTTAGATTACATTTATATGTATATAATTTTGAATACGTATCATTTAAACACAGATGAATTGTGGACTTTAATAGTACCTTAGATTTTTCAGTAATCTTCCTAAAATTTTATAAACGAAAAAAAAAAACCGCAGTAAGTTTATTATATTTTTTTTGATAGACTATGGTCTGGACACACGCAGTCCGTAGCACGTAGCACCATAACCCATCGTATTCCTTTCTCATGACCATTGGGCCGGCTACTGAGACCGAGCATAACCCAGAGTAAATCATAAATTTAAAAAAAAAAACAATAAAATGTATAATTTATAGCTTACATATGTTTGTTTCAAATTTGCCTTACAATATCTTATATTAGCGCATAGATCTGTCATAGTTTAGTTATAATGAAATAATTTTTTCTCACTTTTCATAACTAGAGCAGAATTATTATATATTTCAGAATTATTATATATGTATCATCATCATGAGAATGAGGATGGTGTCCGATGGTTTACTGTGTGAGACACAATGAGGTTTCAGGAGTGGAAGGGGATGCATGGATCAAGTGTTCTCTCTGCGCAACATTGTGGAGAAGCATCTGGCCCTAGGTCAGAGGATTTTCTGCAGTTTTGTGGATCTGGAGAGAGCATTTGACACGGTTGTACGAAAGGAACTTTGGGACATTTTACCGGAGTATGGTATTAACGGTAAACTGCTACAGGCTGTGCAGTCCAGTTACATGGGCTGTAGAGCCTGTGTGCGGCTGGATGATGGAATGTCGCCTTAGTTTGACGTCAATATCAGCGTTAAGCAGGGGTGCGTTCTGTCAGCCAGGCTGTTTATCATATATCTGGATAAATGTCTCCAAAGGTTGAACGATATGAATGTGGGAGTCCAGATGGGCAACTCAGTGGTCACTGCTCTGCTTTATGCAGATGATGCAGTCCTGCTGGCACAGTCAGCGACTGACCTGCAGACCCCAGTCGACACAATGAGAGAAGATTGTAAGAAAAGGGGTCTACGCGTGAATGTGAGCAAAACCAAAATAATGGTCTTTGAAAGAGATGAAGCCAGAACAGATGTAAGAGTAACAATAGGTTATGATGTACTAGAGCAAGTGGATGAATTTGTATATATTGGATGTGGATTTAGCCGAGATGGAAGGTACACCACTGATATAGAGCGAAGAGTGAATGCGGGAAATAGAGTGAACGGAGCGTTGGGGCAACTTCTCGGTAGCCACCACCTCAGCCAGAAGGCACGTGTAGCAATACATAACGCAGTGCTTGTCCCAACATTACTGTATGGAAGCGAGAGTTGGGTATGCAGAAAAGAGTATGAAAGTAAAATTAATGTGGTCGATATGCGATCTCTGCGGAAAAACTGTGGAGTAAGGCTGACCCTTCTGAACCTTCTTGAAGAACAGCACCACCACACTCTTGGTCCACGACTCTGGAACGTCGCCCCCGAGGATAACGGAATTAAATAGCTTCTAAAGGGCTTTTAAGACCGGCTTGCCGCCTGCCTTCAGGAGCTCTGCCGTAATTCCGTCATCTCCTAGTGCCTTACCGTTTCTAAGTTGTTCGAGAGCCATTCTGATCTGCACAAACTAAGGTCCGGGATTTCTTCGGTATAGTGCCGAGTTAGGTTGGATCTGGGATCATGGACCAAACCGACAACAGGATTTCGGGATGATTTATATAACTGTCCATAGAACCTTTCGACCTATATATATAATATATATGTATATGTATAATATATATGTATAATATATATATGTATAATAAATACATTTTAGTTATTCTAATTGGAATCTCACATCTATACATATAATAAAATTGTAACAAATCAATGCCTACACAATGTTTTATAGTGGTAGGACCACTCTGCTGACAGTTTTCATATCTACAGCCGCGGGTCGGTCCATCCGAGGTACTATACCACACTCTTGTACAAAATCGACGTCTGAATAGTGATAATGTGCTACTATGCTTAGTTCGGTGAGCGAGAGAGCCGGCAGTCCAACTTTTTGAGTGGATTTGGGTTTTTCATTGATAGGCAGCGGCCTAGCTGTACTCCTGGTATCGCGAAATCACAAAGGTGTCCCATAGAATCTCATGGGCGGCAGTCAGTAACGCTTACCATCAAATTCAAATTCAAATTCAAATTCATTTATTATGCATAGGCCCTGCGAGGGCACTTACATATTGTCAGTTATAACATATTATATCAATTCAATTAACTACCACCGGATCGGAAGTAGACCACTACTGAGAAGATCCGGCAAGAAACTCAGCGGGTTAGTCTGTTGTTTTTTCTTTTAAATCTTTTTTATACAAAAAATGGTACAACATATGTAATAAGAAATAGCTCCAGTGTGATGCCCTGCGAACCCAATAGTTCAAATAGAATGTAAAAATAACCACGGCTGGACCAGATCCCACAGGCGGCACCCGATCACGAGTTAACTACTAGGGCAGCCATCACTCCCCTCAACCACCTTGGAGGGAAGGGAGAGACCCGCCCCACGCAGCTACCGCAAGAAGACCTTTCAGTGAGCATGACCAATACCATGAGCTACAAACGCTAACCAAAGTCAAAATTCGTTGGGCAAAACACGCTACGCTTTACAAGTATGTAAAAATATTATAAAATAAAAACGAACAGTTTACAAATATATAGTAATTGCTGAATGAGGAGCTGCTCATAGCCAGTCTGTAGTATCGCTTAGATAATCCTCGATTTTATAATAACCTCTTTTACAGAGTCTGTTTTTGACTGCCCTTTTAAATTTATTCACAGGCATGTCTCGGATATCTCTTGGTAATTTATTATAAAAGCGTATACATTGCCCCATGAATGACCTATTAATTCTTTCCAGACGAGTAGTGTGTACAACTAATTTGTCCTTATTCCGAGTATTAACACAATGAATGTCACAATATCTTTCAAAATTACTGATATTTCTTTTTACATACAATACATTCTCGTATATATATTGTGATACAACAGTCAGAATATTTACTTCTTTGAATTTCTCTCGAAGTGAAACTCTTGGGCCTAGATTATAAATTGCGCGGACAGCCCTTTTTTGAAGAACAAAGATACTACTCAGATCCGCGGAGCATCTCCACAGTAATATGCCGTATGACATAAGACTATGAAAATAAGCGAAATAAACTATTCTAGCTGTTTCAATATCAGTCAATACTCGAATTTTTTTGACCGCATAAGCCGCTGAGCTAAGTCTGTTTGACAATTTATCAATATGAAGGCCCCATTGGAGTCTAGCATCTATAGTGATACCTAAAAATACAGTTGATTCCACAAGGTCTAGAGCCACACCATTCATTTGAACATTGGTTCCCACTTGTCTCACATTAGGTGTGGTAAACTTAATACATTTTGTTTTCTTCTCATTAAGAACTAGATTATTTGTACTGAACCAATGAACAACGTTTGACAGTGCGTTGTTCACATCGTCATAATTAAGCTTTTGTCTTTTGATTTTAAATAGCAAAGATGTGTCATCTGCGAACAACACAATGTTTTGACTTTCTCCTATATAGTAGGGTAAGTCATTCATGTAAACAAGAAACAGAAATGGCCCCAGAATGGACCCTTGTGGAACGCCCATTTTGATGACAGAACCAGATGATCGTGCACCATTAACATCGACCCTCTGAATTCTGTTGTTTAGGTAGGAAGTTAAAAGCTCAAGAGCGTTATTCCTGATCCCATAGTGGTATAGTTTTTTGATAAGGGTTTCGTGGTGCACACAATCAAATGCCTTAGACAAATCGCAAAATATACCCAATGCTTCATGCGATTCCTCCCAGGCTGCAAATATATTCTTTAACAATTCTACACCCGCATCAGTAGTAGAGCAATTCTTTGTGAAACCAAATTGATTTTTATGAAAAATACTATATTTATTAAAATGACTTAACATCTGATTGAGTAAAATTTTCTCAAATACTTTACTAAGTGTTGGTAGTATGGAAATAGGGCGAAAATTGTTAACATCTGACATACTACCAGATTTGTACAAAGGAATTACTCTACTAATTTTCATGAGTTCAGGAAATACACCTCGAGCAACACAACCATTAAACACAAATGCCAGGTGGGGAGCAATAATAGATACTATAAAATTTACAGTCTTTACAGATAAGCCCCACAGATCTGCTGTTTTTTTTATATTAAGGGTTTTAAAAGACTTTAAGATGTCATTCACACTGACATCTGAAAATTTAAAGGAAGTGTTACATTTCACAATACATTGTTTAAGGAGCGATTCAGCTAAAATAGGGGACGACGCTAAATATTTTGTTGTTAGTACAGGCACATTTGTAAAATAGTTTTCAAATACTGTCGCCACTTCTTTATCCGCTTTCACATTTTTATCACCTATCTTTAAGTTGAAATCCCTTTTCCGTACAATGTTCCTACCGGTTTCACTATTTATCACTTTCCATGTCATTTTAATAATATCACTAGATTGTGTAATTTTGCTTCTCAGATAAATAGATTTAGCACAGGAACAGGCACGTTTAAATATTTTAGAATAATTTTTGACATATTCTAAAAATACTGGGTTAAGGTTATAAGATTTTTCATTATAGAGTTCATATAACCTTTTTCTACTCTTGAAGGTGTGCTGCTTGCTCGTTTCCGATCAAGAACAATAATAAAAAACATTATGTAATAATAAAATGAAAAAATAAGTAGGTCATATAAGAGAAAAAAAGTTAAAACAAAATTTTACAATTTTTGTCTAGCTGTAATGTCCATATGGTTATAAATCGGATGCAGTTTTCACCCATGTACTTCCAGAAGTCTAATTCACAACATGATGTTATGGGATTAGAATAAGTAAAAATAATGATAAAAATAATAATGATGGTCAATAGCCAAGAGAGTCACTCGACATCTAAAGAGGCTCGCGTTAAGTAGTTAGATTGGGGGACTGATGCAGAAAGCGGTGTTACTCGACACGGCACGCATAGTGGGAAAGTGCCTCTCTTTGGAGCCCTAAACACCTGCGGCTTAGTCCCTGTATTCGCTGCCGGTGGGTCAATACGTTTTTTATATAATAAATATTTCAGTAATTAAAGCCACAGCCACAGTAATAGTTTAAAAATAAACGTCCATTGTATTAATATTATGTCAAGCACGCGATACTTGTTATTAAAATTGTACTTTCTAGTGTTATAAAATAGTCACTACCAATGTCAGTGACTGGGTCCCGTAGACCTGTCCGCACGGCGTAGAGATGTACGTGTGTTATGGGATCGCGCACCGTCCCTTTCCTCACCCTTTTTTTTTTTTTTTTGGGTGGGTTACGGTCGGCACACTCCTCGCACCACTCCGTCCGGGGTGACAGAGGGGCGCAAGCATGCACACCCGTAACCCACCCGTGACGTCGCCTTCATCGTTGGGCCAACCACCGGAGCAGAGTGACTTGACGTCAGTGGTTGGCCCGACGGAATACCCCTGAGGAGTACCCTCTCCTCGACCGATGTCCCCCCCTCGGGTAGGATGTCGGTCTTTCCTCACGCGGTCGGCCTCTCGGCGGGTGACGGACTAATTCCCCGATCCAGTCACCCGCGGCCTCGGCTAGGGCGACATCAGGCGCAGGTAATCGCGCCTGCGCCGCCCCAGTCGCCGGCGGCGGCTCGCGTCGTCGAGGAGACGCTCCTCGCACACGCGCTCCGCCGCCTCTTTCCGCGAGACTACTGCCTCGCAGAAGGATCGCCAAATCAGTCCGAGCCCGCGAAAAAGGTTAATTTCTCAAATCCCTACTAATATATAAATGTGAATGTAAGTTTGTTTGTTACGCTTTCACGCTAAAACTACTGAACCGATCATCATGAAACATTGTACACATATTCTTGGAGGTATTAAAAGTAACATAGGATACTTTTTATTAAAAAAAAAAACAAAATTTTTATATGAAAAATAAAAAAAATTGTTTGTCATAAAATCTCAAAATCTAACTTCTTCAACGCCATCTAGCAGTCCAGTAATGAAGTTCCAACCCTGAGTATTGTAATACCGTTGCACTATATTACCAACGGTCAAAAATAAAAATGGGGATCAAAAACTTTAGGAAAGTAACCTTTTACGCAGGCGAAGCCGCGGGCAGAAGCTAGTTTGAAATATTATTCCAAGGCATATTAACGAAATAAGAATTATGTTATGTTAATCCAGAAAAATGGCTATGTATGTGTCAATTTTCATCCAAATCTATTCTACAGTTTACGCGTGATAAAGTCCGTGACGTGTATGACATCCAAACATTTCATCATCAAGGATTTTGATGACCAATAGAATATTAATCATCATCAACCAGCCTTTTGCTATCAACTTTTGGATGTAGGTCTCTTTTACATGTGAAGGTATAATGATAAGATAAGACTACTTCACTTAGTGGTGGGTTAGCGAACGTAATGAGGTGCTAAATATTTCCCAGCTGCTGTCCACTTTCTAGTAAGATCTTTACCCCATATTTACAGCTCCCATGGGTAAGTAAGAAATTATGACAATTGTGTTCTTATCCTGTCACCATACGGGCAGGATTATAAATCACTTATATAATAAGATTTTTTTCTTTGCAATATAAATATGCTGCCTGAATACAATTATTTAAAAACCCATGTGGCGCTATATTTTAGTTCATCCATTTTTAGAGTGCATATTTTCATGTGTGCGAACATCTAGAGTCTAAACTTGTTAAGATAAATCCGATGAATCCAACAATGACTTATTTATAAAGCTAAAATTTGGATCGTATCGACGACGTAAGAGAGCGAGTAGGTATGAAAGAGAGTATTAGTGTAAAGATGCGAAAGGGAATGCTCCGATGGTTGGGTCACGTGGAAGGAATGCCGAATGAACGTCTAGTTAAGAAGATATACAATGCGAAAGTGGAAGGATATAGGTACCGGGGAAGACCGAGACTAACCTACCTAGACCAGATTGGTCAGTGGTCACGTACTGAAGGAAGGTGGAGTCAAGAGTCTCCGAAACCGGCGAGCGTGTATGAAGTGATTGCAAGTGACGACTAAGGAATATAAAACGCATCTAACATCTATATATGCAAGAGAAGGAAAACTCGAAATAAAACTCTATAACAACACGTCTGACCAGCGTGGTACAGTAGGTCAATTTCCCTCCTAGTGTGGAGGAGGCTTGAGCCCAACAGTAGGACATATATGAGCTGAGATGATGATGATGATGATGAATGCCTCCTTATGTTACCATTATATATATATATAGTAGGTGCTGTCTGTTTTGTTACTCGTCTTCAAAATTCACCGCTGGTATAGGGTTTTGTTTCAAGTTTGCCTTCTCTCGCATAGATGTTATATGCGTTTTATATCCCTTAGTCGTCTCTTACGATCACCCACGGGTAAGATAGGGACTGGTGAATTGTATTCTTGCTCCGTCACCACACAGAAAGTTTGATCGTATATTTTATTATCATCTATGTCAAACTCTAATATCATCACATAGGAGGTCGACGTAATATATATATATATATATATATATATATATATATATATATATATATATATATATATATATCTATATATATATATATATATATATATATATTCTTCTTCTATATATTAAAAAAGGTTTAGAAATAGTTTTATGACCAGCCGCTTATTTGGCGCCAACCCTCATTGGATATATAATTGTTGATCAGAGAGCATCAGATAGAATTGGCCAAGTTCGATATGAAGCCCTTAATTACCTTTTAGGACACTCATAGGCAATGTAAGGGTTGGTAGTATTCGTAGTCTCCACAAGGCAATATATCATCATCAATCATCACCTTTACTATATATACTCACAATATATAATTGTAGAAGTACAGGAATACCTATAGATTGCAATGCGTGATCATGTGATGAAGTAGTAAAGATCAGGACACGAAATGTAATCATTAATTTTATTTCCAATTATCACAAAACTATTGCCAAAAAATATTTTAAGTATGTGTGTTTGAACAAGAGTGAGTACATACTGTATCGACCCCAAATAATCGGGTAACAGCAGAATGATGATGGTGATAATCAAACACTATTCTGCTAAGAGTGATGGATATGGCAAAAACGCTCGATTGAGAAGTCTATGTTTAATGGTAGTCATAGATATTCTGTTGGATGGAATGTATGATACGCCATCATCGAGTTGCTATATCACTAATCGAGTAGGAGAAATGGTTGTTATTGTGAGTATATCTGCAAAATATTTATTCGGAAGCTTATGTGTTAAGCATCAGCTCTATATAAAATATACTACTTGCAATATACTTTTAAGTCAAGGTATCAAACGGTTACCTAATACTTACCTTTTTTAGTAGGCTACAATATGGACATACGCCATCCATACCGTCCAGGGTGTCGAAAAAACGGCAAGTGGCCCTATAACCCACCTTATTCATCATCATTGGGCCGACCATTAGTACCGATTTCTTAACATACGTGATCAGCCCATCCTAATACCTTCGTACCAAATTTTCATCGTCATCATCAACTTATATATATCCCATAGGTTGGGTCGAACATCCTCCACAATAGAAGAGAAATCGACTATATCTCGCCGGTCAAATATGGTTTTATTTCGAGTTTACCTGATTTTGTTTAAATAATATCTGCATATATCTTAGTTGTTTTATACCATCAATAGATAAGAAAGGGGTTGAATTGCGTTTTTGTGTATTCTGTGCAATATTGTTCCATCTATTAAAAAAAAGTATATGTATATATTTTTTTTTTTGAATCATCATCATCATCACAGCCCTTAAATGTCCCACTATTGGACTCAGGCCTCCTCCGTAATAGGAGGGAAATTAACCTACTATACCGCGCTGGTCAGACGGGTTCGTATAGGGTTTTGTTACGATTTTTTCTTCTCTCGCATAGATTTTATATGCGTTTTATACCCTTTAGTCGTCTTGTACGATCACCCACGGGTAAGACATGGGGTGTTGAATAGTATTCTTACTCCGTCACCACATGGAAAAAAAATATTTTATTTAATATGTAGATAAAAACAACAGTTAACTTCTCATCGAGAAAATTTCTCGTGCATCCACTTGGCTGTAATTTAATAATGTAAGCTTTTTAGATAATAAATAACAACGTGAAGGGAAGTGGTTCATAAATAAAAAGTGTAAAATATAATAAACCTTTGGAATTAAGTAATTCTGCAGTTTGAAGTAATATACATGTGAATTACTCCAATAAAAGGTATACAAAAAATTTGGTGGGTGGCCATGTTACAAGAGACATACATATTTCGTCGTTCATCAAAAAACAAATATTCTTATTTTGTAGTTTACATTGCATATAATATCGTACTTACTTTGGTCGTAGTTGTCGTAAAAGACGACTAAGAGCTTTATCGAATTGGATCAACTCTACCTGATATTTAGATAAACAATTACATTTTCAGGGAAGGTGACATCAGGTAGGCGGCTGGTCATAAAACTATAGCCAAAAGCTTTTGTAATATGTTTGTATATATTATATGAACCCCAGGTCATTTGGATAAGAGCAGAAAAATGTGGAAAGAATGCCGAACGAACGTCTGGTTAAGAAGATATACAATGCGAAAGTGGAAGGATGTAAGTACCGGGGGAGACCGAGACTCACCTACCTAGACCAAATTGGTCACGTGCTGAAAGAAGGTGAAGTCAAGAGTCTCCGAAACCGGTGAGCGTGTATGAAGAAAATTATGAATGTTTAAGAAGCGATTGAAGCATGCAAGGATAGAGTTCTCTGGCACTCTGTTTTCTCTGCCTATCCTGCAAGGGATATGGCGTGATGATATGCATATATATGTAGCAGGAAAATGATGATAATTTCATATAATATCATAATATTGGCTAGAAGTTTTCATTGCTTTAGAAGGCAAGTTATCCTACTATATTATGCTAGCCTTATAATTTGACACGTGTTTATATCAAACTACAGTTTTCTTACCACTGGTTTGCCGCAAAATTATAAACGATTTTACTTGAACAATTACCAGACTAACTGAAGTTTTAAAATACGCTAGGAATAATATAATTTTCCAATACCTCGAGTCATTAATGCATAAGTATGATGTCTCATACCATTGCCATGACTGAACGAAATTTTAACTATTAAGTAAATGGGACGAAGAGGGCCGATTTGGTTGGCAAGCTCAAATTGCTAATCTAACGCCGTTATAACTTGTAAACTTAATTAAAAGAATATGAATAAAACTAAGCGAATACAGAAGTAATTATGTGTATAAGGAATTTATGTTTAGGCAAATCTTTAAGAAAATATAAAACAAACTCAATTTTATTATACATATATATAAAAAGGAAAGTGTTAAAACTTTGACTCCGTCTGTGTTTCTATAGGACCATAGCTCTTAAAGTAAAGAACAGATTTTAATCATTTATTTAATTAAAAACTGACGTAATCTAAATATTTCGAAACTATATTTGAATGCGTTTGATCACTCAACAAAAAAATTTACTATGTTTCAAGAGATCTGATTTATTTGAAATTTGGTGTACTCTTAATCTGTTTGGTGATGGAGTAAGAAAATAATTCACCACCCCCTCCGATATTGATGCAAGAGAAGGAAAATTTGAAATCAAATATTTTACCAACTCGTTTCACCTGCATGTTTTAGAATATTCATTTTCCCTCCTATTGTGAAATCAAGAAATCATGGTGTAGGTACAGTTCCTGGTGATGTTTCTAAGATATTTTAATCTTGAGCGGATGTTTTAACATGAAATAGTCTGCGGGAAGTCCTAATTCTCAAAACCTTAAAGCGGGTATAAAGCGTTTGATGTGTGTGTGACAATCGAGGCCGGACATATTTTAGCAGTTATTTGGATTAGAAGATTTTAGTAAATACCAAAATACATATTAAAATAAGTGTAAAAATAAATATTTAATAAAATATATTTAAAGTGGTTAGTCCCCTGTGGCGGCAACGCTCATCTTAAAAATAACAGTAAGTACATCTAATAAAGTTTGAAGGCCAAAAGTAAAATATTTTTAACTTGTCTTAGTTTATTTTTTTGTTTCTAATATGTATAAAGTACTTAAATTAAAACATTAAGCACAAATATATATAAGATAGAACCCAACTGGGTAGGATTGGGGTTTGTATTGGTAGACAGCGGTCTAGTTCTACCCTTGGTATTGCAAAGGTCCATGGGTGGCAGTAACACTTATTATCAGGTGTGCTGCTTGATCGTCTGCCACTAAAAGCAATAAAAAAATATTGTCAAAATAGAAAGAAGACAAGTATTGCGCATTATCCGTGTGGTGACGGAGTAATAATACAATTCACCACCCCTATCTTACCCGTGGGTGATTGTAAGAGATGACTAAGGGATATAAACGCATATAATATCTATGCAAGAGAAGGAAACCTTGAAATAAAACCTTATACCAACACGTCTGACCAGCGTGGTATAGTAAGTTAATTTCCCATTATGGAGGAGGCTCGAGCCCAACAGTGGGACATATATGAGCTGAGATGATGATGATAATGATGATTGTGCATTACTCGAAGCGTGTTATCATGAATGTTAAACGTGTAAACTGAAGTATTAATCGCATATATTTTACTTGTCTGCTGGATATGTATTTAGCAAAATACATCAACCCTTTTTCACCTTTACGAATAGTATTTTTAAAGCTACATGCTGAGAAAATTCTCTCAACTATTATTTGCTTCAAAAGCAACCGGGTCTCGAAGATATACTGGTAAGATTGATTTGAAAAGGTTTAACTTTCAGTACAAATATTAAATCTTGAATCCAACCACAACGTTACTATATTTTATTTCAATGGCTTTTTTTAGCCAATTTATTTTCCTTGTGGTGAAGATGTTAAAATATTATTCACCATCCCTTTTGTATATTTGGATGTTATATAAAATTGAGGTATGTGATGATATTCAGATAACATTTGTGAAAGAGAAAATCCTATGTTTCAATGCCAAGTTATCCTTCACTTGATACGTACTCATGCCAGGAGGACGTGTAAGCATAACGCAAGGACTTATGTGAGCTGTGATGAAATAATTAAATATACTACGATGATGTAAGACATTTGATTTTATTATCAAAATCAACCACCTACAATCAAAGCTTATTAAAGTCGAACAAACTATAAAACTGTTCCACATGGACGACTTTTTAAAAAAGTAATGTTTAATCGAGATACATTTATTTATTCGTAGAAATTTATCTTATGGCTTTTCTTATGAATGCTATTCAATTTTAAGAAAATATATAAGCGGTTATGAAAAAGAAAGAGTGTTTTTCGTGTAAAAGTTAATTAAACTAACCACAAAGAAACATTAATTATACTAAATGCAAAGAACTGAAATTGAAAAAGAAAGCTGAAATTTTTACCGAGTTTGAAAATTGATAAGGTTTTTTAATTTATTTATATTGATGTAAATATATATTTCTTATGGATATTCAAGCATAGTATCTGCGTTTATGAAACAATTTATACGTTTTTTTTTAATGGAATTAGGATCATTCATTGGTAGTTTCGTTTTAATGTCATTGACGTTGGAATTTAGACTTTAAGAGCCAATCCACACGGTGCGTTGCGCCGACACAACGCAAATATTTTGACCATAGCCGGCCACACAGGAGCTGCGTCACCGCAGCGTTACTACGACGCAGTAATAACGTTTCAACGTCGCAGCGGCGACGCACAGTTGCGCCAAGCATTTTATAAAAGCATCCCATCAGTCCATAGAAAGCATGGATCGGAAAAGACGTCTGGCATTGCTCCTATTAGTACGTCACTGCCGAAATCGACGCAAAATCACAAGAGGGTATTGGATCTGTCCCTTAATTTCATTGCGCATTATTGCGTGTATCCTCCCTATCAACGCACAAGTAACTGTGCCCACAGAACAATATACTCAGAGAGAACGACAACTTCATACTTTAGAATTGCTTACACGGTGCACACTAGCGCTCCAGTTTAATCCATTGAAAACATTCGCAGAGCGGGATATTTACGCAGGTACCGCACGATGGCGATGGAGGCAGCGTGCCTGTTGGCCGGGAGTCCCCCGTGGGACCTGGAGGCGGAAATGCTCGCCGATTTGTATCGGCGGGTGTCGGAGGTGCGCGCGGAGGGCGGTGTGGTCTCTTTGAGGGAACTCACCGCCTGGCGCGCTGACGCCCGCCTAGATGTCATTGCCCGTTGGGCAGTCCGGCTGGAGAGGCCTCGGTTCGGTGTGCAGACCGTAGAGGCCTTCCGGCCGGTGCTGATGCAGTGGTTAGAACGGCGGCACGGGGTGCTCTCCTTCCGACTGGTGCAGGTTTTGACGGGGCATGGATGCTTCGCCAAATACCTGCACAAGGTCGTCAGGAGGGAGAGTACACCGTCCTGCCACCACTGCGATTGCGACGTAGACACGGCGCAGCATACGCTCGAGGTTTGTGCCGCTTGGGCAGAGCAGCGTCGTGAACTCGTCGCAATCATCGGTGCCGACCTGACGCTGCCGACCATCGCCAGGGCGATGCTCGACAGTGTCAGGAACTGGGACGCGGTCGCAACCTTCTGCGAGGCAGTAGTCTCGCGGAAGGAGGCGGCGGAGCGCGTGCGCGAGGAGCGTCTCCTCGACGGCGCGAGCCGCCGCCAGCGACTGGGGCGGCGCAGGCGCGATTACCTGCGCCGACCACTGACGTCAAGTCACTCTGCTCCGGTGGTCGGCCCAACGACGAAGGCGACGTCACGGGTGGGTTACGGGTGTGCGCGCTTACGCCCCTCTGTCACCCCGGATGGAGTGGTGCGAGGAGTGCGCCGACCGTAGCCCACCCCCAAAAAAAAAAAAAAAGAGCGGGATATTTAAAAATGTAATTATATTTTTAAATATCCCGCTCATTTCAAAACAGCTGAATATCAGCTATCGAATTTCCGATTGCTGTTTTTGCACAATACAATTGAGGTATATACCTATATTTGAATATATAAATATTGTGCAAAAACAACAAACGAAAATACTTTGTAAAGGGATTTACAATAGATAAATAAAACAAGATGTCAGATATTCTTTGTACGATATTTACTTGAAGTCATACCACAATTTTACACACTTTACAGTTTACTTTCCAGCCTTTGTAAAGAATAACAAAAAGTGTCAGTATTTCACAAATATAATGAGTCTCTATCTCTTAACACCTTAATAGATAACACAAAAGCGTCAAAATTTCACAATGGAGTTTTTATCTCAGAAGTTGCTGTAACACAACACTAAAAGCGTCAATTTCATCACTGATGATTGAAAACACTGTAAAATCACAATTATCTTACCAAACTAAAGTTTAAAAACAAGTAATAGATGTTATAAAGTTTTTAAAAAAATGTAAACCGACTTCAAAATAAGATCAGCCAAAACCCATACTTACTTAAAACACTAAAAACCGAAAAATAAGGTGAACTATTTAATTCTTGTCTAATTCTAATTATGTATTAATTTTTATAAAATATACTTACAATGTATGCTAGAAATCCACTAACACGATTTGAAGTCGGTGCCAAGCCAAATAGATATACTAAATCACATTCAAATCACGCCGCGCTTGTGACTGAAGTGATTTGAACGCGCAAGCGGTTAAGCGATTTAATCCATACGGGCAGACGTCGTTCACGGTTGTTTCAAATGGTATTAAATTTGTGGTGTTATAGTGTTCTGAATACATCTTTTAATTCTTATTTCCTTTAATATTTTGATTTTAATAATTTTTCACCATGTGTGTATATCATTAAACTTATTGTTTTTTTGTTAATTTAAGCTTGGCACCGACTTCAAATCGTGTTAGTGGATTTCTAGCATACATTGTAATTATATTTTATAAAAATTAATACATAATTAGAATTAGACAAGAATTAAATAGTTCATCTTATTTTTCGGTTTTTAGTGTTTTAAGTAAGTATGGTTTTTGGCTGATCTTATTTTGAAGTCGGTTTACATTTTTTTAAGAAGTTTAATTATTTTTGAATTTTTAGTGTAAATAATCGTAGTTAAGTAATAATTTTAACTAGTTCATATAAATTAAATTATTTATTAAATATATCACTATGAGTAGATCGACTAAAATGCACGTGGCACGAGGAAAAATAGAAGTAGGGAATCAAAATAAAAAAAATAAGAACGTATTTCGAAAAAATGGAAATGAAATGCTGTATCTCTTTGCCGATGGTTTAAATTTCACTGTTTCAATCAATTCGCGTATATACCATATGTGCTATTGATGCGTCACGTGAGGCAGCAACTTCGGTATGAGACACTACCAACATTCAAGTGATGTAAATAATTGAGACGGTTTGATGCAATTGTTAAAACTAGACATAGGCTTCGGAGTCATGGTAAGATGCAATATCTCTGTCATTAATGGCTTGGTAAGCGGGCAATAGGGATAATATCCAAACTTGTAGGCTTCCCCTTTGTTGTGACCGAATTGAAACAGTCTAGTTACCTGATTTGGTTTTTGTAAATTTTAATGACGACACTATTGCCACAAAAGTGAAAGACAGTGACGAGTTAGTTACCATAGTGTGTGTGTCAACCATATATCAGGCAACGAAAGGTTACAGGATAATGAACGGAAAATGCTTCCGCTAATCTTCCGTTGGGCGGTTACGGTATATAAACTCCAGGGTACTTTAGAAAATATGAGAGAAGCTAGGTCCAGATGATGATATATATTTACAACAGTTCGACTTTGAGAAAGGTGAATTGAAAAAGGTCCATCCTTCCAGCTTAGTATGTTATTTTCTACCTAAGTAACAAAGATTACTATATCGCCAACATAAAGAATTACCTAACTCCTAATCGTTATGGATTAGTAGCTTACATTATCAGCTTACGTGATTAACTTGATAAAATACAACTAAAGGTCTATGCGTGCATATGATATTGAAAGAATTTTCCTCTAACTCCTAAGCGCTAAGAAGATGTACCTTCCATCACCAACTCACCTAAATGAGATTATCATCGCCAGATGCAAATATTTGAATAGCTTTGGAAAATATATGAGACCCGTAATATGTGCCTATAAAATTTGATAGTTACTCTCGATTTCTATGAATTCCCATCATCAGATCATGATTTGGTGACAATGAAATCACCTCGGGAGTTAACTTGAAAGAATATAGCTAAAGGTCTATGCGTGCGTATGATATTAAAAGAATTATCCTCCAACTCCTAAACGCTAAAGAGATGTACCTTCCATCACCAGCTCACCTTAATGAAATGTTCACTGCCAGATGCAAATATTTGAATAGCTTTGAAAAATACATGAGACACGTAATATGTGCCTATAAAATTTAAGGGTTGCCCTCGATTTCCAAGAATTCTCATCATCAGATCATGATTTGATGACAGTGGGACCACCTTGGAAGTCAACTTGAAAGAATACAGCTAAAAGTCTATGCGTGCGTATGATATTGAAAGAATTATCCTCCAATTCCTAACCGTTAAGGAGATATACCTTCCATCATCAGCTCACCTAAATGAGTTTATCACTGCCAGATGCAGATATTTGAAGAGCTTTTGAAAATATATGAGACACGTAATATGTGCCTATAAAATTTGAGGGTTGCCATCGATTTCCATGACTTCTCATCATCAGATCATGACTTGGTGACAATGGAACCACTTCTGAAGTATACCCTTTAGAAAGAAAAAAGAATTTTGAAAATCGGCCCACAATTGACAAAAATATCGCTGAACATACATAAAAAAAAAATACATACAATGAAACATAGAACCTCCTCCTTTTTGAAGTCGGTTAAAAATAGAAATAACGCCGAACGCAAATCCAGTCTTATCATTTGATTTTCATAACTACTGATACACAGAGTAAGAAATATTATAGTCAAATCATAGAGTAACATAATGGATTAAATTGTCAAATTTTTTTTTAAGATGACGTCAGTGTCGTGATTCTTATGTCTCATTCTTTAATAGAGCACCCTCTCTTTTGTACCGATAAATCCTGTGTAGGCATGCTCTGCTTTGAAAGCTGACTCCCTGTGACTGAGCCACAGAACAATATACTCAGAGAGAAGAACGACAACTTCATACTTTAGAATTGCTTACACGGTGCACACTAGTGCTCCAGTTTAATCCATTGAAAACATTCGTAGAGCGGGATATTTAAAAATGTAATTACATTTTTAAATATCCCGCTCATTTCAAAACAGCTGAATATCAGCTATCGAATTTCCGATTGCTGCTTTTGCACAATATAATTGAGGTATACACTACCGTCCAAAAGTTTGGAAGCAGCAAGGTAAAATCGAATAAAACCAAACTAAGTCATTTAAATTTAAATGTATTGATAAAAAAATAAAGAACAAACAGAAACTAACTTAAACAAAATAAAAAAATAATATACAATGGTAAATTAGATTAAATTTTAGCTTCATCAAAGTGTCCACCTTTCTCCTTTATAATCTTCTCACATATTCTGGGCATTCTATTAATCAATTTTTTAAAATAATCTTTATCTAATTTGTTCCATTCGTTCTCTAATAGCTGCCACAAATGTTCTGAGCTCGTAGGACAACGACTTTTCACCCTCCTGTCAAGTTCATCCCAAACAAGTTCAATGGGAGAAAGATCAGGGGATTGAGATGGCCATTGCATGATGTTTAAAATGTTTTCAGCTTTTTTCTTGTTTAAAAAGTTCTGGCACAATTTAGACGAATGCTTAGGATCATTATCCTGTTGAAAAATGAATCCAGAACCAATGAGACTTAGTCCACTGGGTATGGCAGAATCTTGGAGAATTTTTAAATAGCCTTCCTTGTTTAATTTTCCGGTTATCCTCACAAGATTGCCGGGTTTACTGTTGCCAAAACACCCCCAAACCATGACATTACCACCACCATGTTTGATGGTAGGCACTGTACATGCCTCTGAAGCCCTCTCTTCTTTTGACCGGCGTACAAAGACACGTCTATTGGATCCGAAAATCTGAAATTTTGATTCGTCACTCCAAAGGACATTTTCCCATTGTTCTATAGTCCAGTTTTTATGCGCTTTTGCCCATTCTAGTCTATTTTTCTTATGTCGATTTGTTAGTTTGGGTTTTTTAGCAGCAACACATCCTCTTAATCCCGCAGACAGTAAGCGTCTTTTAACAGTAGTTGTTGAAATGGGTGTTTCTCGCGTATCATTCAGAGCTGCAGTGATCTGTGGTGCAGTTAAGCGTCGATTCCGTTTAGAAAGAACTCTAATGAAGTTGTCCTCTTGATTTGTTGTGGATTTGGGCCTACCAGATCTCTTTCTATCTTCATTTTTCCCCGTTTCTTGTTTTCTAGCAAGGGTATAGTGGACACCTTTACAAGAAATTCCGAGCCTTTCTGCGATTTGACGTTCACTGTATCCTTCCTCGCGTAGAGTGCAAATAGCGCTTCGCTGTTCAAGCGTGATTTGCTTGCGTTTTGCCATTTTCAGAAGAAAAAATACGGTCAAAGTAGTAGCCGATATCTTTCGAATACAGACAATGTTAATATCACAACTTTCACGTGCCAATGCTCAAGTGCGACTGAATAAGGTCTAAAAAAGTTAAAACCAGCAAACATTATCAATAAAACTACACCATTGCATAGGATAAAGTAGCCGACGGATTAAGTCATAAAACACGTGTTTCGTCAATATTAAGGAATTCCATAAAACTTGATGATTGTAGGATAATAATCCTTTTGTGTTTGTGTAGACAGTCGTAAAAGGTTGTAAAACTTAAGATTATTGCTAATTTTTACCGCTATTAATCGGCATTTATTTGTTTTGTTTGAAAACAGGTGTGCTTCCAAACTTTTGGACGGTAGTGTATACCTATATTCGAATGTATAAATATTGTGCAAAAACAGCAAACGAAAATACTTTGCAAAGGCATTTACAATGGTTAAATAAAACAAGATGTCCGACATTCTCTGTATGATATTTATTTGAAGTCATACCACAATTATACGCACTTTACAGTTTACTTTCCAGCTTTTGTAGAAAATAACAAAAAGTGTCAGTATCTCACAAATATAATGAGTCTCTATCTCTTGAAACCTTAATACACAAAAGCGTCAAAATTTCACAATGGAGTTTAACACAATCTCATAAGTTATTGTAACACAACACTAAAAGCGTCAATTTCGTCACTGATGATTGAAAACACTGTAAAATTACAATTATCTTACCAAACTAACATTTAAAAACAAGTAATAGATACTAAAATAGAAATAACGTCGAACGCAAATCCAAACAGTCGTATCAAATATACAGCGTAAGAAATGTTTTTTTTTGGAGTTTATGGCTTGGTTGCTTAGAACTTTAAGCCAAGTTTTCTTTTTAATCGGGCATTTCGTTTTATTTAACAGGTACTGTGTTGTGTTTAAAAATTGGCAAACGTGTTCTTAATAAAGTTATAAACAGGTTGAAAACACTCTTTTATTTTAAGAAGATCACACAAGCGCCGGGAGGAACTATTTAGTTGTAGATCACTAATTTGAGAGATGCGAGAACTAAACGTTGCAACGAAAATGACGGGCACGCCAAGATCAAGTGTTCAGGATCACATACAGGATTCTCACAAAATTCGCACGTGCTGCTTGATTTTATATGTAGGCGATGTAAATGAAAGGGTGTGGTGGTATGTCCAAATCTAAGATGACATATGGTTGTTATAAAATGTCTGTTAGCAGTATTCGATGCATTGAACCATGGTTTATTTGGTAAGTCTTGTTGATTTGTGCCGTACCATTTTTCTTTGACTTGCATATCTGCTTTCCAAAAATCCAACCAAAGATTCCTTATTTCCTTGTTGATGGATAAACTACAATCAGTAAATGGGAATTGAATGACTGAACTTACGTCTATTGAATTAATACCTTCGAATGCTGTCTTATCGGCTATCTCATTGCCAGAAATTCCAATATGAGAGCGTACACACAAAAAAGACACTTCTATACCTTTCATTGCATATTTATACAAACATTCCTTAATGTTGAAAAGCACGTAATTGGTCTTGTAATGTAGTTTCATATCTACAAGGCTTTGAACTAAACTCAAAGAGTCTGTGATAATTAGAAAATATTTACCAAATTTTACAGTTGGTATACGTCTTAATGCCTCTAATACAGCATACGCTTCAACTGTATATATACAACTGTTATTGTCTAAAATAAAGCTCTGGGAAAAATACTACACTAGGAATAAGGCTGTTGGTCTCCACAAACCAATCAAATAGAATATATTACATTATCCATATAGTCACGAATGATTCCCTTGGGTGTCGTAAAAGACGACTAAGTGATAAAACTTGCAGGTAACATTTGAGCTATAGCGGAAAAAAAAAAATTAAACCCCATGCAAACTTATCTGACCATCATGGTGTAGTAGATTAATTTTCTTCCTATTACGGAGAGCATAAATTTATCTTTATGGACTGTAAGATGTATATTATTGGCTGAAAATGGATTTTGATATAAGGATATGATATACAATCAGCTTTATTCTCCCTAATTGTCATAAAATAAGACGTAAGCAGATAACATAAAGGTAACAGTATAAAACCTATTGTAACGTAGCAATTTTGTTATCATCATGGTTGTGAAGAGAAAGTAGATATAATTGTCCGTACGGCGTTCGACGAGATAGAGTTTTGATCAAAATTTATTTTACCACATAATTTTTAATTATAAACATTGCTCTCACAAATATAGCGTCATGACCATCATATCAGCTCATATAATTTCCACTGCTGGGCTCGAGTCTCCTTTACAATAGGAGGGAAATTGATCCACTGTACCAAGTTGGTAATCTCTTGGAGAATATGGCGAGATATATTTACAGATGTGTGTGGATCAGATTGAATGAGAAAAGTACAATAGAGAGATGAGTAGAGAGATTTAAGCCTACACCGTAGATGCAACTGTTAAAAATAATTAAAAACATTATATAATATTACTAGCAGACCGGGCTACGCGTTGCTGTGGCTTAGGTTCGCCTAGTAACACTTTTTATTACAAATCTTGGCTTATATGAAGCGTTTGTTCATTTAACATAGCGCCATCTATTAAATACTTACTGAATCCAGTCAACAGATTCCGCCATCTTTTAAAATCCTTTTGATATAACATAAGATTTTGACTGTGAAATATTTGCAATAAAATAATATTACTATAAATTGAGATTTAAGCTATCCTATCTTCTTCTTACTTCTTCATCTTCTTCTTCATCTTCATCCATATTGATGTCATCGGAAGATTATATTACATTACTCTTATATGTTCATTTCTTATTTTATCCAACCTCGTTACACCATACATCCATCTCAACATTCGCATCTCCACTACCATAAATAACTATTCACAAAAAAAATACCAAGCTATAATTTATAACACTGCGACAAATAGCAGCAGAGCGGTGACTATAAATGTTAGCAAATCGTAAACAAAACATTCAATAACTGTGAAACGTTATTTATGCATTGTCCTACACAATATCTGTTGTCATGGCAACTGCTAATTGTGATTTGATAACAAATGGACATTATTCATGTTTAGGAATTTAATGTCATTTGATTATAAGATAACATGAAATTAGACTTTTGCTTAGACAATGAACCGACATGACTGACGACTAAAATATAAATCTATTATATTTTTTTAAACTTATTTTACTTGACATTGGCGAAGTTGTGGTTAATCACTTACAGAGGCCATTCACTAAGAAGAAGAAGAATTAGACTTTTGGCGGCAATCTAAAACGTCATGTAGTGCTCTTGTATTATATTTGATATCTTAGTGTTTTAATGTGTTATCCTTACTAATATTATAAATGCGAAAGTAATTCTGTCTGTCTGTCTGTCGCTCTTTCACGCCAAAACTACTGAACCGATCTAAATGAAATTTGGTACACAGATAGTCTAGAGCTATATAAAGGACATGGGCTACTTTTTAATGCAAAAAAGGATTGTAAAGGGGGATGAAAAGTTGTAAGGAAATATCGTCATTTTTAAAGCCAGAAGCTTGAAACTTATTTTTAGGGTATATATTAGATATAAATAAATATTACATTAACATGTTGTAAAAATTTACTCTTAAGGGGTAAATAGAAATAGGGGATCTAAATCTTTAGGAAAGTAAACTTTTACGCGAGCGAAGCCACGGGCAGAAGTTAGTTTTAGATAATTTTAAAGGCATTTTATGTAATGTGATGCGACAGAAGTGCTGGGATGTAGTGAATATAATATAAAAGTGCTTTACAACGTCTTGGTTTTTCAAGAAAAGTTTCCACAAGATACCATTAACAGTGTGGCCATAGCTATGTTGATGGCGACAATTTGACTTACTGACGGACAATAACTAATCTGAAGACACTAAAAACGTGAAGATAATTATAACTGGACACTGGCAACAATGTCTCGTATAAGTAGCTGATTGCCAATACACAAAAAGAAGAATAAGTACATGAAATTCATTTGTAATGATATTCTCAAGGTATATGCAAGTTACAATTAATATGAATATTTTTGAATGCCTTCAAAGAAAGGACACTGATTGATTATCAAAGAGTATTCTTTTAATTTAAAATAACTTGCCAAAAACAACATTTCCTTTTTATTTTATCAAGACTATGTGTGATGCATACAGACAGATGCAGAGTAAGTTATAGTGCCTGACTCTCGTGACCATGTAAAGTGTTTATTTTTAAATTATTCTTAATATCTTATTGTCTGAGTATGACTATTTTTATTCTTACATACATACATAGCCTCACGCCTGTTTCCCAGAGGGGTAGGCAGAGTCTACGGATTACCACAAACCACGATCCTGACATACCTCTATCGCTTCTTTCACACTCATCACAGTCTTCATGCATGCTCTAAGGTTACGCGTACTCTTAATCTGACCTGTTGCCAACACATCTTCACTTTGATCCAGAATCGTACGATATGGTCTTCCCCTTGTAATTGTGTTACTCACACTTGTTTTGTATACTTGCTTAGTCAACCTATCTTTACTCATTCTTTTTAGGTGTTCTATAACTATGATGTAATATGACTATTTTTATTCTTATACCATAAAATGTTGTAAAAATGCTCTTCTAATTGTAGGTTTTCTATTATCTCTTTCGGCAAAAAAAATAGGGTAGTTAATATATAGATTTGCTAAAGATGCTCGTGCCCAACCTTGGGATATTTGTAGAATAAGGTCTCAACCAAATTTGGGGTGGGTTACGGTCGGCGCACTCCACGCACCACTCCGGCGTAAGCACGCATACCCGTAACCCAACCGTGTAACTCGCCTTCGTCGTCGGACCGGCCACTGACGACAAGTTCACGCTGCTCCGGTGGCCGGTCCAACGACGAAGGCGAGTTACACGGTTGGGTTACGGGTATGCGTGCTTACGCCGGAGTGGTGGGTGGAGTGCGCCGACCGTAACCCACCCCAAATTTGGTTGAGACCTTATTCTACAAATATCCCAAGGTTGGGCACGAGCATCTTTAGCAAATCTATATATTAACTACCCTATTTTTTTTGCCGAAAGAGATAATAGAAAACCTACAATTAGAAGAGCATTTTTACAACATTTTATGGTATAAGAATAAAAATAGTCATATTACATCATAGTTATAGAACACCTAAAAAGAATGAGTAAAGATAGGTTGACTAAGCAACTATACAAAACAAGTGTGAGTAACACGATTACAAGGGGAAGACCATATCGTACGATTCTGGATCAAAGTGAAGATGTGTTGGCAACAGGTCAGATTAAGAGTACGCGTAACCTTAGAGCATGCATGAAGACTGTGATGAGTGTGAAAGAAGCGATAGAGGTATGTCAGGATCGTGGTTTGTGGTAATCCGTAGACTCTGCCTACCCCTCTGGGAAACAGGCGTGAGGCTATGTATGTATGTAAGAATAAAAATAGTCATACTCAGATAATAAGATATTAACAATAATTTAAAAATAAACACTTTACATGGTCACGAGAGTCAGGCACTATAACTTACTCTGCATCTGTCTGTATGCATCACACATAGTCTTGATAAAATAAAAAGGAAATGTTGTTTTTGGCAAGTTATTTTAAATTAAAAGAATACTCTTTGATAATCAATCAGTGTCCTTTCTTTGAAGGCATTCAAAAATATTCATATTAATTGTAACTTGCATATACCTTGAGAATATCATTACAAATGAATTTCATGTACTTATTCTTCTTTTTGTGTATTGGCAATCAGCTACTTATACGAGACATTGTTGCCAGTGTCCAGTTATAATTATCTTCACGTTTTTAGTGTCTTCAGATTAGTTATTGTCCGTCAGTAAGTCAAATTGTCGCCATCAACATAGCTATGGCCACACTGTTAATGGTATCTTGTGGAAACTTTTCTTGAAAAACCAAGACGTTGTAAAGCACTTTTATATTATATTCACTACATCCCAGCACTTCTGTCGCATCACATTACATAAAATGCCTTTAAAATTATCTAAAACTAACTTCTGCCCGTGGCTTCGCTCGCGTAAAAGTTTACTTTCCTAAAGATTTAGATCCCCTATTTCTATTTACCCCTTAAGAGTAAATTTTTACAACATGTTAATGTAATATTTATTTATATCTAATATATACCCTAAAAATAAGTTTCAAGCTTCTGGCTTTAAAAATGACGATATTTCCTTACAACTTTTCATCCCCCTTTACAATCCTTTTTTGCATTAAAAAGTAGCCCATGTCCTTTATATAGCTCTAGACTATCTGTGTACCAAATTTCATTTAGATCGGTTCAGTAGTTTTGGCGTGAAAGAGCGACAGACAGACAGACAGAATTACTTTCGCATTTATAATATTAGTAAGGATAACACATTAAAACACTAAGATATCAAATATAATACAAGAGCACTACATGACGTTTTAGATTGCCGCCAAAAGTCTAATTCTTCTTCTTCTTAGTGAATGGCCTCTGTAAGTGATTAACCACAACTTCGCCAATGTCAAGTAAAATAAGTTTAAAAAAATATAATAGATTTATATTTTAGTCGTCAGTCATGTCGGTTCATTGTCTAAGCAAAAGTCTAATTTCATGTTATCTTATAATCAAATGACATTAAATTCCTAAACATGAATAATGTCCATTTGTTATCAAATCACAATTAGCAGTTGCCATGACAACAGATATTGTGTAGGACAATCATTGATGTATTAAAAAACCCAAGATACACACTCAGCGACTCAAAACCGTCCGCATAAAAAGAGCGCATTATTTAAAATTATGCGCTCTTTTGAAATAGTCTTGCGTCGCTCGCGTCTGTTTGCGCTCGTTAAAAATGCCGAAGTGTTCGATGAGAAATTGTAAAAATATTACGTCAAAACGGTTAAAAAAGGATGGGATATCGTATTTTCGGTGAGTAAAAGAGTTTGTTGATTTGTTTTTGTTGTTTTTATGACTAAATACAGGACGTAATATCTGATTTTGATTTAATTTGTTTAAAAACTTCACTCACGGTCCACATATAATACGACAAATTTCAATGGCCGCTTTTTCAGTGTAAGAACGACTACTACACGGCCTTTTATTTTAGTCGCATAATCCAAACGACCCTGTTCTTATTTAATGGAGTCGATTTTTTTTATTGTATTTAATTTTTTAATTAATAAGTTTATTCACTTTGAACTTTTTTGTATTTAGTTTTTAATGAGTATTTATACGTTAGAAAATATATTAGAATAATTATATTGTTCTTAATAGAATACGGGTGACTATTGAACAAGACTAGTTGTTTTATTTGCATATTTTATTTCTAATTTTTATATTTTAGTTTTCCTCGTGACCCAATACGATGCGGAGAATGGACATCAATCGTTAGTCAACAAAGGCGTGAAGATTTTTTTAAGCCGACTAATTCAAGCGTCGTTTATTCTGAGCATTTTTTGGACGAAGATATGTATGTATATTAAAAATCAAATACAAACGCGATAGAATCCGTAAAAGTAGATTATTTCAAATTTAAATAAATGATTTTACGAGTTAATATTTGTTTCATTGATGTACACATGTCCTTCCTGCCCAAAAACATATTTACGGTCAGGTAAAAGTATAATTATGGGTTTAGAACACAATTTAACTAACTCTTAAAATACTAACTCAATGTCTTATAATAAAAAAAATATACAAATATTCGTCTTCACTCCATGTCCTGTCCTGCCGGCTAACTTCGGTCGTAAAAAAATGATAGGTTATTGAACACTGCTTTGTAATAACAACTTTAATAAATGCGCGTAAGATTGAATTTACAAAAAATATGTTTATAGCAAAACTATAACTACGTAGGTATAACCATTGAGTGTTTGGTGACAGTTTGGAGTGCTACTTTTGTTTGAAACTGTGCATCTTGGGTTTTTATATATCAATGAGGACAATGCATAAATAACGTTTCACAGTTATTGAATGTTTTGTTTACGATTTGCTAACATTTATAGTCACCGCTCTGCTGCTATTTGTCGCAGTGTTATAAATTATAGCTTGGTATTTTTTTGTGAATAGTTATTTATGGTAGTGGAGATGCGAATGTTGAGATGGATGTATGGTGTAACGAGGTTGGATAAAATAAGAAATGAACATATAAGAGTAATGTAATATAATCTTCCGATGACATCAATATGGATGAAGATGAAGAAGAAGATGAAGAAGTAAGAAGAAGAAGATAGGATAGCTTAAATCTCAATTTATAGTAATATTATTTTATTGCAAATATTTCACAGTCAAAATCTTATGTTATATCAAAAGGATTTTAAAAGATGGCGGAATCTGTTGACTGGATTCAGTAAGTATTTAATAGATGGCGCTATGTTAAATGAACAAACGCTTCATATAAGCCAAGATTTGTAATAAAAAGTGTTACTAGGCGAACCTAAGCCACAGCAACGCGTAGCCCGGTCTGCTAGTAATATTATATAATGTTTTTAATTATTTTTAACAGTTGCATCTACGGTGTAGGCTTAAATCTCTCTACTCATCTCTCTATTGTACTTTTCTCATTCAATCTGATCCACACACATCTGTAAATATATCTCGCCATATTCTCCAAGAGATTACCAACTTGGTACAGTGGATCAATTTCCCTCCTATTGTAAAGGAGACTCGAGCCCAGCAGTGGAAATTATATGAGCTGATATGATGGTCATGACGCTATATTTGTGAGAGCAATGTTTATAATTAAAAATTATGTGGTAAAATAAATTTTGATCAAAACTCTATCTCGTCGAACGCCGTACGGACAATTATATCTACTTTCTCTTCACAACCATGATGATAACAAAATTGCTACGTTACAATAGGTTTTATACTGTTACCTTTATGTTATCTGCTTACGTCTTATTTTATGACAATTAGGGAGAATAAAGCTGATTGTATATCATATCCTTATATCAAAATCCATTTTCAGCCAATAATATACATCTTACAGTCCATAAAGATAAATTTATGCTCTCCGTAATAGGAAGAAAATTAATCTACTACACCATGATGGTCAGATAAGTTTGCATGGGGTTTAATTTTTTTTTTCCGCTATAGCTCAAATGTTACCTGCAAGTTTTATCACTTAGTCGTCTTTTACGACACCCAAGGGAATCATTCGTGACTATATGGATAATGTAATATATTCTATTTGATTGGTTTGTGGAGACCAACAGCCTTATTCCTAGTGTAGTATTTTTCCCAGAGCTTTATTTTAGACAATAACAGTTGTATATATACAGTTGAAGCGTATGCTGTATTAGAGGCATTAAGACGTATACCAACTGTAAAATTTGGTAAATATTTTCTAATTATCACAGACTCTTTGAGTTTAGTTCAAAGCCTTGTAGATATGAAACTACATTACAAGACCAATTACGTGCTTTTCAACATTAAGGAATGTTTGTATAAATATGCAATGAAAGGTATAGAAGTGTCTTTTTTGTGTGTACGCTCTCATATTGGAATTTCTGGCAATGAGATAGCCGATAAGACAGCATTCGAAGGTATTAATTCAATAGACGTAAGTTCAGTCATTCAATTCCCATTTACTGATTGTAGTTTATCCATCAACAAGGAAATAAGGAATCTTTGGTTGGATTTTTGGAAAGCAGATATGCAAGTCAAAGAAAAATGGTACGGCACAAATCAACAAGACTTACCAAATAAACCATGGTTCAATGCATCGAATACTGCTAACAGACATTTTATAACAACCATATGTCATCTTAGATTTGGACATACCACCACACCCTTTCATTTACATCGCCTACATATAAAATCAAGCAGCACGTGCGAATTTTGTGAGAATCCTGTATGTGATCCTGAACACTTGATCTTGGCGTGCCCGTCATTTTCGTTGCAACGTTTAGTTCTCGCATCTCTCAAATTAGTGATCTACAACTAAATAGTTCCTCCCGGCGCTTGTGTGATCTTCTTAAAATAAAAGAGTGTTTTCAACCTGTTTATAACTTTATTAAGAACACGTTTGCCAATTTTTAAACACAACACAGTACCTGTTAAATAAAACGAAATGCCCGATTAAAAAGAAAACTTGGCTTAAAGTTCTAAGCAACCAAGCCATAAACTCCAAAAAAAAACATTTCTTACGCTGTATATTTGATACGACTGTTTGGATTTGCGTTCGACGTTATTTCTATTTTAGTATCTATTACTTGTTTTTAAATGTTAGTTTGGTAAGATAATTGTAATTTTACAGTGTTTTCAATCATCAGTGACGAAATTGACGCTTTTAGTGTTGTGTTACAATAACTTATGAGATTGTGTTAAACTCCATTGTGAAATTTTGACGCTTTTGTGTATTAAGGTTTCAAGAGATAGAGACTCATTATATTTGTGAGATACTGACACTTTTTGTTATTTTCTACAAAAGCTGGAAAGTAAACTGTAAAGTGCGTATAATTGTGGTATGACTTCAAATAAATATCATACAGAGAATGTCGGACATCTTGTTTTATTTAACCATTGTAAATGCCTTTGCAAAGTATTTTCGTTTGCTGTTTTTGCACAATATTTATACATTCGAATATAGGTATATACCTCAATTATATTGTGCAAAAGCAGCAATCGGAAATTCGATAGCTGATATTCAGCTGTTTTGAAATGAGCGGGATATTTAAAAATGTAATTACATTTTTAAATATCCCGCTCTACGAATGTTTTCAATGGATTAAACTGGAGCACTAGTGTGCACCGTGTAAGCAATTCTAAAGTATGAAGTTGTCGTTCTTCTCTCTGAGTATATTGTTCTGTGGCTCAGTCACAGGGAGTCAGCTTTCAAAGCAGAGCATGCCTACACAGGATTTATCGGTACAAAAGAGAGGGTGCTCTATTAAAGAATGAGACATAAGAATCACGACACTGACGTCATCTTAAAAAAAAATTTGACAATTTAATCCATTATGTTACTCTATGATTTGACTATAATATTTCTTACTCTGTGTATCAGTAGTTATGAAAATCAAATGATAAGACTGGATTTGCGTTCGGCGTTATTTCTATTTTTAACCGACTTCAAAAAGGAGGAGGTTCTATGTTTCATTGTATGTATTTTTTTTTTATGTATGTTCAGCGATATTTTTGTCAATTGTGGGCCGATTTTCAAAATTCTTTTTTCTTTCTAAAGGGTATACTTCATAAGTGGTTCCATTGTCACCAAGTCATGATCTGATGATGAGAAGTCATGGAAATCGATGGCAACCCTCAAATTTTATAGGCACATATTACGTGTCTCATATATTTTCAAAAGCTCTTCAAATATCTGCATCTGGCAGTGATAAACTCATTTAGGTGAGCTGATGATGGAAGGTATATCTCCTTAACGGTTAGGAATTGGAGGATAATTCTTTCAATATCATACGCACGCATAGACTTTTAGCTGTATTCTTTCAAGTTGACTTCCAAGGTGGTCCCACTGTCATCAAATCATGATCTGATGATGAGAATTCTTGGAAATCGAGGGCAACCCTTAAATTTTATAGGCACATATTACGTGTCTCATGTATTTTTCAAAGCTATTCAAATATTTGCATCTGGCAGTGAACATTTCATTTAGGTGAGCTGGTGATGGAAGGTACATCTCTTTAGCGTTTAGGAGTTGGAGGATAATTCTTTTAATATCATACGCACGCATAGACCTTTAGCTATATTCTTTCAAGTTAACTCCCGAGGTGATTTCATTGTCACCAAATCATGATCTGATGATGGGAATTCATAGAAATCGAGAGTAACTATCAAATTTTATAGGCACATATTACGGGTCTCATATATTTTCCAAAGCTATTCAAATATTTGCATCTGGCGATGATAATCTCATTTAGGTGAGTTGGTGATGGAAGGTACATCTTCTTAGCGCTTAGGAGTTAGAGGAAAATTCTTTCAATATCATATGCACGCATAGACCTTTAGTTGTATTTAATCAAGTTAATCACGTAAGCTGATAATGTAAGCTACTAATCCATAACGATTAGGAGTTAGGTAATTCTTTATGTTGGCGATATAGTAATCTTTGTTACTTAGGTAGAAAATAACATACTAAGCTGGAAGGATGGACCTTTTTCAATTCACCTTTCTCAAAGTCGAACTGTTGTAAATATATATCATCATCTGGACCTAGCTTCTCTCATATTTTCTAAAGTACCCTGGAGTTTATATACCGTAACCGCCCAACGGAAGATTAGCGGAAGCATTTTCCGTTCATTATCCTGTAACCTTTCGTTGCCTGATATATGGTTGACACACACACTATGGTAACTAACTCGTCACTGTCTTTCACTTTTGTGGCAATAGTGTCGTCATTAAAATTTACAAAAACCAAATCAGGTAACTAGACTGTTTCAATTCGGTCACAACAAAGGGGAAGCCTACAAGTTTGGATATTATCCCTATTGCCCGCTTACCAAGCCATTAATGACAGAGATATTGCATCTTACCATGACTCCGAAGCCTATGTCTAGTTTTAACAATTGCATCAAACCGTCTCAATTATTTACATCACTTGAATGTTGGTAGTGTCTCATACCGAAGTTGCTGCCTCACGTGACGCATCAATAGCACATATGGTATATACGCGAATTGATTGAAACAGTGAAATTTAAACCATCGGCAAAGAGATACAGCATTTCATTTCCATTTTTTCGAAATACGTTCTTATTTTTTTTATTTTGATTCCCTACTTCTATTTTTCCTCGTGCCACGTGCATTTTAGTCGATCTACTCATAGTGATATATTTAATAAATAATTTAATTTATATGAACTAGTTAAAATTATTACTTAACTACGATTATTTACACTAAAAATTCAAAAATAATTAAACTTCTTAAAAAAATGTAAACCGACTTCAAAATAAGATCAGCCAAAAACCATACTTACTTAAAACACTAAAAACCGAAAAATAAGATGAACTATTTAATTCTTGTCTAATTCTAATTATGTATTAATTTTTATAAAATATAATTACAATGTATGCTAGAAATCCACTAACACGATTTGAAGTCGGTGCCAAGCTTAAATTAACAAAAAAACAATAAGTTTAATGATATACACACATGGTGAAAAATTATTAAAATCAAAATATTAAAGGAAATAAGAATTAAAAGATGTATTCAGAACACTATAACACCACAAATTTAATACCATTTGAAACAACCGTGAACGACGTCTGCCCGTATGGATTATGGATATGGTCTTCCCCTTGTAATCGTATTACTCACACTTGTTTTGTATACTTGCTTAGTCAACCTATCTTTACTCATTCTTTTTAGGTGTTCTATAACTATGATGTAATATGACTATTTTTATTCTTATACCATAAAATGTTGTAAAAATGCTCTTCTAATTGTAGGTTTTCTATTATCTCTTTCGGCAAAAAAAATAGGGTAGTTAATATATAGATTTGCTAAAGATGCTCGTGCGCAACCTTGGGATATTTGTAGAATAAGGTCTCAACCAAATTTGGGGTGGGTTACGGTCGGCGCACTCCACGCACCACTCCGGCGTAAGCACGCATACCCGTAACCCAACCGTGTAACTCGCCTTCGTCGTTGGACCGGCCACCGGAGCAGCGTGAACTTGTCGTCAGTGGCCGGTCCGACGGAATACTCCATGACTCGATATTTGAGGACGTCGGTTCCTCCTCAGGTAATCGCGCCTACGCCGCACCTAATTGCTACTCTTAAGACTTATGCTTACTGAATAGATTAGTGATTACTAC
This sequence comes from Lymantria monacha, assembly GCA_905163515.2. Classification (NCBI taxonomy): domain Eukaryota; kingdom Metazoa; phylum Arthropoda; class Insecta; order Lepidoptera; family Erebidae; genus Lymantria; species Lymantria monacha. Next base: position 49,299,424 of record LR991081.1, on the reverse strand, counting down.
TTGACCGTTCTTCCTATCTCAACGTCTAGTCTCAAAGGCAATCAGCCAATTGTGAGTCTATGTGCTAACACTGATACCCTCTCTTATCTTGCTCTCATAAGGACCATGTACATGGCCATATAATACGCCTACATTAAATTCTGAAAATATAGGTTTTTGTGTGTTACTAATGTAGTTTCTCAAAATAAAGTTACTCAGCGTGCTATAGAAGCGTCTATTTCACTATGTAATGACATCCGTTATACTGAAATCAATAGAATGCAAGTGTGACCAACGTTGCGCAAAGAAATAGCACTTTAAGTTGACAAGGAACAGGCCACATCACTCGTCGAAATGGTAACCATTAGGAAGGAAAGGTTCGCGAATAGCGATGATGAATTGAATGACGCAGCGTAGAAAGACCCTCCACTGGGTGCTCAGATGATATCATATAAGTCCCATCTATCCATCCATCAGCCCGTGAATGTCCACTGTTGGACACAGGCCTCCCCATGAAAATGCCGGTCCTGTGCCATCTGCATCCAACGGTTTCCTGTGACCTTCATGATGTCGTCAGTCAGTGGGAGTCATCCTACGCTGTGTCGTCCAAATCGTGGTCGGCATTCTAGAACCTTTCATTCGCAATGGTTGTCGGTTTGTCGAGCGATGTGGCCTGCCCATTACCACTTCAACGTGCTAATTCCTCGGACTATGTCGGTTACACCCGTTCTTCTACGGATTTTTGTATGCCGGATTTTATCACGTAGAGAAATACCGAGCCTACCCCTCTCCAGAGCACGTTGAGCGACTTTGAGCCTTTTTATGAGGCCGACATTTAGAGACCACGTTTCCATGCCGTAAGTCATCACTGGTAACATACACTGGTTATAAACCTTTGTTTTCAGGCACTGCAGCATATTAGACGAGAAGATAAGTTAAGTTACTCGAACGTTGCCCAGCCAATAAATCCCAGGGTGGCGATAAATACAAGTGACATAGGTTCGCTCTGAGCGGCATTCTCGTAGGGAGGCCCATGTCTAGCAGTAAACGTCTGTAAGCTGATAGATGGATGGACTTTTACGTCGAAACTGAGGCTGTCCTATTTTTTAGTTTTTTTTTTTATAGATGAATATGTACAAGTTGGGTTCGAATCGATAGACGATGACTATCAAAACTAATTAACCTATTTTTTTTAATCAAACCTTTGTTCCATCTTACGCTTTTATCCTAGAGATGAAAAATATTTACAATTTATATTTATTAATTTAACTAATTAATGAACAATGCTATTTGTATAGACTGCAATTGTACATTGCCTGTTACTTATATAATTGAACGATCGTATCATAAATAATATTGTGTTAATTTAATCGTAAATGCCTCACTAGCACTTGCTATTACGGTGAAGTTAATTATTAGAATAAGCTGCATATCAAACCTTCTAGAACATATTTTTGATCCGTGCTTTGGCGATTTTACTAAATTAACGAATGAACATCAATGTTGGTAGCTAATGTGAATCAGTACTCTGCCCTATGTCATGAACTTAATAGCTTAAAAAGTGAATCCGCACTCGTCATGATGATGAGAAATGGATGATTGATGATCTCGTTACTGGAGTCGACGTAATCGGCCCAAAACATGAGCTGTTTGTCAGTTATTTATTAAACGTCTAATATGTGTCAAAATGAAAATAATTTATGTACAAAATATACAAATTACTGTTTAATATTTGGTTATGGGCTTAAGGTTGTAAATTATTTCGACTATGGAATTTGGATTATAGATTTAGGATATACAAAAAGAAAATTTCAAGAAGGTTACATATGGGCTATACGCTATACACAATGCTACGACAAATAAGAGCGATATTGCAAATTGGCTAAAATATAGTAACAATAGCCATCAAACATTCTGGCGACTCACCGTTGTCATGATAAATGCTGAGATAACAAAATTATGGTGTAGTTTTTTTTTATATATATATATATATAGACTGAAATTTTATTCTTAATTGAAGTCATCTTGATTATTTTTAATGGTTCATTATTTTTGTAATTCATAAACGCACGTAATAGTAAATTCTACGAATATTATATAGCCTGTATATTATTTTAAATGAGTCTAATCACACTTCACTGTACAAGAGTATACAAATTACATCATATTAGATATTATAGAGCACATTACTTGTCGCGTGGATTCGATTTTTACTCGTGACAATTCTTTATTCAATTTTAAAGTAATTCATTTTCGGTCTTATAACAAAATTCACGTAGATTAATACCGACATCATTCTTGAAATTATTTTCCAAGCACATATAAAGTTTTATAGGAAAAAATACTTACGGTTTGCAAATAGAACAAGTAAGCCAGGTTTACAACCTCCAAAATAGTTTCTATTACCATCGCAGCTAACCAAGGCAGCAATAAATATTTCATGTCCTGAAACAAATAAATAAAACAATTTTAAGAAAACTCGAGTCAATAAACCGTAATTCATTATAAATAAATAGTGACAAACTTATGTTTATTTTTATTAATCTATTTATATAAAAGAAAGTTGTGTTAGTTACAACTAACTACGACTACGAACTAACTCGAGAACGGCTGGACCAATTTTTACAATTTTTATGTTTTTTAGTTTGTTGTCGTCGGGAATAGGATATAGGATATTGAAATATAATATTCATAAACAAAACAAAAACATTAAAATAACGTCAGTTCTATACGTTCATTTATTGATGATGTAACGAAACGCAACTGACAGCTCACGCAATTGTTTGTTTGGAAAATATCGAGAAAAATTGAAATAAAATTTGACCATTTAGTGTTCGATTTGTGCGAGTGCTACGAATTTTTACGAATATTGTTATAATAAATCATATTGTGTCTATATTGCCATTAAAAATGCCGCCACCAATAAGATCAAATCTTTCCCGACAAAGCCGTAACGCAATTAGAATTCGAAACATCACGAATTGTAGTGTATCCTACAACCGTTGATCGACACATATCTGGTTTATTTTTTGTTTGTGTATGTCGAATATAATTTGAATTTACTTTAATAGTTTGCTTACTATACGCACGCCTCAACGAACCCGAGCCAGGTCGCCGTACATGGCAGATCGCTATATAAGGTTGGGCGTTCGGGATGATAGATTAAAACAGCTCACTTGATGAATAAACATTGAATACTACTAATAATCTAATTGGATGCATTCTTAAATACTTATTACAACACACACACACACACACACACACACACACACACACGCATATATATATATATATAGGATACACTACAGAATGTAACTACGGCAGAGAAAAAGATACTGCACGGGAAGACCGCCGCATTAATATGGTCCGACTTCGTGCTTCTCTATCACAATAGCAAAGCGGGGTAGCCCGTAAAACGGCGTTGACAATGCGAATTCGTCGAGCAAAACTCAAAGATCAATAATTAGATAATGTTCAACGCGCATGAAGAAAAATGTCGTATAACACAAGGCATTTCTTCGTCTTGCTGGCACCTTATTAAAATACTTGATTTTTGAATCATGCCCCGATTTGGGCCCTACGGCGTGCAGCGATATCATCCACAGCAGTGTTTTACTTTAGAGGAGTGCATTAATGAAAAAATATTTTTAGTGCTGTTTGACGAATGCGCCTTAGTTTACAGGATGTTCAAAAATAAAAATGATTTTCAAAATCTTCTTTATCTGAACTATCAAATTTTACGAATATGTTCTCTAGGTATTCTGACGGTGGATTTATTTGTACATTTTGGTGTCTAACATACCAACCATAAAAACCAGATTATAGTTATTACGTGAACACAGGTACCTATGGTTTGTGCACCATTTTTGCAACTACAGTAATAACCTTTTATTAAATCATTAACCACTAGTTTTTTCCTCCTAATATAGAAACATAGTATTTTGTTTTATTGATATGTCGGGACTGAATTCTTCCTTTAATAAATAATGGACCTATTACTGTCAACCCATAAGAAGCAAAATCAATTGCATCGGTGTTAATACATATTTCAATTCTAAATCTACCCTCGGAAGCTATGTGTTCGCCATAATATGCTTCGGCTTCTTTTATCTGGTAGTGTCCCAAAGCTATTAAATAAACATCATTCTCTGACAAAACAGAAAAATCCGTCAATATTTCATCAGTGATTTGGACGGACTCCATAAGCATTACAACGCTTCGTATCTTTAAATCTGCCTGCCATGACGGCGTTATTCGCATCCAGGGACTTAGCCGGTCAAAATCATAATTCTGAACGTTACCACTGTCACCACGAGGAGGTGCCCTGGATGCAAGATAACTTAAGGTGTCTTAATGATAGATATAAAGAAATACTTTTAATAAAACAGAATTATGAGTATCTCAGAATCATACAATTTAACCGCCTCTATGACCTCACGCATTCGACGAAAGGATATAAAAACACCAGATTATCACTGTACTAACTTAGTACTTTATATTAACATACAATTTAACTCTGCACGCTCATGGCCCAAAACCCCCTTTAAATGGGGCACGGTTGTTATATATTATTCATATCTATTATCATAATAAAAAAAAGCTTAATAATTTTGAATTAATCGAAATCTCCTCATTCAACTTATGTAACTGTTGGGCGGGACGAAGTGTGCTGGGTCAGCTAGTATCTATATATATAAAAGAAAGTTGTGTTAGTTACAACACTTATAACTCGAGAACGGCTGGACCAACTTTTATGATTTTTATTTTTTTAACATTGTTGTCATCGGGATTAGGATATTAAAATATGATATTAATAAACAAAAAAGGAATCATTAAAAATACATCAGTTCTAAACTTTAATCTGTTGATGATGTAACAAAACTCAACTGACAGCTCACGTCATTACGTGTTCTAATGATTTGTTTGGAAAATACCGCGAAAAGTTGAAATTAAATTTGACTGGTCAGTGTTCGTTTTGTGCGAGGGTTACGATATTTTACGAATATTCTTATAATAAATCATATTGTGTCTATATTATCATCCACAATGCCGCGACCAATAAGATCAAATCTTTCCTGACAAAGTCGTAACGCAATTAGAATTCGAAATATCACGAACGTAAATAGGGCAGAAGAACAAGATATTGCAAGAGAAGACCACCGCGTTAATATGGCCCGACTTCGTGCTTATCAATCACAAAAGCAAAACAAGGCAACCCGTGCAACGGCTCGGTTGACAATGCGAAATCATCGAGAAAATCTCAGAGGTCAACAATTAGATAACGTTCAATATGCATGAAGAAAAATGTTGTATAACACAATGTACTTCTTCGTCTTGCTGGCACGTTATTAAAATACTTGATTATTAAAATTTATATATTATTCATATTTAATATCATAATTAAAAAAATACATACATACATATCATCACGCGTTATTATGATATCATATATCATCATATCATCATTCATCATAATATAAGAAATAATTTAGTAATTTTGAATTAATCGAAAACTGCTCATTCATTAACTGTTAGGCGGAACGAAGTATGCCGGGTCGGTTAGTAATTCTACAAAATTCATAATCGTATGTAAAAAAAGTATTATTAATCTGCTAAATTTATATAGTTTTTATATTATTCAAATATCAAAAATTAAGATAACTGGTTGTCGGGATCACCAGGAGAATGGACAGTATCACTATTTTAGGGAACTTATAATATCAACTGCAATTATTAACCAATCAATAAGAATCAGGTAAGTACTTAAGTAGGTAACACATGGTGGGATGAGTCCTTATTAAAAAAAACTACTAACGCATGGCGATTATGGCATTAAATTGGAACAGAAGGAGGATAACGGGCAATAGTGGACGTTGATGGGCTGATGGAATCCATTCTTCTATAATTAAAATTATTTTTAGTATACTTAAATAATGTTATTGTAAATTTAACATTTTTGATATCATTTTATTTAGAGGTTTCTGATGTTTACGCGAGTGTTACACATTTGAAATAAAACTACTTTTACGGATTCTATCGCGTTTGTATTTGATTTTCAATTTCCCGACGTTTCGAACACTTTACAGTGATTATGGTCACGGAAAGACTAAGGTGTCTTACGTTAAATTTTTATATATAGAATCACTTTCTTTTTGTACTGGCAATGAATTTGTATTCATTTGTAATAAAAATGTGGGTCAATATAGGGTAGATATAAATTTCTGTAATAACAATGACATTTTGGACGTAAGACACCTTAGTCCTCCCGTGACCATGATCACTGTAAAGTGTTCGAAACGTCTGGAAATTAAAAATCAAATACAAATTCGATAGAATCTGTAAAAGCAGTTTTATTACAAATTTAATTTAAAATTAAAAATTGTAATATAATAGAAATTACTATAATACTTGTAACAATTATTTAAACAAAAAGACTTTTCAAAGAAATATCACAACATTTCTAATAAATATAAGAAAATTAGGACGAACGACGCTACTTGAAATCCAATTTGTAGAGCTCCATTGTATAAATTTGTTAGCGAATTTCGTGTGAGGGAGAGCAATGTATATAATATTAGCTATTGTTTATTACTGGCTTTATTTAAAAGGAATATGTATTAGCAATGTTACGCCTCTATCGAGAAGTTATGTTGGCAAAGTTTTATAGTCGCCTAAACGGATATCCGTTTATACTACCGTTCCGTACTATAATATTATAGTACGAGTACATGCCCTTTGATTATTAATTTGATTCGTTAATATAATTAGGTTAAAACATAGTTTCAAATTTCAATTACAGTTTTACTGTTATTTTAACAGTAAATTCAAATATTTGTGACTAATAATACAACAGTCCATCCTCTTATAACTTGGTTATTAAATTCGATGCTTATTAATTAAATATGTATCTAACATTTAATATAATAAATAATTTTAGATGAATGTCTATTATATTTTATATCTTTAAGAGCCTCTTCTATTTTTGGCTATGATGGTTGGTTCCCAGAAATAGTAACCTTTTGCGCGGGACATATCAAAGGTAAATAACGAGGCAATAATCAGTACGAGTAAATAATCCTCTCGAGATAGCGTTTGAATTTAGAAAATAGACAAGGGTCGAATTTAATTAATCTATGACTAATAATATCTATCTCTATAAATATCATAATATAGAATACCTTGTGTGAAATAGATTATATTTATTTATTACTTATAATTAAGTAACAAAACATAAAAAGTAATTATATTTTATTTTACATTATATATATACAGGGTAGAAGTGGATCATTCCCGAAAACAAAGACAGGGGACCCTACTAGTCCAACTAGAATATGACAAAAACTTAAAATTCATTGTGTGTGTCTTTGTTTTCGGGAGCGGTCCACTTCCACCCTGTATAAATATATATATATATATATATATATATATATATATATATATATATATATATATATATAACTCGATGTAAGTAATATAATATTTGTATTTGATAAAAATAAGCATTCTATACTTGGGTAATATTTGTCAAAACAATACTATTTTGACTAATCTCCGTTCCAAATAAATTATCCAGATGCTATTGTTTTCAATAATATTATGTATTATTTTCCATTGAAATCTCTCATCGACGCTGATATAACAGTATTGTTTTGACGAACCCATTTATTTTTGGGTTGGATATTATCTCATTTTGTTCCATCCCAACGACCGGAGTAATCACAGAGTAGCATGAGGTCTCACGATTGGCTTACGTCCAATCGACACCTTTTTGCGACCACTGATGATATTATATATTCAGTTTGAATGTTCTCCTTAGGATATTGCCTCTTCAGATCTTATGTAATAAAAGGCGAACTTTAATTCGGGACTTATTGTGGCGTTCCGCCCATGATTCATTCATTAAATATTTATATAAGTATTTGCATATTAACCAACTAACAAAATTCTTTTACAACTTGAAACGTTTTAATTTATTCATAAATTGAAACTATAAAGCGTTTACTACCGAAGAGATAATAAAAAATCGTGTATTAGACCATATTCACGAGCATAATTACCGTGCATCTACAGATAATATTTTTGGTTATAATTTGAAATGAAATATCTGAAATTTTCTTAGTCTCAATTACAGGAGTAAATTGTTTTAAACAAGTATTGAATAAAGAACTAACATTCGTATTATATTCTTCTAGTTTTGAAATATCTGATAAAGGTGACATATGTATCATATTTGGTCCTAAAATGTCCATATTGATCTACGAAATATTATTCGAAATATAATATTTTTTACGGATTTTCATATTTAAACGTTATAAATATATTATTTTAAAAAAATCTATCCTACTTCCTAACATTAACTTTGTGAAGATTTTTGTATGTTTGTTACTCAATCACACGTAAACGGTTAAATAAATCTAGATGAAAATTGGCAGATAGATAGACCATTTCAAGGATTAACACATATATACATTTTTATCCCGATAATGTGTTCCTTTGGTATAGTAGTTCAAATCTGGGCAATTTACCTTTTAAGCGCGTGAAGTTGCGAGCATATGCTAGTTTATTTACAAATATATCACATTCAAGATTTGGATACAGAAATCCATTAAGCGCAGAAAATGTATAATGTAGCTGGATTTACGAAATATAATTCAACAAGTTATTAATACATCTACATCCATCCTACATCCTTCCACTTTCACATTGTATACTCGTATCTTAGGATGTAGGTACCGGGGGAAACCGAGACTAACCTACCTAGACCATATTGGTCACGTACTGAAGGAAGCTGGAGTCAAGAGTGTCCGAAACCTGCGAGCGTGTATGAAGAGAATTATGAATGTTGAAGAAGCGAGTGAAGTATGCAAGGATAGAGTCGTCTGGCACCCTTTTCTCTCTGCCTACCGTGCAAGGGATATGGCGCGATGATATGTATGTATGTATGTTATTAATACATTCTTATATTTTCAGCACATGGAGTAAAAATATACAGGCATATTAAAATTAATAATGACGTGTTAAGAATACAATTTATCATCATCATAATCATCATCACAGCCCATATATGTCCCACTGTTGGGCTCGGGCCTCCTTTGTAATGGGAGGGGAATTAACCTACTATACCGTGTTGGTCAGATGAAATACCAACCAGATACCAACAGGTATAGGGTTTTGTTTCAAGTTCTCCTTCTCTAGCATAAATTTTATATCCATTAGTTGTCTTCTACGATTACTCACGAGTAAGATAGGAGGTCGAGAATTGTATTCATACTCCGTTATCACACGGATACAATTTATCACCACCCCTAAATTACCCGTTGTAGTCCTAAAATTTTACTAAAGAAGTACCAGGGAAGTGAACAAGCAACACTTGCCTGATGAAACTGATAACATCAACTGCCCGATTGCGATCAGCATTCAGCCAACCAATCGTGACAATTATGACATTATCTTTCCTTCTTAAAGAGGCCTATAATCAACAGTTGACGTCAACAGATTTAATAAATCAATAACGTATGGATTAAGTTAATTAGGCATTCACATATCAATGAATATATTAACGGATTTTACAAAAGACAATACAAATTAGAAAAAAAAATCGGCCATGTGCGAGTAACTCGCGCGCGAAGGGTTCCGTACCATAATATATAAAAAAATCAAGTTTGTCGTATGTGAGCACAGAGAGAAATACATCTTGTGTGAAAGTTTCAACTGTCTAGCTATCACCGTTCTTGAGATACAGCCTGGTGACTGACGGATGGACAGCGAAGTCTCAGTAATAGGATCCCGTTTTTACCCTTTGAGTATGGAACCATAAAAAACAACTGTTCAGTGACGGTGTAAGAATACAATTCACCACTCCCTTTCTTGCTTATGGATAACATAAAAGACAACCAAGCAATACGACATGCAGATAAAATTTATGCAAGAAGAGGAAAACTTGAAATAAAACCTTATCCGATCACCGAATAAGCCGATCCGTCTGACCATCATAATATCGTAGGTCATTTTCTTTTCCATTGACAAGAAGCCTCGAACTCAGCATTAAGACGTATATGAGCTGAAAACATCTCATCACATCGATGAATAAAAATTTTAAATTTGGTTAAGTGGTACAAGTGTATACAATTTTCTATTAGTCAAAATATGTTCATTATAGTCTATCTAATCTAAGAAGTGCACTTCGACAGCTGTCAGAGTAAGTTGTCTAGGTATGTGAACCAAATAATCGCTATCGAAAATATCCGATTTTGATGAGAAATCGATAATAATTCTTTGTAATTAATAATCGGTTTATTTTTTATTTTTCAAAAAGGAGATGAAATATTAAGTGCTTAATTAACACTAAACAAATTTAATTATTTCATCATAAAATCTATTCATCATATTTAGTAGGATTAGGTTAAGTAAAAACAAAAACTGAATTTGAAATTAGCTATTTGTTCAGAATTATTAGTACTACTTGAATTATCATCGTCGCGAACATTAATAATTATATCCTTATCAATAAAATTGTCGAAACGTACATCTCTGTCAAAATCTATATTCGATTAAATATATTAATCTAATATTTTTACCGATTATTTAGATATTCGTGAATTGGAAGTTCTCAAGCACTACTGTTTAGAACGTTATGACGTGATATTGTAAGATCGTCCATAATAATTACTATTTACAATGTTATTTTAATTTTAAATTAGTTTTACGAGTTTCAACATTACATTTTTGTACAAGAAACTCACTTGCAACGTTAATTATGTAAATAACTTAATATTTCTTTAAAATTTCAGATTTATTGTTTGCAATCATGTGTATACGTTTGACCAAGGTTATTTTGTATTAAAAATGCGAAACGTCAAAATGCACTTCTTAGATTAGATGAACTATAATTAACATACTTTTCTTTTGGCGGCGGGCTATGGAGTGGTCACACCCTAAACGCTAAATCCGTCCGGGGTGACAGAAGAAGCGGCGCGCGACCCCATAGACCCGCCCTACATGTATCTCTCTTTGCTAAGCGAGCGGACCACCCGAACCCGGTCTCTGTCTTCGGTGAACATAGTACTATCATTTCATATTAAAATCTCAGAGTATCTAGTAACTCTACCATAATTATGTGTAACATTAATTAAAAGGGCTTAGAGATGTAATAATTATTTCACTGGAAGAACATGGTCTAAACATATCCTCCCCGAAACTTTCCGAGTGACGGCAAGCCGGAGTGACGCTCCATAATCCACTATATTTCCATCCCATCACCAACTGGGCTGACTGCCGCTACTGATTCCTTGACTACTGTACCTGTCCGAAAGGTTACTTTCTCGGATATTACCCCTCATCGAACCCTCGACAAGTGAATATTGGAGTGGCATTTTCATGCAGTAAAGGAGAATATTCAGTGATGAATCATAGAATTTCAAATACTGTAAATTTTACAAAACAAAAAATACCTCTAAAAGAAGAATTTCGAAAGATCTCACTTAAAATTAAAATCTTCAAAATTATGACAATTTGTTCTTCTGGTCAAAGTCGCATGCCTTAAGCCGGCTTTTGACTATGGGATATAATCCTTACTAATATTATAAATGCGAAAGTAACTCTGTCTGTCTGTCGCTCTTTCACGCCAAAACTACCGAACCGATCTAAATGAAATTTGGTACGCAGATAGTCTAGAACTTGACAAAGGATATAGGCTACTTTTTAATGCAAAAAAGGGTTGCAAAGGGGGATGAAAAGTGGTAAGGAAGTATCGTCATTTTTAAAGCCAGAAACTTGAAAGTTATTTTTAAGCTATTGAGTAGATATAAATAAATATGACATTAAAGTTTGTAAAAAAATTACCCTTAAGGGATAAAATAAAAATAGGGAATGAAAAAAATTAGGAAAGTAACCTTTTACGCGGGCGAAGCCACGGGCAGAAGCTAGTATAATATATATTAAATCTTGAGATATAATATTTTATCGCTTGTCATACATTTTGTACGGGACCGTTCACGTGCTATAATATATATTAGATCCCCAAATATAAATATTTTATCCACCAAATAAGCGATATTTTGAAGAAGTATATTTTACCTCACGTTCCTGGACACCGCGCCTGCCTCTGCCTCGCCCTCAGTTTAAATGGTGACCGAAGCTAAACTGTTCCAAAATATATATCTTACAGTGTCAACAGTAACTGCGGGATGATATATATATAGCTCAAGATGTGATATATATTACATCCCATAGTCAAAAGCCGGCTTAAAAGATAACACTCTGGCAGCCCATAATAGACGAGGTACTAGGGCGCTGTTCGTTTTTAGTGAGTATTCCGATGCTATCCTGCGTAAGCGAGCTCTCAATACCCTGTTAATATAACGCATAATATGCACTTTTCCACCGCCTGAATAAAAAAATGGCAATTTATCTGCTGAACATATAAAACAGATAGTTGTAATACCAATGCCCAGATAACTAGATAAGTAGTCATCATCATCATCATCATCACAGACCATAAATGTCCCACTGTTGGTCTCGGGCCTTCTCCGTAATGGGAGGGAAATTAACCTACTATACCGCGCTGGTCAGACGTATTGGTATAGGGTTTTGTTTCGAGTTTTCCTTCTCTCGCATAGATGTTATATGCGTTTTATATCCCTTAGTAGTCTCGTACGATCACCCACAGTTAAGATATGGAGTGGTAAATAGTATTTTTACTCGTTACCACACGGATGACAGATAAGTAGTAACTATGAATGTCCATACAATACGGTGATATCATCTCAAATAAGTAGTATTTACTACGAAGATCCTATTAATATGATTCTGTCTTAATCTGAACTTCGGCCAGCATATTATAAACTTCGTGGGGCAAAGACCCACATTGTCTGATTCATGCAGTCATCCTTCAAATATTGTCTTATTGTGTTTATTTCATCAGTGATTTACTTTTTTTTTTCAAACCAATGACAGCCTATTAAAATTTATTCACTATATCTTTTTGTAGCACAGCGTTCTTCTATTAACGCTATTTCTATTGTACAGATTAAGAAAATAATGTATATTCCTTTACTATAGAATTCAGGCTTTGGATACATACATTGGTTAAGCATACCTAATGTATTTACTAAGTAACTTTTTTTTGAAGTAAAACTTCTTTACGACGCATTGAAAAAAAATATTTCTAAATCACATTTTTCCGTTCCGAAGTGAAACTTCTTTGCGCGCATGAGGGTAATTTTTTTACAGATGAAACGCGAAAGGAGAAACACGGCAAGAGAAAGAGAGAATACACGCATTGGTGTTGATGTATGTAAACGAGATTTAAAATTAGTTTGCCAAAGTTTCTCTTCTGATATGTGTACTTTGTACGCACGCATAATTTGTGACTGGACATGATTCGGACACACTCTAACCATATCATCTGGGAGTAAAATATATGATGTATCTAGATGTATGCTATACAACAACTCATTAATACATTTTTAGGTTATCGCCACACCGAATAAAAATATAGAGACGTATTAAAACATTACATATTAAAAATACAATACTTCACCATCACTTAAACTGCCGTAGCAGTCATAGATTCGTTTAGGGGTTCATCAGATAAATCGGTAGCAGAATCACCTGAAAACTTCAACAATGATCGCCAAAAAATCAGCTAACTATATCAGTATTTAGATGAACGTCCAGCAGTGGGCGTCGATGGGTGAATTGATGACAATTTTCGTAAGTTTCTTCGAATTCTTGAATGGTATTTTTTTTAAGAACGTTTTTTCAATGTATTATTAACTAACTTGTGCCCGCGGCTTCACCCGCGTAAAAGGTTACTTTCCTAAAGTTTTTCATCTCCTATTTTTATTTTATCCCTTAAGGGTAATTAATGCCATATTTATTTATATCTAACCAATAGCCTAAAAATAAGTTTCAAGCTTCTGGCTTTAAAAATGACGATACTCCTTACAACTTTTTATCCCCCTTTATAACCCTTTATTTGCATTAAAAAGTAGCGTATGTCCTTTATCAGGCTCTAAACTATCTATGTATCAAATTTAATTTAGATCGGTTCAGTAGTTTTGGCGTGAAAAAGCGACAGACAGACAGGCAGAGTTACTTTCGCATTTATAATATTAGTAATGATAAGGATTAATGAATGAAACGTGTATATGACATGAAGATTTTAATCTATAAACTTATAAAGAGAATATCAATATAACTTAAGCCTGTCAGAAACTTCATTACTTGTAAATATGTACGTCATTCAATGTGATATTTGATTAAATGTAAAATTATACATGAACGTACATTAAAATCAAATTAATCACTAGTTGCATTAAACTACGTATGTAGGAAATTAACTAGACTTAACAAATTTACGGATATAATTGATAAAGTAAAATATATGTGAATGCATAGATGGTGTAGTGGTTAAAATACCGACCTACTGTGCCAGTGTCCATGGTTTCGATTCCTACTGAGGACAATACTTTGTGTGATCCATCAATGTGGCGAGTAATGATGTTAAAAAATACAACACAACCTTTCGCTTCCCATGCGCTGTAATGAAACTGCAAGAGAATAAAATCTTCAAATAGTAAATGCCAATTTAGTTGACAAGCGTTGTATTTTAGGTAATTAAAAACAGTTGAAGTGGCAAATCTATTTAAATTTGCAACCAATTTGTGTCACTCAATTTTCATGAATTTGCAATGACTTGCTCACAAAAATATATTTCATAATCATCATCACAGCCCATGTATGTCCCAGAGTTGGGCTCGGGCCTCATCCGTACTGGGAGGGAGGTTAACCTACTATACCACGCTGGTCAGACGTGTTGATATAGGGTTTTGTTTCGAGTTCTACTTCTCTTGCATAGATGTTGTATGCGTTTTATATCCCTTAGTTGTCTTTTACGGTCACCCACGGGTAAGATAGGTGGTGGTGAATTGTATTCTTATTCCGTCATCACACGGATAAAAAAAATACATTTACTAGTAAAATATTTTTAGTCAAAAAGATTTACTTTACATACCATAGATATTGTATAATAACTGAACTTGCTATTTTTTGAATACTACAATGCATTAAGAAACAAATTCTTTTATCATGGGAGACTCTACAAGCATGTACATAATTAGCAGACACGAAGGCCCAGAACAATCATTGGTGAATCGCCCAAGGGGCTGTCTCACATGGAAATCGAACTTGTAGGAGGTCTATACATAAACTAATATAGAATATATCCAGTCATAAGAAAAATTACTGCTATCATTCCACCATTTGTACATATACTTGTGTTTTTCCGCGAGTACCGAACAAATTGACTAAGGAAATAGTCCTTGACCCCGTGTGCGTTCACCTGTACAATGAATGGTGGGTGGCTTCGACCGCACGATTTTGGTTACCACCCACCCACAAAGCAATACCGCCAAATGGCGTAAGTTGTATTTTTGTGTGATACTTAGGTATACTAATATATATGTGGATTAATACTCGTTGCAATCAACCACGGCCTTGGCTAGGCTGCCATCAGGCGTGAGCGTAATCCCACCACACAACAACATTGTAACTGCTGTAAACCAAGATCTATAATAGTCTTCTTAGTTAATACAAACGTTTGACTTTCAGGCAGTTCTAGGAAACAATCTTAATTGTCTTGGGACCTCGCATCTAATTTGATTAGAAAAGTTAATTAGTAGTTGGAAGAGATAGATTTCACTTATAAGCAATGCGGAAAACAAGAAGGACATTGGTTAGTTAGCCAATAAATAAGAGGATGTACAAGCCGCTCATCACCACGGAAGAGCTTAACAGGACTTGTGTGTGTGTGCCTCAAGTGTATCAGCGGACTTGCCAATGGCAAATTATATAAGCGTAAAAGCCTTCTTCTCGAGACTATACTGCTACATTCTTTCAAGAGACAACTATCGCGCAGAAGGCGATATCCATATATGGACCGATGGAAGCCTAAGCAGACATACGATGTCTATTAGAGATTAAAATCATACAGGGTACGTTGCTACTAGCAAAAAATTATTTTACCAGTGAATAGAAAAATATATTAATGTAATCTACATTAACAAAAATTAAACACATAGCAAGCATAATACAAAATTTCAAGCTCTAGGCTCTAGGCTCGAGTAAAGAAATTATTAAAACAATTTTGTCGTTTTAATATTTAACCATGTGTGACAATTATTTTTCACTCGTAATTATGTTTTTGTAAATAATCAAGCATATTAAATGCTAAATTTCAGTAATTTGAATAACAGGGTCGTTTCATCGTTTAATACAATTCTAACTGCAAAGTTAGAGTATTAAATCTGTACAATGTGTACACAATATCGGGTAGATGGCACACGTCTCTTTTAAAGGCAAAAATATAATACGAGGCGAAGATTGAACGTCATACAACAGTTCACGTTGGTATAAGTGGTAGCACGATTTGAACGGATTTTGTTTGAACGGAGTTGATTCGAATCTCATATGTGACAATCATTTTTTGCTCGTAATCAATTTTTTTATAAATAATCAAGCATATTAAATGCTAAATTTCAGCAATTTTTATTTAACCATAGTCAACCTTAGATTTAGTTTCATGTTTAGTTAAATATCATGGTTGTTTGCTACTTAAAATAAGAAACAATGTGTTTAAAAATTACTGACACGGATAGATTAAGATATTTTAATTACACGTTAACTAATTAGAGTAACTATATCAATGAACATATTTTATACAGATTGCAGGGACCATGCGAAGTGGAAGGATGTAGGTACCAACCAATGCGAAAGTGGAAGGATGTAGGTACCGAGGGAGACCGAGACGAACCTACCTAGACCAGATCGGTCAGGTACTGAAGGAAGGTAGAGTCAAGAGTCTCCGAAACCGGCGAGCGTGTATGAAGAGAATTATGAATGTTGAGGAAGCGAGTGAAGTATGCAGAGATAGAGTTCTCTGGCACTCTGTTCTCTCTGCCTACCCTGCAAGGGATATGGCGTGATGATATGTATGTATGTATGCAGGGACCATTAATAAATAATTTGAAATAAACATCAGAATTATAGTTATTAAAACTTTATAATCTCTGTATTTCATCATCACAGCCCTTAAATGTCCCACTATTGGGCTCGGGCCTCCTCCGCAATGGGAGGAAAATTAACCTACTATACCGCGCTGGTAAAACGTGTTGGTATAGGGTTTTGTTTCAAGCTTTCCTTCTCTTGCATATATGTTATATGCGTTTTATATCGCTTAGTCGTCTCATACGATCACCCACGGGTAAGATATGGGGTGGTGAATAGTATTCTTACTCCGTCACTACACGGAAAAATAACATACTAAAAAATAATATATTATAAGCAAGTATAACGACTTGACTCGCACATTAGAAAAAAAAAAAACAGTAAGAAATTATGAGACTCGATAATTTGTGGGTATATATCAGTAGAGGAGATAATAAACATACAATTATCGAACACAAGAAATAAAACTCATACATATAAATAAACTCATATATAGAACGATCATATATAACGAACGATTATATATGAACGAACGAAAGAACGATTATATATGTAAATTGTAAAATAAATAGTATTACATTAAGATCGAATTCACTATACTCAGCTTGGAATGTCGCTATTAGTGCTAAGGCATATGTGCAATAAATTATCATGATAATTGGTTATAATAAATCCATACGAGTAGTAATAAAAATAGTCCTCCCGTGACCACGATCACTGTAAAGTGTTCGAAACGTCTAGAAATTGAAAATCAAATACAAACGCGATAGAATCTGTAAAAGTAGTTTTATTTAAAACTAGCTTCTGCCCGCGGCTTCGCCCGCGTAAAAGGTTACTTTCCTAAAGTTTTTGATCCCCTATTTTTATTTATGACCGTCGGTAATACAGTGCAACGGTATTACAATGCCCAGGGATGGGACTTCATTACTGAACTGCTAGATGGCGTTGAAGAAGCTAGATTTTGAGATTTTTTGACAAACAATTTTTTTTATTTTTCATATAAAAATTTTGATTTTTTTTTTAATAAAAAGTATCCTATGTTACTTTTAATACCTCCAAGAATATGTGTACAATGTTTCATGATGATCGGTTGAGTAGTTTTAGCGTGAAAGCGTAATAAACAAACTTACATTCACATTTATATATTAGTAGGGATAGGGATGTGTAATACTCGCGTAAATATTAGAAATTATTACAATAGTAATGAATTTTTAATATTTACACAATTAAAGCTTTAACTAATGAATGTTTTATGGAAATTTACCAGTAATTATCAACATCAGTCTAGTTAATATATAAATTATAATTTGTTACATTATATCTTGCAGTATTTCAACATTAAAGCATTATATCTAAACATATATTTTTTTGACGACGTAAGAGAGCGAGTAGGTATGAAAGAGAGTATTGGTGTAAAGATGCGAAAGGGAATGCTCCGATGGTTTGGACATGTGGAAAGAATGCCGAACGAACGCCTGGTTAAGAAGATATACAATGCGAAAGTGGAAGGATGTAGGTACCGGGGGAGACCGAGACTCACCTACCTAGACCAGATCGGTCATGTACTGAAGGAAGGTGGAGTCAAGAGTCTCCGAAACCGGCGAGCGTGTATGAAGAGAATTATGAATGTTGAGGAAGCGAGTGAAGTATGCAAAGATAGAGTTCTCTGGCACTCTGTTCTCTCTGCCTACCCTGCAAGGGATATGGCGTGATGATATGTATGTATGTATGTATATTTTTTTTAAAAAGACATAACCTGTCCTTTTTATTATTTTTTTGCGGTGGACTATGGATGTGGTCGCGCTCCGCCAAATCAGTCCGGGGCGACGGAAGAGACGGCGCTCGATCCCATAGACCCACCTTGCAAAGCGCCTCTTTTCATTGTGCGAGTGGGCCACCGGTACCTGATCTTTGTCTTCGATGGACACCACCCTACCCTGAGAAAATAATCTTTGTATTACGGGGGACATTACAAACATGCCAGACAAATTACACCCAGACTGTGTAGGAATCGAACCCACGGCACTGGCATGGAAAGTCAATATCTTAACCACTACACCATCTTTGCAGTCATAATATAATATCTAAACGTAATAAAGTTTATAAACTTTTTTACAATAAATTTCGTTTAAGAAATAATACAATTCACCATAAACTCTTATGACTTTTGGAGTCGTAAAAGACGAATAGAGGCTATAAATATGCAGATAACATCTATGGAAGCCAATTAAAGCTCAAAACAAATCGCTATACTAACTTGCCTAGCCAACGAGGTATAGTCAATTTTCATCCCGCCGTGATATATATATTGAAATGCTGATGATTTGTTAATAATTATACAAAGAATTTTATCCAGAATTTAAGTAGAATAATATTATATTTTAAATGAAGCAAAAAAAATTTAATAATATATTCAATACTATAAAATAAATTGTACAATAATCCTTATCCTTACTAATATTATAAATGCGAAAGTAACTCTGTCTGTCTGTTTGTCTGCCGCTCTTTCACGCCGAAACTACTGAACCGATCTAAATGAAATTTGGTACACAGATAGTCTAGAGCCTGATAAAGGACATAGGCTACTTTTTAATGCAAATAAAGGGTTGTAAAGGAGGATAAAAAGTTGTAAGGAGTATCGTCATTTTTAAAGCCAGAAGCTTGAAACTTATTTTTAGGCTATTGATTAGATATAAATAAATATGGCATTTTTTTTTTTTTTTTTTGGTGGACTATGGATTAGTCTCGCCCCGCCAAATCGGTCCGGGGTGACGGAGAAGGCGGCGCGTGACCCCATAGACCCACCGTAAAAACTCCTCTCTCTTCGCCATGCGAGCGGGTCACCGGGACCCGATTTTTAACTTCGGTGGCCCGCCCGGCGGTTCACCCTCGCGGGTTCCTCTCGTCGACGCCCCGACAGATTTCGCCGTCGGGGCGTCGCCCTCACGCGGTGGCCTCACGTCGGGTGACCGGACAATTCCCCGGTCCGATCACCCGAAGCCTCGGTTAGGGCGGCATCAGGCGCAGGTATTCGCGCCTGCGCCGCCCCGGCCGCTGGCGGCGGCCCGGGGCGCGGGAATCCTCCCTTGCCCGTTCCGCCGCTTCCTTCTGCGAGATGACAGCCTCGCAGAAGGCGGCGACCGCGTCCCAGTTCCTGATGCTGTCGACCATCGCCCTCGCGACGGCCGGCAGCGTCAGGTCGGCACCGATGACAGCGACGAGGTCACGGCGCTGCCGCTCCCATCCCGGACACACCTCCAGCGTGTGTTGCGCCGTGTCCTCGTCACTCCTGCAGTGGTGGCAGGCCGGAGTCCACTCCCTATACACGACCCTGTGCAGGTACAACCCGAAACACCCGTGCCACGTCAATACCTGCACCAGCCGAAAGGTGAGGACTCCGTGCCGCCGCTCCATCCACTCTATCAATACGGGCCGGAGGGCCTCAACGGTCTCCACACCGTGCCTAGGCCTCTCCAGCCGCGTAGCCCAACGGGCGATGACGTCTCGGCGGGCATCCACGCGCCAGGTGGCTATCTCGCTCAACGATGGGGAGCCACCTTCCTCGCGCGCTGTGATAACCCGCCGGTAGAGGTCGGAGAGCATCTCCGCCTCTAGGTCCCACGGGGGTGTCCCGGCCAACAGGCACGCCGCCTCTGTCGACACCGTGCGGTACCCGCGAATGGCTCTGACCGCCATGGCTCTCTGTGGCCTCCACAAAACCGCCCTGAGCTGGGCGTTCAGAGCCCTCGCCCACACGGGTGCGCCGTACATGGCCATCGAGCGGATGACCCCCGCATACAGCCGTCGGGCCTCAAAACTGGGTCCGCCCACGTTCGGCATGAGTCGAGAAAGGGCGGACGCCGCGCCGACAAGCCGGGGAGCAATCTGTCGGAAATGCTCCCGGAACCACCATCGCCCGTCGAGCACCAGACCCAAGTACCTCATATGGGCCTGGATGCTGATGTGGATGGAGTTTACCACTATCGAGGCGCCGATGGGCAGCCTCACACGGGGCCCATGGAAAAGTAGGGCCTCCGTCTTGTTTAGGGCCACCCTGAGCCCCAGCGCCTCGATCCGCCTGACCATCTCCTCGGTGCCGAGAGTGGCCAGGCTCGCCGCCTCTTCGAGTGTCCTGCCCCGGGCTGTGACGAGCGTGTCGTCAGCGTAGCACACCAAGCTCAGCCCGGGGGGGAGACTCCCTCTCAACGCCCAGTCGTACCCGATGTCCCACAGAGTCGGCCCCAGAACCGACCCCTGTGGAACGCCGCACGACATGGGCGTCCGCACAATGTCCCCTGCGGGACCCGCGCAGAGGATACTGCGGCCCTCCAAATAGTCTGCCACCAGCCGCTTGAGGTACAGGGGCACTCCATGGAACCGGAGCGCCTCCCTGATGCAGCCGAATGGCAGACTATTGAATGCGTTGGCGATGTCCAACGACACCGCCAACAGCACTCCCTTCCCGGCGACGGCCTCCGCGGCCGCCTGCCTCAGGCGTAATAGGGTCCCGATGGTCGAACGTAAATAAATATGGCATTAACATGTTGTAAAAATTTACCCTTAAGGGGTAAAATAAAAATAGGGGATGTTAACTTTAGGAAAGTAACCTTTTACGCAGGTGAAGCCGCGGACAGAAGATAGTTATTAATATATACCATCACGCCATGTCCCTTGCAGGGTAGGCAGAGACAACAGAGTGCCAGAGAACTCTATCCCTGCATACTTCACTCGCTTCCTCAATATTCATAATTCTCTTCATACACGCTCACCGGTTTCGGAGACTCTGGACTCCACCTTCCTTCAGTACATGACCGATCTGGTCTAGGTAGGTTAGTCTCGTTCGCCCCCGGTACCTACATCCTTTCACTTTCGCATTGTATATCTTCTTAACCAGACGTTCGTTCGGCATTCTTTCCACATGTCCGAACCATCGGAGCATTCCCTTTCGCATCTTTACACCAATACTCTCTTTCATACCTACTCGCTCTCTTACGTCGTCGTTATGCGATCGATTAGCCTAACTCCACAGATTTTCCGTAGAGATCGCATTTCGACCGCATTAATTTTACTTTCATACTCTTTTCTGCATACCCAACTCTCGCTTCCATACAGTAATGTTGGGACAAGCACTGCATTATGTATTGCTACATGTGCCTTCTGGCTGAGGTGGTGGCTACCGAGAAGTTGCCCCAACGCTCCGTTCACTCTATTTCCCGCATTCACTCTTCACTCTATATCAGTGGTGTACCTTCCATCTCGGATCTTCTTCTTGTTCCATCTAATCTAAAAAATAATTAGCAATAAATCAGTACGCGAAGTAATACTTTTGGCGGTACTTATTATGTTCAAAGTCAAACCATTCCTATAGTAAAATACATTGTAATGTTGTGTTACACAAAAAGTTATTAATATTCATTTTCGCTATTAAACTTCTTCCTTCTCTTTCTTTTTTCAGACTAATATGTACTTTTCTTCGTGTAGTGTCGGAGTAAGAATACAATTCAACATCCCCTATCTTACCCGTGGATTTCGTAAAAGACGATTAAGGGATATAATATGCATATGGCATCTGTGCAAGAGAAAGAAAACTCGAATTAAAACCCTATACCAATACGTCTGACCAGCGTGGTGGTGGTGGTGGTGGTATAGTACCTAGTTCAATTTCCCCATTGTGAAGGAGGCCCGAGCCCAAGAGCGGGACGTATGTGGGCTGATATGACGATGTTGATGATGAATATGTACTTGTACGACTCACTATTGAGCACGATTATCCTCTAGAAGAATATTAGATATCACCTTGGTCAGATAGAGAGAGACAATGTATTATTTTCAATTTTCTTTCTCAGTTAGAATATGTTCATTGTCATTATGTTAGCTCACATATGTCCTATTGCTGCGCCCAAGTCTACCAAAGTTGGAGGGAGAGTTGAGTTACTATACCACGCTGGTGTTCTTTTTCTTACAGTTATATCTTTTATTATCATCTACGTTTTATTTTTATTCCTTCACTACAAGAAAAACGGATTATGAAGGTAACTGCATAGATATCTTAATCAATATTAAGGATTTCCATCCAAAAGGGTTCGTGTTTTGACAGAGTATTAATGCAATGTGACAAGACATTGCATTAATACTCTGTCAAAACACGAACTTATATAATTTATTTTTTATTATATTTCTGCAACATCTATATATTACTATAGCTATATCATCATCATCGTCATCATTCTTCAGCTCTTATGGCAATTACTTAGAGTAGACGCAATGTTTACGAGCAGTACATATTGCTGCGACCCCATTTCCGTCGTACATACTGCCTAACGTCAATCCTTTTTAGGAGTGCAATTGTTGACCAAATGGCATCAGGTTGAGCTGGCCGAAATCGATACAAAGTTCTCAGTCGCCTTTTACGAAATCCACGTGCAGGATTCACACAGCTCATACATTCTAGCTAAAATCTATTACATAATAATTATAAATTAGATATGTATAACACCCGACATGTCTGCTAACATAAATACTTATTTAATAATATATTATTGTTCTGTATTGAGTTTAATTTGCTGGGGCCTTTAATGACTTAGTTTATTTAAAGACACCACCTATTCTAAGCAAGTAACCCCTATATAGCTGTGAAGTTTACAAACATATAATTTAATGTATACAAATTACACTCATACTGAGAACAAATATTTCTGGACCGCATAAAATATTGTCCTATATGAGAATCCAACTTATATCAAAGGCACGGACACGGTATTTAAACCACTATGATGTATGTATCAGTTAGTATGCTTGTATACATAAAAAATGTAGTTATCCAATCCTCATGGGTTGAACGTTATCTGCACTCACCACTAGCTCGCGTAAAGATGAAACAGCCATTTGAGGCAACATTTGAGGTAACACCCCTTTTTTTTTTTTTTTTTTTTTTTTTTTTTATTGGTCGGCTATGGGTGCGTCTCGCCCCGCCGAATCGGTCCGGGGTGACGGAGAAGGCGGCGCGTGACCCCATAGACCCACCGTAAAATCCTCTCTCTTCGCCGTGCGAGCGGACCACCGGTACCCGATCTTTGTCTTCGGTGGTCCGCTCGGCGGTTTACCCTCGCGGGTTCCTCTCGTCGGCGCCCCGACAGATTTCGCCGTCGGGGCGTCGCCCTCACGCGGTGGCCTCGCGTCGGGTGACCGGACAATTCCCCGGTCCGATCACCCGAGGCCTGGGTTAGGGCGGCATCAGGCGCAGGTATTCGCGCCTGCGCCGCCCCAGCCCGGGTCGCGGGAGTCCTCCCTGACTCGTTCCGCCGCCTCCTTCCGCGAGATGACAGCCTCGCAGAAGGCGGCGACCGCGTCCCAATTCCTGACGCTGTCGACCATCGCCCTCGCGACAGCCGGCAGCGCCAGGTCGGCACCGATAATAGCGACGAGGTCACGGCGCTGCCCGTCCCAGCCCGAGCATTCCTCGAGCGTATGTTGCGCCGTGTCCTCGCCACTACTGCAATGATGGTAGCCTGGAGTCCACTCCCTGTACACGACCGTGTGCAGGTATTTCCCGAAGCACCCGTGCCCCGTCAACACCTGCACCAGTCGGAAGGTGAGGACCCCGTGCCGCCGCTCCATCCATTTCATCAATACGGGCCGAAAGGCCTCGACGGTCACGATACCGTGTCTAGGCCTCTCCAGCCGCGTAACCCAACGGGCGATGACGTCTCGGCGGGCGTCCTCGCGCCAGGTGGCTATCTCGCTCAACGATGGGGAGCCACCCTCCTCGCGCACTGAGGTAACCCGCCGGTAGAGGTCGGAGAGCATCTCCGCCTCTAGGTCCCACGGGGGTGTCCCGGCCAATAGGCACGCCGCCTCTGTCGACACCGTGCGGTACCCGCGAATGGCTCTGACCGCCATGGCTCTCTGTGGCCTCCACAGAACCGCCCTGAGCTGGGCGTTCAGAGCCCTCGCCCACACGGGTGCGCCGTACATGGCCATCGAGCGGATGACCCCCGCATACAGCCGTCGGCCCTCGAAACTGGGTCCGCCCACATTCGGCATGAGCCGAGAAAGGGCGGACGCCGCGCCGACCAGTCGGGGAGCAATCTGTCGGAAATGCTCCCGGAACCACCATCGCCCGTCGAGCACCAGACCCAAGTACTTCATATGGGCCTGGATGTTGATCTGGATGGAGTTGACGACTAACGAGGCGCCGGTTGGCAGCCTTACGCGTGGCCCATGGAATAATAGGGCCTCCGTCTTATTTAAGGCCACCCTGAGCCCCAGCGCCTCGATTCGCCTGACCATCTCCTCGGTGCCGAGAGTGGCCAGGCTCGCCTCGGGCTGTGACGAGCGTGTCGTCAGCATAGCACACCAAGCTCAGCCCGGGGGGGAGACTCCCTCTCAACGCCCAGTCGTACCCGATGTCCCACAGAGTCAGCCCCAGGACCGACCCCTGTGGAACACCGCACGACATGGGCGTCCGCACAATGTCCCCTGCGGGACCCGCGCAGAGGATACTGCGCCCCTCCAAATAGTCTGCCACCAGCCGCCTGAGGTACAGGGGCACTCCATGGAACCGGAGCGCCTCCCTGATGCAGCTGAATGGCAGACTATTGAATGCGTTGGCGATGTCCAACGACACCGCCAACAGCACTCCCTTGCCGGCGACAGCCTCCGCGGCCGTTTGCCTCAGGCGTAGCAGGGCCCCGATGGTCGAACGCCCCCTCCTAAACCCATATTGAGCGTCCGACAGATCGGGCCCCACCTCCTCCAAGTGTCGGACGATGCGGGCAGCGAGGACACGCTCCAGCAGCTTACCCACATCGTCGAGAAGCACGATGGGCTTGTAGGCCGACGGCAAATCCGGGGGCCGTCCCGGCTTTGGCAGGAGAACCAACCTCCCCTCCTTCCAGTACTCAGGGAACCGTCCAGACGTCAGACAGGCGTTGAACAGTTGCCTGAGGCGAGGCTCGAAGTGCTCGAGGAGCGACGTCAAGACCCGGACTGGTATTCCGTCCGGGCCGGGGGCCGTGGTGGCGGAGCGAATCCGCGCTACTGCCGCCCCCACTTCCGACTCCGTCACGGGTGGAACACTCTCGTCGTCGGCCTCCCGGTCTTGATCTGATGAAGCCATGACCGGGGGCGTGTGTCCCGACTGCCGTGGAAATAGCTCCTCGATCACCCTACAGAGGAAGTCGGGCTGGAGGGTCTCGGTGAGTGGGGGGCCCTGCGCGCGAAGCTTGTTCAGCGACGCGCGATACGGGCGACCCCAGGGGTCACGGTCGAGACCGTCCAACATCTCCTGCCAACTCGCATCCTTGGCGGCTCGGATGGCCAGCCGAAAGGCAGTCCGCGCACTGCGGTACGCCTCGTACAGCTGGCCCTCCCGCTCAGCGTCGCGATGACGCCGCCGGCTGCGGGTGTAGGACCTTCGGGCACTGATACACGCCGCGCGAAGGTCCGCCAGTCTTGGGGACCACCAGTAGACCCCCTGCCTCGGAGGTAGACGCCGCACCCTGGGCATGGCCGCATCGCAGATCTGCGTTAACGCACTGCGGATGCGGACAGCCTCAGCGTCCACTCCGTCCGCTGGGCGCGGTGAGGACAGCCACGTGTGAACGATGGCCGCCTCCGCCAGTAGGTCCCTATCAAGACGACCCACAGCCCACCGCGGAAACGCGGGAGCTCCGTCCACCTTGTGACCCCTACCGGGTTCCCGGGGGGAGACCTCCATCCGGATGTACCGGTGGTCCGACAGGGTCTCCGCCTCCTCCAGGACACTCCAGTTCCTCACCCGTGGCGCGACAGCGGGGCTAGCGAACGACAAGTCCACTATCGACCCGCCCTGCTGCCGCACACACGTGTTCACTGAGCCCCTGTTAACAACACAGAGGCCCAGTGAAGCCGCCCACTCAACGACCGCCCGCCCGCGGTCGTCCGTCATAGGGGACCCCCACGCCGTGGATTTGGCGTTGAAGTCCCCCAGGACCAGGACGAGGCCCGGTGCCAGTCGCCGTATCGAAGCCTCCAAGGTGGTGAGGGAGGCCCTGAAATCGTCCATTCTCCTGTTAGGGGAGAGGTAAACACTGTAGAGTGTGACCCCTTCCCATTCCGCAGCGACAAATTCCTCGCCCCTATCCAAAAGGGATAAGGACGGGAAGTGCCGCTGCGTTGAGACGACGATTGCCGCAGTTCCGTTTCGGCTGACCACCCAATTGGGGCGATCAGGCACGACGTACGGTTCCGCGACTACGGCTGCACCAATCGACCACTCCGCCATGGATTGCAGGAGGAGATCCTGCGCTCCGGCGGAGTGGTTGGTGTTGGCCTGCAGGAGGTGAATGGATTCTGCAGCCATTAGTGGGCCGTATCCATCACCTCCGCCTCGCCAGTGGGCGATCGGGCCGCGCTAGGAGCGGGAGCGGCCGTGGTCGAAAGGCCGCCCCGACCCTTTGGGGCCGAAGCAGGAGGTCTGCACGCCCCAGAACCCATGCGGTGCTTGGCGGGCTTATTGCCCGCCGCACACGCGGGGCAGTGGGGCGGGGCGGCGCAAGATGCCGCCACGTGCCCGGTCTGACCGCAGCGGAAACACAATCCGCCGCAGTCGAAGCAATTGGTGCACGTCGGTCGAGTGTGTCCGACCGCCATGCACTTATAGCACCTCGCAGGCCGGTGCTCAAGCACGGTTACCCGCGCCGAGCTCCAGCCCACGAGGAGCCTGCCTGAGCCGGCCAGTTGCCTGACCGACTCCACCGGGCACTGCGCCCAGGCAGCACCTACGCCACCCGGACCGGGACGAATGGCACCGACCCGGACGGTGTCTATGGGACACCCGGTTTTCGAGGCAATAGCCTCCCGGATGTCTTCCACCGTCACGGAGTCGTCCAGACCCGAAATGCGCATTTCGGCGCACTTGACGGGCCTGGCGATCCTGATGCCACCTTCCTCGGCGAACAGACCTCGCAGCTTCTCAGCTACGCTGTCAGCCGTCTTGGCGCCCTCGGCCCCTGGGAACTCGAGGATTCGAGCCCCCGTCCGGGCCTTGCGGGTACTGGCTTCGACGCCTCCAATATCGGAGACGTCTGGCTCCCGCCGGGCCTTCCTCAAGACGGCCTCGTAGCTGAGGCCCTTCTTGGCCGCCTCAGGCAGCACAGTGATCACCACTGCGGCTGTCTTTGGCGGCTTAAGCCCCTTGCGCGACCTCTTCTTCTTGTCGCCAGCTCCTGCCTTGGGAGCGGAGACCTCAGCGGCGCGCTTGGCCTCCGCTCTCCTTCTTTGGCCACGACTCCTTCTATCGCGCTCGGCCACCTGCCAACCCTCTTCGGGTACGGCAGTCGTGCCAGACGCGGAAGGCCTCGTCGTAGCCTCGCTGGTCGTCGCCGGCGGTTTCGTTGCGGGCGGCTTCAGCGGTCCGGCAGCAGCCGGCGCCATCTTCCTCCTCAGGGCAGGTCCCTTCGGAGCGGGGCCGGGGCCTTTGGGCTTAGGCCCGGCCGCGGCCGCGGCGTAGCTCCCCACGCGGCCACCCTGACAAGGCAGCGGGGCGGGGGCTGGTGCCGTATGTGGCCGCTTATCTGCGGCAAGCGGCGGCCGGACACGTGGTTCTGGAGGCAGCCTTGCCTCCAGAACGGCGAAGCGCGCATCGACAATTTTGCCCACTGCGTCGATTATCGCGCGCAGGGACTCATCCGGCAATCCTCCCAGCGCAGGGTTTGGCATCGGGGTCGGCAGCGGGGTCGACGCCTCCAGTTGAGCCTCCACCGGGGCCCGCTCCGAGACGCTTGGCGACTTCGTCGCCGTGGCGCGAGTCGTCCTCCTCGCTACCGGGACAGGTGTCGGCTCGGTGGCCGTGACGGCTTCAGCCGGCGGCGTGCCCTCCGCAGCGGGGGGCGTCCTCCTCGCCGCAGGGACGGGTTTCACCGCGGCAGCTGTTTTGCGCGCCTTGGCCGACGGCTTTGGCGCAGGCGGTAGAAACTGCGCCATCTGGGCCCGCAGGTCGGCCATGTCTTTGGCCAACATGCGGTTTACCCGACGCACCGACTCCAGCTCGGACTCCAACTGGCGGTTCAGGTCCCGCAGGCCTGAGACCTCGCCACTAAGGCGGGCATTTTCAGCCTGCAGGTCCAGGGGGCCGTCGCTCGCAGCAGGCGCCACCTCACGCCGAGGGGTCGCCGACCTTCTTCCTGCTACTGCGGCCCCTCGCCCCCTGCGAGAAGCCGGCACCTTCGGTGGAGGCATGATGGTCCCGCTCCCCTCGGAGTCGGCGCCCGAGCTGCCTCCCTTGCTCAGGGGGCGCTTTCGCACCTGCGAGGGGAGGGCCTCCTCCCTGGTCTTCTCAGCCGTCGCCACAGGACGCGGCGACGACTTAGCGGGGTCTTTAGCGTCCGACCCGCTTTCTCCTCTGGACGGCCCTGCGGATACACCGCCCTCGTCCATCTTAGCGGCAGATCTGCTGCCCTCATCCACGGACGGCTTTGCGACGTCACTGTCGCCTTCGCCCGTAGACGGCTCTGCAGCATTTCTGCCACCATCCTCCTTTTCAGCGGCGGCAGCCTCTCTCCGCGCACGCCGCTCCTCCATCCTCCTCTTGTAGCTGGAAGCCTGCCCCCGGCTCTTCCTGGGCGACTGCCGCTTCACTTTTTGGGCCTCCACGATTTGTGCCGGGCCCTCGGCGGACGCCTCAAGTCCTGAGGACGAGGCGTCGTTTAGGTCAGTTTTTGATCGGCTTAACCGGGCCTTGGGGTGAAGATCGCTACGATCCCCGTCGTTATTTATTTTTAATTTTTGCGTATCCATTATTGATCCCACGATTATGGGAGATACAATACGTCGACCCGGGCAGAGATCCCTTTACCCGGGCAAGCCTACATTTACCAACCAGGGGGGCAGCCGGTACCCTGGCTGGAGCGTGCTAAGAACAGAACAACCCATCTGCCATGCATCTTCTCGCCGCACGCCAGAACTTAAGATTCTGGGTGATTTCCGAGTCCGAATGTTACTTCGGACTCTTTATAGAGGTTGTCTTCCTCGCGGTCCGGGCGGTTAAGCCAAGACCCTCGCTCCTGAAGCTAAGA
This sequence comes from Lymantria monacha, assembly GCA_905163515.2. NCBI lineage: Eukaryota > Metazoa > Arthropoda > Insecta > Lepidoptera > Erebidae > Lymantria > Lymantria monacha. The sequence goes on along the minus strand of LR991081.1, from coordinate 49,269,383 downwards.
CAAGCAAAGAATCAGGTTTACGATGTGTGGGCGGTGGCAAGTGCCTGCCCAGCCCTCAAATGAATGAGTGACTGAGCCCGTCCCGATATTTCGCGTCCTATAACCTCTACTACGACTGTAGTAGAGTAAGGAGCGAAATCGCGCAGATATTCGCTACGGACGACAGTACAACAGAAGAACTGGGGACCGCCGCCCGCACCCAGGGTACACCGCGTGGAGGTTTCTGGGATAGTACCCCTGAGGTAACACCCCTAGTTCAAACAAAAGAAAAATCCAATCCTTATTATATATTTATAATTAAAAAATGCATAGATGAATTGTTGCCTCTTTGAATTCATGCAAAAATTGTATCCTTTATTTTTACTAAAAGTATAAAAGTATTAACTTAGAATTAGTTTAATTCAATTAAATTAAACATAATTAGTATCACTATGAAATATAGGTATAAAATTTATAATTTATTCCATTTAGGAATATTAGCTTTTAGCTAAATTAAACAAAGTTTTCTTACGTATAGGTAGGAGGCCAGGTGCTCAGCATAAATAATACATTGATGGGGTACATGTAGACGTAGAGGTAGATAACCACCCTAAAAGCCCCCGTCTCGCAACTTCATCACCCCCTCTCAATGCCTCAATTAAGGGGTTAGACCCAACCATACATTAGTTTGTAAAATTACCACACGATCGCTTTAATTAACATTAATAGAGAAAACTGTGGTCGATATATTACACGATAACCGACCAAATGACCACAAACATCGTTAATAAATAATCTTTGAATATTATATTAGATATTTTTGTTTGTAAGCTAAAATGGCGACTATTGATTTATAAACGTAGGAAGTATACAACACAGATTCACTCTTGATTCTGAGAGGGATGGGCAAAGACTTTGCATTACCACTTAACATGATCATAACATTCACTCACACTCATCACAGTCCTCGTACGAGCTCGTTAGTAAAAAGTACCTACTCTTAATCTAGACTTTCATCAATATACAACTGATCTGAGAACGTCCGTCTAATTTTTGAAAGGTTTTATTCTGTCAATATGCCTAAGCTAATTATTTCATTTACTATGATATAAAAAAAAAGGATGTGAAATAATATAATTAGAAAAGAATAGTTAATTCGAACTACCTATCTGAAATACATTATACATTTGTTTTGTTTTTTATTTATATAATAATGTTTGGTGTATTGTAATCAAATATGGTCAAAGAATAATTTACCAATCGTCATTAAGTTTATTTTAAAAGTGGCGATAATCGTTTTGAGCAGCAATACTATGCAGAAAACTTAGTTCATATTATTAATATTCAAATATTTTTTATTAATTAATTATCATATTAAAATAGTCACCATCGTCATATCAGCTCATATACGTCCTACTGCTAGGCCTCCTCCACAATAAAAGGGAAATTTACCTACTGATACCACACTACTCAGCAGCAGTATAGAGAGTATAGGGTTTTCAAACCTTCCGCTACCACCGCATCTGGTGGTACAGGTGCGAGTACCGGTTCCTGACGGCCCTAGCTGAGATAGTGGTTGAATGGACCGGGGATTGTTCCGCCACCTGCAGAGAGGCCGACTGCGTGAAGGAGACGATCCAACAACAATGTTGTATGTTGTCAGGACATCGCTGGAGATGATACTCGCCCAAGGATGACAAGGAATCGGTACCAGTGGCTGGCCCAAAGACAATGAGAACGACACTGTTGTCTTTTTATTTTAAATCAAATCAGTCTCATTTGAAATAAAACTACTTTTACTCTTATAATTATTATATATCATAAACTAAATGCTTTAGTAATAACAGATCATAAACAATATAAAATTTTATATATAGAATATTTTTTTTTGTACTGACCATGAATTTGTATTAATTTTTATTAAAAACGTGGGTCAAAATTTAATATCCTAAAGGGTAGATATAAATTTCTGTAATAACAATGACATATTGGACGTAAGACACCTTAGTACTCCCGTGACCATGATCACTGTAAAGTATTCGAAACGTCTGGAAATTAAAAATCAAATACAAACGCAAAAGAATCTATCTAGTTTTATTTCAAATGTATCGCATAAACATCAGAAATCAGTCTAATTTCTCACAACTAAAGGATGTCCGCGCTTGATAGTTAGATGTACAAAGAAGACAAAATGGAAGATAACATCTAAGCATTTTTTATTTTATAGCTTCTACCATATATGTAACTTTATTTACCTCTATCAATATTTTATGTTATCTCAGAAACATAAATTTTATCAGTTAGAAACTTAGATTAATTTGAAAACAACAAATACGTTTACAATTCACATATATCTACAATGTACATACATATTAGTTTATTACGTACTAGCTTCTACCCGCGGCTTCGCCCGCGTAAAAAAAATTTTCCTAAAGGTTTTCTTCCTCTATTTTTATTTTACCCCTTAAGGGTAATTTTTTTACAAAATTTTAATGTCATATTTACTTATATCTAAATAATAAGCCTAAAAATAAGTTTCAAGCTGCTGCCTTTAAAAATGACGATCCTTTCTTGCAACTTTTCATCCACCTTTACAACCATTTTTTTTTGCATTAAAAAGTAGCCTATGTCCTTTATCAGGCTCTAGATTATCTGTGTACCAAATTTTATTTAGATCGGTTCAGTAGTTTTGGCGTGAAAGAGCAACAGACAGACAGAGTTATTTTCGCATTTATAATATTAGTAAGGATTTGTAAGCATCGTACACAACGTACACCGTTTGCTGTGTGACTGCGTCCGTGCATGCGTGTGTTTTTAATTATCTGTACTTATGGTATGGCAAAGTATTTAGAAAAAGATTATAAATTTTGCCGCTGGCTAGTATAATTATGAAATAGTATATTCATTATACGATAAAAGAAATAAAACCTCAAAGGGACGTCTCCCACTATTCAAAGTTTAATACAATATTAATGAAGTTGCTTCTTTTCATACTAATTTCACGACATACTTTTATTGATTTTGCAAGCAAATGGTCATTATTAATAATAATTTCATAGTTAACAGTACAATCAACAGAATCATCAATCAGATCATCAATCAGATCATCAACAGAAACAATCTTAACTAAAGGACCTGGCCAAGATTCGCCCCGGATCTACGAAAATACCTAATAATAGAATTAAAACGTACAGTTTCGACTTATCGTTATAAAAACTTGATTTGTATTTCCTGTTATTAACCATTTTTCCATTTTGATATTAAACTAGCAGAAACTATTCTTGCAATAAAAACATTAGTCAATTTATTCATTTTAGCTTCATCGCCATTTTATTTGGATGATAGTATTAATAGAGATTGACCTGTGTATCGATAGCTTCTATCGATCAAAAATTCAGTTATGAATATTACGATATATGGAAAGTAATGTTAATGTTTTGTATTTGTGCGTTGATTACGTTAACTTAAGCTTATTTATTTTTTTATTGACGCTGGCAATATTTATTTTAAAGAACTAATTTAAGCTTATAAAAACAATCAGTCAATTATTTTGTTAGTTAGTTAGGTAGCTACAATAAACTCTGTTGGTTGCGTAATTATAGTAAAAAAATCAAACAGTTAAACCGATACGCCTATATTTATTAGATTCGCTGAACTGATCACAACTGTCTGATAAAATTCTAAAATAGTATTCTGAACAATTTTTTAGATATCTTATATCGTATCGTGCTTCGATGCTATCGTATTCGTGCTTTTATATCTAGATAACATTTCAGGACATCTTTACACTCGAAAATTGTTTTAGAAATACTTATACTCACAACAGTAAACCTGCTATGTATAAAAATTAATGATTGACTTTTATTGTTTTACTATTAATGATACCATATATCAGAATAAATTAATTGAAAATGTCTTGAATATAATTCTTGACCAAACGGCATCAGATGGAGTTGGCCCAGGTCGTTATAAGGCTTTTAGTCGTCTTTTACGACATCCACGAACAAAGTAAGGGTTGGTAGTATTCGTAGGCGATACCACACAACACCATATATTCTTTTAGTATATCGTATGGTATAGATATTCCACAAAATTCAAATGATAGGTATTTATTGCTTCGTGTAGTTTAATAGAGATTGCAAATTGACTGCTTTGCATGAGTTAGACATATTGAGTAAGGCATAACTCGAAAATAACTAGGCATGCACTAAGAAATACGTTCTGGCTATACCTATTTATAATTATTACTATTTAGTATTATTGTTGAAAGTGCCTGATATTTGTGTCATAGCAACAAAGTAAAAACTTATTTTAAAAAAAAACTGCAACTTTTAGAGACATTTTTGTTTTCGATTTGTAATCTAGAGACCAAGTACTATGTAATAATACCAATCTTATGGCCGTACATGAATATTAACAAGTGGGGCAAATGTCCATACAATGTTGGCCAGCTCCTTTAAACAAATTAAACCATGCTCTTGTAGTATGAGTTAAGGCTGAGTTTAGCATGTCCAATATGGGGCCATTCATAAATTATGTATGGCGTATATGTTGACTGAATATTATAACTTCTTACAATAGTACCTGCTACTACCCCTACCTGCCTATAGGCAAGTAGGGTTAGTGAACCTGATATTACGTAAGATATTAACATGTTAGCTGCCATGTCGGGCTATATGTCCGACAAATGAGTGTATCATTCAAGCCTTGTCGGCCTATATGACCGTCAAAACATACCTAAATTCAACGTATCTATGTAGCCGACGTGTGTGTGTGTTTCGGGCGTATTTTCAGACCTAAAACACGACCTTGAGTAAAAATCTGCAAAGCATTTTTTACGATTTGTTATAATAGACTATGGCAGTTAATGTGTTAAATTAAAAATTACTAATTTTGGTCAAAACTATGTTAGGTCAATGTTATTGCATCAAGTTAATGATACCTACTTGTAGTAAGAAGTTTTTAATAAAAGATATTTTCAGAATAAACGGCGTTATATTTGATCAAATGGTCCTTTTCTTACAAAAATTCTTATTAAGGGGCGGGGGGGCGTAGTTGCAATCTTATGATGTCTTACGGTAAGGGGAAGGTGGCCAAATCATTCTTCAAAATCCCTTATGTAATTTATAAACGACCCCTTATCATATTTAAAGAATACTCTACCCTATATATACTATACCCTACACTCAAAAATAGAAGTAAGTAATGATAGTACACATTTATGGGCTGTTCCATTACGTAAGTGAATCTACGAGTAAGTTCTAATTTAATAATAGATGAGGTGAAATATGTGTGTTTGCTGTAATTTAGGGACACTGGACTGGCAATCAACTTATCAATAACGACTACGTATATTTAATAGATGTTCTGATAATTATATGGATACCTCACACCTACATATTTACATTTCATCGTCTTCACATGAAATACGTCTTTATATAAACAATATTCTCAAGAATAATAAATACGTTTTTGCTTTATATTCATTTAATAGTGGTAGGACCACGCTGTTGACAGTTTTCTGTCTGCAACCGCGGGCCGGTCCGTTAAGGGTAGTACCACACTCTCGCAGAAGATCGACGTCTGAGTAATGGCAATGTGCTATTGCTCTTCGTTCGGTGAGCGAGAGAGCCAGAAGCACAAGTGGGTGGATTTGGGGATTTTATTGGTAGGCAGCGGCCTATGCCCTTTGTATCACCAAGGTCCATGGGCAGCAGTGACACTTACCACAGGTGTGCTGCTCGCTCGATCGCCACCATAAGCAATAAAAAAAATGTGATAAACCTTTTACGTATAATAATGGAGTAAGAATACAATTCAGCACTCATTCTCTTAACCGTGGTTGTTATAAAAGGTGATTAAGTTATATAATAAGCATATAACATATATGCAAGAAAAGGGAATCTCGATATAAAACCCTATACCAACCTGTCGCACCAGCCAGGTACAGCAGGTTTCCCTTCAACTGTAGAAGAGGCTCGAGCCCAGGCAGCAGGATATATATCAGCTGATAAGATGATATTCTAAACGTTAATAAATTACTATTATTATCTAATGATATTATTCTCGTTTTATTTGTTTTATTTACGAAGCAAATTTTATTAGATTGAGATAGTTTGGTTAGAATAAACATAAGACATATTATTCTATAGTACGTAAGTTACTATAAAAAAAAACTGCTTAAGTTTTTTTGTACATACATACATACACACACATACATATCATCACGCCATATCCCTTGCAGGGTAGGCAGAGACAACAGAGTGCCAGAGAACTCTATCTCTGCATACTTCACTCGCTTCCTCAACATTCATAATTCTCTTCATACACGCTCGCCGGTTTCGGAGACTCTTGACTCCACCTTCCTTCAGTACATGACCAATCTGGTCTAGGTAGGTTAGTCTCGGTCTCCCTCGGTACCTACATCCTTCCACTTTCGCATTGTATATCTTCTTAACCAGACGTTCGTTCGGCATTCTTTCCACATGTCCGAACCATCGGAGCATGGTCTTGTTATTAGTGAAACACTTCTACTTGTAGATGTTGTCGTCCTCTGTGATGAAGTTATGATCATAATGGTGTCATTGATTTATTGTGTTGTCTTCTCCTGCTTTCTCTGAGTTTGCGGTGTTATATTTTGTGATGGATTTAATTTAGATGTCTATTAGGTTGGTGGTGATTAAATCCATGCTTGTGTTGACTTCAGTTTATTGGGATAATAGACCAAGCTCTTTTATTACACTGTCTGTAGTGTATTAAGTATACTGTAATACTGTATTAGTATTTATAACTTACTATTTTTGTTTATCATATAAATAGTAGCTAGTGGAATATTAAATTGCTACTATCAAACTAGTAGTAGATTTTTACCTTAATATACATAAAAACGTCACCAAACGAAATCACTATAAATATATGGGGAATTGTGCGGCTACAAATACTACCAACTCTTATTATGCTCGTGGATGTCGTGAAAGACGACTAAAAGCCTTATAAAGACCTGAGCTAACTCCATCTGATTCCGTTTGGACAACAATTACATTCCCAAAGAGGATTGACGTCTGGCAGGCGGCTGGTCATACAACTATTAACTTTTACAATATGTACTATGAAAGAAGAGTACATAGTGAATCGACCCCAAGTAATTGGGATTAGAGTAGGGGAATGATGATATGGGAAATTTACATACGGCAGCAACATTAATCTAATTTAACCTGGAAACACAAAAATCTAGCATAAAGAGCTACTGGACTACTACCACTTTATGCTATTGGGTCTATGTATAGAAATATAAGCGGCCAAAAACATTGCAATTAAAGGAAACTAGAAAGGAAACCATAAAACCGTACCTGAGTCCCCCTAAGTCTAATCCATACTATAAGTATTTCTATCGTGTTCTGGGACAAAAAGTTCTGTATAATTGGCGTACAAATTTAGCATATTATTTAGTATAAATAAAGCCACTCAAAATATGAAAAATAATATGAAAGTTTTAATTATTTAGCACATAGTTTAGTTCACGTATTCGCTATATACCATTTCAGTTATACTCATGATATAATAGAATAAATAGTTATACCATGATAAATTACTTGAAATTGGTTTCTATGAATATATTAAGTATCACCGTTTGAAGAGACCACAAACAATAACTTGTTACCAGTTGTAAATAGATAAGGTTAGAAATCAATCTTTAACTTAATGTCAATACGTATTTTGAAATTAAGAACCTTTTAAGATAATATATTACCTACGCAGTTAATATTGATTTGTAACATCTGAGTTATATGTTTTATTAATAGAAACCGTCAAATTACTGAAATTTAGCATTTAATATGCTTGATTATTTATAAAAACTCGATTACGAACGAGAAATGATTGTCACAAGTGGGAGTCGAACCCACACCTATTGGAAATCCGTTTCAATCGTGCTGCCACTTACACCACCGTGAACTGTTGTAGAACATTAAATTCTCGCATTGTATTATATTTTCCTCTTTAAGGTGACTGACGTGTGTCATCTACCCGACATTGTTTACACATTGTACAGGCTTAATAACACTCAAACGTTGCAGTTAGAATTGTATTAAACGATGACACAACCCTGTTATTAAAATTACTGAAATTTGTAATCAGGTTTTTATAAATAGAAACCATATTAAAAATTGCCATTAAACCTATTTAAATCTAGTGAGAGTTTAACGAATATAATTACTTATTATTAATTATTTTATGTTGAATATTTTTACATAAGAAAGTCGTCTCTACTTTCATTTTAAATTAAAAATAATGATACACTTTGCAATTAGTGCTGTGTGCCGCTACGGCTATGTATATTATCAACCCTTACTTTGCTTGTGGATGTCGAAGAAGATGACTAAGAGCTTTACTTTTTCGCAAAGAGTAACTATTGCCTCTAACTTTTGCAATATGTATACGTACATATTGCGTCGATCCGAAGTAATTGGAATAAGAACAGAAGAATGAATGCTACAACTTTGTAATTAGAGACAAATAACTGAATTTCAGTGTCGCTAGGAGGATTTTTTTTTTTATTACAATCAACGGTAGACATCACAACGTTCCACGAACTAATAAGCATATACAATGATTCATAAATAAAACACTACAATAGAAAACTAAGTAAGAGGTAACCGCGAAGCACAAACTTAGCAATACTAAAGGCAAGTAGCGAAGCATATTAAAATATATTCTTATGCATCCTACGACTATATTTTGCCTCAAAACACATTGGCGTAACTTCATTCACTTTTTTTTTAACAGGACAATGTTTTCTTTATCTACTTAGCTGTATTATTCTGTAGAAATACAACATTCTTCCATTCATGTCCTTCCATCAGTATTGATGCGTAAGTTAATCAGCTTTGCACGAACAAAAGCTGAAGTGAATCGAACAAATTTGCTTGGTCCTTCACGTCCAACTATTCGGTGCCGATAATCAATAAAAATTCTCATTCAAATCTTATGACCAGGACTTTTATTCACTGTGACCACAAATCTAGAGCACGGTAGCGTTATTGATTTGTATGGAATAGCATTTTAATAATATTGTACCAAATTCCGTTTACCATTGAATGAAGGGTGAGTACTCGTAGTGCGTTCTCGGCGTGGAATATTCCATATCATAACGAATAAAGGCCAATTAAAGTATTTGTTTCATGCCTATAGTCTAAGTCTGCTGAGTACAAATCTAACACAAATAGAATTAAAAAGAATTACCTACTGCTTCTTTTTTGAAAATGATAGTGGCAATTAGCTAATTATTGCTTTCCCTTTTCTATTTTTATTGTTCGTGGTGGCAAACGAGGGAATAGTACACCTAATGGTAAATGTTTATGCCACCCATGAACCTTAGCAATTCGAGGGGCACAGCCAACTAGATAGTTGCACTGCCGGCTCTCTCGCTCATCGAACGAAACAGAGCAGTACTTTGTAACTACTCAGACGATGATTTTCAGCGAGAGTGTACTACCCAGGACAAACTGGCTCGCGGCTGTAGACAGGCAACTATCAACAATGTGGTCTACCTCTATGGTAGTATTTATCCTCGATTCATCCTGATGGGTGCATTTTTTAGTGGTGGGATTTGATGATGCCTGTGAATGTTTATATTAATATATATGTATTTAAATTATTCGTCACGTTGTTTGTCCGCGATGGACTCCTAAAGTACTTAACCGATTTTAATCAAATTTGCACAGCATGTGTAGTTTGATCCGACATAAAAGATAGGATAGCTTTCATCTCAATTTATATATGCAATATTAATTTATTGCAACTTATTTGTCTATTATTTGACAGTCACAATTAACTGTTATCTCCAAACGATTCTAACAGACTTGACTGGATCGAGTAAGTATTTAATAGATAGCGCTATGTTAAACGTACAAACGTTTCATATAAGCTACAATTTATTAGCATAACCACCACGTGTTACTGAGGCTACCTTAGCCACAGCAACGCGTGGCCAAGTCTGCTAATAATGGTCCTAAAAAGGTTAAATAATATAGACTAAACAACTTGACTTCATATGTCTCCCCGAAAAATGCCATATCCTCGTGGTTAGTTCTTACGACACTCGCGGAAAACTGTTAGTGACAACGAATAAAGAGTACAATGGTACTCTTAATTCATTATAATTGTGGTTGTATTGTGCCAACAAGAACTCAAATGCAAAAATAATTCTTAAAATTATATTTTGATGCTCATGAGATTAGAAAAATATCAAACTAGGAACTTATAATAACAAAATATGTCATTTTTATAATAGGTAATGTAAATTGATATCAGTCAAACTTCTATAACTTTAAGTAAAAGTTTATTTTAAAGTAAGTATATATATGCATTCCTTTTTATCTTAGATAATATAACCATTCGTTTAAATGTTACGCAAAATATTGAAACCTTATGTCTGACTAACATCAATACATAGTCCCGTTAAACTGGAGACTCTGAAAATTCTAAGAAATCATAGTATAGTTGAAAACTTTCTTATTTTAGGTGGCAGGCTATGGTATAATTCCACCCCAACCGATCCGTCCGGGGCAACCGAGGCGGCAAGTGACCTCGTAACCTGTTCTGCAGGTACCTCTCTACACCGTGCAGGCAAGCCACTCGAACCGTCTGACACAGTTGAGTACTAAGAAAGATTTTTGATTTTAAACCATAAGGCAATTGTAAAAAGGACATTAAAAATGCACAAATATTTATAATTCTTGAAAATAAAGCTATAGAAATACAATATAATAAGATATAGTTCGACAATAACGCGAACAAAATCACAGGCAAAGCGCTAGTCTTGATAATAAATTCATAATATTAAATTATTAACACGTGTACGCATAGGTAATGAACACATTCATTTTGTGTATAAAATGATAATGTGGTTTGATCTCGTCTTATGTTATCTTTTAACGCCACGGTACATTAAACCACATTAAGGTACTTTAGCGTACCTATTTTTATATAAGAAAAAAAAAGGATATATATATATACATAGAGTGTTGGTGTAAAGATGCGAAAGGGAATGCTCCGATGGTTCGGACATGTGGAAAGAATGCCGAACGAACGTCTGGTTAAGAAGATATACAATACGAAAGTGAAAGGATGTAGGTACCGGGTGTGACCGAGACTAACCTACCTAGACCAGATTGCTCGTATACTGAAGGAAGGTGGAGTCAAGAGTCTCCGAAACCGGCGAGCGTGTATGAAATTATGAATGTTGAGGAAGCGAGAGAAGTATGCAAGGATAGAGTTCTCTGGCACTCTGTTCTCTCTGCCTACCCTGCAAGGGACATGGCGTGATGGTGTGTATGTATGTAAAAAAAAAGGAAAAGAGAAGTAAAAGCATTGTAAATTTAAGGCTTCGAAGAAACGTTCCAATTTAAAACTTATTTCAGGCGGCAACGAATACTCTTATTTCTACTTTTATCGAACTTTTACCTATTATTGGTATCTGTAATATTTGTATAGTCTATACTTTATACCTTAGATACTGAAGCCAAAAGGTTCCTGATAGAATGATAGCATTTACATTTATGATAGTTCATATATTAAAGAGATAGTATATTCGGTAGCAAATATACCTACATCTAACCAGTTCATAGAATATTTTTATCTCCATAAAAAAATGATGTACTGCATCGTAAATGATTCATGTTAAATAACTAATTAAACTCTTTTTATTGCCTTTTGGTGGCATACAACAAGTAAGCAGCTTCCTTGATGGTAAGTAGTAGCTGCCGCTCAATAATACCAAGATTACAGTCAAGTCACTGCCTATCGTAAGAGGAGAGCTTTTCTTAAACCTCGTTTGAGGATGGATATGAGAGAGAGAGAGAGAGCGCGCTTTAAAATAAGAATACTGAGAATAATAAAAACCTGGATAATTATATCCACCATCACTACTACTACTACTAAAGTTCACTGTTGGACATAGCTTTCCATAAGGGGCGGATAGGGACATAATCGTTATGCTTGGCAAACGGGTTGATAATCGTAATCGATATTACAAATTTTCTAGTAGAATACTTCTGTTATTCCATGGGCCCCGTGTGAGGCTTCCCATCGGCGCCTCGTTAGTCGTCAACTCGTCAACTCCATCCACATCAGTATCCAAGCCCATATGAGGTACTTGGGTCTGGTGTTCGACGGGCGATGGTGGTTCCGGGAGCATTTCCGTCAAATTGCTCCCCGGCTGGTCGGCGCGGCGTCCGCCCTTTCTCGGCTCATGTCGAACGTGGGCGGACCCAGTTTCGAGGGCCGACGGCTGTATGCGGGGGTGATCAGCTCAATGGCCATGTACGGCGCACCCGTGTGGGCCAGGGCTCTGAATGCCCAGCTCAGGGCTGTACTCTGGAGGCCACAGCGAGCCATGGCGGTCAGAGCCATTCGAGGGTACCGCACGATGTCTACCGAGGCGGCATGCCTATTGGTCGGGACACTCGGGATGCTCTCCGACCTCTACCGGCGGGTTACCACAATGCGCGACGAGGGTGGCTCCCCATCGTTCAATGAGATAGCTACCTGGCGCAAGGACGCCCGCCAAGAAGTCATCGCCCGTTGGGCTACGCGGCTGGAGAGGCCTAGACACGGTGTTGTTACCGTTGAGGCCCTCCGGCCCGTACGTATGGAGTGGATGGAGCGGCGGCACGGAGTCCTCTCCTTTCGGCTGGTGCAGGTATTGTCGGGGCACGGGTGCTTCGCTTTGTACCTGCACACGGTCGCGTATAGGGAATGGACTCCGGCCTGCCACCATTGCAGCAGTGACGAGGACACGGCGTAACACACGCTGGAGGTGTGTCCGTGAAAAAAAAAAAAGTAGAATACTTCTGTTCCCTGATGTTGTAATCCCTGATGATTCTTCAGGTTTTGCAACTTCAGAGGATAAGAAAAGTTTGCTGACATTCTTAACCCCAAGAATTGCTTATCCATTAGCATGTCGAAAAAAAAAAAAAATACACAGGTCAAATTATAATTTGCGGTTAGTAGAAAATTATAATATCGTTTTCGTTCTCTAAACTACATTATTAGCTCTAGATATTACGTAATGAAATTACTTTACCTATATTATTTATTTGAAACTAGCTTCTACCCGCGGCTTCGCCCGCGTAAAAGGTTATTTTCCTAAAGTTTTCCATCCCCTATATATTTTATCCCTTAAGGGTAAATTTTTACATGTTAATGTCATATTTATTTATATCTAATCAACAGCTTAAAATAAGTTTGAAGCTACTGGCTTTAAAAACGACGACACTTCCTTATAACTTTTCATCCCCCTTTACAACTCTTTTTTGGATTAAAAAGTAGCCGTTGTCCTTTATCAGGCTCTAGACTATCTGTGTATCATTTAAATCGGTTGAGTAGTTTTGGCGTGAAAGAGCGACAGACAGACAGACAGACAGAGTTACTTTCGCAATTTATAATATTAGTTAGAACAAGACTATGGATAAAAATCCACAGTCTTGTTTTTCCTTCCAAGTGAGAATCATATTTTTTCACCATAAAAAGTAGCTTATTTCTTCTAAATCATATATCACCCAGGATTCTACGATAGCAATATTTTTGAATTGGGATTCAAATTCATACCACTAGATTTCAATCCAAAAAACAAATAGGAATTTTTCTTGCGTTATGATACTAGTATAATAACATTTTCAAATTATAAATTGACTAGCATCTTTCCACAACTACGTGTGCGATATGTATAATATAGCTGTATTTCTTACTCATGTTTTAATCTGTTTCATTTTATAGTGAAATTAAAAGACCCATGCGAATATTTAGCACCTTTCAGTAAAGATTTATTACATACAACTTTTTTTTTTTTTTTTTTGCTGTGCGTTATGGACGTCGCATCGCACCCCGCCAAATCTCGCGGCCCGGGTCACGGGCACCCTCCCGAGCCCGTTCCGCCGCCTCCTTCTGCGAGATGATAGCCTCGCAGAAGGCGGCGACCGCGTCCCAATTCCTGACGCTGTCGACCATCGCTCGCGCAACAGTCGGCAGCGTCAGGTCGGCACCGATGACAGCGACGAGGTCACGGCGCTGCCCGTCCCAGCCCGAACATACCTCGAGCGTATGTTGCGTCGTGTCCTCGTCGCTACTGCAATGGTGGCAGGACGGAGTCCACTCCCTCCGCACGACCGTGTGCAGGTACTTGCCGAAGCAACCATGCCCCGACAAGACCTGCATTAACCGGAAAGAGAGGACTCCGTGCCGCCGCTCCATCCACTCCATCAGTACGGGCCGGAGGGCCTCAACGGTAAAAACACCGTGTCTAGGCCTCTCCAGCCGCGTAGCCCAACGGGCGATGACTTCTCGGCGGGCGTCCTCGCGTCAGGTGGCTATCTCGTTGAACGATGGGGAGCCACCCTCTTCGCGCATTGAGGTAACCCGCTGGTAGAGGTCGGAGAGCATCTCCGCCTCTAGGTCCCACGGGGGTGTCCCGGCCAATAGGCATGCCGCCTCGGTAGACACCGTGCGGTACCCGCGAATGGCTCTGAACGCCATGGCTCGCTGTGGCCTCCACAGCACCGCCCTGAGCTGGGCGTTCAGAGCCCTCACCCACACGGGTGCGCCGTACATGGCCATTGAGCGGATCACCCCCGCATACAGCCGTCGGCCCTCGAAACTGGGTCCGCCCACGTTCGGCATGAGCCGAGAAAGGGCGGACGCCGCGCCGACCAGCCGGGGAGCAATTTGACGGAAATGCTCCCGGAACCACCATCGCCCGTCGAGCACCAGGCCCAAGTACCTCATATGGGCCTGGATACTGATGTGGATGGAGTTGACGACTAATGAGGCGCCGATGGGCAGCCTCACACGGGGCCCATGGAATAGTAGGGCCTCCGTCTTGTTTAGGGCCACCCTGAGCTCCAGCGCCTCAATTCGCCTGACCATCTCCTCGGTGCCGAGAGTGGCCAGGCTCGCCGCCTCTTCGAGTGTCCTGCCCCGGGCTGTGACGAGCGTGTCGTCAGCATAGCAAATAACGCTCAGCCCGGGGGGGAGACTCCCTCTTAACGCCCAGTCGTAATATTACATACAACCTGGCAATTGAATTTGTATAAAATTTGATAAAGGTATCTTACCTTTATCAATCAACTGATTTTTAATGAAAACTTAAATTATATAACCTTAACTTATTTTTCATCAATAGAGGATAAAGGAGGTTGAAAATTTAATACCTTTTCTCATATCTATCGAATACACAAAAAAAATGGTGGGGTCGTTTGAGGAGTTCGGCATCTTGAATTATTCAAGAATGCGAATTCAATGTTGAAGTTTTATCAATAATTACAATTTTATTTTACCGTTATATTTTTAAATAGGGAAATATTAAAAAAATCTTTTTGAAGTTACATTCGATAACACATTACAGTAAGTACACAATTTATAAATATGATTCCCATTTAACGATTACATATACAATTGAAATATAACTACTTTGTTTTATTTTATTTAATTGGAAAACAAATAGTTGTATGGTTATGATCTATGCTAATAACAGTGCTATGTATATTTATTATATACTAAGCAAACTCAATTTTAACTAGAGTTATAACTGCATTACGAATTATTGTTGGTAGTGCAATAAAGAATTATTATTATTAAAAAATAACAGTGCTATATATATATATACACTCCCCTTCACTTCGCTTCGGTTACGTCACTTTCGCGACATTTAATTCCCTTCGGAAAAAAAAATCTATTATATATATAGTAGATTTTTTTTTTCCGAAGAAGAACATACATACATATATATATATATATTTATATGTAAAGAAAATCTAATACAGATTGTATTCTACGTAAACGATAGAAAACGTCATGATTATTTGAACTTTAATGTCACGATCAATCTTTATCTATATTTTATATATATATATATATATATATAAGAGATTTTCACCTATGTATTGACTCATCACGATATTTTTGGAACCATAAGATATATATAGAGATACCTTACAAACCTCAAATTTGGTAGGAATATTTCTTTCGCCGAGTAGAGGTCAGCTAAGAACGGATTTTACGAAATTATATCCCAAAAGGGGTGAAAAAGCAGGATAAAGTTTGTATGGGACAACGTGATTCCTTGGTCCAATCTATTTCAAATTTTGCATAAACATTCTTTAACAGAATTGATGAAAGATGTGATTCATATTTTATTGAGACTTATCTCCTAACTGGGTTAAAAATGGGTGGAAAGTTATTTTAGGGGTACATACATACATACATATCATCACGCCATATCCCTTGCAGGGTAGGCAGAGAGAACAGAGTGCCGGAGAACTCTATCTCTGCATACTTCACTCGCTTCCTCAACATTCATAATTCTCTTCATACACGCTCGCCGGTTTCGGAGACTCTTGACTCCACCTTCCTTCAGTACCTGACCGATCTGGTCTAGGTAGGTTAGTCTCGGTCTCCCTCGGTACCTACATCCTTCCACTTTCGCATTGTATATCTTCTTAACCAGACGTTCGTTCGGCATTCTTTCCACATGTCCGAACCATCGGAGCATTCCCTTTCGCATCTTTACACCAATACTCTCTTTCATACCTACTCGCTCTCTTACGTCGTCGTTACGAATGCGGTCGGTCAGCCTAACTCCACAGATTTGCCGAAGAGATCGCATTTCGACCGCATTAATTTTACTTTTATACTCTTTTCTGCATACCCAACTCTCGCTTCCATACAGTAATGTTGGGACAAGCACTGCGTTATGTATTGCTACACGTGCCTTCTGGCTGAGGTGGTGGCTACCGAGAAGTTGCCCCAACGCTCCGTTCACTCTATTTCCCGCATTCACTCTTCGCTCTATATCAGTGGTGTACCTTCCATCTCGGCTCAATCCACATCCAAGATATACAAATTCATCCACTTGCTCTAGTACATCATTACCTATTGTTACTCTTACATCTGTTCTGGCTTCATCTCTTTCAAAAACCATTATTTTGGTTTTGCTCACATTCACGCGTAGACCCCTTTTCTTACAATCTTCTGTCATTGTGTCGACTAGGGTCTGCAGGTCAGTCGCTGACTGTGCCAGCAGGACTGCATCATCTGCATAAAGCAGAGCAGAGACCACTGAGTCACCCATCTGGACTCCCACATTCATATCGTTCAACCTTTGGAGACATTTATCCAGATATATAATAAACAGCCTGGCTGATAGAACGCAGCCCTGCTTAACGCCAATATTGACGTCAAACCAAGGCGACATTCCATCATCCAGCCGCACACAGGCTCTACAGCCCATGTAACTGGATTGCACAGCCTGCAGCAGTTTACCGTTAATACCATACTCCGGTAAAATGTCCCAAAGTTCCTTTCGTACAACCGTGTCAAATGCTCTCTCCAGATCCACAAAACTGCAGAAAACCCTCTGACCTAGGGCCAGATGCTTCTCCACAATGTTGCGCAGAGAGAATACTTGATCCATGCATCCCCTTCCACTCCTGAAAGCTCCTATTATATTACCTTATCTTACCTATCTTATCTTACTTATCTTACCTATCCATTATTTTAGGGGTGATTTGCTTTAAAGTTGATATCAATACTTCTTAGTGATTTTGATTTAAAAGACATTTTATTTTGACACATGTTTGAAAACTCAATTCGATTATATTCAAAAAACCGGCTAAGAGTGACTCGGAGTCACGCACGAAGGGTTTCGTACCATTATCTATAAATGGCAAAATAATCATGTTTGTTGTATGGGGGCTTAAATTCCCTATTTGTTTTATTTTAATTTAATTTTTTATTTCTAAAGGGAATATATTACTAAATAATCTGTGAATATTTCAAATGACTACCTATTTTTGTTATCAATATCGAGCAAAAACCTTACCTTTGTTGTGTGGGAGTCCCCTTAAATATTTATTTTATTGTTTTTTAGTATTTGTCGTTGTAGCAGCAAAAGAAATTCATCATTTGTGAAAATTTCAACTGTCCGACTATCACGGTTCATGAGAGCAACCTGGTGACAGACAGGCTAAGCAATGGATGGACAGCAGAGTCTTAGTAATAGGGTCCTGTTTTATCTTTTGGGTATGGAACTCTAAAAAGGTTGATGTCACATAAACGTTCTTCTTCTTCTCTTTGTGTATTGGCAATCAGCTACTTATACGAGCTATTGGTGCCAGTGTCAAGTTATAATTATTTTTACGTTTTTAGTCTTTCAGGTTAGTCATTTTCTAAGTCAAAATGTCACCATCAACAGTGCTATGGCTACACTGTTAATGGTATCTTCTGGAAATTTTGATGGAAAACGAAAACGTTGTAACTTTTATATACACTTTTATATGATATTCAATACATCCCAGTAGTTCCGCCGCATCATCATCACAGCCCATATATCATCCATGCACTCTTAAAGTACTTAACCGATTTTAATCAAATTTGCATAATATGTGTAGTTTGATCCAACTTAAAAGATAGGATAGCTTCCATCTCAATTTATAGTCACAATATTATTTTATTGCAAATTATTTGTCTATTATTTGACAGTCTCAATTATCTGTTATCTCCAAACGATTCTAACAGATGGTGATATCGGTTGACTGGATTGAGTAAGTATTTAATAGATGGCGCTATGTTAAACGTAGAAACGTTTCATATAAGCTACAATTTATTAGCATAACCACCACATGTTACTGAGACTACCTTGGCCACAGCAACGCGTGTCCGGGTCTGCTAGTTAAATATATATTATCTATATGGTTTTAACTTGTAATGATCATTTTCAAAAACGTTCTATTTAATAACACACGTACATCTTTAAGAAACAGAACTGTCACACTGAATTCATTCGCATTTTTTATCAATTTTCTACGTGCTTTATTTTCGTTAGTGGAATATGAATGAAATTGGTTTTTATGGTTCCGTGGCCAAATGTAATATATTTATTTTGCTACAAAGAAAAAGAAGAAACACACCATAAAAGGATTTTTACGATTATCATTTTTATTATTATATAATAAGACTAGGGACCTGCCCCGCTTTGCTTCGGTTCGGCCATTTTGACCTCGCATTTTAAATTTCTAATAACTTATGAAACGATTGGGCCGGAATCCCAATAGGCGCGGATTCGAATCCCGCTTGTGACATCATGTTTCGCTTCGTAATCGCGTTTTATAATAAGAAAAAAAAAAACTTATGAAATATTACATACATACATATCATCACGCCATATCCCTTGCAGGGTAGGCAGAGAGAACAGAGTGCCAGAGAACTCTATCTCTGCATACTTCACTCGCTTCCTCAACATTCATAATTCTCTTCATACACGCTCGCCGGTTTCGGAGACTCTTGACTCCACCTTCCTTCAGTATATGACCGATCTGATCTAGGTAGGTTAGTCTCGGTCTCCCTCGGTACCTACATCCTTCCACTTTCGCATTGTATATCTTCTTAACCAGACGTTCGTTCGGTATTCTTTCCACATGTCCGAACCATCGGAGCATTCCCTTTCGCATCTTTACACCAATACTCTCTTTCATACCTACTCGCTCTCTTACGTCGTCGTTACGAATGCGGTCGGTCAGCCTAACTCCACAGATTTTCCGCAGAGATCGCATTTCGATCGCATTAATTTTACTTTCATACTCTTTTCTGCATACCCAACTCTCGCTTCCATACAGTAATGTTGGGACAAGCACTGCGTTATGTATTGCTACACGTGCTTTCTGGCTGAGGTGGTGGCTGCCGAGAAGTTGCCCCAACGCTCCGTTCACTCTATTTCCCGCATTCACTCTTTGCTCTATATCAGTGGTGTACCTTCCATCTCGGCTAAATCCACATCCAAGATATACAAATTTATCCACTTGCTCTAGTATATCATTACCTATTGTTACTCTTACATCTCTTCTGGCTTCATCTCTTTCAAAGACCATTATTTTGGTTTTGCTCACATTCACGCGTAGACCCCTTTTCTTACAATCTTCTCTTACTGTGTCGACTACGGTCTGCAGGTCAGTCGCTGACTGTGCGAGCAGGACTGCATCATCTGCATAAAGCAGAGCAGTGACCGCCCATCTGGACTCCCGCAGAGAGTCGCCCATCTGGACTCCCACATTCATATCGTTCAACTTTTGGAGACATTTATCCAGATATATGATAAACAGCCTGGCTGACAGAACGCACCCCTGCTTAACGCCGATATTGACGTCAAACCAAGGCGACATTCCATCCTCCAGCCGCACACAGGCTCTACAGCCCATGTAACTGGACTGCACAGCCTGCAGCAGTTTACCGTTAATACCATACTCCGGTAAAATGTCCCAAAGTTCCTTTCGTACAACCGTGTCAAATGCTCTCTCCAGATTCACAAAACTGCAGAAAACCCTCTGACCTAGAGCCAGATGCTTCTCCATAATGTTGCGCAGAGAGAACACTTGATCCATGCATCCCCTTCCACTCCTGAAATCTCCTTGTGTCTCACACAGTAAACCA
This sequence comes from Lymantria monacha, assembly GCA_905163515.2. NCBI lineage: Eukaryota > Metazoa > Arthropoda > Insecta > Lepidoptera > Erebidae > Lymantria > Lymantria monacha. Next base: position 49,248,926 of record LR991081.1, on the reverse strand, counting down.
TCGGACACATTATTAAATTTAATGATATGCTGTAAAAGGCAATTTTGGTCTACATTAAATGCAAAACGTATGTAATTTATTTAATTGGTTAAGAAATAATAGTATATTATTTAAAATGGCTTCGTAAATAACACATTATTTTAATTTATTTTTTTATTTTTCTTTATTGCTTTATTGGTGGCAAACAAGCAAGCAGCACACCTGATCGTAAGTGTCACGGCCGCCCATGAACCTGTGCTATAACCAAGGCTATAGCAAGGCCACTGCCTACCATTACAATACCCAAACCCACCCAGTTGGGCTTCCGGCTCTCTCACTCACCGAACTAAGCGCAATAGCACATTGCCATTACTCAGACGTCAATCTTCTGCGAGAGTGTGGTACTACCCGGGACGGACCGGCCCGTGGCTGTAGACAGAGAACTGTCAACAGCGTGGTCCTAACATTTTAATGATATATACGATTATTAGATGATAGGTATATTCTACTTCGGATTACTTTGTAGGCATTTTTAAGATATACAATTTTGTAATATATTATTTTAATCTATTTCGTGAAGTTTAGCCAATATTAGCAAAGACACCCGTAGAATACGGTTTTTATTACTATATCGCATTATAAATATTTTAAAATCACGGCTTTCTCTATTATACGTACATAGCCTCATGCCTGTTTCCCGGAGAGGTAGACAGAGACTAATGGTTGCCAGAAGGCACGATCCTGGGCATGTCTCCATAGCTGGATTCACACTTATCAGTCTTAATGCATGCTCTACGATTACGCGTACTCTTAACATGACATTTCGGCAACACATCTCGAATTTGGTTCATAAAATATAATATGCACTTCCCCTTGTGCTCGCCCCTCCTCAAACTTGCTTTATATATTTATTGCATCAACATCTCATTCTTTCTACGTATCTAAGCCACCTCACCATAGCCATTTTGATCTTTGTCAGTACTAATTCACACCATGGCACATTCTTATAACATCATTCCAAATTTTATCTTTCAGACTCAGCTATCATCTCTACAGTATCTTTCTACTCTCGTGTTTTTTTTTTGCCAAATGCAACATTCACGATTGAGAGTAGGCACTAATACACTTTCTTATTTACAGCTAGACGTGCCTTTTTGTACACATTTCTCTACTATAATATACATGTAAACTTTCTTATTAAATTACTCTCTAAATTGATGCATTGACGGAAAACCGCATTAAAATCCGTTACAAAGTTTTAAATTTCTAAGTGTGCGAGTGAGAAATGACTTTGTTTTATGCTAAGTAAAGATAATTATAGATATATGTGTCATAAAATATAAAATAAATCGCATATTCTTTATATTAAGCAAAAGAAAATATTTTCTTTTTATGTTGCATTATTGTACATGTATGTGTTTCATTTTAACACGTTTTTATTAGTTTAGTGGTTATATTTGTATCTAACAAAATCTTCGACCGATAATTTCACCCATTTGAAATAAAACGTTTTTTATGGATTCTATCGCATTTGTATTTAATTTTTAATTTGTCGTTGTTTTGAACAAGTGTTCAAAGATTCGCTGTAGAGTTACAACGTACATATCCACGAGAGATCTGTTCTAACTGGGAGCACTGAAGGAGGAAGAGGAGAAGATGAAAATAGTTTTATGCAAATGTGTTAAGAATCAAGGACCAATGACAATATAACAATATAAATATTTTTTTTCTATTCTTACCAGGGTCTTTAGGATTCGCGATTTTTTATATCCAATACCCGATAGTGTTTTTATACCAAAGACCAAGGGGATTGCTGAGACATGCGCACGGTTTATATTATGTGGCGTCCGCCCTTTCCTGGCTTATGCCGAATGTAGGCGGACCGAGCGCTACATGCCGACAGCTGTACGTGGGGATCGTCCGGTCGATGGCCCTATATGGCGCACCGGTGTGGGCGGGGTCCCTGACCGTCTGACACAGGGCTCTTCTGTAGCGACCACAGAGGGCTATGGCGGTCAGGGCCGTACGCGGGTACCGCGCGGTGGCGACGGAGGCAGCGTGCCTGTTGGCCGGGACTCCCCCGTGGGACCTGGAGGCGGAAAGGCTCGCCGATTTATATCGGCGGGTGTCGGGGGTGCGAGCGAAGGGCGGTGTGGTCTCATTGAGGGAGCTCACTGCCTGGCACGTCGACGCCCGCCGTGACGTCATTTCTCGTTGGGCAGTCCGGCTGGAGAGGCCTCGGTTCAGTGTGCGGACCGTGGAGGCCTTCCGGCCGGTGCTGATGCAGTGGTTGGAACGTTGGCATGGGGTGCTCTCCTTCCAGCTGGTGCAGGTTTCGACGGGTCATGGATGCTTTGCCAAGTACCTGCACACGGTCGTCAGGAGGGAGAGTATACCGTCCTGCCACCACTGCGATTGCGACGAGGATACGGCACAGCATACGCTCGGAACTTGTGCCACTTGGGCAGAGCAGCGCCGTAAACTCGTCGCAATCATCGGTGTCGACCTGACGCTGCCGACCATCGCCAGGGCGATGCTCGACAGCGTCAGGGACTGGGACGCGGTCGCAGCCTTCTGCGAGGCAGTAGTCTCGCGGTAGGTGGCGGCGGAGCGCGCGCGCGAGAAGCGTGTCCTTGACGACGCAAGCCGCCGTCGGCGACTGGGGTGGCGTAGGCGCGATTACCTGCGCCTGATGCCACCCTAGTCGAGGCTGCAGGTGACTGGATCGGGGAATCAGGCCGTCACCCGCCGAGAGGCTGACCGCGCGAGGAGGGACCGACATCGAGGAGGGACCGACGTCGAGGAGGGACCGACGTCGAGGAGGGACCGACGTCGCTCAAGGGGAGGGTACCCCTCCTCCCTGGCTGGTCGGCGCGGCGTCCGCCCTTTCTCGGCTCATGCCGAACGTGGGCGGACCCAGTTTCGAGGGCCGACGGCTGTATGCGGGGGTGATCAGCTCAATGGCCATGTACGGCACACCCGTGCGGGCGAGGCAGGCAACTCAGGGCAGTTCTGTGGAGGCCACAGAGAGCTATGGCGGTCAGAGCCATTTGCGGGTACCGCACGGTGTCGACAGAGACGGCGTGCCTATTGGCCGGGACACCCCCGTGGGACCTAGAGGCGGAGATGCTCTCCGACCTCTACCGTCGGATTACCTCAGTGCGCGAAGCAGGTGGCTCCCCATCGTTGAGCGAGATAGCCACCTGGCGCGAGGACGCCCGCCGAGACGTCATCGCCCGTTGGGTTACGCAGCTGGAGAGGCCTAGACACGGTGTTGTTACCGTTGAGGCCCTCCGGTCCGTACTGATGGAGTGGATGGAGCGGCGGCACGGAGTCCTCTCCTTTCGGCAGGTGCAAGTATTGTCGGGGCACGGGTGCTTCGGCTTGTACCTGCACACGGTCGCGTATAGGGAGTGGACTTCGGCCTGCCACCATTGCAGCAGTGACGAGGACACGGCGCAACATACGCTCGAGGTATGTTCGAGCTGGGACGGGCAGCGCCGTGACCTCGTCGCTGTTATCGGTGCCGACCTGACGCTGCCGGCTATCGTGAAAGCGATGGTCGACAGCATCAGGAACTGGGACGCGGTCGCCGCCTTCTGCGAGGCTGTCATCTCGCTTAAGGAAGCGGCGGAACGAGTCCGGGAGGATTCCCGTGACCCAGGCCGGCTTCAGCGGCCGGGGCGGTGCAGGCGCGAGTATCTGCGCCTGATGCCGCCCTAACCGAGGCTTCGGGTGATCGGACTGGGGAATTATCCGGTCACCCGACGTGAGGCCACCGCGTGAGGGCGACGCCCCGACGGCGAAATCCGTCGGGGCGTCGACGAGAGGAACCCGCGAGGGTAAACCGCTGGGCGGACCACCGAAGACAAAAATCGGGTACCGGTGGTCTGCTCGCACGGCGAAGAGAGAGGAGTTTTACGGTGGGTCTATGAGAGTCACGCGCCGCCTTTTCGTCACCCCGGACCGATTTGGCGGGGCGAGACGCATCCATAGCCCACGAAAAAAAAAAAAGGGTACCCCTCAAGGGGTATGCCGTCGGGCCGGCCACTGACGACAAGTTCACGCTGCTCCGGTGACCGGTCCAATGACGAAGGCGAGGTTAACGATGGGTTACGGGTATGCGTGCGTACGCCCCTCTGTCGCCCCGGACGGAGTGGTGTAAGGAGTGTGCCGACCATAACCCACCCCAAAAAAAAAATGGATTATATTATTTATTTTGGAGAGGAAACCTGAGGAAAAACTATCACATCTCAAGGAGACAACAACCGCATTAATTATCCTATTCTCATATATGTTAGAGAAATTACGTGAAAAATTTCACTGTAGTTTTCAATAAATTATTTCGAATATATTACAATTTTAACCAAACTCTTCAAAATTAACTTTAACGGTGTATCGATCTTGGCGAACTTAACTGACTGAACTTTAACTGTGGACAAAAATAATGCAGCTACGTTAAGAATATGCAAGGTTCGATTTTTGAGACAAACCTACGATTACACGTACAAGTAGTTCAGAAGTTTTGTACGTTACAAAACTTCGGCTCTAAGCTGTGTATTGAGACATACATAATTTATTTTAGTTATTTATATATATAGTATTGTATATCAACTCCCTGACTACTCTTAGAATAGTCATATGCTTGTTTTAAGGGTCAAAGCATGCATATCTCTAAACACGGTTCACTCTTTTTAATACGACCACAACTGCGGGCCGGTCTGTCCGGGGTATTGCGCTTCTTTCGGTGAACGAAAGAGCCGGCAGCCCAACTGGGGTAGGTTTGGGGTTTGTATTAGTAGGTAGCAGCCTAGCTATATCCTTGGTATTGTAAAGGTCCATGGACGTCAGTGACACTTTCGATTAGGTGTGCTGTCTGCTCGTTTACCATCGTAAGCAATAAAAAAAAAATGTGCTTTTATTAGCTAGGTATGTATGTATATATGTATGTATGGAATTATCAAGGACCTGTAATAATGTAATAATTTAATTAGTTTATCCCATTATACTAATCAAGCTGTTCGGGTTTAGCGATGTTTAAACCGGTAGTATATTGCATCATCTTTGCTTTTAAAACAACTATTCAGAGAGGGAGTCTGAGAAACGTTAATAAAAATCAAGGAGGACAACAGTTGTGTAAATTACCCACTCCTATTACAGGGAAACAGTTATAACCTTAATAAATTATTAACTAAAAAGAAAAAAAAAATAAGTCTATTTTTATTTTTTATAATATAAATTTTACTATAGAGAAACGTGGTGAAAAAAGGTTTTGAAGGCGTATACGCAGAATGGCGGTGTAGGAAACAGATTACTCGTTGTCGATGGCGGGGCCAGCCGATTACCGTTTCGAGTGTCTCACCTAAACGAAAGCTCTGCAATAATTTAATATCTTAGTGTTAATAACAAATAACTTCATGATGTTTAAATTACTGAAATTTAGCATTTAATATGCTTAATTATTTATAAAACCCGATTACGAAGCGAAAAATGATGTCACAAGCGGGATTCGAACCCGCGCCTATTGGGATTCCGGCCCAATCGTGCTGCCACTACACCACCGTGACTTATTGTAGGACATGCAAATTTCACTTCGTATCATATTTACGTCTTTAAGGTGACATATGCCATCATCAGTACTCAGACGATTGTTTCAACTTAAAACAGAAATTTTAAAAAATCTGTCGATATCACTACGTAGGTATGTGTGGCAAAACTTCGTCATGACTAGTTGGTCTGACCGACATTAAATGTTTAACATTATATATACTCGTAAGATCACGTATTTGACCATCTTACCATGTTATTACCATGTTGCAATATTTTTATCAACTCGCTTTTTTATGTTATTGTCCGGTTGGAATTTTGTAATTGGATTTAAACTGTTGCCCGATGAGATAATTATTTGAAATTTGGACCATATCTCAGAAGTGGATGGCAATGTATGAAAATGTGGACAAAGACGAAAATAAAAAATAAGGTATTTAAAATCAATAAAAAAATATTTACATAGCCTTAAAAGGCATACAATAATTATAAAATAAAAAAGAAACAATGTGCCATGTTGTAATAATGGACTAAAAATATAGAATAATTTCTGTCAAGATAAGAAACGAAAAATATGTGTCGCATTATTTATCAATTATCTACTAGGTACGTGCATAAAAACATGGTACATATATATATATATATATTTTCAAATTTTTTAGCATTTTAATTCAATATAACAGCGAGTAGAGAGTCATCTGTGATAATATAATATATTTATATGAAATATTGTAAATTAATTGTACTAATATTGAACTTTCAAATAGAAATAACCAAAAAAGAATTTGTGTGGTTTTATGAAACCACGGTAAAATAGAAACTTTTTTTCGCATAGTAGTCATTTCACTAAAAATTTTTGGAAAAATATTCGATTTAGGGTATTAAAATCGCATCATTAATCTTAATTTCATACTTGGAAAAGGGGAATGATTATTGGAAATAATAACTAGGTCTCCAACTAATATTTTAATTTAACTCTAGATTTTAGAGTATACATAATATATACAATTATTTAGATGATATATATATATATATTAAAAACAAACAAATAGCGTGGAGGACTAGCACAAATGAGTAATAGTTTGTACACTACACGGTCAGCTGATGCGAACCATAGGCGCCGCCATATTTGCCTCAGCTGCTTTGTCGAGCGACTTTTCACTTTACCCATACTCCGCGGCCGACCGTCACGCGACGTGCAATAGACGGACGAAAAAGTTTAAGGCGATCTAATATAAGTATCACTTTAAAAATAAAACCTAATTTAGTCTTCATATAAAAATGTTATAACTCTGATAACCATATATAAAGATATGATATAAAGTAAATACGACTTGACTACCTGACGAAGCGTTTATAACAATACATTTTGATTGCTTTTCAACGTCAAAAGAACATCGTTAAACAACATCTTTGTCAAATGGAGCCAACCCTGGGCCCGTATTCGTTATGACCAAATAAACATTCAATACGGCCTGGCGCAATATCTACGTCGGATTAGGCAGTATTGTCGCTAGGTGACAAAGCCTATAATAATTTAAAAAAAAATGAGCATTGAATTATTATTTGCTATGGCAATATTGATAACGATTTCTTTTGCTTTTCTAAGTGAGGTGGCACGTTAATGGCTTATTGCGTTATATACAGGTATGCATGTGCAAACACAAAGACCGTGTCGCACATTTTATGAAATATTGTCAATAATTTATAAAAATACTCTTTATCGTCGAAGGGGAAAGTAGATATCAAGCATAAAAACATTTCGCCTTTTGTACATTTTACCATTTATAAATATAACAACAGACCCGTTCTACAACGTTTTAACATATATCTTAAAATATGATAAGTAGTTTAGAAGTTATGAGGAAATAGATTCAAATCCTAAATACATGTATTGGTTAATGAAATCTCCTATTAGCTTCGACGTGATAATTTAGAATAATATTCGTTATATTAAAATCAGTATATTTATTAAAAAGAATTTTAAGATATTTAAGATATATGTGGCAGATATAATACTTTCACTTAAAAGTTTCTTTTAAATGAAACGAGTTAGACTTTATCTACTTAAGTTTAGTGTAAAAAAAAATACAAAATTACACCATACTTCATTAAAAAAATACTGTGATGTTTGAGAAAATGTTAGAATACACCGCGCCCTCATCAATCGCCATATCAGTCACTCTCAACATATGGCGGTTTTTGTCGTCTGAGATCTTTATCGTCACCAAGGTATAAAATTAAGGTTGTTTGATTGCCTTTAGTGGCAAACAAGCAAGAAGCACACCTTTTTTTTAGCTAACTGCCGGGGCGTCGCCCTCGTGCGGTCATCCTCTCTGCGGGTGTGAAGGACTATTCCCCGGTCCAGTCACACGCAGCCTCGGCTAGGGTGGCATTAGGCGCAGATATTCGCTACGCCGCCCCAAAGCAGCACACCTGATAGTAATGTTTCACTATCGTGCATCAACACTTGCAATACCTTTTTTTTTTTGTTTTTTTTTCTCGGTGGGCTATGGACGTCCCACCCCGCCAAATCGGTCCGGGGTGACGGAAGAGGCGGCGCGCAACCCCATAGACCCACCTTGCAAGCACCTCTTCTTCGCCGTGCGAGCGAGCCACCGGTATCCGATCTTTGTCTTCGGTGCCCCGCTCGGCGGTATGCCCTCTCGGGCTCCTCTCCTGTCGACGCCCCGATAGCTTTCGCCGTCGAGGTGTCGTCCTCACGCGGTGGCCTCGCGTCGGGTGACCGGACGATTCCCCGGTCCGATCACCCGAAGCCTCGGTTAGGGCGGCATCAGGCGCAGGTATTCGCGCCTGCGCCGCCCCAGCCGCGGGCGGCGGCCCGGGTCACGGGAATCCTCTCGGGCCCGTTCCGCCGCCTCCTTCTGCGAGATGACAGCCTCGCAGAAGACGGCGACCGCGTCCCAATTCCTGACGCTGTCGCCCATCGCCCTCGCCACAGCCGGCAGTGTCAGGTCGGCACCGATAATAGCGACGAGGTCGCGGCGCTGCCCGTCCCAGCCCGAACATTCCTCGAGCGTATGTTGCGCCGTGACCTCGTCACTACTGCAATGATGGCAGCCCGGAGTCCATTCCCTGTACAAGACCGTGTGCAGGTATTTCCCGAAGCATCCGTGCCCCGTCAACACCTGCACCAGTCGGAAGGTGAGGACCCCGTGCCGCCGCTCCATCCATTCCATCAGTACGGGCCGGAGGGCCTCGACGGTAACGACACCGTGTCTAGGCCTCTGCAGCCGCGTAGCCCAACGGGCGATGACTTCTCGGCGGGCGTCCTCGCGTCAGGTGGCTATCTCGTTGAACGATGGGGAGCCACCCTCTTCGCGCATTGAGCAATATATCAGGTTTACGATATGTCGGCGGTGGCATAAGCCTGCCCAGCCCTCAAATGAATGAGTGACCGGGCCCGTCCGAAATTTCGCCTCCTGTACCCTCTACAACTAGAGGGTCAGGAGCGAATTGGGGCTCAACCCATTGCTGGGGAACCCGCCCTCTCATCAGAAATTAGCTGCGGGCGACAATTCAGCAGAAGAACGATCTGGGGAACTGTCGCCCGCACCCAGGGTACACCACGTGGAGGTTTTCTGGCACCGTATCCCAACCCTTGTAATACCAGGGGTATAGCTATACCGCTGCCTACCAATGAAAAACCCCAAACCCACACAGAGAGTTGGCTGCCGGCTCTAAAAGTATAAATTAAGATGCTAACGCATGAACTCGCAACACTGATTTACAGTAGCTCAGTTCAGCTCATTACAAAAGTGTTTTCATAACCGAAAACATATAACTGAATAAAAATTACAAAAGTGCCACATGAGTGAAATTTTAAGAGGTATTGTAACATTCAAAATTATATGCGTGTCAACTGTCATTTAATAACTTTCGTTTTCAAGTAATTAAAGAACTTCAAATGTAGTGAACAGTTAATAATAATTATTATTATTTATTTATTACCATATGAACATTACAAAAAAATATGGGAATCTCTGACTCCTAAAGGGGTCTACGCGTGAATGTGAGCAAAACCAAAATAATGGTCTTTGAAAGAGATGAAGCCAGAACAGATGTAAGAGTAACAATAGGTAATGATGTACTAGAGCAAGTGGATGAATTTGTATATCTTGGATGTGGATTTAGCAGAGATGGAAGGTACACCACTGATATAGAGCGAAGAGTGAATGCGGGAAATAGAGTGAACGGAGCGTTGGGGCAACTTCTCGGCAGCCACCACCTCAGCCAGAAGGCACGTGTAGCAATACATAACGCAGTGCTTGTCCCAACATTACTGTATGGAAGCAAGAGTTGGGTATGCAGAAAAGAGTATGAAAGTAAAATTAATGCGGTCGAAATGCAATCTCTGCGGCAAATCTGTGGAGTTAGGCTGACCGACCACATTGGTAACGACGAGGTAAGAGAGCGAGTAGGTATGAAAGAGAGTATTGGTGTAAAGATGCGAAAGGGAATGCTCCGATGGTTCGGATATGTGGCAAGAATGCCGAACGAACATCTGGTTAAGAAGATATACAATGCGAAATTGGAAGGATGTAGGTACCGGGGGAGACCGAGACTAACCTACCTAGACCAGATCGGTCATGTACTGAAGGAAAGTGGAGTCCAGAGTCTCCGAAACCGGCGAGCGTGTATGAAGAGAATTATGAATGTTGAGGAAGCGAGTGAAGTATGCAAAGATAGAGTTCTCTGGCACTCTGTTCTCTCTGCCTACACTGCAAGGGATATGGCGTGATGATATGTATTTATGTGTCTGACTCCTACGCTAATTACAAACTGTGTTGCAGGAGCCAGTGACCTCTCTCACTACACAAGATGCATTTTTATAATAAAAATCGTAATCAGATTTTTATAAATACATTTTTATAATAATTAAATACAGACTAATTATTACAGTAGGTAGATGTAAGTAAAAAAAAAAACAGAAACATGCGTTTATGTTCGTCTCAGTGTACGTGTGTGTATGGGTTCGTGTAAGTATATGCGTGTGCGTGTGTGTGTGTGTGTGTGTGTAATAGAATATTTTCCATAACGATAGAATATTTTCCTTACTTCCATGTAACAGCCACAATAACCAGCTAAACCTACAACAGGAGAATGTGTATGGTAACAACAGTCTCCTGAGAATCTTATAGCAACGACTTTGATCACCAACCCGCTTGACCAACCAAGGTGCAACAGTGGATTTCAATCACCACGATAAACTAAAGCATGTCCTTATTTATAAATAGTAGATTTTTTAATACGATTATGATCCCTCAATCATTCCTTGAACCTTATTTTACCATCTTTATTATATATCAACTAATATAAATCCCAAAGTGACCACAGATATGACGTCTAATAGGGTTATATGAAAGGAGAAAACATATTGCGCCGACCCCAAATAAATTAGGATAAGAGCAAGTTGATGATGATGATACATACATACATATCATCACGCCATATCCCTTGCAGGGTAGGCAGAGAGAACAGAGTGCCAGAGAACTCTATCTTTGCATACTTCACTCGCTGCCTTAACATTCATAATTCTCTTCATACACGCTCGCCGGTTTCGGAGACTCTTGACTCCACCTTCCTTCAGTACATGACCGATCTGGTCTAGGTAGGTTAGTCTCGGTCTCCCTCGGTACCTACATCCTTCCACTTTCGCATTGTATATCTTCTTAACCAGGCGTTCGTTCGGCATTCTTTCCACATGTCCGAACCATCGGAGCATTCCCTTTCGCATCTTTAGACCAATACTCTCTTTCATACCTACTCGCTCTCTTACGTCGTCGTTACGAATGCGGTCGGTCAGCCTAACTCCACAGATTTTCCGCAGAGATCGCATTTCGACCGCATTAATTTTACTAATGATGATGATGATGATGATAAATCCTACAACTGAGTTCCATCTTTCTCTGCAGTCGGAGAAAAATTACCTTCTACACATGGTCAGAAGGGTATTATTTTGAGGTTTTCTTCCCTTTATAGATGTTATAACATCTAAGCATATATATATATATATATATATATATGCTTATTATATCCCTTAGTGTTTTCGTCTGTATGCAGGTAACATCTATAAAATTGAAGGTAAACTCAAAATAACAATCCTAAACCAGATGGTTTAGGATGGAGGTCAGATGACCAGCATGGTATAATAAGTTCTTTTCCGTCATATTGTTGACTAGACTCAATCCCAGCAGTAGGACATGCTGCTGCTGAGAAGGTGACAATAAGCCTTAGCCAAGTATTACAAATGTGAGATGTTACATTGTATTCTTACTTCGTCACTTTATTGATAAAAGGTAAAAATATTTTCACTAAAATAAATTTCTATTACAAAATAAGATCAAAATAGATAAAGTTTGTTATAAAATGCGAACCCGTTTATGACGAAGGCCGTTATAAATATTTCTATAATGCTGTAAAGGTGTTATTTAAAAGCCTTGTTAAGGTTTTATTTGTACTTCATTATTGTTAAAGCAATACCAGAAGACTTATGCGAATATTATATTTTTCGTTTATTTTTCGTCATTAAATGGGGTCATTATACTTTAAAATGATGTCATTGTGAGATTTTCTTCTCGGTTTTTCGGGGATACATTGATTATGGTATGAATTATGATTATGGTATGTATATATATTATATATGGTATGGTATTCAATACTGGTAGGACCACGCTGTTGACAGTTTTCTGTCTACAGCCGCGGGCCGGTCCGTCCAGGGTAGTACCACACTCTCGCAGAAGATCGATGTATGAGTAATAGCAATGTGCTATTGCGCTTCGTTCGGTGAGCGAGAGAGCCGGAAGTCCAATTGGGTGGGTTTGGGGTTTATATTGGTAGGCAGCGGCCTAGTTATACCCTTGGTATTGCAAAGGTTCATGGGCGGCAGTGACACTTACCATCAGGTGTGCTGCTTGCTCGTTTGCCACCATTAGAAATTAAAAAAAAAACAACAGGAAACTGAGGAAAATAACAAAAATCAATTGAGATCAAAGTTTATGTATCATATATTTAACAAATTTTTATATGTGCTTTTTAACAGTGAGTTCTAATAATCTAAGAATCTTTTTTAATAACGAAAATTAACTTAATGCAAGCATTAGAGTAGCAAGTAGAGAATTTGTGCCCAAGCCTTGGCTTGGACACCAATTCTCTACTTAAAACAGTCTTTTAGCTCAGAATCCTGGATGATTGTCAATAGCTTCAGCGGTTTTAATTGGACAGGATGCTGAGACAGGTTCCTGAAAAATTCTATCTAATAATAAAAAAACAAATCAATTTATAACATTTAACAAATAATAAGCTAAACAAAGCCTTTATGCTAACAACTTACATATAACAAGAAATATCTTACCAGGATCCTGTGAACTGCACTGATAATGACACCACTTTCACCGTTTATCGCACTTTATTGACCAAACGACGCCCTAGGAAACCATTGACTCTATGACATTTGTTGTCTTTTTTGTAGTATGATCGACTCAGCTGAACGCCAACATCACACGGCAAGCAGTGTTGCAAATATTTGCTTGTTTTACATTGAACAGGATCCTACACTAAATCGTTGGGACAAAATGTTACCGTGATTTACGGAATGTATTTTTAAAAAACAAGATAATTATTATCTTGTCTAGAAAGAAAAAATAGCAAACTTATTAATTTGTGCGTCATTAATTGACATTGATGTAGAGGTAAATAAACACGACACATATTGAACTAAAATTGATTCGAGGGACATTGCAGGATCCTAAGAATTAGGGACTTTAAACAGTAATTTCGTTTTGAAAATAATTGTGTACCTTAATTATTTTTAGTGACCAACTAGAAACAGTTGAAAATAACAGTATGGCGTACAATGTAAAAATGTTAGATTTTTTTAAGTTATATTTTGGTTGAGCCGCCGATAATTCTTTAGTTTGTAGAACTATCCATAAGTACGTCAATAGGCTGATGACGCCCAATCTATGGGTATAACGTATTCTAAGTCAATTTTCAACCTTTTTAGAAAATAATTAGATTTTCAATAGGTGTATCTTTTTGTTAATAGAAAAGTATTTTCTTGTGAAAGAATAGAATTCCAAAAGGATCCTCTTTATATGTATAAATGAATTGACACCTAAGTGAATATTCAATGTCTTTTTTTAAATTATTAGGCTGGTACATTAATTACATTTTATCAGAATTCTAGTTATTAAAAAATAAGTAGCATGAACTCAAAATTTGATATTTTATATGTTACTATATTTACTCCCTTTTAAATCTTCGCATATGCTACTGAGAATTTGTAACTTAATTGAGAAATAATTATAAAGTTTTCTTTTTCCCACATGTAGTGATGGGTTAAGAAAACAATGTTTAAACATTTCTCACTAAGATACATCCCCGTGAGAGTAGTAAAACCCCAATAAGTCTACTCACAGTGGAGTAGAAATCTGGGCTTCAGAGAAATTCATAACACCAAGTTTAGTCACTGTCACATTTTCATATAGCGTACACGTCTAGATTATCTTAAGTAGCCAGTAATCTATTCAATGCAAATATCTACTACTGATTGATTAGTAATTAATTGAATGTTGGCCATATATTGACATCAAACAATATTAATTATGCTTCTAAACATCTACTATCAATATAAACCAACACGATATTATCAATGTATATATCTATAGTATTATCAATTTATGCAACGTAATGGAATTTAGGAACAAATATATCCATAAAATCATATACAGAAATGTTAGATTATGCTTAGGCTTAAACTGAAGATAGAGTTATTATAAAAACCAAAATGAACAATTCCAAATCCTACACCTTTGTGTACTGGTACTAGCTGGCCAGTTAATCCAGATATAATGAAATGTTCTCCGGCCTCTCATTAATTCCATTTAAGACAGCTAATGACGATAACCTGAATACTAATCCTTGACCAAATAAATTCATAAATGATAGCATAAATTAATAATTACTATAATATTAATAACAACGATTAAAAGTAATATGTTCATTTAGAATTGTTTTTTTTTTTGCTTGCTGTTAATATTATTATCTTAAAATGGAGGAAAGGAAGGAAGACCCATCACTTTCCTACGGTTAATCAATGTACCGTACACACCAGGAAAGGAAGGAATATGGGATGGGATCAAGATAGAATAGGATATAAGGAAATGTTACACCTGTGATGAGCACCCTCCAGAACTTCAACTTGCAATTTGTACAAAATGCGCGCATTTGAAGCCGAACCGTCCTGAGGATGCCTCGTTTAGAAGCGAAATGCGTGTCAAATCTTTATTCGAAGTTCTGCGAAAAAATGCAAGTTGAAGTTTCGGAAGGTGCTCATCACAGAAGTAAGATTTCCTTATATCCTATGCCACCTTGATTCCATCCCGTATTCTTTCCTTGGGGTGTACGGTATATTGATTAAGCGTGAGAAAGTGGTGGGTTTTGCATCCTTTCCTCCATTTTCAGATAATAATGGATTGCCGCCATTTATCGCTTAATCAATTATGTTAATATTATCTAAAGAGCGTGAAACTGAAATTACGGTGATGATAAAAACCTTTGACATAATGACCAAATATTAGACATCAAACAAAATGATTCATAAAATCTCGTATTGAAATATTATATGCTACCATTGGACACTAAACTTCTCAACAATAAGAGCGAAATTTGTCTACTTTACCAAAAACGACGCTGACCAAGCAAATTGGTTTTAAGCTCTTCTTACCTTTAAAAAACATCATTTGTATAATATTGAATATGAGGATATTTGCGAAAAAACATTACAAGTTGGTACATTTACTTCACATATGGCCTAAGATCGATCTAAGTGGCATTTACATGGGAAAGCTTATGTCTAAAGTGACCGCTTCATCACATCATCATCATCACAGCCCATATCCGTTCCACTGTTAGGCTCAGGTCTTCTCCGTAATGGGAGGGAAATAAACCTACTATACCATACTAGTCAGACGTGTTAGTATAGGGTTTTGTTTCGAGTTTTCCTTCATTCGCATATATGTTATATGTGTTTTATATCCCTTAGTCATCTCTTACAATCACAGGGAAGATAGGGGGTGGTGAATTGTTTTTACTCCAGCAGATAGATAATAGGATGGACAGAATAGTCATAGTACAAAAAATAATTAAAAATTTTAATTGGCAACGAAAACATTCATAGAACTATTATTACATTTCTTAAAACGTAATTGCATACGCACATCATTCATCATCTTATATTATACACAGTCCACTACTGGGCTCAAGCCTTCTCCGCAGTAGGAGGGAAATTTAGTCGAATAATGGATCCCGACTGTTCAGTTGTCATGTTCCATTATTAAAATATATTTTATTTTCTGCAATAGTATTTATTCAATAATATATAATATAATTCTAGACCACCGGATATCTAAGTGCTTGTTTTTTATTTTTATTTTATTTTTATGTACGTAGTTTATTATTTAAATTTTCCTTCTCTTGCCCAGATCTGATCTGCATATTATGAATACACGAAGACAAGAACGAAGGTAAAGAATCGTATTCATGATCCGTCACCACACTGATAGTACATCCATCCAAGAGAAGAAATATATACATCATCATCATTCTCCTACTCTTATCCCAATTACTTTGGGATCGATACAATGTGTACTCTTCTTTCATAGTACATATTGTAAAAGTTATTGGCAATATTTTTATGACCGGCCGCCTGCCAGACGTCAATCCTACTTGGGAATGTAATTGTTTACCAAACGGCATCAGATTGAGTTGGTCCAGGTAGTTTTAACGCTCTTAGTCGTCGTTTACGACATCCACACGCAAAATAAGGGTAGGTAGTATTCGTAGCCGCTACCACACAGCATATATTCCATTCCAAAAGAAGAAACATATACAATGGCTACATAAATGTATCACGTAAACAAAATATCCTCACAGTAATAATGAAACAAAGGTAAATATGATGACGCGTTTGGAGTACAATATACTACGCTTTATAATTAATCCAGTTATGTTCTATGTGGAGAATTGCGCATATTGCGATAAATAGAAAAAATATAAATGAAATGTAAATTTTGATTATACATAATCCAATATAATTCATTATCCCGTTAACGTCCGCTGTTAAACATAGGCCTCCCTATGAGATTGCCACTCAAAACGGTCCTGTGCAGCTTGTATCTAACGGTTTCCTGCGATTTATGAGATATTCACCACTACCTAGTGGATGATCATTATGTGCAGAGTGGTCCGATTCCTGGTCGCCTCTTGAAAATCTTTCTTCCCCAACAGGTGTCGGTTCAACGAGCGATACAACCTGCCTATTGCTGCTAATTACATTAAACTAAATATATAATAGCGATCAGCATTCTGATAGATTTTAAATAATACTTATTACTCGGCCTGCCCATCCGGGCTAGCAGCACTTTTTTATTTCAGAATAGCTACTATCTATTATCTATTCTAGCAGAATATCAAAGTTTGAATAATAGTAACTTCTTTCTAGTTCTAGAATGATACTTCTAATAGTACAACATTAGTAGTTACGGTTTGATGACATACATACCACTTGTATTGCGGGGGACTTTACAAACATGCAATTAACGCAGACAAATTACACCCAGACTTAGAACAACACTTTGTGGATCACACAAAGTAATGTCCTGCGTGGGAATCGAAACCACGGCACTGGCACGGAAGGTCGGTATCTTAACCACTACGCCATCTGTGCAGTCTCAATCAATTCTCGTTTGAATATCATTAAAAATATAATGTATTAAGACTGTGCATTGAAAATTGACACTATTTGTTCTAAAAGTTCCTTATCACCATCATAATAATTTCGGTTCATATACGCCACATTGTTGGACTCGAATCACCTCCAGTATAGGAGGGAAATTGACTACTACCATAGCACACAGCTCATACGGATTGGTATATAATTTTATTTTGAGTTTACCTTCTCTTACATAGATGTTATATACATATTTCTTGATCATCTTTTACCACTCCTACTAGTAAGAAAGCGACTGGTCAATTATAGTGTTTCATCGTCACCACACGGAAAATATACGTCTATAGAAAAAAAAAAATTAACTTTAACAATATAATAAATAAATAATTTTATAGTAAAAATACTCTACCTTATATACTCCAAAGATGAGGAGCGCAGATGCTATGAATCCGAGAGAACTGCAAGCCAATAACGTTATATTCAGAACGACGGTAACTGCAACAAAGAAAAAAGAGGTATATAGTTCTGCTGATAGTATACATTGATTTCACTTGATTTTCAAATGTGTCGGCTTATTCTTTTCTTTCTCGTATTTATATACGGCATATCTTCTTAATATATATAAATTACGTGTCACGTTGTTTGTCCGCGATGGACTCCTAAAGTACTTAACCGATTTTAATCTAATTTTCACAACATGTGTAGATTGATCTAACTTAAAAGATAGGTTAGCTTCCATCTCAATTTATAGTCGTAATATTATTTTATTGCAAATTATTTGTCTATTATTTGACAGTCACAATTATCTGTTATCTCCAAACGATTCTAGCAGATGGCGGTATTTGTTGACTGGGTTGAGTAAGTATTTAATAGATGGCACTATATTAGTCATACAAACGTTTCATATAAGCTACAGTTTATTAGCATAACCACCACGCGTTACTGGGGCTACCTTAGCCACAGCAACGTGTGGCCGAGGCTGCTAGTCTTAATATAAATAAATTACGCGTCACATTGTTTGTCCGCGATGGACTCCTAAAGTACTTAACCGATTTTAATCAAATTTGCACAGCATGTGTAGGTTGATCCAACTTAAAAGATAGGATAGCTTCCATCTCAATTTATAGTCGGCATATTATTTTATTGTAAATTATTTGTCTATTATTTGACAGCCACAATTATCTGTTATCTCCAAACGATTCTAACAGATGTATATGTTAACTGGATTTAGTAAATATTTAATAGATGGCGCTATGTTAAACGTACAAACGTTTCATATAAGCTACAATTTATTAGCATAACCACCACGTGTTACTGAGGCTACCTTAGCCACAGCAACGCGTGGCCGGGTCTGCTAATAGTACTATAATTAAATAGACTAATATCTGTGAGGATTAGCGCTGTTAGATACAGACTTTGCCTAGTTCGACTACACTGTTACATAATGTTTACATATTTATATAAACTTCGTTTTATTTATTATTTTGATCATTAGGTTAAGTTCAATGGTATAATAAAGTTATTATTATTATTTATATCTCCTTTTTATTCACGGGATCTTCCGTAGGAAAAATGCCCGGTCCTCTGGGAGGCTTACATGGGGATATGGATCCAACACGCAGAGGCCTTTGGAGAAATTTAATCTAAATATTAGGATGGGACATCTACCGATGACATTCCACGTGTGCACATAACATTTGTAGAATACCAGCAGTAAGTGTAAAACTATTGTGTGATGATAGTATCTGATATCTGGATATGGAAGTGGGTGCTTAGTGGGCTGGTTCTTCTTATTTCTATTATTAATAATTATATATAATAAATCCTTACTTCCTTACTAATATTATAAATGCGAAACTAACTGTTTGTCTGTCGCTCTTTCACGCCAAAACTACGGGTCTTATCTAAATGAAATTTGGTACACAGATAGTCTAGAGCCTGATAAAGGACATAGGCTACTTTTTAATGCAAAAAAGGGTTATGAAAAGGGATGAACAGTTGTAAGGAAGTATCGTCATTTACTTTTAGGCTATTGATTAGAAATAAATAAATATGACATTAACATTTTGTAAAAAAATTACCCTTAAGGGGTAAAATAAAAATAGGGGATGAAAAACTTTAGGAAAAAATCTTTTACGCGGGCGAAGCCGCGGGCAGAAGCTAGTATAAGTATATTTATGATTACATACTTAGGATCTATAGACCTTTATAAAATTACAATTTACAATTAGTTTAATTATGATTATAAACGGAGTTACGGTATAATCTCGTTTGAATAACTTTACAACAAGAATTTTTAATTATTCTCAAAATTCTATATTAATTATATATGGATGGTTCAAGGTAGTATTTTCAAATGAAATAAATATTAGAAATTTTCATTATTTCATTAATATTATTGAATATCTCGTACACATATTTTCCGATAATATTGCATATCCTAAATTATTTGCTATCATATACCTGGGATACAAATACAATTACTGTTATAATAGAATTTGCGGTATTAATACAAGATAATTGAAATCTGATTATGCATTTGTCCTCGATTTTCTGTAATATAACAGTTTTTATGATGAAGTTAGTAGGAGAATGAATGCAGGCTGGATGGAATGGCGACAGGTTTCGGGAACAATATGTGACGCGAGGATGCCCCTTAAACTTAAGGGGAAAATCTACAAGAGTGTCATTAGACCTCTCGTTATGTATGGATCTGAATGTTGGGCATTGAAAAAGACGGATGAGAGACGATTGCATGCTACTGAGATGCGTATGTTAAGATGGATGTGTGGGGTAACAAGATTGGATAAGATACGAAATGAGTATATTAGGGGAAGTTTGAAAGTAGCACCAGTGATAGAGAAGACTAGGAGCGCGAGATTATCTTGGTATGGACATGTGATGAGGAGGGATGAAAGACATGTGACAAGGAGGGTTATCAATATGCTTGTGGATGGGCGTAAGAATCGTGGGAGACCCAAAAAGAGATGGATGGATTGTGTAAACGAGGATATGTGTATGAAAGTTGTGAGTGCAGATATGACGGCTGATAGAAGATTATGGAGGGCAGGAACATGTTGTGCCGACCCCACTTAGCGTGGGATGAGGGCAGGCAAATGATGATGATGATGATAACAGTTTTTATGATGCACGTAGATGTTCACGAATAAAGTAAATAATTTGCTGGTATATTAGAATGGAGTATGTTAAGCTGTGTGGTAGCAGCTACGAATACAACCAACCCTTTCTTTGGTCGTGGATGTCATAAAAGACGAATAAGAGCTTTATAACGACCTGGTCCATCTCCATCTGATGCCCTTTGGTCAACAATTACATTCCCAAGGAGGGTAGACGTCTGGCAGGCGTAGGCGGCCGGTCATAAAACTATTGCTAATAACTTTTACTATATGTACTCTGAAAGAGGAGTACATATTGTATCGACCCCAAATTATTAGAATAAGAATAGGAGGATTATGATTAGAATGAAGTATGTTATCTGCTTGAAAATAATTATAAAAATCTCCATTATAGAGTAAAAAATATTTAGAATAGACAGGACCAATATATAAGTAATGTTATAATATAAATATTACTTAAAAAAGTATCTTGTGTATATATTTTCTAAAGTCAATTAAAGCCAATTTCAGTTTAATTATTGCCATCGACATTGGTGCGCGTTTGTAATCCCTATAGCCTCGACACTGTAGATTTAATGTAATAGATAGATGCACTATCTTCATAAAGAATTAAAGATGTGCTCTCAATAATAATAATACCTGAAGACAAAAGTGAAATCTTTATTGAAGCTATGAGTATTTAATATACTAATAGCAAAGCAAAGTTATTGTGAAATATCATCATCATCATCATCATCATAGCCCATATATGTCCCACTGTTGGCCTCGGGTCTCCTCCGTAATGGGAGGGAAATTAACCTACTATTATACCACGCTGGTCAGACGTGTCGGTATAGGGTTATGTTTCGAGTTTTCCTTCTCTTGCATAGATGTTATATACGTTTTATATCCCGTAGTCGTCTCTTACAATCACCCACAAGTAAGGGGGTGGTGAATTGTATTCTTACTCCGTCACCACATGATTAAAATGAATGTGAAATAAATGTGAAATATATTTCAAAATAACTTCATATTTTGTTCATCTCTTTTTTTGTACATCATGCGACGTTCTTATAAATGTACTATCGATATAGGATCAGTTTCAGCTCTTAATGCTGTCGACCATCACGCTAATAATATTCAGGATGAATTGCCTGTGCCACGCTGTATTCTCAAATATTTTAAAAACGACTGATGGTTCTATACCTTGTACACAATACAATCATTGTTCTTTTGTTTTAGATTGCCTTCTTCATAATGGAATTCATTAAACGCATTCTAATTTCAAGTTAAAAAAAGAACATGAAACAAATGGACTTTAGTACGATATTTGCAAGTCACTAATTAAAAATACACTAGATATTACGCAGTAAGGCATTCGTTTTTTTTTTATGCTGTGGTTCATGAACAAACATTGAGATAATTTCTTTGATGTAGAAGTTGCTATAACATTGGAGTTTTTAATAAAATTAACCGCACCAATGGCATTTTTATGTCGTCAAAGTTTATTTGTCTATGAATTTACATTGAAAAACAACGATGTAACTTACTCAACTAATACTTGTCATCATTTTTTATCAAAGAAAATGTCACGTTTGTTTGCATTATTGTTTTCATTCGGTTTGCACTTATTTAAATATATAAATCATTCTCCTACTCTTATCCCAATTACTTGGGGTCGAAACAATATGTACTTACTCTTATTTCATAGTACATATTGTAAAAGTTAGTTAAGGTAGTAGTTAAGGTCGTATAAGGCTCTTAGTTGTCTTTTACGATATCGTCGTATAAGGCTCTTAGTTGTCTTTTACGATATCCACGAGCAAAGTAAGGGCTGGTAGTACTTGTAGCCGCTACCAGACAGCTTATTTTATTTAATATATAAATATAACTAAATAAATACTTAATGTGTTATCAACTTTTATGATGTTTTGTCAGATTTTATTTTGTATGTCTTAATAATTTCACCGGCTAATGACGTCTTATGTCCATTGGCATGGAAATAATGAGTATGCCACCTGATAATTGACACGATTACTATAAATACCAACATCAATCTTGGGAATCGTAAAATTCATATCTATATCAATTTAGTTAAATTTCTTTTTATTATGACATTCAATTTATGACAGACAAGGAGCCAAAACTAAAACTGAGTCAAAAAAATTTATTCAATATGATTTACTCTTTTCTTTGAAAAGAAAATTTAGTAAATAAAATTGACATTATGTAGCGATAAAGTATAGTTTTTATGACACAGCAATACCGAAAGAGGACGATCTGGATTTGTTTCTAAATTAGGATCTATATATACTATGAAAATCTATAGAGGAAAAATTAGTTTATTTAATTTTTATTTAATTCCATGGCTTATAAACGAAACAATGTTTTTAAAAAATAAAATTATGGTACATATATAATTATGGTATATATAATATATGGTAGTTTTTTGTTTCAAATATGAATAAAATAACGTATATTTTATTCATATTTGAAACAAAAAAAACTGTTTCTAAATCGTTTTACAAGTACTGAATACAGTAGACAGTTGATAGACAGCAAATAAAATATCATTAAATACTCATATTAATTCTAGCACCACATCGTTAACTTATTATTATTCATAGTAGGTACAACACTAAATCGAAGACAGCTTTATTCAGCATTGTTGTTTAGTAGGCTAATGACTTGTAACTTACTTAACTGAACTTACATCGCTGCTTAAAGTAGAGATCATACTTGCCTTCGTTGCAATGAAAAAACGTGCCAACCAAAAATTATCTAAAATCAGTTTATTTATTTAGGTTGTTTGCAATAATGGTATATCTAATACTTTTAAAAGCAATTCTTGTATTTACATACATACATACGTATATATACATGTATGTATGTAAATATAGCTTTTGCCCGCGACTTCGTCCACACAGAAGTCATCTCTGACAAAGGCAAATAGAAAAAGCAATGCAAGGTGTTGAAGGTTAATCGCAAGAGCAATGCTCGACAGCGTGAGAAACTGGGATGTGGTTGCTGCCTACTGCGAGTTAGTTGTCTGGCGGAACAAGGCAATAGAGTGGGTCGGAGAGAAAATACTCTACGGTGACACGCTCTACCGTCGGTGCGTTGGGCGGTGCAGTGAGGTTCATTGTGTGAAGGCTTCGACTCGAGGTGATACCCGAAAGAGTAACCCACCGGACGGGCCACGGCTAACAAACATTCGGTTGCAGTGGCCCGCCCACACGGCGTAGAGGTACACGTTCGGTGGGTTATGTTATATATGGGTTATGTAGGCCCACCATTGGGCGATCAACACTGCGATGTCCGATACGTGGTCGCCACTCGAGAACCTTTCTTCCCCAACGGTTATCGGTTCGTTGAGCGATGTGGTCTGCCCATTGCCACTTCAGCGTGCTATGTCGGTTACACCCGTTTTTCTGCGGATTTCCGTATTATGGATTCTCTCTCGCAGAGAAAAACCGAGCACAGCCCGCTCCATAGCACGCTGTTTCCGTGCCATAAGTGATTACTGGTAACACACACTGGTCATAGACCTGTGTTTCTGTGTTAGTGAGTCTCAATATAATAAAATTAAGAGGCTATTGATATTATTTTGCGGTGATACTTTTATTCGAATCTTATTGCATTAATAATTAGAACAGATAAATACCAAATAGCCTCATTTCAAATGATGAAATGAGGCTATTTGGTATTTATCTGTTCTAATTATTAATGCAATAAGATTCGAATAAAAGTATCACCGCAAAATAATATCCCCTATTTCACCTTCAGAGGATGAAAACTGTTACAGAGGTAAACAGAAGGCTATATTTCAATTAATTCTGTAAACTATATTATCTTTAATATCCTGTTTTTGTTATATAAAGATGTTAACGTACACATATCAGTGCAGCACCTCTTTATACAGACCTTTCACAGTATTACCTCCCAGTGCAAGAACTAATTCCAGCTTCGTATGCAAAGGGTGCGAATTGACAAATGCTGCAACACATGTTTATTTATTTTTACCGAAGTATATTTATACGTAATTTAAGAATTGAAGAATTGATAAAAGGTTTTTTTGGGGTGACAGAGTGGCAAAGTTTATATGAAACTTTGCCACTCTGTCACACCCTTTGGAGGTAGAATTTCGTAAAATCCTTTCTTAGTGGATCCCTACGTCATTAAAAGAAACTATCATTAAAATTTCATGTTTTTAGCATTAGTAATTTCGGCTCGACGGTAATGAGGCGTTCAACCAGCGTCTTAGGCTTAATTTCACCACCCAGAGGGTGAAAATGGACAAATTCTGAAACACATGTTTATGTGCTTTTACCGAAGAATATTTGTACGTAATTTGAAAAGAATCCATAAAGATTTTTTTTTCCTCATACAAACTTTATCACTCTGTTTCACCCCCTTAGGTGTGAAATTTCGTCAAATCCTTTCGTATTAGAACTCTAGATCATAAAAAGAAACTACAGTAAAAATTTTATGTTTCTAACTTCAATAGTATCGTCTCGGTGCTAATGAGTCATCCAAGCACCTTCGCAGGTCTAATTTATACTCCCAGGGAGTGAAAATTGGTAAATGCTGAAACATGGGTTTATTTATTTTTATCGAAGAATATTTGTACGTAATTTGAAAAGAATCATAAAGATTTTTTTCTCTTCATACTTGCCACTCTGTTTCACCCCCTCAGGGGTTGAATTTCGTAAGATGCTTTCTTTATAAATCTCTTTGTCATAAAAAGAAACAACTGTCAAAATTTCATATTTATAGCTTCAATAATATCGGCTCGACGCTAATGAGTCGTTCAACCAGTTTAGCAGGCCTAATTTATACCTCCAGAGGATGAAAATTGACAAATGGTGATACACGTGTTTATTTATTCTAACTGAAAAATATTTGTACTTAATTTGAAAAGAATCGATAAAGATTTTTTTTTCCCTATACAAACTTTGTCGCACTGTTTCAACCACTTAGGGGTGAAATTTCGTCAAATCCTTTTGCAGTAGAACTCTAGATCATAAAAAAAATATAGTCAAAATTTCATGTTTCTAGCTTCAATAGTATCGGCTCGGCGCTAATTAGTCGTCCAACCAGCTTTGCAAGCTAATTTACACCCTCAGAGGTTGAAAATTGACAAATGCTGAAATACGTGTTTCTTTATTTTTACCTAAGAATATTTGTACGTAATTTGAAAAGAATCAATAAGGATTTTTGTTTCTCCCCATACAAACTTTGTCACTCTGTTTCACCCCCTTAGGGGTAGAATTTCGTAAAATCCGTTCTTAGTGGACTCTACGTCGTAAAAAGAAACTACGGTCAAAATTTCATGTGTCTCGCCCCGCCGAATCAGTCCGGGGTGACGGAAAGGCGGCGCGTGACCCCACAGACCCACCGTAAAACGCCTCTCTCTTCGCCGTGCGAGCGGACCACCGGTACTCGATTTTTGACTTCGGTGGCCCGCCCGGCATAGGTCAGTCACCTAACGGCTTTATATATATATATATATATATATATATATATATATATATATATATGTGTGTGTGTGTGTGAGAATAGACAGCTCGCTTGAAAAATTGAGCAGTCTAATCCAAGAGTTTAGATTCGAATCCTTAATTACCTTTTCATTATTTTGACGTTTTAAATTTTCTTTTTTCGTTATCTTATTAAATATTTTTATTATATATAAATATATCTTCCTAAACACACTAAAAAGAAAATACCGAGCAAAGCTCGGCCATCCGAATATTGACAAAATATTAAATTTATTATTTATTAAGTTTGGAAAACTTAGAAGGGACTTCTCGTCCAATATTCCACAGTGTCTAAAAACAAAGGTTTATAACCAGTGTGTGTTACCAGCACTGACTTATGGCACTGAAACTTGGTCTCTAAATGTCGGCCTCATAAAAAAGCTCAAAGGCGCTCAACGTGCTATGGAGAGGGTTGTGCTCGGTATTTCTCTACGTGATAAAATCCGGAATACGGAAATCCGTAGAAGAACGGGTGTAACCGACATAGCACGAAGAATTAACACGTTGCAGTGGCAATGGGCAGGCCACATCGCTCGACGAACCGACAACTGTTGGGGAAGAAAGGTGCTCGAGTGGCGACCACAAATCGGATTTCGCAGCGTAGCAAGACCTCCCACTAGGTGGACTGACGACATCATCAAGGTCACAGGAAATCGCTGGATGCAGGTGGCACAGGAGCGTTTTAAATGGCATTCTCGTTTAAGAGCTGATGGATGGATGGATTGTCACAGCCAATCATAAAAGTTTCAGCCACGGGCTCTACCGTTTACGGAACTACCCGCAAATCACTACATCTTGAGTGGAGGAGTTATCAGGATAGCTCTGCAGCTAGAAGACTATCACTACCACATTATCATGATTGACGAAGTTTTTCTTTTTTTTATTGCTAACGGTGACAAAGGAGCAAACAGCACACCTGATGGTAAGTGATGCTATTGCACATGGACCCAGCAACACCAGGGGCACAGCCAGGCCGCTGCCTACCGTGAAAAAAGAGTGTGCGCTTAAGACCGCACGGCAGAAGGGAAAACTTCATTGGCCAATCCCAATCAATTTATATATATATAGTAAATAATATTATGTATTATGTAGTATTATTATGGATCGTGTTCGTAGATTGAATGAGAAACAAATCAGAAATTAAAGTTAATATTTATTAAATTCTACCTATATAAATAAAATTATTTATTTTTGTTATCGTATTCTACAAATGATACAATCGGTTTGTCATAACTAAAATAAGAAAATATGGCAAAGTAAAAGTTCACAGAAAATAAAAGTTAGGTTAACTTTTAATTATATTACCAATACATACATTTTTATATACGCATGTAATATAAACATCAGGTGACTTACCTATACGATCGAATCCCTTTATATAATATCAATAACAATAATTATGATTTGTGTAACGGTTATTATTGTTTATAATTTTTTCTTTCAATATATATTATTTTTCCAAAATGTATTATTTTTCAATATTACCAAACCGCTAAATACACACACTAACCTCACAATGTAAAACAGATAGTTGTTAAAATAATAATAATTATCATTACGTATCAATTATAACTATTAATTTAATAAAGACAATTAAGACGTAAGAATTGATCATACGAAATACAGCAATACAACTGCGAAGAGCAGCTGACTGTATCTTTCTCGTTCGGGTACACTCGGCGGTCTCGAGTTCACCCGATCGAGCGTTTCCCCCACGGAGCAAATACTCCGTGGTTTCACCTCAGAGCATGACGGATCAGCCTAACTTACTACCCACGAAAAAATCTGTGTGCGGGTGCGCCTAAAGAAGTTTTCACTTCAAATCCCGCCTTTGCTGCCTTACTAGATCTAGAAGCGGCATTAAATTTTCGCTTCTCCTCTTTGACATTTGGATCCCGATATTTTTAGGCCCTATTCCAGGCCTGGTATGCGGACTGCTTTTGCCGTGCAGCCGTCCTGCAGGTTTTATTAAACCAAGACCGGCTTCGGCCACCGACGGGTATTTTGATGTTGGGGATGAATAATTCCATCCCCGTAATAACCGTACCGGTAACACAATCCCCACAAATGCCAGGGTCCATAGACGCGAAGTAAATCCGCTTCCATGGGTAGGATGCGTAGAACTCTCGAAGTCTATCCCAATCTGATGACTTATATTGCCAGATTCTGCGAGTCCCAATCGCTTTAGAGTGATTTAGGCCTCGCAATAGGGGCTTTACTATGGACCAAGTAGTGATCAGATGACCCAAGAGGAGCTTTCACTACTACCCGGTATCCGTGTTGGTGTATAGTCAGCAGAAGATCCTGTAAAGAGGGCTCATGGCTCTCAATGTCTGGAACACGAGTGAGCTGTGTTACTAGTTGTGAGACCACCATAGGTCGAGACCATATTAAAAAGATGTTTACCCAAGAGGTCAGTGGTTCGGGACCCCAACCACTCTTTATAATGAGCATTGAAGTCTCCAAGAACCACCACCTCCGCTAATGGACACTGCTCCAATATTTCGTCAATTCCCCATTGAACGTTCTCGAATAACTGAGTTGATCCTGAATCACTGCCATGAGACCTGTAGAGGCACGCGTAGATGCGGGTATACCCTCCATAGTCTACGCGTAATCATAAAATTGACAAGTCACCATGCTCGAAGGCCCTAAGGCGGCGACAACAGATGTCATCCCGGATGAACATGCACACCCCAGCTTTACGGTGGAAGGAGTGCTCCAACTCGTAGCCTGGGTAATTTAGGTACGAAATATCATCCGGGGCACTTATCTGCGTCTCCGTTAAAAAGAGCAAGGTAGGCCGCGCTGTCTCGAGGTATTGGTGAACGGCGTCAAGATTGCTGTGTAATGTTGTCCCTAATGTTGCAAAAGTCCACGTCAGATATGGATAGAGGGACCGCCATATAAAACCTTCTCTTTTTGAATTTTCTTTTCATTGCGGGTTCTGTGAATAAGAAGAGGAAGAGAGGAACGGAGTGTACTTTCGTGGAATGAGGTTCGGTGGTGCCAAAAAAGGTGCGGGGCATAGTACACGGTTGGAAGATGCGTTTTGTGAGGAGCTGACATGAAGCACGGAAGGGCCCCCGCTCCACTCCAGTTTCCCACTCCGGCACGACGACTTCGCAACGAGATTTTCACCGTTTGGCGGGACAGCCTCCCAGGGGGGATAGTCCTGGGCTCAGATCCCTTGCTGACTGGTAGGTGGCCGGCGGTGACCATTCCTACCGGGTCTCCCTGTACCTTATATCAGCCCCTCATGGCTATTGCCTCAACCAAGACCTTACCACCGTAAATTTCAAGCATCACCAGAATCCACCACACGAAACCACACCCGGAAACTTGAGCTCCGGCTCTGTCGCTCACCGAAAGAAGCACAGCAATAAAAGCCACTGCTCATACGTCGATATTCTGCGAGAGTGTGGTACTACCCCGGTCGGGTCTGCCCGCAGCTGTAGATAGAAAACTATCAACAGTGTGGGCCTACCACAATAATAGTTTTTACGTGTACTACCATAACAATTTATCATTATCATATCAGCACATACATCTACGTCTCACTGCTGGGCTCGAGCGTCCTTAAATATAGGAGGGCAATTAACCTACTAATAATAGTGTGGGATTTTATTTCGAGCTTGCCTTTTTTTTTTTACATAGATGTTACCAACATATTGGTCGTCTTTTACGACAGCCACAGACAAGAAAGGGGTTATGAATTATATTCTTACTCTGTCACCACAGGAAAACAATGGCCTTCTCTCATTTATGTGATAAATAAGAAAGTATTTCTATGTAAGTCGTAATTGAATATTTTGTGGTAATGTATAATAAAAGAAACAATAATGCCTCCTCTATACGTGGTCTGTCAGAAAAAAGTACCTTTGCTTATATTTGTTTTATTTTCAGACTTGATCTTATACAGTATATGGAAACTATTAGTGAAAATAGCACAATATATATGTGTATCTTAATAATGAAAAAAAAATCAAAGTAATTGTTTGTACTCTAACTTTTTGAGTGTATTTTTGTATGTACTAAACTTATTTTGTACATTCCATATAATGAGTACAGTGATGGTTGAAAATAGAATCGACCGTTGTTCTTATGAGATTAAAATCTTTATAAAAGATCATCAAAAAATATGGCAGCAAAAAAGCATACATTTCTTCAGGCACACACGTTTAATACTAAATGCAGTCACCTATTTGTGCATCAATCATAGCAATTTCGAATGGCGTGGAAATTGGCAGGAGACGACGATATTGAACGCCGATAAGGAAATGAAATTTGCTGCTAGAATAACGTTAGATTACAAAACATATTACCTCAAAAACCTATGATGAAATATATTCAAATCGTAATAATATTAGGTGTATCTCTGCAATATAAGACTGCTTGCCAGACCAGAGTGGCATAACTGCATTTTTGCAACTTTTAACTTAATTGCAATTTCATAATCTAAAAATGTTAATCTACAAAACCACAGCGGCCTAAAATTGTTTACAAGCTCTTAACAATAGATGGCAGTACAAGTACATTTTCGGCTTATGTTCAAATCGATTAAATTTAATTTAATTTTAATTTCCTCCATATAGTAAAACACGATTCTTGTAGTTAGGCCGCTCTGATTCTAGCAGCCTCATATATGAATTCAGGAATATATGTTGACATTTCTACATAGACATTTATATAAATAAAAATATAGTATTGAAAGTAACACCGCTACAGAAGCTACTCAATTTCAATTGCATCAATGATTTTGTCATAATCTAAACATGCTAAAAACAATCATACTCGGTTTTTGTGTATACCTCAGTCTTATGCATAATTTTAGGTAGAAGATGCTTATAATATTATACAAATTTATTTGTAAATTACTCTCCAAAATTACTTTTGAATGCACTTGGTGAACAAAAAAACAAATGAATCCTTTAGCACATGAATAATGTTCATATGCTAAAGTCATGTAAACATTTCTACTTAGTACTACTTAGTTTTAATTTCCACGCATTATTTATGAAAAGCACTATACAAGCCTGCCTCGGTTGGTTACGCCTCGGCCCACATTTACACGTTCGTCCATCAATGCCTCTTTTGCTGGCCGCTGCATAATCAGGTATATTAAAAATACATTAAACATCACAGGCTATAAAATATTTTTAAATAAATGTCCATGCACTGAGTGAATAAATAATATAATATTTCACTTCTCATTATTTTGCGGCCGGTATTTTCACATATAACTAATGAGTGTAAGCAGAAAAAAGTAGTCTATTTTCAATACAAATATAAGCCCACCATCACTATGATTGCTTTGACTTCAGTGACAGTAGATTTCTATAGTTCAAATTCAAAATAATAAGCACCAACTAATAAATCTAACAATCTGCAATAATCTTACCCATGGGTGATCGTAAAAGACGACTAAGGGATGACATATGCATATAACTTCTATGCAAGAGAAGGTAAAGTCGAAATAAAACCCTATACAGAAAATTGACACTTTTCCTCCTAGCGTGATGGAGCCTCGAGCCCAGTAGCGGGATATATATAAGCTGAAATAAATGATGATGAATAATTCTAACAATTAAATAGCTGAGTCTAAATTTTAAGTGTAGAAACTATTTGATTTGTGCATTATTTATATAAATCTATTAGGATGAACTTTTTTTATATATTATGTTTTTGCTTATATTAAACTTGTATTCTAATAAAAAATTGTAAAACTTGTTAGCTACAGTCATTAATTTTCAAAGAAAACTGTTTACTTAGTAGACATCAAAGTCATTTTTCTTTTATAATAAATTTTCAAACGCAACATCTTATCCATGTTTGCTTATTACAAAAGCGCAGACTTATTCAATCTTATTCCTTTCTTTTTCTTTTGGTCTTAATAGTATGCACTCTAGCGTGTAACTACTTTTCTTTCACAATATTTTGTGCAATTAGTTTATTTTTTTTTATTTAATGAAATGACGTGATATATTAAACTAGCACGCTAGCCCAACGGTTGTCCGTAAGAATATATTTCGAATTCTTCTTCTGTTCATTTTATCTGCTTACATCCCTTAACCGTATTTTATAATATTCCGGAAAAAAGGTTGGTAAATTTTCTTTAGACACCCTGACCTCGAATAGATGTATTAATTTTATTTCATTCGCTCTAAAACTGAAGTCATTTAAACAATTTATAATCAAATTTTGTAAATGTTTCTTCTAGCTTAAGTTGTTCTCAATTTGTACACTTGAGAGAAAGGATAACAAAAATTGTTTAATTTCTTAAATATTATAGAAATTTTAATGAATTAGCAGAACCAGTGCAGTTAGTATTTTATAAATTTTTTTAAAGAATGGTCTTTTCAGGGATTGATTTCTTGAGGAGAAACAAATTTAGAATCATTTATCAGCCAAAATATTAAAATATAAAATACATACGGCTGACGATAACATCGAGTGGGTGAGGTTCTACATTGAAAACCCTCTATTCAATGTAATTGAGTAACAAATTGAGTGATATTCTTCTGCGTGATCGAATTTGGCGATGCTTGTAAAATATAGAACTGACACTTGATATATAAAGATTGAGAGTTTCTTCAAATTTATTTTTTAGAAGTCGAAATGCAATCTCTGCGGAAAATCTGTGGAATTAGGCTGACCGACCGCATTCGTAACGACGACGTAAGAGAGCGAGTAGGTATGAAAGAGAGTATTGGTGTAAAGATGCGAAAGGGAATGCTCCGATGGTTCGGACATGTGAAAAGAATGCCGAACGAACGTCTGGTTAAGAAGATATACAATGCGAAAGTGGAAGGATGTAGGTACCGAGGGAGACCGAGACTAACCTACCTAGACCAGATCGGTCATGTACTGAAGGAAGGTGGAGTCAAGAGTCTCCGAAACCGGCGAGCGTGTATGAAGAGAATTATGAATGTTGAGGAAGCGAGTGAAGTATGCAGAGATAGAGTTCTCTGGCACTCTATTCTCTCTGCCTACCCTGCAAGGGATATGGCGTGATGATATTTATCTATGTATGTAAATGACAACTATTGGCCACAGTCTTAATTCCTGTGCCACTGACTCTTTAGAAACCCACTGAGTTTCTAGCCGGATCTTCTCAGTACGGTATTTGGATTAATTTAAAGTGAATATGTAAAAATTGACAATATCACATATATTGACAATTTTCCCGGCGGATTTATGCATAAATGATTTGAATTGGAATATTTAATTGCAATAGCACGTATTATAATTGAATAATAAAAATAAATTTCAAAACTGTTGTCACTTAGAACACTATTATATACTGGTTTTAATGTAAATGTCATAATGTGACCGGGATAGGTTTTTTAGTGGTACCGATTACAGACCTGCGATGGCAAAATTACTACACATGAAAAATGTGTTTACTTATACTTATTATTTTATTAAAGCTTATTGAGTATTTACGACACGATGTTAAGAGAGAAATTGAATCAAGTTTTGTTACATTATTCTTATTCAGCTTGAGCCTAATCCTTACTTAAAGGGTCTACTCCTATACAATGCTGCTGATACAGATCAACACAGGATGCACCCAATTTTTATTTAAAGATTTTTTACATTATCATATTATCAGCTTACGTAACTTAATTATCTCTTACACGAAATTATAAGGCAAATATGACACATTTTTACTCTTATTATTTTATTCTTAGTCATTTCATCATTATCATCTCAGCTTATATATATCCCACTGCTGGGCTTCGAGCCTCCTCCATAATGAGAGGGTAATTGACCCACCATACTACGCTGGTCAAATGCATTGATATAGGGTTTTGTTTCGAGTTTTCCTTCTCTCAGTCTTAGTCTTTTACCACAAGAATTTTAATTTTTACACTTTAATTCCTAGTAGCTATACCAGCACTTTTTTTTTTTTAAGTACACCACCCCGCACTAAGGAAATAATCCTTGTATTGCGGGAGACATCTTCAGCATCAGCTTGATTCGCGATGTACTTAAATATATAAAACTGGCTTCTGCCAGCGGCCTCGCCAGCGTAAAAGGTTACATTCCTAAAATTTTACATCCCCTATTTTTATTTTATCTCTTAAGGGTAAATTTTAACATATTAATGTCATATTTATTTACATCTAATCAATAGCCTAAAAATAAGTTTCAAGCTTCTGGCTTTAAAAATGACGATACTTTCTTACAACTGTTTATCGCCTTTATAACCCTTGTTTTGCATTAAAAAGTAGCCCATGTCCTTTGTCAGGCTCTAGACTATCTGTGTACCAAATTTCATTTAGATCAGTTTAGTAATTTTGGCGTAAAAGAGCGACAAACAGACAGAGTTACTCTCGCATTTATAATATTAGTAAGGATTAATTGTTTTGTTTTGTTTGAACACCCATACCATTTTACAGCATTAATTAGATTATCAATATAAATAATATCCGTAACAGATCAAATACATTTTTTATAATCTCATTAGTTATTATGAGTTGCCATAACTACGCACAATGACTGATGATCAATTGTTACATTTTTAGCGGTACCCAAAGTGTAAAACGGGACTCTATTACTAAGACTCCGCTGTCCGTCCGCCTGTCTGTCACCAGACTGTATCACTTGAACCGTGATAGATAGACATTTGAAATTTTCACAGATGATGTATTTCTGTTGCCGATATAACAACAAATACTAAAAAACAGAATACAATAAATGTGTAGACTAATGGGTTGGACACGAGAACCATAAATGCGGCTATAAAGTTGCAAATGACCGAACTGCAAGTAATCACAATTACCTTCACACCTATATAGGTATACCCATCACAGCTCACACCTTAAGTGATCTCACAGAGCACACTCAGGCAATCGCTTTTGTACAAACAACTACATGGTATGGACGGATGACACAGGCTAGTCTCTCTCGTGCGACCACGGGACAAGATTACAACCGACGCCACCACTTTACCTGCCGTGGATTCCTGAACCAAATCGCCCAAGGGTAACCAACAGAACGAACATCAGCTCTTCTTCAGGAAACGTACAACACCCACCCTTCGTGCGTTACTGCGATTCGCACTTGGCCAGTGTTGTTTTTTTCTAATTTCTATATTATGATCTTAGCTTCTAACTCATCAGCGTTAATAGTAATAACAATACAGAATTTACGGAATAATTTTATACTCTTACATCTCCAATTTATTATTGAACACATGACAAAGGCTTAAGACGCCTGTACGATTAACAATATAAAAATGACTAATGAGCGACAGATTTAAAAGAAATTCCATGGAGACTAAAAAAAAGTAAGTACTATTTCACCGAAAAAAATATTTTAGGTCATAAATTTTACATTCTTTACCAGCCTTTTTTTTTTTTTTTTTTTTTTTTTTTTTTTTTTTTTTTTTTTTGGTGGGCTATGGATTAGCCTCGCCCCGCCAAATCGGCCCGGGGTGACGGAGAAGGCGGCGCGTGACCCCATAGACCCACCGTAAAACTCCTCTCTCTTCGCCGTGCGAGCGGGTCACCGGGACCCGATTTTTAACTTCGGTGGCCCGCCCGGCGGTTCACCCTCGCGGGTTCCTCTCGTCGACGCCCCGACAGATTTCGCCGTCGGGGCGTCGCCCTCACGCGGTGGCCTCACGTCGGGTGACCGGACAATTCCCCGGTCCGATCACCCGAAGCCTCGGTTAGGGCGGCATCAGGCGCAGGTATTCGCGCCTGCGCCGCCCCGGCCGCTGGCGGCGGCCCGGGGCGCGGGAATCCTCCCTTGCCCGTTCCGCCGCTTCCTTCTGCGAGATGACAGCCTCGCAGAAGGCGGCGACCGCGTCCCAGTTCCTGATGCTGTCGACCATCGCCCTCGCGACGGCCGGCAGCGTCAGGTCGGCACCGATGACAGCGACGAGGTCACGGCGCTGCCGCTCCCATCCCGGACACACCTCCAGCGTGTGTTGCGCCGTGTCCTCGTCACTCCTGCAGTGGTGGCAGGCCGGAGTCCACTCCCTATACACGACCCTGTGCAGGTACAACCCGAAACACCCGTGCCCCGTCAATACCTGCACCAGCCGAAAGGTGAGGACTCCGTGCCGCCGCTCCATCCACTCTATCAATACGGGCCGGAGGGCCTCCACGGTCTCCACACCGTGCCTAGGCCTCTCCAGCCGCGTAGCCCAACGGGCGATGACGTCTCGGCGGGCATCCACGC
Source organism: Lymantria monacha (assembly GCA_905163515.2). NCBI lineage: Eukaryota > Metazoa > Arthropoda > Insecta > Lepidoptera > Erebidae > Lymantria > Lymantria monacha. The sequence continues at coordinate 49,212,801 of LR991081.1, read as the reverse complement.
GCCAGGTGGCTATCTCGCTCAACGATGGGGAGCCACCTTCTTCGCGCGCTGTGATAACCCGCCGGTAGAGGTCGGAGAGCATCTCCGCCTCTAGGTCCCACGGGGGTGTCCCGGCCAACAGGCACGCCGCCTCTGTCGACACCGTGCGGTACCCGCGAATGGCTCTGACCGCCATGGCTCTCTGTGGCCTCCACAGAACCGCCCTGAGCTGGGCGTTCAGAGCCCTCGCCCACACGGGTGCGCCGTACATGGCCATCGAACGGATGACCCCCGCATACAGCCGTCGGCCCTCGAAACTGGGTCCGCCCACGTTCGGCATAAGTCGAGAAAGGGCGGACGCCGCGCCGACAAGCCGGGGAGCAATCTGTCGGAAATGCTCCCGGAACCACCATCGCCCGTCGAGCACCAGACCCAAGTACCTCATATGGGCCTGGATGCTGATGTGGATGGAGTTTACCACTATCGAGGCGCCGATGGGTAGCCTCACACGGGGCCCATGGAAAAGTAGGGCCTCCGTCTTGTTTAGGGCCACCCTGAGCCCCAGCGCCTCGATCCGCCTGACCATCTCCTCGGTGCCGAGAGTGGCCAGGCTCGCCGCCTCTTCGAGTGTCCTGCCCCGGGCTGTGACGAGCGTGTCGTCAGCGTAGCACACCAAGCTCAGCCCGGGGGGGAGACTCCCTCTCAACGCCCAGTCGTACCCGATGTCCCACAGGGTCGGCCCCAGAACCGACCCCTGTGGAACGCCGCACGACATGGGCGTCCGCACAATGTCCCCTGCGGGACCCGCGCAGAGGATACTGCGGCCCTCCAAATAGTCTGCCACCAGCCGCCTGAGGTACAGGGGCACTCCATGGAACCGGAGCGCCTCCCTGATGCAGCCGAATGGCAGACTATTGAATGCGTTGGCGATGTCCAACGACACCGCCAACAGCACTCCCTTCCCATTCTTTACCAGCCTATTGAGGTCGTATTATAAGTGAGGAGGTATTATAAGTTTCCCAAATGATTATTGTTGCTGAATTTTATAATGAAATTTCAATTGATTCAAGATTGTCAGGGAGTATGACAGTAGCTGTCATCCATCTAGTATTCTTAACTTGTAATTTAAATATAAGGTTTTTGGTATATCACCATATGGGAAAAACCTTACATTACCATGTTAAAATATGTATCATTCCTTTTATCTTCCTACCTTTATCTAGCTTATACCTGCACTTCTATTTTCCAAAAGCTTCCTCGAAACAGAAAAAATATTTAACCCTTGCTGGCTAAAAAGATTGACATACGTATTCTTGAATTGTACAACGCAAGAATGAAAGTCGCGGGAAAGGAATCTTTGGCAATAAATTTAAATAAATATAAATTTTAAATATTAGGTTACTTAATTAAGTTTTAAGACATAATAGTAATCACAGTAGTTTAGTTTCCTTCCTAGTACTACGATGATAAGAGGTGCTGGTACAGATTTTCTTTCTTTTGCATAGATATTATATGCAAATTATACCCATTAGTTGTCGTTGTTGCTAAGCTATGTGGTAGCTTAAAATACTACCAACCATTACTTGGCTTATTATTTTTATTGGTGGGCTATGGATGCGGCTCGCCCCGCCGAATCGGTCCGGGGTGACGGAAAGGCGGCGCGTGACCCCATAGACCCACCGTAAAACCTTCTCTCTTCGCCGTGCAAGCGGGCCACCGGTACCCGATTTTTGACTTCGGTGGCCCGCCCGGCGGTTTACCCTCGCGGGTTCCTCTCGTCGACGCCTCGACAGATTTCGCCGTCGAGGCGTCGCCCTCACGCGGTGGCCTCACGTCGGGTGACCGGACAATTCCCCGGTCCGATCACCCGAGGCCTTGGTTAGGGCGGCATCAGGCGCAGGTATTCGCGCCTGCGCCGCCCCGGCCGCTGACGGTGGCCCGGGTCGCGGGAATCCTCCCGGACTTGTTCCGCCGCCTCCTTCTGCGAGATGACAGCCTTGCAGAAGGCGGCGACCACGTCCCAGTTCCTGACGCTGTCGACCATCGCCCTCGCGACAACCGGCAGCGTCAGGTCGGCACCGATAACAGCGACGAGGTCATGGCGATGCCGGTCAAAGCCCGGACACACCTCCAGCGTGTGTTGCGCCGTGTCCTCGTCACTGCTGCAATGGTGGCAGGCCGGAGTCCACTCCTGCGACCGTGTGCAGGTACAAGCCGAAGCATCCGTGCCCCGACAACACCTGCACCAGTCGAAAGGAGAGGACTCCGTGCCGCCGCTCCATCCACTCCATCAGTACGGGCCGGAGAGCCTCGACGGTGACGACACCGTGTCTAGGCCTCTCCAGCCGCGTAGCCCAACGGGCGATGACGTCTCGGCGGGCGTCCTCGCGCCAGGTGGCTATCTCGCTCAGCGATGGGGAGCCACCTTCGTCGCACAGTGAGGTCACCCGCCGGTAGAGATCGGAGAGCATCTCCGCCTCTAGGTCCCACGGGGGTGTCCCGGCCAGTAGGCATGCCGCCTCGGTCGATACCGTGCGGTACCCGCGAATGGCTCTGACCGCCATGACTCTCTGGGGTCTCCACAGAACAGCCCTGAGCTGGAAGTTCAGAGCCCTCGCCCACACGGGTGCGCCGTACATGACCATCGAACGGATCACCCCCGCATACAGCCGTCGGCCCTCGAAGCTGTGTCCGCCCACGTTCGGCATGAGCCGCGAAAAGGCGGACGCCGCGCCGACCAGCCGGGCAGCAATTCGGCGAAAATGCTCCCGGAACCACCATCGCCCGTCGAACACCAGACCCAAGTACTTCATATGGGCCTGGATGCTGATGTGGACGGAGTTGACGACTAGCGAGGCGCCGATTGGCGGCCTTACGCGTGGCCCATGGAATAATAGAGCCTCCGTCTTATTTAGGGCCACCCTGAGCCCCAGCGCCTTGATTCGCCCGACCATCTTCTCGATGCCGAAAGTGGCCAGGCTCGCCGCCTCTTCGAGTGTCCTGCCCCGGGCTGTGACGAGCGTATCGTCAGCGTAGCATATCACGCTCAGCCCGGGGGGGAGACTCCCTCTCAACGCCCAGTCGTACCCGATGTCCTACAGAGTCGGCTCCAGAATCGACCCCTGTGGAACGCCGCACGACATGGACGTCCGCACAATGTCCCCTGCGGGACTCGCGCAGAGGACACTATGACCCTCCAAATAGTCCGCCACCAGCCGCCTCAGGTACGAGGGCACCCCATGAAATCGGAGCGCCTCCCTGATGCAACTGAATCGCAGACTATTGACCATTACTTGGCTTGTGGATGTTGTAAAAAACGACTAAGAGCCTTATAACGACCTAGGCCAACTCCATCTGATGCCGTTTGGTCGGCCATTATATTCCCAAGGAGGGTTGATGTCTGGTAGGCGGCCAGTCATAAAAGTTTTGTCAATAACATTTATAATGTGCACTATGAAAGAAGAGTACATATTGTATGAACCCCAAGCAATTGGGATAAGAGTAGGAGAATAATGTATTTGACGTCATTAGATGTCTTTGACGTTACCCATGAATCAGAAAGAGGATGGAAATTTGTGGATGAATTTTATTTTTATTCCTATATTACCACACGGCTCAGATAGACTCATGACAAAGACGACTTAGACGAAGAAAAAAAGATAGCTCATTGGATTAAGCGAATTATGGTTGTAAGAAAATATGTACCTACCTAATATATACAGCGACAGATGTGCTTCACATTACCCTTTAATAAGATACAAAGTAAGAACAAATGGTAACTGTCAAGTTAATAAGCGGAAATATACATTCGTAGATTTCGTAGAGGGACCTTGACATCAATTAAGCACTTAGCTGTGTAAGGCAGAAATGGAGAAAGGGGAACGCTACAGCGCCTTTGTTTTTACACGGGGCAAGAATGCCGTAAATATGGTACGCAATGAAAACAAATTCGTTCAGTAATTAGCTACCGTACCAAAAGAAAATTTGTGTTGGGGCGACGCTGCAAATTTAAATACAGAAAACCATTTCAACGGCCCCTCATTATGTAAATGCATTTTGCTTTCGGGTAGTTAGTTGTTTCTTGCTTTCATTTCTGAGATTTAAAGCCATATGCGTAAAACTGTTGGGCTATATCTATTACCATAATTTTAAATCTACTTTTGGATTTTTCCGTGTGGTGACAATTTAAAATTACAATATTATGCTACCTCATACTTTCTCATGAGAGTCTCAATTACTGAATGAACGATTATCAGACCAATTGGGCAGCAGCGTTCTCTTACAACTTAGTATTCCAAATTTACACTACTATTAATATATATCTATCCAATATTACTGTGTGGTGACGAAAGAAGAATGCAATTCTGCACCTATTGACAAGTTAGTAGTAAGTTTTTGACAATACTTTTATGACTGGCCAGCCAGACGCCAAGCCTCCTTGGGAATGTAATGGGCGACCAAACGGCATCAGATGAAGTTCGCCTTGGTCGTTATAAGGCTCTTAATCGTCTTTTACAACATCCACAAGCCAAGTAAGGGTTGGTAGTATTCTAAGCTACTACACAGCTTAGCAACAACGACAACTAATGGATATAATTTGCATATAATATCTATGCAAAAGAAAGAAAATCTGTACCAGCACCTCTTAATATCGTAGTACTAGGAGGCAAACTAAACTACTGTGATTACTATTATGTCTTAAAACTTAATTAAGTAACCTAACATTTCAAATTTATATTTATTTAAATTTATTGCCAAAGATTCCTTGCCCGCGACTTTCGTTCTTGCGTTGTACAATTCAAGAATATGTCCGAAATTACTTTAAGTAGCTATTGGACTTCTGATATTAGTTAAACACTAACCCCACTATTTGCGTGTATATAATGATCGGACCAATTTGTTAAAACAACTGTATTAAAATGAAGACAAGCGTTGATTGTACTTATATCCAGTGTTATAATGGATTGCCGCAGCCATCTAAATCGACCCACGACATGTTCTCGAGAAGTGCAATGACGAGATCAAAACTGCTTATATAACTGCATACATAGCTGGCCAGGCCGTAACAAAGATATACTCATAGGTCCGTTTCCGCCGTAGACGAATAGTAAATCCAAATAACGTGATAACTTCCATATTGTTCTCAGCAACATGTCAAGGTTTGTACATTACAAGGCGTGCCTTTGGTCCCCGTTGCTTAAATATTTTCAGTTGAGAGGCCTCTGAGATTATATAGCTGAATGCACATAGTACCGTTTTTTTTTCGCTGTGGATACACATTTAGGGGATATCCCCTGCCGGTGACAGTTGGTGTGACTCACCGGCTAGCTGAATAGTCCGACCGGAATACCCACTAAAACCACAGCGGCTCTTGCCGCGCTTTTACGGGGCGCATATTAACAAATAGGTCCGATCACTATATACGCGCAAATAGTGGGCTTAGTGTTTAACTAATATCAGAAGTCCGATAGCTACTTAAAGTCATTTCGGACAGCTAGTCAACATATAGGCCCCGTTCAGTTATCCCATATCCATGATACTGTACTGCTGCGCTTATCGTGGCTGTACAACCCTTCACTTATTGGCTGACTAGTTAATATTGCTTTCTGTCTCCCGCTTTGCCTAGGAGGGAAGTGGCATAACTCTTTTTCAACTCCTCCTCTTTAACTTTTTCTAATTAAATTTGTTGCGGGTTCTAAGACAATTAAAATCATCTTCCGGGACTGCCTGAGGGTCAAACCTCGGTGTCATTTATGGTTTCCATTGTGGATCCTGACTTACAGGAGTTACAATGGTGGGAATGTGTGATGGGATTAGTCCCAAAAAAAAGGTAGTCATTATATATTTTTTATTTTAAATTAAAAAAAATGAATAAAAAAATAAAAAACCCGACTGTGTAAAATGTCACCAAAACTACGTACATAATAAAAAAAAACTGAAAAGAAAAAAACAAGCACTTAGATGTCCGGTGGTCTAGAATTCCATAATATATTATTGAATAAATACTATTGCAGAAAATGAAATATATTTTAATAATAGAACATGACAACTGAACAGTGGGGATCCATTGTAAAATTAGATTTGCTGTCGAATAAAGGATCCCGACTGTTCAGTTGTCATGTTCTATTATTAAAATATATTTCATTTTCTGCAATAGTATTTATTCAATAATATATTATGGAATTCTAGACCACCGGACATCTAAGTGCTTGTTTTTTTCTTTTCAGTTTTTTTTTATTATGTACGTAGTTTTGGTGACATTTTACACAGTCGGGTTTTTGATTTTTTTAATATTTTTTTTTTATTTTATACTTTTTAGTTATAAATGCCTAGGTAGCTATAGTTATCTTATTTATTAATAAGTAGGTAAGTACCTAACTATATATAGTTTTTCGACTGAAGTAAAGTACAATATCGTTAGAAATTGGAGATGGGCGACCGCGTCAGACATTAGATACTTTAGGTAGGACTACCTATGTTATATTGGACAATATACCTACTAGATACTTCAATATATGTCCATCCACATCCAGTTATATGAATTTTTCGTCTTTTCATCGTAAATTTCTACTGTCTAAAAAACCTATATGTGAGAAAGGTTGTTACGAAACTTTAAATCGATATAGATCCTAAACGGTCAGTCAAATCGAAAAATGTTGAAATAAAACTAATAATGATTTTTAAATACCTATTTAAGGATACCCCACTCGATATAGTTTGTTGACTTTTTATTTTTTTATTTTCACAATATGGCGTCCAGTAGTCGCCATATTGAATTTTCAATAACGTCATATCTTTAGTGACACTCGCCGGATTAAGAGGAATCGATTGACGTGCGAATCATAAAAATCGGCACAGGCGTTTGGTATATATAGTGCTTCAAAGGAACATACAAACATACATACATACATACATAGACTGTTAAACACAATTTCACTCCTTTGCAGTCGGGTAAAAGGAAGAAATGATGCTATAACAATGTTTAAGTATATATGCTGTCTACATGTACATTAATCTAATTTAGAATGAAGGTATTTCTTATATATTGAAATAGGTAAGAAATAAGACATTAATTACTTTCTATTGCGTAAAAATTTGATCCTAGAAATGAAAAAATAAAAAAGAAATAGTAAATAAAATAAAAAATACTTATTTTATCATTATTATACAAAATTATGATTTTACCTAATATTATTATTTAATCTTGTTGCTTTATTATTAAATAGCTTGTACAATGAAATCTATCCACTGGCACTAAACATTTTCCAATTTCATTTAGATCCATTCAGCCGTTCAACCGTGATTTAATAATAAACAATATCTTGGCAATTCCTAAGTCAAATCGACGTTAAGCAGGCTGCCAGTCATATAAGTCTTGCCAATAACTACTTATTGGTATGATTTATATATAGCATATAAACTTATTAATTTAAAATTATTAATATTATACTAACATATATCAAATATTAGAATCAGGTATTCTATAAATCAATTCCAATTTGACCTCTACAACTCAATTTATGATACGAAGTGGAAGTAATTCATGTAAGGAATTTAGAGATTCACTCAATCCTATCAACCTGCTCTCTTGCCGCTGTACTGCTAATAATAGTATTATTCATCGATCGGTTCAATTAAAATTAGCTGAGCTTACTTGGAATAAAATATCACCACTTTTTAATAGCCCGTGGCAGACGCAAATCTGGCTAAGGGGTATTCATATCAAAGGTTAAGAGGATTGTTCTAGGACACTTATAGCACCAACTATGATCGTCGCGCTATAGAAAACTATTTTCTTTTTTTGATCAAAAATTGATGACTTTTTTATTTATAAACATTATGTTGTTAAATTATGCACAAATAGTGTATATGGCTTTACGTAAAATATAATTTAAATTAATAGGTATCATATATTAGAAAACTTTAACAATGAAAAATAATAAAAATATTTATAGCAACCATGATAATTTTTATTTTGTACAAAAATCAATTTCTTAATCCCATACAAGTTATCAATACAAATAAAAAAAAAAAACAAAATATAAAGAAAAAAACAGTATAAAAATATATGATAGATGATGAATTTTATATAGATTAATTATTAATAATCAAAAAGGTATTGGAACAAAGCCTGATTCAATATCAGGCTTAATTAATTGGCGAATTATCAATAGGCGAATTATCAATAATTTCTCAAATAAGGGAAGCATTAAAACTACAAATGAATGAAGTATTTCTTACAACTTATAAAAAAATATATTTAATCTACCACAGGTAAGACATAGTTCAAATACAGTTCGCTAAATGACGATACTATTGCAACGCAAACTAAAAGAACTGAACCATGCGTTGTGTAAACAACCAACGCCATAAAGGGATAACCCTTTATGGCGTGGGCATACGCCTATTTATGGATTCGTTTAGAACATACATAAATAATTCAAATTCAAATTAATTTATTATGCATAAACCCTGCGAGGGCACTTACATATTGTCATTTTTTTTACATTTAAAGTTAATCTAATAAACTACCACCGGATTGGAATGAGACCGCTACTGAGAAGATCTGGCAAGAAACTCAGTGGGTTTGTCTTTTTATATTTTATCTATGTTATTATATTTTTTTTCATTTTTTATATAAAAAAAAAATAGTACATGTTTATTATTTAATTAGCTTCAATGCGATGCCCTTCGAACGCAATAGTTAAAATACAATAAAGAAAGACCATGGCTGGACCGGATCCCACCAGCGGCACCCGATCACGAGTTAACTACTAGAGTAGCCATCACTCCCCTCAACCACCTTGGAGGGAAGGGAGAGACCCGCTCCACACAGCTACCGCAAGCGGACCTTTCAGTGGGCATGACCAATACCATGATGATAAATGCAAAAAAGTCAAAATTCTTCAGGTAACACACGCTACGCTTTACAAGTATGTACAATTATTAAAAAGAAATAGTATATATATATAGTATAATAGTAATATATAGTATATACTAAACAGTTTAAAAAAAATGTAATTGCTGAAAGAGGAGCTGCTCATAGCCAGTCTGAACTATCGCTTAGATAATCCGAGATATTATAATAACCTTTTTTACAGAGTCAGTTCTTGACAGCCCTTTTAAACTTGTTCACAGTCATATCTCGGATATCTTTTGGTAATTTATTATAGAGGCGTATACATTGCCCCATGAATGACCTATTAATTATTTCAAGACGCGTACAGTGTACAACTGATTTGTCGTTTTTCCGAGTATTCACACAATGAATGTCACAATATCTTTCAAAGTTACTGAAATTTCTTTTTACATACAAAACATTTTCGTATATATATTGTGATACAACAGTCAGAATATTCACCTCTTTGAATTTCTTTCGAAGTGAAACTCTTGGGCCTAGATTATAAATTGCGCGGACAGCCTTTTTTTGCAGAACAAAGATACTACTCAAATCCGCGGAACATCCACACAGCAATATGCCGTAAGACATAAGACTATGAAAATAAGAGAAGTAAACTATTCTAGCTGTTTCAATATCGGCCAATATTCGAATTTTTTTTGACCGCATAAGCCGCTGAGCTAAGCTTGCTTAACAATTTTTCAATATGAGGGCCCCATTGGAGTCTAGCATCTATAGTGATGCCTAGAAAAACGGTTGATTCCACAAGGTCTAGAGCCACACCATTCATTTGAACATTGGTTCCTATTTGTCTTACATTAGGTGTGGTAAATTTAATACATTTTGTTTTGTTCTCATTAAGAACTAGATTATTTGTGTTGAACCAATGAACAACGTTAGACAGTGTGTTGTTCACATCGTCAAAATTAAGCATTTGTCTTTTAATTTTAAATAACAAAGATGTGTCATCTGCGAACAACACAATGTTTTGATTGTCTGCTATATAGTAGGGTAAGTCATACATACATATCATCACGCCATGTCCTTTGCAGGGTAGGCAGAGAAAACAGAGTGCCAGAGAACTCTATCCTTGCATACTTCACTCGCTTCCTCAAGATTCATAATTCTCTTCATACACGCTTGCCGGTTTCGGAGACTCTTGACTCAACCTTCCTTCAGTACATGACCGATCTGGTCTAGATAGGTTAGTCTTGCTCTCTTACGTCGTCGTTACGAATGCGATCGATCAGCCTAACTCCACAGATTCTCCGTAGAGATCGCATTTCGACCGCATTAATTTTACTATCATACTCTTTTCTGCATACCCAATTCTCGCTTCCATACAGTAATGTTGGGACAAGCACTGCGTTATGTATTGCTACACGTGCCTTCTGGCTGAGGTGGTGGCTACCGAGAAGTTGCCCCAACGCTCCATTCACTCTATTTCCCGCATTCACTCTTCACTCTATATCAGTGGTGTACCTTCCATCTCGGCTAAATATCAACCAAATTATTATCAAAAATCAAGTTTTCAATTATCATACATACATACATATCATCACGCCATATCCCTCGCAGGGTAGGCAGAGAGAACAGAGTACCAATTATCATGTCACCCTCTATAATATGAAGTCATAACAACGCCGGATATAATATGCTAAACAAGAATTTATTTTTAGATTTTTGCCATTTTTAATGTGTTGTTCTGCATAGTTGCCAGTATTTTAAAACTATAATAATCGCTTATAGGGGTCTGGGTTGATTTTACGTTTTTAGTTAGGTATTGATATAAACCTATTTTTTTAACCTTAGAATAATGACATACAGTTATCATATATAATATCTGGAGGACCGAGCCTTGCTCGGTATTATCTTGTTATTGTGTTTTGTAAGATATATTTAAATATAATAAAAATAATGAAAAAATAAATTAAAAGGCAAAAAGTAGAACAAACACAGAAACTAAAAAAATGTATCGAGCAAAAAAGAGCCAAAATCATGTTTGTTATATGGGAGTACCCCTTAATTATTTATTTTATTTTGTTTTTTAGTATTTGTCATTATAGAGGCAACAGAAATACATCATATGTGAAAATTTCTGTCTGTCTGCTGTCTAACTATCACGGTACAGCCTGGTGATAGACAGATGAACGGACGAACGGACAGCGAAGTCCTAAGACTTATTATAGAGTATTATAACTAATTATACGTTTTACGCTTTGGATACGGAACCCTGAAAAGGTTGAACTCATATAAAAGCTCACAAAAATTGAAAATACTCTTTAAAATTTGAATGTCTCCAAATTCACAATACCTACTGTATTAATTCGGAATTTGAAAGTTTCTAAACTATAAAGAGGTCATACACTTTTAGGACACGGTGTCATAAGAACGTAGATTTTGAAATGTAATGGTGAAGTATCGTGGCTGGATGTCATTGAAGCGGTACCAGTGGTCGGCCTAGTTTCAATGGAAAAGACGATGGGTTATGGGGCCGCGATACTTCACCTATTACAGTATTTCTTTGTAAACAATATCTTTTGTTTTTCTTTCGGATGGTAGAATTACTAGGCTACTCTCTGAGCTTACTCTGAAGCATGTCACATACAACTGCCTATGGGAGAAGCAGCTTTCTCTCAAGTCTACTCCCGTTACCTTAAGAATTTGACCTCGAGCTTTGTTTATTATTATTGCCAAGCAGACTTTAATGGCAAACTGCACTCTCTGAAATTTGAAGGAGTAATTTGATGGTATTTGGAGAATCCTAGGAATAAAGACAGACTCTGCTCGAGAACAACCAGTCGGTATAGTTGACCCGATTACAATGCGTGTAATACTTTTTCTTGCAAACAAAAGACGACGGGTTATGGGGCCGCACACTACCCTTCCGTCGCCTCGGTCGGTATGAGCGCGGTGTATTCAAAACATGGCCTGTTAAGAAAAAAGCCTCTTGTCCATAATATATAACAAAATTAATTTTGATTTTCATGTTTATTGAACCTTCCCTACACTATAATAAAGATTGTTATCATCATCATCACAGCCCATATACGTCCCACTGCTGGGCTCGGGCCCACTTCGTAATGGGAGCGAAGTTAACCTACCATACTGCTGGTAGACGTGTTGGTATAGGGTTTTGTTTTGAGTTTTCCTTCTCGTGCATAGATGTTATATATTATGCATTTTATATCCCTAAGTCGTCTCTTACGTTCACCCACGGGTAAGATAGGAGGTAGTGAATTGTATTCTTACTCCGTCACCACATGGATAAGATTGTTATACTATATAAGTATGCAAACATTTATACCTAATAATTTAATAAATAATAATAAAATTAATAACGTAAAAAACAAACAAAAATTCTATTAGAGCCATTTTCAACTTTTACGTAGACAAAGATGCGGGCAAATGATAATAATTAATAAAATAATAAAAAAAAGGCTCAAAAATAAAAAAGAGAAAGTAAGGATCCGAACCGAGCTCGATTTGCCAACTGAGCTAAATGTCGATTCTTAATGACAGCGTCAAAATTTGAAAACAGTCATATTCTAATAGTTTTAATTCAAGGGAAAATTAAATTTTATGTTGCCGAAAAATACTAACAAATCAATATTTTCTATAAATGAAACCTAGCTAGATCGATTAATGGCCCCCGGAACCGCTTGTATGTTAAAATTCAAGAGAATCGTTTTAGCCGTTTCCGAGATTCAGATTATATATATATATATATATATATATATATATATATATATATATATATCTCTTCTATCTATATATATATATATATCTATATATATATATATATAAGAGATTTCCACCTATGTATTGACTCATCACGATATCTCTGGAACCATAAGGTCTACAAACCTCAAATTTGGTAGGAATATTTCTTTCGCCAAGTAGAGGTCAGCTAAGAACGGATTTTACGAAATTATATCCCTAAGGGGGGTGAAAAAGCAGGACAAAGTTTGTATGGGACAACGTGATTCCGTGGTCCAATCTATTTCAAATTTTGCATAAACATTCTTTAACAGAATTGATGAAAGATGATGATGATTTTATTGAGATTTATCTCCTAACTGGGTTAAAAAGGGGTGGAAAGTTATTTTAAGGGTGATTTGCTTTAAAGTTGATATCAATACTTCTTAGTGATTTTGATTTAAAAGACATTTTATTTTGACACATGTTTGAAACTCAATTCGATTATATTCAAAAAACCGGCTAAGAGTGACTCGGAGTCGTGCACGAAGGGTTCCGTACCATTATCTATAAATGGCAAACTAATCATGTTTGTTGTATGGGGGCTTAAATTCTCTATTTGTTTTATTTTAATTTAATTATATATTTCTAAAGGGAATATATTACTAAATATTCTGTGAATATTTCAAACGACTACCTATTTTTGTTATCAATATCGAGCAAAAACCTTACCTTTGTTGTGTGGAAGCCCCTTAAATATTTATTTTATTGTTTTTTAGTATTTGTCGTTGTAGCGGCAAAAGAAATTCATCATTTGTGAAAATTTCAACTGTCCAACTATCACAGTTCATGAGAGCAACCTGGTGACAGACAGGCCAAGCAACGGATGGACAGCAGAGTCTTAGTAATAGGGTCCTGTTTTATCTTTTGGGTATGTAACTCTAAAAAGGTTGATGTCACATAAACGTTCTTCTTCTTCTCTTTGTGTATTGGCAATCAGCTACTTATACGAGCTATTGGTGCCAGTGTCAAGTTATAATTATTTTTACATTTTTAGTCTTTCAGGTTAGTCATTGTCTAATTCAAAATGTCACCATCAACAGTGCTATGGCTACACTGTTAAAGGTATCTTGTGGAAATTTTGATGGAAAATGAAAACGTTGTAACTTTTATATGATATTTACTACATTCCAGTAATTCCGCCGCATCAGCATCACAGCCCATATATCATCCATGCACTCTTAAAATACTTAACCGATTTTAATCAAATTTGCATAATATGTGTAGTTTGATCCAACTTAAAAGATAGGATAGCTTCCATCTCAATTTATAGTCACAATATTATTTTATTGAAAATTATTTGTCTATTATTTGACAGTCACAATTATCTGTTATCTCCAAACGATTCTAACAGATGGTGATATTGGTTGACTGGATTGAGTAAGTATTTAATAGATGGCGCTATGTTAAACGTAGAAACGTTTCATATAAGCAACAATTTATTAGCATAACCACCACGTGTTACTGAGACTACCTTAGCCACAGCAACGCGTGGCCGGGTCTGCTAGTATATATATATATATATATATATATATATATATACAAGAATTGCTCGTTTAAAGATAGTGAGATAGGTTCTAAGTAAAATAGATTATAGTATATTAGTCCTAAACATGTTTTTTTAACATGAAGATTTTTTGACAAGCAATATTTTTGGATGCCGGATATATTGCTATCGGAGACACTATTCTGTGGCTAGTAGATTCTTAAATGATACTGATTAACCAAAAAGATGATCAAGTCGCCAAACTGTCAATCATAACCTAATTTAATACGAAAAAAATAACGTAATTTAATGAGCTTCATAGTCATTTTGTGCAGTAACCCAGTGATTTAGGAATATATATTTTTTGTAATAAAAATATACATTTAAAGCTCAACAAAACAAGGTATCTTTCATTAATGTTCAACGTGAAACCATACGCTATACTTCAATGGGAATTGCCCTTTCATATATTATTAACATTTTCATTATTCGGATTTTGGAATAAACATTAGATCATCTAAGGTTTAATCACCATGTAAAATTGATCACGAATTGAGACAGGCCTAACTTTGAGCTGAAACAGTGATGAGTTCTTCGTAAATCGTAACTCCAATAACATACTTAAGATGATATTTGACAGATTTTATACTAGCCTCTCATAGCTCTTCAAAATTAGGCCTAAATGGAGGGATGTTATTCCAAGATATGTCATTTACAGCCGACTAGTTATTTTTGAAGCTACAATTGATTTTATCATTCTGAAGCAACATAATCTTGAGTTCTCGTTCAACACCCACAACGGTAATTGCAATATCGTTCCATAGATCTAAACAACGACCAAGCTTAGTGACAAAATTCTTGAAGGTGGTCAGGTTTGTCGGTCCGGTCCGGTCGATCGGGGTGTGACTATATCCACCGCCAAAATATAACTGTCCACAAAAAAGG
The DNA here is from genome assembly GCA_905163515.2 of Lymantria monacha. Lineage (NCBI taxonomy): Eukaryota > Metazoa > Arthropoda > Insecta > Lepidoptera > Erebidae > Lymantria > Lymantria monacha. The sequence continues at coordinate 49,197,733 of LR991081.1, read as the reverse complement.
CGTATCATTCTCAACACTCACGGGCAAGAAATATATATCTTTATATATATAATTCTTCTGCACGTGTGTTGACAGTGAACTCCTCCTAAACGGCGGAACGGATTTTCTTGAATTTTTGGAGTTTACTCCTTAGAATCAATTTTCATATAAGGCGCCCGGTATGAGAAAAATTTTAGAAGTAAAATCTAGTGATCGAATGACCTCGTTACGTTTTTAGTACGCAACCTAATCTGCGCACCTTTCACTTTCTGATGTGAGATAATACTTCACTGAACAGTTTTAATAAATGTAAATAAAAATATATATATTATTTTTAGTCAAATAAGCTTTTTTTGCGCCTGTTTTGACAATCGTACGATTAAGGAGTAAACTCCAGTCGTGCGTCGGAGCTGACACACACACTTTTTTTTGTGTGTGTTTGAGTGTATTCGAGAATGGTTTAGATTCTCAATTGGACCCGGTAGGAGGCGCCGTTGTCGGTATATTAAACGGCTGCACCGATTAGTATGAATTTATTTAAGTATATTCCAATGGGTCCCTGGATGGTTTCAAAATACAATTGGACCCTGTAGGTGGCGCTGCGATCGAGTTGTGGTATTTTTACTTTTCGTACAGTGACTGTTAGGCGCAACGAAGTTTGCTGGGTCCGCTAGTAACAATATATATATATATATATATATATATATATATATATATATATATATATATATATGCAATAAAAACTATAGTCATAAAGATGCAATGAATAGCATTTACATGTACGTTAAATAGTGATAAGCAGTCTTGCAAGAGAAGGGTAACAAATCATTAAGGTAAACTGTCTAGACCGAATAGTCGCTGCGATATACTAAATTCCTTCTTAATTATATCGGAGGTTACCTGCCCAATCCTTACTAATATTATAAATGCGAATATAACTCTGTCTGTCTGTCGCTCTTTCACGCCAAAACTACCGAACCGATCTAAGTGAAATTTGGTACACAGATAGTCTAGAGCCTGATAAAGGACATAGGCTACTTTTTAATGCAAATAAAGGGTTGTAAAGGAGGATAAAAAGTTGTAAGGAGCATCGTCATTTTTAAAGCCAGAAGCTTAAAACTTATTTTTAGACTATTGATTAGATATAAATAAATATTACACTAAAATTTTGTTAAAAAATTACCCTTAAGGGGATAATAATAGGGGATGAACCTTTAGGCAAGTAACCTTTTAAACCGCGAAGCCGCGGGCGTAAGCTCTATACTCGTACTCTATACGTTGAGAAAAACATTAGGAAGGATTAAACGTAGAAATTAAGAGAACTGTTTGCTGCACAATTCGAATCTTATATTTCTTAGTACCAATTTATAAGTGTCCTCTTATAGCTTATAATAAAACAAAACAAATACTAAAATAATATTTATACTTACCCGATGTTATCTTGTCTGGTTGTAAAAAGCTATCGGATTCAGGGTCAGGTGTGTCGCCGTGTAGATAACTATGTTCCATTTCTAAGAAATGGCCCATAGTTATTATGGTGGTGCAGAAATATACCTAAAACAAAAAGAAAATTACTTTATTTATTAAATAATCACAGATTACAAGTTTCAATCTACTAAGAAATCAAATTTCTATTTCTTTTATAATCATCATTCTCCTACTCTTATCCCAATTGCTTGGAGTCGATACAATATGTACTCTTCTTTGATTGTACCTATTGTAAAATTTATTGGCATTAGTTTTATGATCGGCCGCCTGCCAGACGTCAACCTTCCTTGGCAATGTAATTGTTGACCAAACGGCATCAGATAGAGTTGGCCTAGGTCGTTTTAAGGCTCTTAGTCGTCTTTTACAACATCCACGAGCAAAGTAAAGGTTGGTAGTATTCGTAGCCGCTACCACACAGCTATTTATATTTCTATTTCTTTTATATGGTAAAATAATCTGCCATGCAATTATTGATTACTAACACATAGCCAATGAGCAGTTAGTTAATAGTGGATCGAATATCGTTTGGCAAGTACCGTGCCTACTTGAAATAACCTCATCCACTAAGCCTACCAGATAATAAATTTAATACCTATTTGTTATTATCATTTTGATAATTGCCGGAACAAATACAAAAAAATCTTTTTAAAACATAATTTTTAAAATTGTTAATTAAAAAAAAAACTTTTTATAAAATAATTAACAAAAGCTTTTAAAAAATAATATATATACATATATATATATATATATATATATATATATATATATATATATATATATATATATATATATATATATATATATATATATATATATATATATATATATATATATATATATATATATATATATATAATATATATATATATATATATACATACATACCATTACGTCATAGCCCTTGCAGGGTAGGCAGAGAGAACAGAGTGCCAGAGAACTCTATCCTTGCATACTTCACTCGCTTCTTCAACATTCATAATTCTCTTCATACACGCTCGCTGGTTTCAGAGACTCTTGACTTCACCTTCTTTCAGCACGTGACCAATCTGGTCTAGGTAGGTGAGTCTCGGTCTCCCCCGGTACCTACATCCTTCCACTTTCGCATTGTATATCATTTTAACCAGACGTTCGTTCGGCATTCTTTCCACATGTCCGAACCATCGGAGCATTCCCTTTCGCAGCTTTACACCAATACTCTCTTTCATACCTACTCTCAACTCTCGCTTCCATACAGTAATGTTGGGACAAGCACTGTGTTATGTATTGCTACACGTGCCTTCTGGCTGAGGTGGTGGCTACCGAGAAGTTGCCCCAACGCTCCGTTCACTCTATTTCCCGCATTCACTCTTCGCTCTATATCAGTGGTGTACCTTCCATCTCGACTAAATCCACATCCAAGATATACAAATTCATCCACTTGCTCCAGTACATCATTACCTTTTGTTAGTCTTACATCTATTCTGGCTTCATCTCTTTCAAAGACCATTATTTTGGTTTTGTTCACATTCACGCGTAGACCCCTTTTCATACAATCTTCTGTCATTGTGTTGACTAGGGTCTGCAGGTCAGTCGCTAACTGTGCCAGCAGGACTGCATCATGTGCATAAAGCAGAGCAGTGACCACTGAGTCAGCCATCTGGACTCCTACATTCATATCGTTCAACCTTTGGAGACATTTATCCAGATATATGATAAACAGCCTGGCTGACAGAACGCACCTCTGCTTAACGCCGATATTGACGTCAAACCAAGGCGACATTCCATCATCCAGCCGCACACAAGCTCTACAGCCCATGTAACTGGACTGCACAGCCTGTAGCAGTTTACCGTTAATACCATACTCCGGTAAAATGTCCCAAAGTTCCTTTCGTACAACCGTGTCAAATGCTCTCTCCAGATCCACAAAACTGCAGAAAACCCTAGAGGGTTTTCTGCAGTCAGATGCTTCTCCACAATATTGCGCAGAGAGAACACTTGATCCATGCATCCCCTTCCACTCCTGAAACCTCCTTGTGTCTCACACAGTAAACCATCGGACACCATCCTCATTCTCCTTTCAATAATTTTACCGTACACTTTTGCTGCCAAACTGGTCAAGCTTACGGCTCTGTATGTATTTGCGCAGTCATAACGTGAACCCTTGTTTTTAAACAAAGGCACAATGACTGCGCTATTCCAGTCCCCGGGAATTATTCCCGAGCTCCAACATAAATTAAGGAGCAACAGGAACGCCCCCCAGATACAGGAGCCACCAAGCTTGATCATCTCGGCAGACACCATATCAATGCCCGCTGCCTTACCATTTTTCAAACTTCTTATCGCTCATTCAACTTCATCCATACTGATGTCATCGGAGGACATCGCTGTCGAATGTTGTTCTACTAAACCACATGCGACACTGGCGTCAACCGTAGCATCCGCATACATATCGCCAAAATATTCACTCCATCGGCTTAACACGTCTTGTGTTTGTGTAAAAATGTATCCACCTTTAGACCTTATTTTATTCATTCTGAAGGCTGACCAACCACACCGAGACCTCTTTACCTCCCTCCAAAAAAGTTTGGTGTTACCCTCGAAGTTTTTAGTCAGCCTATCTTCTACACTCATACTTGCTCTATCACGTTTCTCTTTCACTAAGGCCTTAGTGTCATTCTTACATTGCCGATATATTTCTTTCTTCTGTTCAGTCATACTGTCATGCAGATTCAAAGAAGAGAAATAGTCCAGCCACGCCTTCTTATTTTGCTGTACGGAAGCTGCCACTTCCGCATCCCACCATGCATCACCATTTGTTTTTCTATGCTTCTTTGAACTTCCACATACTTCTTTCGCTGTATCTACCATACTCTCTTTCAATACTCTCCAGCATTCTTCAATGTCCGTTTGCGGCTGGCTTGCCATCATCAGCCGTTCTCGGACACCCTCTGCATACTTTTCTCTTACACACTCTTCTTGCAACCTTTCAACCTTTATTCTTTCAAGCCCTCCGAAGTGGACACGCTCTCGCCAGTGCCTCCACTTTCTGAACAAACCACTAAATCTCGCAATAACGAGATAGTGGTCCGTATCGACTGTGGTGACCCCCACAGCTCTTGCGTCCAATATTTTGCTTCAGAGGCGACTGTCTACCAAAATTAAATCTATTATACTTTTCTTTTCATTCCTTCTCCATGTATACATATGGATGTCCTTATGTTGGAAAAATGTGTTTGACACAATAAGATTTCTCTCCATGCATACATCCGCTATGAGCATACCTGCGTCGTTCACTCTCTTATCACCAAATGGACCAAGTACGTCCTCATAGTCGGGACGCTTGGTCCCCACCCATCCGTTCAAATCTCCGCATACATTCACGCGTTCACTGGTTTCTGCCATATCCAGAAATTCCCTAACATTATTCCAAAACTTCTCTAGGTCTGATGCCACCGAGGATCCTACGGGAGCATATGCTACAACCATGAATACCTTGGTGACACCTAGTTTTATACGGACCCAAAGAAGTCTGGGAGCATACATTCCGTAATCCTTCACACCTGAGGCCAAGCGAGAGGACAACAGCACTCCTACCCCCATGCTGGCTCGATTGCTCTGTGGTACACCAGACCACAGAGCCATCCCGCCACCAGGAAGATCGCAGGCGTCGCTGCCCCTTCGCTTGGTCTCTGTTACACAGAGCACGTCTAGCTGTTTGTCCGCCATGACGGATATCAGCTCGTGTAACTTACCTTCCACACAACCTCTTACATTCCACGTGCCCACCCGGCACTCTGCTCTCCTCGACTCGCCTGACTGGGCAAGGCGTGATGGGTGGCAGCCCCCATCGCCGCAACTGCCGAAGTTCGTACCGACGGGGGCGGGTCGGTACGCGTCGCCTCTGGGGGACGCCCTAACCCGCACTGCGGTACACATATCGATATATATATATATATTACTTATTCATATATAAATTACTTATTTCAAAGATCTCACCTAGCATCGGCCTCTGATTTAAACATATCTCTTTTTTTCTCTACTATTCGTGTGTACGTTTTCTGAAGCAAACTTAAGATATTAATATAGACCCTTCTTTAAGCTCTCGCTTTACTGTTGGGATTATCATGGCTATATATTTACTTCTTTATTGTCTGACTAAATTACCCGTTGAACCTCGTATAACCTACAATTTATTTGATTATAACTTGTATAAGCAAATAAATTAGAAAAACTAAAAGTTAATAGAATGACATCTCAAAATAAACAATCGTAAAAGTTACGTACGCTATGTTTATTTTAATCAAGTTTCTCTTAACTCCTACTTCGTTTCTTCTGGAAATACGATTTAAATTTAATTATACACAATTTCACGGAAGAAGTGACACGTTTTATATAATATGCCAGTCAAACGATAGGTCTGTTATGTCTAAGTAATCTGAAATAACGCTTACCCAAATTATTAATTTTGAATTTCTCTACTTTCATCTGTCTCTTTGAAGGTTACTTATTATATCATTCTACATTATAATAAACAAAATATCCTTACTTAATATTATAAATGCGAAAGTAACTCTGTCTGTCTGTCTATCGCTCTTTCACGCCAAAACTACTGAACCGATCTAAAATGAAATTTGGTACACAGAAAGTCTAGAGCCTGATAAAGGACATAGGCTACCTTTTTAATGCAAAAAAAAAGTTGTAAAGGGGGATGAAAAGTTGTAAGGAAGTATCATCATTTTTAAAGTCAGAAGCTTGAAACTTATTTTAAGGCTATTGATTAGATATAAAAAATATGACATTAACATGTTGTAAAAATTTACCCTTAAGGGGTTAAAGTAAAAATAGAGGAGGAAAAACTTTAGGAAAGTAACCTTTTACGCGGGCGAAGCCGCGGGCAGAAGCTAGTATATTATATTTTTTAAATCGGTCCAGCTGTTTTAAATTGTCAGGTATTTAATAGTAATTGATTTTTATATACCTATAGGTAAATTAATGTTGTATGTTAACTCCTACATCGTGTAGTTGAGTAAGATTTTTCAATTCCTTCTGTTTATTATAATTTTCAAAAAAGATTACATTTGATTTTAAAGTCTTGGTGTTTTATATCTATATGACATATCATCATCATTCTCCTGCTCTAATTTCAATTACTTGGGGTCGGGGGGGTCGTCACTATATGTACTCTGCTACCATGGTAAATATTGCAAAAAGTTATGGGCAATAGTTTTATGACCAGCCGCCTGCCTGACCCTGACTTGGAAATGTAATTGTTGACCTAATGGCGTTAGGTGGAGTTATAGACTAGAATCCCATGGAAAAAATTAACCTGTGAAATGAACCAACGTGAATAACGCTTAGAAGGCTGTTACTATATCATAAATTAACTCTGAGCGCTATGCCGTCATTTCTGAGCGGTACAGGTGAGTACGTGTGAGTAAATGGATTTTTTCAGGTACAAGTGAGGAATTTGGGCAGAGAGAACAGAGTGCCAGAGAACTCTATCTTTGCATACTTCACTCGCTTCCTCAACATTCATAATTCTCTTCATACACGCTCGCCGGTTTCGGAGACTCTTGACTCCACCTTCCTTCAGTACATGACCGATCTGGTCTAGGTAGATTAGTCTTGGTCTCCCCCGGTACCTACATCCTTCCACTTTCGCATTGTATATCATCTTAACCAGACGTTCATCCGGCATTCTTTCCACATGGCCGAACCATCGGAGCATTCCCTTTCGCATCTTTACACCAATACTCTCTTTCATACCTGCTCACTCTCTTACGTCGTCGTTACGAATGTAACACTCGTTTACAAAAGTAAGCAATCTTAATGAACTATAAAATAGAACAGTAAGTAAATATAAAAACGTAATTTAATTAAAATTAACACTTAATTTTCTTTCCTCACAAATTTGTTAGACATTTTGCAGCACAACGCAAGAATGAAATTACTCACTATAAAGATTACTTGAGATACGTTGTTGTTACGACGGAGAAGAGGGAGGAGAATCAAATCGTATTATTGAACGTTGACTACTCATTTACTGCCAAACGGATACAAATCTCTGCCAAATGAGATTTACAATGAAAATAATTGCTTTCGAGCCTCAGTTTGGCTGTACGTTTTTTTTTTTTTTAAATATTGAAGTCACTCTAATAGAACGCCACAAAAAGTATAACTAAAATTTATTTGTCATCTACTTTCCTATATATTCTATCCATCACGGTCGATTGGCGTCTTCCCCATAATAGGAAATGATCTAGACGGGTGTACATAGGACTTTATATTATGTTTTCTTAACCATACAGTAACTTGATCTACGTGATGTGTAATAACACCTACATTTTGGCATATATAAAAATTATTTCCAATCTATCGTAATAGGATACGCGCCTATTGCCTCTGATTAGCAATTTCAGAAAGAAGATATATTCTTCAAAAAATCTATGTTGAATTGCAATAGCATCTCAAAAATATTCCCAATGAAATAAACTTTAGGCCATACTTTTAAACCACCCGTGCGCCTAAGAAGTCTAATTATGAATCAATGAAAACCTTTAGTTTTTATGACAATGTTCCGATTACACCCCGCCCAAACTTTATTTCTTTTATTATGTGGTAGGACCACGCTGTTGACAGTTTTCTGTCTACAGCCGCGGGCCGGTCCATCTGGGGTAGTACCACACTCTCGCAGAATTTCGACGTCTGAGTAATGGCAATGTGCTATTGCGCTTTCGTTCGGTGAGCGTGAGAGCCGGTAGCCCAACTAGGTGGGTTTGGGGATTTTATTGGTGGGCAGTGGCCTAAGATATACCCTTGGTATTGCAAAGGTCCATGGATGGCAATGACACTTACCATCAGGTGTGCTGCTTGCTCGTTTGCCACCATAAGCTATAAAAAAAAAAACTATCCATCCCCATAAATCACTACATACATTTTGACTCACCTTGAGAATAAAACATCAGCAATGACATTACAAGCTAGAAAAACAATGTTACAAAATACTTATTAACATTATGTAACTTTGTAATATAAGTTCAAGGCACGATTTTCTTATTTTTGGCCTAAGTTAAACTACAACATTAAGTAAAAGTCTTAGACAATTCAGTAATATTTCATTTAAAGCAACTTGGCTTCAAATTATGATCTACTATTTTAGCTGTACTAATTTATTTACCACTTTTTCTTTGATATATTCTTGTTTTTTACAAGCCTTTGAAATACCATTTTTTGTATATCAGCAGGATTTAATACATAATTCATCCCAGCTCATATAAATGAGCTTCCACTATAATAGAAGGGAAATTTACCTACTATACCACGCTAGTCGGACGTGTTGATATATCGGGATTTGCTTCGAGTTTTCCTTTTCTCGTATAGATATTATATACGTTTCATATTCCTTATTCGTCTCGTACATTCACCTGCGGGTAAGATAGGGGGTGGTGAATTGTAATATATTACGTGTACTATATATTAGAGCCTGGTAAATTGATATATTTATAAATTAGATTGCTCTCGTGACTATGCTCGCGTGATATATCTTTAGCCATATAAAAACTTTAAAAAACTGTCTATTGATTTAAAATTATGGCTTTTACTTATTTTCTGCCGTGTTTTTATTTTTTTGTTAATTTTATTCATCATATTTTCTAGCCAAAAACTATTTGTGAGAATTAACATAAACAGTTAAGCCAGTGCGACTCATCGCTTTAATTATACATAAGTCGTACCAGTGTACGACTTACTCATAATTTAAGTGATGAGACCTGTAAAGTTACACAACTAAAACTTTCTAACATTTCTTCATGTTGAAGGGAACGATAAGAAACCAAGAAAATAGATATGAATATAAAATATCTTTGTTATATTTTTTTTTTCTTAAAACTGTTTTACAAAGGGATAAGAATATTTTTATGAAAGCAGTAAATTTTGCTTTGTAATTAATTTTTTGCTTCGGCAACCTTGTCTTCGTTTGTTTACTCAGTTAAATAGTACTAGTACCTACACGATTTCATTGAACTTATTACAGACAGGTGATCAAACTACTCGATTATCATTTGTAACTAAAGATTACAACTTAGGCAATAGTTTGATTAATTTTACGTATTCTATCTTAATAAATTACAAATTTCGAGCATATATTTTATTAAAACTCAATTAATATTTCTAGGCATAGTTTCGTGTTCTTTTTCTTTTTATTTGATAAAAGAGGTATGGTATGGTGGTAATACAATTAACCACTCACTTTTTACCTGTTTGTCGGCAAGTCGTCTAAGAGATAGTTTAGAAGAAAAAGAGAAGAGAAAGAGAGCCCGTAATTAAACTGTATACCAACTCGTCTGACCAGCGTGGTACAATAGATTAATTTCGCTCACATAGTAGAAGAGGCTGGAGCCTAGTAGAGAGAGGCAATGAGACGAATCAATTCTCCTACGGAACAGTTTAGAGCTCTATTCTATCTCATAAGAATTGGCATCGAGTTTTATATTTAGTTTTATTTCTTTATCTCTATTAGTTTTTCTTCATATCTTTAATCAATTGTTAATATTTGAAAGAAATGGAGGGTGATCGTTGCATTGCATGATCATTGCATTCTTGTTCTGTCACCATCATCATTCTCTCTTACCATCACCATTTACTCTTATCCCAATTGCTTAGGGTCGATCCAATATGTAGTTTTCTTTCATAGTACATATTTTAAAAGTTATTGGCAATAGTTTTATGACTGGCCACCTGCCAAACGTTAACCCTCCTTGGGAATGTAATTATTGAGCAAACGGCAACAGATGGAGCTGGCCCAGGTCGTTATAATGCTTTTAGTCGGCTTTTACGACATCCACGACCAAAGTAAGGGTTGGTAGTGTTCGTAGCCGCTACCACACAGCATTCTTCTTCTATTACCATATATAAATATAGAACAATAAGTCTTGCCTCATCTTAGTTCATATCTATTATAATACGTTGATCAAACGACTATAGTAAAGGATTTTATTTCATATTTTCCTTCTCTTGCATAGATGTTAACTGCATATTATATTCCTTAATCATCCCTTATGACACTCACGGAGAGAAAAGGGTTGATGAATTATATTTTTACTCCGTCACCACACGGACAAATTCTGTATATTGAACATTAATGATTACGATAATTTATGGCTATGATATTCAGTTATTGCTAAAATATCTAGTTCAGAAGCTTTGTGCAATATAACAATGGTCTCATTTCAGCTAATATATGTCCCACTTTTGGGCTCGAGCCTCCTCCGTAACGGGACAAAAAACGACCTACTAGACTACGCTGGTCAGGCGTGTTAGTATAGGGTTTAGTTTCGAGTGTTCCTTCTCTTGCATAGATGTTATATGCGTTTTATATCCCTTAGTCGTCTCTTACGTTCACCCACGGGTAAGATAGGGGGTAGTGAATTGTATTCTTACTTCGTCGCTACACAGATAGGACTATGGTCTATGATCTAGATATTAAAATAAAAAGGTATTATCCACAGATATATACATTTATTGATACTTTATACGATATTTACTCATATGTAGGTAGATACGGCAATATGAGAGAAATATTGAACCAGTTTTATTTTTTATTTTTTTTTATATTCACGACTTTTTAATTATATATGCATATCAAAAAGATAGAAAGACAAATCTTTCAATGACATAAAAATTATGCAATGTGTAGATTGCGTAGTCTAAATATATAAATAAAATAAAATGTTCAATATGACGTAAATTAAAAATCAATAATATTATAAGTTTCAAAAGGATCGAATCGAACCCAAATCTTAATGACTTCACAGATGGCGTAGTGATTAAGATATGGATCTTTCGTGCCAAAGTCGTGGGTTCGATTCCCACGCTGGACAATACTTTAAGCGATTCAACAAGTATTGTTCTCAGTCTGGGTGTAATCTGCGTTAGTTGCATGTTTGTGAAGTCTCCCGCAATACAGGGATTATTTCCTAAGTGAAGGGTAGTTGGTGTTCTTAAAAAAAAAACTAATTCAGCTGTAACCCAGCATATTCTTGCAAGTGTTTATCATATAAAACAAAAATAATGTGTTATTAGATATTATTTAATTAACATAGAAATTATAGCATACCATGGTGTAGATAGCGGCAGCGTAACAGCCTCGGCGGAGGCTGCGCCAGCAGCAGCATGATTGGATGATCGGCATGATTGTAAATCCTATAAAAAAATATACAAACTTTAAAATGAAAAAATACCCAAACTTTTGCCGCAGATAAGAGTACATATACAGGGTGGAAGGGGACCGCACCCGAAAACAAAGACAGGTAACCCTACTAGTCCTACTTGTAATGATAGGCTAGAAAAAAAACGACTATGATGAAAAAAAAATTTTTTTTTCACCACGCGATGTCGTTGAACTCTTGAACATATGATCGTAGTTTTAAATTGATTGCGTCTTTTCTCATCTGAGTAAAGTTAGTTTTTATGGAATTATCGTTACATGGTACTGTCCTACTACGATGGAATGTGAAAATAAATTAAAATTCGTTGTGAAAAAAAAATTTTTTTTCATCCATATCGATTTTTTTTCTAGCCTATCATTAAAAGTAGGACTAGTAGGGTCACCTGTCTTTGTTTTCGGGAGCGGTCAACTTCCACCCTGTATAATAGAGACTAGCGAACTAAGACGTAAATAGTTATATTTTTCTACAAGCACACAATAGCTATCCCTACATCATTACTTCCGTAAAAGATGTATATATTGGATACGCGCCCGCGCCATATTGAAATGTCCAGTTAAAGGTCCTAGTCAGATACGTTAAAATTTGTTGACAATTGTGGTTTAGAGGCCACAGACACAGTGGCTAGTTTGTTTACATAAATTTGGCAAACTTTGAGATAACGGATTATATACAGGATGGCCCATGGATTATTTAAAGTGAAACTCTGAATTAAAGAAGTATAAACAAACATTGATTATATTGAATGTAATTCGATTATAGAGAATTTTTATTCTAGAGAATAACCGTTTATTTTGCTTCAATTATAGCGCAGATAGATCTCTAGCGAATTGTAAAAAAATAGTCGTTTGTTTTATTTCTTTATCTGCTTTGGTAATTATTTTTAAGGACTAACTTCAGAAAAGAATTGTAATAGAATTATTTTGATGACTTCTGAGTTATCAAAATAGTTCTATTTGAATTCTATAATAATTATATTTCTATTTAAGTAAACCCTCTGGCATCTACTTAGCAAGTTGTTTGCATATAACTATTAAAAAATATATCGTGAAAAATACGCGGTTGCCACCCGAGAAGCTATCTTCCCAAGGGTTATCGGTTCGTCAAGCGATGTGCCATTTGCACTTAAACGAGCTAATTCTTAGTGTTCTGTCGGTTACACCCGTTCTTCTGCGGCTTTCCGTATTGCGGATTCTATCTTGCAAAGAAATCCCGAACATAGCCTGCTCCATAGTGCCATTAACCTTTGTAATATGTAGAAAGAGGAGTGCATCTTGCGTCGACCCCAAGTAATTGGGACAAGAGCAGGAGAACGATGATGATGATGATATATTTTTTTTGAAAAAACGTCTTTCAATAGTTTAAAATATGTCGGTAAAATTAGTTATCAATTGTTTTAATTCAAAATTAATTTCACATCGAAATTTGCTATTTTTAGGGAAAATGGGTTTGAATGGCAGGGATTGTATACCGTCCCTTCTGCTGTACTGGGTGGTTTGGAAGGCGTGCGACGGCACGGGAAAATGGAATTGACGTGAAAATATTTCAGAGCGATAATTTTTTATGCTTTTAGAAATGCTCCCACTCCACAATATTATGCTGTTTATTTGCTAAATACATTTAAGAGAGAATTTCTTTATCTTAGCACCAAATCAGTTTCGTGGAAATGCTTCGAGAGCACGTTTCACTAAATGACAAATGTTGTGAGGAATGTCCTTCTATAACTATCAATGACAAAATTTGTTAACTATTAAGTAGCCTATTGAAAAAATAATTCATCTATAAGCAAACTGTAGGCAAAATTCAACATTAAAATGAATCAAATTAAAAAAAAATATTCTGTTAATTAAATGCCAGACGAACGGATATTAGAACAAAAACGGCATCGTATTGATTATTGCTCGCAAATAATGGTCAAATATATATAGACGTTCCAATAATTTTATGATATCATCACAAGAGAGGTGAAGGTTTATTATTTTGAACCATAGAAAATGTAATCTTGCGCGTGGGTATTCGTAAGTGAGAACAAAATTGAGACAGCCGAGGAATGTTAGTAAAAATTGTATGATATTTTTACCTAGTACAATTTCAATTTGGAATCACACTTGAGCATCGAAGAAGTGTCAATGCAAAAATGTGTAACAGTCACTCGTGTCACTATTTGTTTCCTAATATATTTCAAAAACTCCAAAAATAGTGACCAAAAGTTTATTCCTGTTGCACCTGTGGTAGAAGTAGGACCACGCTGTTGACGGTTTTCTGTCTGCAGCCGCGGGTCGGTCCGTCCGGGGTAGTACCACACCCTCACAGAAGATCGACGTCTAAGTAATGGAAATATCTTATTGCGCTTCGTTCGGTGAGTGAGGGAGACGGAAGCCCAACTGGGTGGGTTTGGGGTTTGTATTGGTAGCAGCGGCCTAGCTATTTTCTTGGAGCAATTACTTGGGGTTGACATAATATGTACATTTCTTCGTACATATTGCAAAAGTTATTAGCAATAGTTTTATGACGCTTTTTATCATATGGACCAGGGCAAGGAAATGAGAATGAAATTCAATTACAAAGTACTGCTGTTTTATTTGGCGAGCACTCGAACCCAGGGGGACGTAAATGAACTGAAATGATGATCGATGATAATAGCCTAACGAACTTAGGTACTAACTAACAAACTTCCTAGTGCTATTCTATGCCATTTAAATATTAAATATCTGGATGACCGAGCCTTGCTCGGTATTTTCTTGTTAGTGTGTTTTGGAAGATATATTTAAATATAATAAAAATAATTAAAAAAGAAATTAAAAAGGCAAAAAGTAAAAATAGAAACTAAGAAAATGTATCGAGCAAAAAGAAGCCAAAATCACGTTTATTGTTTGGGAGCAACCCTTAAATATTGATTTTATTTTGTTTTATAGTATTTGTCGTTATAGCGGTAACAGAAATACATCATCTGTGAAAATTTCTGTCTGACTGCTGTCTAACTATCATTGTTCTTGAGATATAGCCTGGTGATAGATAGATGGACGGACGGACGGACGAACAGCGAGGTCTTAGTTATAGGGTTCCGGTTCACGCTTTGGGTATGGAACCCTGAAATGATTGAACTCACATTAAAGCTTGGTACAATGGAAATACTTTTTAAAATTGGAATGTCTCAATACTGTAATAATACGGCATTTTAAAGTTTCTAAGCTATAAATACACATTTAAGACACGGCGTCATAGGTACATACGTAGAGTTTGAAACTTTAAATTGTTGGACAGCAATTTTCTAAGCTTAATATTGTAATTGAGAGCTATGATAACACATTGCACCGAATAACTGAAATGCATCGGTCATAAGATATACATCTTACCCGTTTTAATTTTACTCTGGCGAGGGTATTTTCACCGCATAATGATTAGGAAAGAGAGATAGTCATTTGCTAAATTTTTGATCGCTGTTTAGCCAGCGTTTAATCAACATATTTGTAAAAATCAAGACGGAAAAGCTGAGTTATGTTAGGAACAATCAGGAAGATATGATAGGAAGACAGGATGTTAATGCTGATCAGAGTGGTCGCAAGACGCCATGATCTAGCTATGTACGCTACTACGGTCGTTTCAATTTCTTAATACCATTTACTTGCAAATATATTAAATCATTCGAAGGGGTCGAATACTAAAATAAATCCTTCGAATAAGCGCTAAACGCCGAGTCCGACAACCGGTCAAGTTCCTGAATACTCTGAAGGCACCCGGTCTCCCAACTCACATCTTAAAATTGAGGGCTGGCGCGCCAAAATTATACAATGCCCCCAGTTTCCATGAAAAAACATTGCATTGCAATGTAATCGGGTCAACTATACTGACCGGTTGTTCTCGAGCAGTGGCTGTATTTATTCCTAGTATTCTTCAAATACCATCAAATTACTCCTTCGAAATTTAGAGAGTGCAGTTTGCTATTAAAGTCTGCTTCGCAATAACCATCAATCTTTGTTTCGTTAGCTCGAGGGCAAATTCTTAAGGTATCGGGAGTAGACTTGAGAGAAAGCTGCTTCTCCCATGGGCAGTTGTATGTGACATGCTTCAGAGTAAGCTCACAGTGTAGCCTGCTATTCTAGCATCCGAAAAGAAAAACAAAAGATATTGTTTACAAAGAAATACTGTAATAGGTGTAGTATCGCGGGTGGACGTCAAAGAAGCGGTACCAGTGGTCGGCCTGATTTCAATGGAAAAGACAGTGGGTTATGAGGCCGCGCACTACCCTTCCGTCGCCTCGACCGGAATGAGCGCGGTGTATTCAAAACATGGCTTGTTAAGCCTCGTGTCCATAATATATAACAAAATTACATTTGATTTTCATGTTCATTGAACCTTCGCTACACTATAATAAAGATTGTTATCATACTCATCATCACCAGCACAGCCCATATACGTCCACTGTTAGGCTCGGGGTTCCTTCATAATGGGAGGGAAGTTAACCTACTATACTGCGCTATTCAGACGTGTTGGTATAGGGTTTTGTTTCGAGTTTTCCTTCTCTTGCATAGATGTTATATGCATTTTATATTAATTTTAACTAGACATGGCAACTTTAAAAGTAAATTATTTTCTTTTAAACTCGTACCTTCACCACTATGTCAATGTTCCACACCTGACCATGAGTATGAACAATCAGCACATCACATTCTCTGGGAGTGCGATCTCTGGCGAAACGAGCGTAACCTTATGTTAAACAGTTTGCAAGTCACCTGTGTAGTATACTATACGGACCTTGTGGCAACTCGAGAAAATTGCCGTGCCTTCATGCGTTTCTGCCATACCTACTGTAGCAATCAATCTTAACGCTCACATATAGGCCACGTTAAGCTCTTCTGTATCCGTGGTGCCGTACGGCTGCGCTTATCGTAGCCGTACACCTCTTCAATTATTGGCTGACTAGTCATTTTGTTTTGTTTTTTATAAAAGCCGATTACGAAATGAAAAATGATGTCACAAGCGGGATTCGAACCCGCGCCTATTGGGATTCCGGCCCAATCGTGCTGCCACTACACTACCGTGACTAATTGTAGGATGTGCAATTGTTTTGTTTTCCTGTCTCCCGCTTTGCCTAGGAGGGAAGTGGAATCACTCTTTCCATCTATGGAGTCATTTATGGAGACCATTGTGGATCCTGGCTTACAGGAGTTACAATGGTGGGAATGTGTGGTGGGATTAGTCCCAAAAAGAAAATATACATTTTATATATCTTAGTCGTCTCTTACGATCACCCACGAGTGAGATAGGGGGTGGTGAATTGTATTCTTACTCCATTACCACATGGATGAGATTGTTATGCCATATAAGTATACAAACATTTATACATAATAATTTATAAATAATAATAATATTAATAACGTAAAAAACAAACAAAAATCCTATTAAAACATTATCGACTTCGACGCAGACAAAAATGCGGGCAAATGGTAATAATTAATAAAATAATAAAAAATAAGGTCAAAAAGTAAATAAGAAAAAGTAAGGTTCCGAACCATGCTCCGGTTTTTTTGGATTAGACCACTCGATTTTCCAACTGAGCTAAATATCTATTCTTAATGACAGCGTCAAAATTTTGAAAACCTTCATATTTTAATAGTTTTAGTACAACGAAAAATTATATTTTTGTTGCCGAAATATACTGACAAAATAATATTTTCTATAAATGAAACCTAGCTAGATCGATTAATGGCACCCGGAACCCCTTGTATGCTAAATTTCAAGAAAATTGTTGGAGCCGTTTCCGAGATTCAGATTACATATATACATACATACATATCAACACGCCATATCCCTTGCAGGGTAGGCAGAGAGAATAGAGTGCCAGAGAACTCTATCTCTGCATACTTCACTCGCTTCCTCAACATTCATAATTTTCTTCATACACGCTCGCCGGTTTCGGAGACTCTTGACTCCACCTTCCTTCAGTACATGACCGATCTGGTCTAGGTAGGTTAGTCTCGGTCTCCCTCGGTACCTACATCCTTCCACTTTCGCATTGTATATCTTCTTAACCAGACGTTCGTTCGGCATTCTTTCTACATGTCCGAACCATCGGAGCATTCCCTTTCGCATCTTTACACCAATACTCTCTTTCATACCTACTCGCTCTCTTACGTCGTCGTTACGAATGCGGTCGGCCAGCCATATATATATATATGGTAAGTGCGACCCCAAAGTACCCCTTAAATTAAAGGGCCAAATATATAAAAGCCTAATAAGACCTGCTGTACTGTATGGATCAGCATGTTGGGCGATAAAAGCGACGGATGAGAGACGACTGCATGTAGCGGAGATGCGAATGTTGAGATGGATGTGTGGTGTGACAAGCATGGATAAAATAAGGAATGAACATATAAGAGGAAGTTTGAAAGTTGCGCCAGTGACGGAAAAATTAAGGAGTGAAAGATTGACATGGTATGGACATGTGATGAGAAGGGATGAAAGTAATGTTGTGAGGAAAGCTTTAAGCATGAATGTTGAAGGCTTAAGGGGTAAGGGAAGACCGAAGAAAAGATGGATGAACTGCGTGAAACATGACATGGATAGACAAGGAGTGACCACAGAGATGACGTTTGATAGAGTTGTATGGAAGGAGAAGACATATTGCGTCGACTCCAAATAAATTGGGATAAGAGCAGGTTGATGATACATACATACATACATACATATCATCACGCCATATCCCTTGCAGGGTAGGCAGAGAGAACAGAGTGCCAGAGAACTCTATCTCTGCATACTTCAATCGCTTCCTCAACATTCATAAGGTTGATGATGATATATATATATATACAAGAATTGCTCGTTTAAAGATATAGTGAGATGAGATATATAGTGATATATTAAGCAGGTAGGTTTGTTAGGTGCCTTTACATCGAGAAAATAGAAGACCCGCGCAGCAATGCTTATTTGACGAATATTGGCAATCCAAATTTGTTTATTGAAAACCAACATTTGTCTGTTAGAACCAAAATATATTAAAATGTAGTGACTTGTATTTACCAACATCATGTCAGTAAATTTTATGGTGTCCAGCAATGGATGTCCAACCATATGGAATATGGTTTTCAATACAATAAAATATTACTTTTGATAAATTATAGCTGACCGATCGCATTCGTAACGACGATGTTAGAGAGCAAGTAGGTATGAAAGAGAATATTGGTGTAAAGATGCGTAAGGGAATCCTCCAATGGTTCGGACATGTGGCAACAATGCCGAACGAACGTTTGGTTAAGATGATATACAATACGAAAGTGAAAGGATGTATGTAGGTACCGGGGGAGACTGAGACTCACCTGCCTAGACCAGATTGGTCACGTACTGAAGGAAGGTGGAGTTAAGAGTCTCCGAAACTGGCGAGCGTGTATGAAGAGAATTATGAATGTTGAGGAAGCGAGTGAAGTATGCAAGGATAGAATTCTCGGGCACCCTGTTCTCTCTGCCTACCCTGCAAGGTATATGGCGTGATAATATGTATGTATGTATAAATTATAACAATGCATTCAATACTCTTATTAGAACTCATTAGTGGTAAGGCCCCACAGGGGAAAGATTTTTATCTACAAACGTGGATCGGTTCATCCAGGGTAGTACCATTTTCGTAGAAAAGCGGCGTTTCAGTAGTGGCAATATGCTGTTTTGCTTCATTTGGTGAGCGAGAGAGCCGGCAGCTCTACTTTTTGGGCGGATTTTGGTTTTTAGGCAACGGCCTAATATTGATTATATATATTTGATCCTTGTTATAGTAAAAGTCAACGGGTGACAGTAACACTTAGCAAGTATGCTGCTTACTCGTTTTCTACCATAAGTAATTAAAAAGAATTACGTATATAACATAGTATAATCATTTCGTCTACATTGTCGATAGTAACCTAACATCTTTTCTTTATATATATTTTATCCCATTTGTTACTCATCATATACAAGATATTTTTTGTGACAGAAATATGGCGTGTGGCCGCATAATCCACCGTATCCTATCTTATCGCCCTTGGACTAACCATTGGTACCGATTCTTTGACGGCCGTGGTGGTACGGTGAATATAAACGCCCTACAAAATATACATAATACAGAACATACAATATGTATACTGTACAGTTCTGTTTTATATATATTGATATATTCACATAGGTTTTATTATACACATACATACATATCATCACGCCATATCCCTTGCAGGGTAGGCAGAGAGAACAGAGTGCCAGAGAACTCTATCTCTGCATACTTCACTCGCTTCCTCAACATTCATAATTCTCTTTATACACGCTCGCCGGTTTCGGAGACTCTTGACTCCACCTTCCTTCAGTACATGACCGATCTGGTCTAGGTAGGTTAGTCTCGGTCTCCCTCGGTACCTACATCCTTCCACTTTCGCATTGTATATCTTCTTAACCAGACGTTCGTTCGGCATTCTTTCCACATGTCCGAACCATCGGAGCATTCCCTTTCGCATCTTTGCACCAATACTCTCTTTCATACCTACTCGCTCTCTTACGTCGTCGTTACGAAAGATTTTATTATATTATATTATAATGAGTTTAAGTTTTTTCATAATGGTAAGACCACACTGTTGACAGTTTTACGAGACGTGAAAGAGAGATGTGATCAAAAATTAGCTTTATAAGTAAATGGAAAGACTGATACACAGAAAAACCAATTAGGAAAAATAATTCAATCTTCATCATCATCTCAGCTTATATATGTTCCACTAATGGGCTCGAGACTCCTCCACTAGGAAAGAATTTGAACTAATATACCACCGGGGTCAGACGTGTTGGTATCGGGTTTTGTTTCGAGTTTTTCTTTTTTTGCATAGATGTTATATGCATATTTTATCACTTAGTCGTCTTTTACGATCACCCACGGGTAAGAAGTATGAAAGAAGAAGAAAGAAAACACGTTTATTTCTATCTCAAAATACAATCAGATGTAATACAAAAATAATATAAATTGAATCATAACATATAAAGTAAAACTCTAAATTCAAGAAAACAAGAACACTAAGGCTACGTCCGCACAGACAGGCGGCTTGCTTAGCGCCTAGAGCCTAGCGGGTTACCTAGCGAGTAGCTTAGTATAACGAACGTTCTAGCATGTTTACGAACGGCCGCATTGCGCGCTTGACGCCTAGCTAGTCGCTTAGCGTGTATCGAGGTAAACAAACGTGTTGGTTTTTTTGTCACGAAGCGCGAGGCATTTTAGAAGAAACAAATGGATGAAATATTAATTACATCAGTTTTTAAAAGAGAACCTCTATGGAATCCGGCTAATGAACTCCATAAAAATGCGGTTGTCCTAAAGAAAGTATGGGAAGAGGTAGCAGTTGAAGTAGAAAAAGATGGTTAGTACCTACCTACTAAAAAAAGTTATTTATTTATTTTTGATGAGATAATAATATTTTTACAGTGAGTTACTAAAGATGTTAATGTATGTTATTATGACGTATTATATTTTCAGACATCTCGTCAACGTGCCGACAAGCAAATGACCAAGGCACAGTGCGGCCACTTTGTATCCTAGCAAGTAGCCAGATTATAAGCCACTAAGCTCTAGGCGATAAGCAAGCCAACTGTCTGTGCGGACGTAGCCTAAGTTAACTAACATCCTAATACATAGAGAGACCGAAAGAGGTTCTATCTCAGCATAGGCTGTACCGAAACGGTGCAGCGCTGGTTTTTAGATAGAATAGATCATGATGGTTCACCATCACGAGTACTCACGCACTGAAATATAGTACTAATCTGAATTTCTACTAATGAGAAGGGTGTAGTGAATTGTATTCTTAGTTCATTACCACACGGAAAATTTAATTTTACTGTGTTTGTTATAAAGGTCGTTAGATTAAACAGTACATGGGTGGCAGTGACACTTACCATCAGTTGTGCTGCTTGTTCATTAGCCATCATGGGCAATAAAACAAAAAGTTCTAAAATTCATGGACGCATGGACTTTAAACATGAGTTAGAAATGAATGACGCTATATGAAAATAAAAAAAATAACATATACCTTGTTATTCCTTTTCCTACAAATTCATTCGAATAAATATTTTTTTTCTTTATGTTCAGCTTTATGTCGTTATATTAAATGTTATAAATCAATTAAGCCACTTAAACTTTAGTACTCATTTAGGACGGCACGTCTTACGTATTGATGGCAAGCATCTGGCTACGGATCTTGTTTAAAGTACACATGCTGTATTATCTTCAAAGTTTACGGTTTCTGTTCCGTGTGGTGATGGAGATAGAATCCAATTTACCACCTTACCCGTGGGTGATCGTAAGAGACGCCTAGGGGATATAAAACGCATATCACATCTATGCAAGAGAAGGAAAACTCGAAGCAAAACCCTATACTAACACGTCTGGCCGGCGTGGTGTAGTGGGTTAATTTCCCACCCATTACTGAAAAGGCCTGAGCCCAATAGTGGGACATATACGAGCTGTGATGATGATGAGGATGCGGTTTCTTAGTTTTTCCTAATCTTCAATATTACCTAATACTGCGTAGTTTTTGGTAGTACGATACGGGCATATAGAACGACTATTTTATTACTATTTTTAATAAATCTTAAAATAATTATACTTAATCTCTTTCTGCAATGCTATCTCTACCATTTCTTTTCTTTAAATTGAACATAAACAGAAAATTGTTTATTGGAATACAAAAAAAAAAGATTTTGCAAAAAGAATCTTAAGACTTGTTTTAGTGACCGGTAAACCTTTAAATAAGGGTTCTCACCTGGGTCTCGGCCCTTCTAAGTGAGCTCTTTGAAGATAAGGTAAACAAAATTGTTATTCCAAGCCACACTTCCATATCAAAGAACATTTGAACATATAAAAAATGTCCTCATATACCAATTGTTTAAAGTAAAAAGAATCGATCGATCTCAACCGATTTTGTTCAAAGCGTATCAATTACTTACGACTTTTGAGACCGGGGTCCTTATTGATTTTCTGTGCCATCCGATTGAGTTACAAATTGAATCTTTTTGTAGATATTATCCAATTTCACTTTCGAATTCACGTGATTTGCTTTATTTCAGTACTTTTGCTATTGTTTGGAAACAAATACACAAGCAAGCAGAACTTATATCTTTTAGCAAAATTTCATTCAATTAGTGTTATTGATATATAGTGAAAACCATCCATTAATAGGTCGACGACAGCTATCGGAACACAATTTAAGACAGTCTAGTACCACTTGTATACAATGGCTTCCTGGGGTTTTACGATGCTGGTAGTACACCTGGTTAGAATCTATCTAACCTAACCTCGAACGGTAACCTTCGGTCCATATCAGTCACACCGAATCTACTATAGTTTACCGTATTCTGAGTTTTACCTCGCAATGACAAATATAGAATTCCCTCTGAAGCCAACATTTAGGGATGACATTTCTCTACCGTATTATCGTAGTCAACCATGGTTATTACTAGCGATGACTACTTTCTTTCAATGGTTTGACACAATAATAATATAAGTCAGTTATTAAAAGTTACTTTTCAACTTTCTCTGATGAAAAAGAAATTTAAATAACAGTCAAATGAACTGGAATTTACAAAAATACTAGTCCAGAAAACTCTGACTAATATGTAAGTACGCTACGAAAAACGAAAATGCTACGAGAATGCTACCAGCTGACGTACGGCCACTGACACTGTAGCACGTAATAAGAGCTTCGTGTAACGCCAACGACCGCTTAACATTTTATACTATATGATTTATTTTTGGACTCACAAAATTACTTTATTCAAATTTCTATTACTTTGTTCGTAAATTTGACATTTTTATTTTATTTACATGTGTTTAAACTGACTTATTAATATATTCGGTACATATACTTAGAGTATCTTCAATAAATGGCCGTGGGGTCATAGGTTGAGGCTACACGATTACTTAATTTCTTGTGGGAGAAATATATATATATATATATATATATATATATATATATATATATATATACATACTAGTGGACCCAGCCACGCGTTGCTGTGGCTAAGGTAGTCCTGAGGCTAGGTTACTAATGACACGTGGTGGTTATGCTAATAAATTGTAGCTTATATGAAACGTTTGTACGTCTAACATACATAACATCTATTAAATACTTACTCAATCCAGTCAATAGATATCGCCATCTGTTAGAATCGTTTGGAGATGACAGATAATTATGACTGTCAAATAATAGACAAATAATTTGCAATAAAATAATATTGCGACTATAAATTGAGATGGAAGCTATCCTACCTTTTAAGTTGAATCAAACTACACATGCTGTGCAAATTTGATTAAAATCGGTTAAGTACTTTAGGAGTCCATCGCGGACAAACAACGTGACGCGTAATTGACATACATTACGATAAGTTGCAGTAGTATATCTTTCTACACAGCATAGGCTTCCAAATCATCTCAGTATTTACGTAAAATTAAAATGAAAGATATATTTATCATTCTCCTTCGGCTAATAGTACACTAAAATTATTTTACAATAGAAATAAGTACCAAATAACCTGACCTTTATCTATATGTTAATGGAGTAAAAATATATTAAGTCACAAGTTGCCTTTTCTTGCCCACAGGCGTCGTAGAGACCACTGTTCGGTACAATACCAGCACGAAGCAACGCAACATCGCGAGCCAATCAGTATGCGTTAAAGTGACGCGATATGCTCTCTGATTGGCCCACATAGTGTCAAAGACCATGGTAATATTTTTCTGTTTGCCCTCTGCTTTGTAATTATTAATATAGAAATATACGTTGTTCACACACAAGACTGTGTATTAATTTATTGGTATACCTTGAAACCAGGAAGCTCAGATTACGCACAAACATTTTATGGTCCTTCAGAGTCACATATCTCAATAATATACCAATAATACATCAATTATACATCAGTAATTTCAACTTTACAATTTATTCATCGAGCGAAGCAACCTTTGAATAACCTCTGCTGCATTGTACGGTGAAATATCAACAAAGAAGCTATTAAGTGGTCAAGTTCTGGTGGATTGAAGTGAGGGTGGTAAGGTTGCCCACTGCGCAAAGTGATTCGACAGGTAATCGTGCCCGCGTTTATACCAGTTCAATTATCAGTGTTTTCACGTAAGTACACCACTTTCTATAGCTACCGGGATGTCATTAAGTAAAGATAGTGAACTTTCAACCAAAAAACGTGACAGATCTCCTTACAAAGACATCGGCGATCCTAAAACTGAACAAATCCTGCGAGATTTAATTAGAAAACGTGGTATATTAAAAGGCAGGTTAACTAAATTGTCCAATTATTTAGGTAATATTAACGTATCCACGAGTGAATCAAAAATTGATCTCAAATTTCGCGTAAAGGGTGCCGAAATCTTATTTAATGAATTTAATGAGATACAGTCGAAGGTTGAGGAGTTAGTATTAGATTGTGACATCGATGAGCAGTTAGATCAAAGGCAGTTGTTCGAAGACAGTTATTATTCTACCCTCGCTCGAGCTGAATCTATTCTTAACGTCGGTGAGGAGGTCGCTAATTGTTCAAATACGTGTCAACGTTCTAACAAATCGTCAGTTAAATTACCTATTATTACGCTGCCTACATTCGATGGCTTATATGAACACTGGCTAGAATATAGGGATACTTATTTATCATTAGTGCACACGTCAAATGATATAAGTGATATCCAAAAATTTCATTACCTTAAGTCATCTCTTAGAGGAAATGCCGAGCTAGTCATAAGCGCGCTCGAGATATCTGCTACCAACTATTCAGTTGCGTGGGAGTTACTCTTAAATAGATATGACAATGACAGGTTATTGGTGCATAGTCACGTCAAAGCGTTGTTTGCAATACAGCCCCTCCCAAAGGAGTCTCCTTCACTAATTAGGAAACTCATAGATACTGTCATAAATAATTTACGAGCACTAAAAACCCTTGGTGAACCGACGGACAGTTGGGACACTCTTATTATTTACATTATTGCTTCCAAATTAGACAAAACCACAGAAAGAGAATGGGAGGAACACAAGGGGTTATTAATATCGAATACGGACTCTAAAACAAAATTAAAAATTGATTGTTTAATTAACTTTTTAAAAACTAGGGCTGATCTACTGGAGACATTGGCATTATCGCATAATAATTTACAATTAAATCAACGTAATTACACAGAAACGAAAAAAAATAGCTCAATCGTAAGGAGTAATGTTTCATCAAAATCGTTACAGCATCAGTCGCCAACTGTTTCCGACCGCAAAGCGCGTAGATCATGCGTAGTGTGCAATAGTAAACATCCAATCTATTCCTGCACTCAATTTATTAATATGGATTTGCAATCTAAATTAAAGATTATTAAAAACAATAACTTGTGTGAGAATTGTTTACGTGCAGGACATTCTGTGGATAGTTGTTTATGGGGGCCTTGCAAACATTGTAATTTAAAACATAATTCGTTAATACATCCTAATGAATTAAATAATATTTGCAGTACCGGGCAAGACACAACGATTGCTGCGACGAGCGCATCGAACGCGCGCACGCGCACCTCGCTGCCGGCGCTGCCGCTCACTGATACACTCAGTGAATGCGGCAACGGCGACGGTATACAATTTATACAGTCTAGCAACGGTCACGTTGATACGCTAACAAATACAAAATGCGTAGACGTGCAACCCATTCTGTTATCTACTGCGTTAGTGGACGTTCGCGATAAATATAATAAGTATCATGTCGCTTGCGTATTACTTGACAGTGGTAGTCAGAGTTGTTTTATTACACAATCTTTCTGTAAATTATTAGACATTTCGCTAATACAGTCCACTTATGAAGTACGTGGAGTAGGAAATTCAATAACACAATGTACACAAACATGTGAGATTGAAATTAAATCACGCATTAATTCTTATTCCACACAAATTAAATGTTTTGTTCTTCCAAAGATTACCGCTATATTGTCTGCCATGCAGGCACAACGTGAACAATTCAAAATTCCTGAACACTTACAGCTGGCTAATAATCAATTTTTAGACCCGCAAAAGGTAGATATTTTAATTGGTGCGGATCGATTTTGGGACTTGCTTATCGACGGCAAGATGCGCTTATCCAATGGTCCGTTCTTGCAAAACACGAAGTTGGGTTGGATAATTTCGGGCCCCATTAATAATATTACGCATAAGGGTTCTGTCCAATGTAACTTTACTCATTCCTTAGACAACCAGCTACGTCAATTCAGGGAGCTGGAAGAGTTACCTAGGCCTCGGGATACGCACACAAATGAAGAGCGGGCCTGTGAACAATCTTTCATGTCAACCTCTACACGCAATGAGGATGGAAGATTTTGTGTTCGCATACCCCTCAAGAAATCATCCGACGT
Source organism: Lymantria monacha (assembly GCA_905163515.2). Taxonomy (NCBI): domain Eukaryota; kingdom Metazoa; phylum Arthropoda; class Insecta; order Lepidoptera; family Erebidae; genus Lymantria; species Lymantria monacha. Next base: position 49,170,688 of record LR991081.1, on the reverse strand, counting down.
TTTAGGTGAATCGTTCTCTCAGGTGAAACATCGTTCTCTATCGTTAGAAAAAGGGTTAACACACGCACCCACCAGTTGCAAGAAATTGTATACTGAATTTATACATGAAGATATTTATCTAGGCCATATGAGTCGGATTGATATTATCATGAATCTCCATTATTTCATGCCACATCATGGCGTGTTTCGAGTGCACAGCACGACAACAAAACTTCGCGTAGTGTTCGACGCTAGTGCTTCGACTAGTAATGGTAAATCTTTTAATAGCATTCAGCTGTTGGGGCCGCCTATTCAAGGGGTCTTGTTAGGTATGCTGTTACATTTTAGGCAATTTAAATACACAGCAATTGCAGATTATGAGAAGAAGTACCGCCAAGTACTTGTCGATCCTTCTCAACGAGACCTGCAACTCACTATATGGCGTGACGATCCTATGAAGTCGCTCGAATTTTATCGCTTAAATACCGTTACGTACGGAACGGCATCGGCACCTTTTCTAAGTGTCAGGTGCCTAAAACAACTCGCAGCTGAATGTAAGGTAGCTCCTTTGAAACCTGTAAGTATTCCACGGCTGAAGTTATGTGGTGCGCTGTTGGGTGCTAAGCTATTTAGGAGGATTCACAGTACACTTACTCGTAGGTTTGATGACGTCACGTTCTGGACTGACTCGACAGTGGTGTTAGGTTGGCTGCGCATGGCACGTAGCTTGCTTAAAACTTACGTGCAAAACCGAATCGCAGAGATACACGAAATTACGGGTAGGCTTACTTGGCGACATGTCAGTGGTAAAGAGAATCCCGCGGACCTAGTTTCGCGTGGGGTTAACCTTGAGGACCTATCGTCGTCAATGTTATGGTGGGAAAGCCCAAAGTTTTTGAAAGATATTGATTTTAATAATAAATTTAATTCTCAAATATTTTCAAATAATATTTATACACCTTCTAATGAATTACCTGAATTAAAATTAAACATCATAAATTCATTAATTGCAAAATGTAAAGGTGATGAATTCGTATCATTTTTTTCCATTTAATCGGTTCTCGCATTTTAAACGTATGAGTCATATCGCTGCCTATGTTCTTCGTTTCATTCATAGTGCGCACGGCAAAACAAATCCACTAACTAATGCTGTCTCTGTCACTGAATTAAATTGTGCCATTAATGCGCTCGCTAAATGGTCACAAATGGAATCATTTCCTATTGAATATAATTTAATAAAAAATGGCAAGAGTCTGAAGTCAAGCGATAGACTTGCAGGTTTAAGTTTGTTTTTAGATAACAATAATCTAATTAGAGTAGGTGGGAGATTGAAGAATTCACCTGAATTTAGTTATAATAAAAAGCATCCGATACTTTTGTCGTCTGAACATTATTTTACACTTATGTTGTTTCGACATGAACATAATCAATCTATGCATTGCGGAATGCACGCATTATTATACCGTTTACGCGAGAATTGGTGGCCGTTGGCGGGTAGGAAGTTGGCTAAGCAGGTGACTCAGCAATGTATCATATGCAGACGTGTTAAAGGAAAAACATTAACCCCTCTCATGGGTAATTTACCTAAAGAACGCATAACTGTTAGCTTGCCATTCTTTCGCACAGGAGTTGACTACGCAGGGCCAGTGTTCATTCTAAATCGAAAGGGGCGCGGCGCGAAATTAATAAAATCTTACATATGTTTGTTTATTTGTTTCACTACACGCGCAATCCACTTGGAGCTGGTTAGCGACCTCTCCACCGATGCTTATTTACTCGCGTTTAAGCGTTTTATTTCACGACGTGGTAAGCCGTCAGAAATGTATTCGGACAACGGTCGTAATTTTGTTGGCCTATATAATGAATTTTTTAAGTTTTTATCTAACTGTAAAAAAGAAATTATTGATTACGCAAGAGATCAACAAATAAAATTTTCTTTCATCCCTCCATATTCTCCGCATTTCGGTGGCTTGTGGGAAGCTGGGGTGAAATCTTGTAAATACCATCTTCGCCGTGTGGTGGGCAATTCGAACCTAACCTTCGAGGAGTTTACCACCGTACTTTCACAAGTTGAAGCGATATTGAATTCACGACCGCTATTACCACTATCATCTGATCCTCAAGACTATCTTCCTCTCAGCCCTGGACATTTTTTGATCGGAAGACCACTTACCGCACCAGTTATTGAGAACGATTTGAGAGATTCATCAATTCACCGATTGAATCGCTACCAGCGATTAGAACAGATCCGGCAGCAATTTTGGTCACGCTGGTCTAAAGAGTACATCTCCGAGTTGCAAACTCGAACTAAATGGAGACAAACAACTACCAATTTGAAACCTGATACGCTTGTCGTAATAAAGGACGTAAACCTGCCACCATTGAAATGGCAATTAGGGAGAATTGTGAAGTCGATTCCTGGCAGCGACGGCATTTCTCGAGTAGCTGACATCCGCACATCGTCAGGCATCGTAAGACGGTCTTACAACAAAATATGTCCTCTTGTACAGGATAATTAACAATTAGTTGAATGCTGGTGCTTTCAAGGCCGCGGGCATGTTCGGTACAATACCAGCACGAAGCAACGCAACATCGCGAGCCAATCAGTATGCGTTAAAGTGACGCGATATGCTCTCTGATTGGCCCACATAGTGTCAAAGACCATGGTAATATTTTTCTGTTTGCCCTCTGCTTTGTAATTATTAATATAGAAATATACGTTGTTCACACACAAGACTGTGTATTAATTTATTGGTATACCTTGAAACCAGGAAGCTCAGATTACGCACAAACAACCACTGAATCTTATAAATCTATAACATTCTTAAAGAATGTAATTTAAATTCTTTGTATCGGTTCGTTTATCTATATATATATATATAAGAGATTTCCACCTATGTATTGACTCATCACGATATCTCTGGAACCATAAGGCCTACAAACCTCAAATTTGGTAGGAATATTTCTTTCGCCGAGTAGAGGTCAGCTAAGAACGGATTTTACGAAATTATATCCCTAAGAGGGTGAGAAAGCAGGGCAAATTTTGTATGGGACAACGTGATTCCTTGGTCCAATCTATTTCAAATTTTGCATAAACATTCTTTAACAGAATTGATGAAAGATGTGATTCATATTTTATTGAGATTTATCTCCTAACTGGGTTAAAAAGGGTTGGAAAGTTATTTTAGGGGTGATTTGCTTTAAAGTTGATACTTCTTAGTGATTTTGATTTAAAAGACATTTTATTTTGACACATGTTTGAAAACTCAATTCGATTATATTCAAATAACCGGCTAAGAGCGACTCGGAGTCGCGTACGAAGGTTTGCGTACCATTATATATAAATGGCAAAATAATCATGTTTGTTGTATGGGAGCTTAAATTCTCTATTTGTTTTATTTTAATTTAATTATTTATTTCTAAAGGGAATATATTACTAAATATTTTGTGAATATTTTAAACCTATTTTTGTTATCAATATCGAGCAAAAACGAGCAAAAAGATTACCTTTGTTGTGTGAGAGCCCCCTTAAATATTTATTTTATTGTTTTTTAGTATTTGTCGTTGTAGCGGCAAAAGAAATTCATCATCTGTGAAAATTTCAACTGTCCAACTATCACGGTTCATGAGAGCAACCTGGTGAAAGACAGGCTAGGCAACGGATGGACAGCAGAATCTTAGTAATAGGGTCCTGTTTTATCTTTTGGGTATGGAACTCTAAAAAGGTTGATGTCACATAAACGTTCTTCTTCTTCTCTTTGTGTATTGGCAATCAGCTACTTATACGAGCTATTGGTGCCAGTGTCAAGTTATAATTATTTTTACGTTTTTAGTCTTTGAGGTTAGTCATTGTCTAAGTCAAAATGTCACCATCAACAGTGCTACACTGTTAATGGTATCTTGTGGAAATTTTGATGGAAAACGAAAACGTTGTAAATTTATATACACTTTTATATGATATTCACTACATCCCAGTAGTTCCGCCGCATCATCATCACAGCCCATATATCATCCATGCACTCTTAAAGTACTTAACCGATTTTAATCAAATTTGCATAATATGTGTAGTCTGATCCAACTTAAAAGATAGAATAGCTTCCATCTCAATTTATAGTCACAATATTATTATATTGCAAATTATTTGTCTATTATTTGACAGTCACAATTATCTGTTATCTCCAAACGATTCTAACAGATGGTGGTATCTGTTGACTGAATTGAGTAAGTATTTAATAGATGGCGCTATGTTAGAAACGTTTCATATAAGCTACAATTTATTAACATAACCACCACGTGTTACTGAGGCTACTTTAGCCACAGCAATACGTGTTACTGAGGCTACCTTAGCCACAGCAATGCGTGTTACTGAGGCTACCTTAGCCACAGCAACGCGTGGCCGGGTCTGCTAGTTTATTATATAAGGCTTTCTTGTTGTGTAGTATCGGCTACGAACATTACCAACCCTTACATTGCTTGTGTGTATCCTAAAGCATGACTAAGAGCTGAACATAGACCTGACCCAGCAATAGACCAAAGAGGGTTGAAGTCAGTCAAGGAACTAAAACCTTAGCAATATATACGATGAAAGAAGAGCGCATATTGCGTATAACCAAGAAAATTGGGATTAGAATCGGGCGATGGTGATCATGAACTTATATAACTCTAATAGGTTAATTTTTGTACATGAATTTATGTTATATAGAATTAACTTTTGACACGTGTAGATAAAAAAAATCTTTAGGCAATGGCACAGTCTATTATCGTAGAATGTGAAAGTGGTATTGTTACATAAGTAATACAATGAGTAAAGTTATTATGTCCTTTAAAATATATAAATTTAAACATACTTCTGTCGTATTTGATTTTTTTTTTTTTTTTTTTAGATTTATTAACGGCTATGGATACAAGTCCTTTAAGCCTATCTTATTTACATTTTACTTTACAGAATTATATTTCACCTATTGTAATATTTATAAAATTAAATAAAGTTTTGAAAAATAATGGTTCCCTTAATATCTCTTGCACATTCGTAGGCATACCCTTATTTTCACTATCACATATTTGGTTAAGTTCAGACACTAACAGCAAACGCTCTATTTTAAATTTCTGACACCTCATAACGACATGTTCGATATCGACACTCTGATTTATGCAACGGTTACATTTTGCTTCGGAGTTGGTGATTATTTTCAATTTAGCTAAATGGGCTGGTATTTTACTGTGACCAAATCTTAATCGATTTATTGTGGTTATGAAATTTCTATGACCTGCATTTTTATATGAATTGTACCAAGGTGAAGGCGGCGGGGATTCTTGGATTTTAGTATACCAACTTCCTTTACTACTACTTATAATTTGCCAGTAATTGTGCCATAAAATATTCAAGTCTTTCTTCAATTTCTCTTCATAGTCAGTGAATGGAATTTTTAGCAAAGTGCTGTGATCTTCATCGTAAGTGTCTCTAGTTGCCTTGTCTACAATTTCGTTTCCAGGCGAAATGCCACTGTGTGAAGGAACCCATTTAAATCCAACTGTTTTGCCTCTAACATTTAGTTCTAATATTATTTGTATAATATCAAATATAAGGTAATTTAAGTTTGGTCTCATTGAAATGTTATCTAAAGCTAGCAAGCAACTTAAACTATCTGATACAATTAAAAAATGGACACTATTTACAGTTTGTATATACAATAATGCTCTATAGATTGCATAGCATTCAGCTGTAAATATGCTACATAATGGGTCTATCTTAAAACATTTTGTTATGTTTGATTGTGGATCATAATATGCTGATGTAACCCTATTCATTTCTTTAGATCCATCAGTATACACTTTGTAAACATATGGTTGGTTATTTAAATACTCTAAAAATTCTATTTTATTATCAATCTTCTGTGTATCACTTTTAGTTAACTTTTTGGCTATACATTCAAAATCTATTTTATAAAAAGGTAGACTGTTGGAAAAGTACATATTTTTACAAAGTGATTTTATGTTTAACAATATAGCTAACATTTCTGGGATATGTTCAGATATCAACTGAGAAGCATTAATATTAATATTATTCATCAAATTTGTGGGCAGATTTTGACTAGGTAGAATTCTATTTATTAAAAAAGTATTATTAGTAGCTAACAATTTAAGACAGAACTTGTTAGCTATTTGTATTCGTCTAATTTTCAGGGGCACTATATTAGTTTCTGATTCCATTGCATTTATGGGTGTAGAGCACATAGCTCCTGATATAATTCTAAGTGCTTTATTTTGTATTGTGTCTAATTTTCTGAGGTAAGTCACATTTGTGTTCATATAGGCTAAAGCGCTATAGTCAAAATGACTCCTAATAAGGCTTTTATATAACATAGATAATGTTTTTGGATCAGAGCCCCAATGGACTCCAGTTAATGAGCGCAAAATATTAAGGGACTTTGAGGCATTTTTAATAATATAGTTGATATGATTTTCAAATTTTAGCTTTGTATCTAAACATACACCTAGAAATTTTTGATTAGTTAACCAAATCAATGGATTATTGTTATATATGATAGGATTAAAGTGTTCCAATTCACCTGCTTTTTTACTAAAAATCATAGCTCCACTTTTATTTACATTAATATCTAATCTAAGATAATTATAAAATCTATGGATTTGGTTAAGCCCATTGTTAAGAGTTTTTATGCCATTATTTACATTTTTATTTACAGTATATACAACTATGTCATCAGCAAATAATAGACACTTAACAGAGGGATCTATTAAATATCTATTGATTTGTGAAGTATACAAATTATACAATAATGGGGATATCACCGCCCCTGGCATGGTTCCTTTATATACAAGCCTAGGCCCATGTAATGTGTTATTAAACTTAATATACATTGTTCTCTCGTAAAGAAATGTGAATATCCATTTACACACTTTACCTGGTACTCCAACATCATTGAGAATCTCAATTAATACTAGAGGATTTACATTATCAAAAGCGCCCTTGACATCTAGAAAAGCACACACTGTATTTGAATGACTATGAAAACAATGTTTTATATTTGCAATAAGAGATGTAAAACTCTCACTGGCACTCTTACCTCTCCGGAAACCGAACTGTTGTACAGGTAAAATATTATTTCTTTCACTATAGTATTCTAATCTGAGTTTTAACATGCATTCAAATAACTTACCTACACATGATGACAGTGAAATTGGTCTGTATGAATTACAGTCATTCTCAGGCTTATCTGGTTTAAGTATGGGAATAATACATTGAGTTTTCCAACTTTCAGGGATAGTTTCTGATAGCCATAGAAGGTTATATATTTTAAGCAGAACAGTTTGAGCTTTTGGATGGAGGTTACTTATTAACTTATATGGTATGTCATCAAGACCTGGTGAAGTATCTTTTCTAGATTTAAGTGCTATTGTAAATTCCTGCATGGTAAATGGATTGGAAAGAAAGTAACTGTTAATGTTGCCAGGCATATGAAAAAAATGATTTAATTTGTTTTTGTCTAATTCCTTTTCAGGTGGAGAGTTTGGTGCGTACTTATTAAGAAATGAAGGGATCCACTCATCATTTTTTGGAGCCTTTCTATGTGTTATCCGTTTGAATCTACGGATATAGTTCCAAATTATGCTAACAGGTGTGTATCTATTAAATGATTCACATAACAGTTTCCAACCTAATTTCTTTTTCTCCTTAATTAATTTCTTTTTTATAGCATCAGCTTTTTTATATTCAATATAGTTCTGTATTGTAGGATAAAGTCTATAATATTTTAATGCCAATTTGCTTTTGCTAACTGCAACAGAACATTCATTATCCCACCAAGGAACGGGGCTTTTTATCATATGTGGTGTTTTATTTGTAATTTTGGGTATACATTCCAGCTTTAGTTTGTTAAGGATGTCACAGAAATTATTATAAGCTATTATGGAGGATTCTACATCAAAATTAAAATTATCAAATACATCTTTACTTTCAGAATGGTATTTGGACCAGTCAGCTTGCTTGTATATGAAACGTTCAACTGGAGGCCCTTCTATATATTTTTCTATGGATGTCTGGATATTGGTTATGGTAGGGAAGTGATAACTGCCCATTGGGTCATCATCAACTTTCCATTCACAATAAGGAGCTACTGTGGGACTTATGCATGAGATATCAATAGCAGAAGGATTATGATTAATTGTACCTACTGTTGTTGGTAAACCTGTATTAAGAATACATAGATCACATTCATCTAACAAGTTATATAAATCACTACCCCTGGAGTTTGTTGACAAACACCCAAAGGCAACATGATGTGCATTAAGATCACCTGAAAGCATAACTGGTTTAGGCAAATTATCAATAATATTCTTTAATTTTCTAAACTTAAAACGCCCACCCCTGGGGGGACTGTACGCGCATAACAAAGATAAATTGCCTATGCCTGTTTTAACAATAATTGCACTAGTTTGTAGGTAATCATAGTAAGGGGTATTAACCACCTTATATTTAAAAGTATTTTTTATTAAAATTGCTACTCCACCATGGCCATTTGGTCCATTCTGTTTTGTAATATCATATCCTGGAACACTAAAGTTACTTCCTTCTTTTAACCAGGTTTCATTTAATAAGCAAATATCTATGTTATTGTTAAATAGAAAGTTAATTAGCAAAGGTTTTTTATTGTTAACACTCTGGATATTAAACTGTGCTATTGTTATATAGGTCTTGACTACAGGACTATTGTGATCACTATTATTATCCATATTAAGTTAAATTAGAAAGAAAAACATCTTTTATTTTACTAATAGTTATTGGTTCCTGCCCAGAATTTGCTAACTGTACAAGTGATTTTACTATGGCATTTAAAATAATTTCATTATTGGTAATTTGTTCTAATTCATTTTTGTTATCATGTACATATGCAGTATTTGTTTTATTTACATAACTTTGTGGCTTTACATAAGGTTTATTTACATTAGAAACATTTTTTTGTATAAAATTGTCTTTCTTAACTTTTAAGGCTGGAAATTCTTTTTCGTTAATTACAGATTTGCTTACATCAGCATAGGAAATTTTATTTTTTTTATCAATAATTTTCTTAATTTTAATTGGACATTCCCGAGAAATAGCAAGGTGAGGTCCACCACAGTTAATGCAATTTAACGAGTCAGAATTATCGCAGTCTTTATATATATGATCACCAGCACAAATTGAACACTTTTGGATACTATTACATATTTTAGCAGAGTGGTTAAATTTAAAACATTTAAAACACTGTAGCAAAGGAGGAATATAATCAAATACCCTATAGGAGAATAAATCATATTGTACAGAATCAGGCAAAACATTGGATAAAAATGTAATACTAACAGTTTGTAATGGAACCCTTTCAGATCCCATTTTCTTGGTAAATCTTCTGATGGATATAATATCAAATTTGGATGATAATTTCGTATATAGATCTTTGTTTGAAATGTTAGTTGGCACATACCTTATGATACCTGTCTTTTCTATCTCTTTTGCTGGGATGTATGCCTTTAAATTATACTTTTCTAAAAAACTTATATTAAGCAGGAAGTTATTTGCATTATTGTGTTGGTTAAAATGTACTAGAATTTTGTTGGCGTTTATTCTATGCATGCTCTGTATTCCTTTTATATCAACTGAAAATATGTGGTTTAAATATATTGGACTTTTATTTCCTATTTTTTCCTTGATGTTGACACTTTCCACAAATACCTGATAAGATTGATACTGAGTACCTTCAGGGTAAAGCCTTTTATATCCAGTCTTTAAAAAAGGCCTATAGGGGTCCTCCGAAATTCCTCCACTTGTATCACCGCCCCCAGAAGCCAAAGCGGTGAATTTTCTTTTTCCAGGGGGTGGACCGGCCCCACCAGGACCTGGGTCCTCCTCCCCATCCATTTTATTAGAAAACTACTAATAAAAAAGTATTTTTTGAAATATTGTACGAAAAACCTGACTTCTTCTTTCGAAAGTTCCCGCCAGAATCTGTCGTATTTGATATGTATTAGTATTGCAGCGGTATTATGGGTATGTTAAACTCTTTTTTTTAACTGTGACATCCCAAGGAATTTCATTCAATTTCATATATATATATATATATATATATATATATATATATATATATATATATATATATATATATATATATATATATATAATGTCCCACTGTTGGGCTTGGGCCCCCTCCGTAATTGGAGGGAAATTAACCTACTACACCACGCTGGTCAGACGTTTTGATATAGGGTTTTGTGTCGTCTCATACGATCATCCACGGTTAAGATATGGGGTGGTGAATAGTATTCTCTCTCCGTCACCACACGGAGTACGTATATATATATATATATATATATATATATATATACAGTCAAATAAGTGATACAAAGATTGGCAATTAACGTACTTGAAAAAGAAGTAATTTGCAACACCCGAGCTTTGTATTTCGAAGGGATTGAAAGAAGGAAGAGCGCTCTAATTATGTGGAACAAGGGCTTGTAATTATAGTAATTTAGCAACAGAAACTTTTTAATATATACGTGACGCAAGAGTGTTATACTCTTAATTATAATACCAAAATTTAAGATTACCTCAGGAACCACGGTTTAGTTAAAATATATAAGGTAGATACTATAAATAACTTGGGGGCATAGTCCAGAGCGTGCTCGTTCGCGTCCCCTGCCAGTATAATTAGACTGCTAATCCGGCTCGATATGCGTACCGCGATGCGGGTTAGGGCGTCCCCCGGAGGCGACGCGTATCGACCCACCCCCGTCGGTATGAACATCGGCAGTTGCGGCGATGGGGGCCGCCACCCATCACGCCTTGCCCAGTCAGACGAGTCGAGGAGAGCAGAGTGCCGGGTGGGCACGTGGAATGTAAGAGGTTGTGTGGAAGGTAAGTTGCACGAGCTGATATCCGTCATGGCGGACAAACAGCTAGACGTGCTCTGTGTAACAGAGACCAAGCGAAGAGAAAGCGACGCCTGCGATCTTCCTGGTGGCGGGATGGCTCTGTGGTCTGGTGTACCACAGAGCGATCGAGCCAGCATGGGGGTAGGAGTGTTGTTGCTGTTGTCCTCTCGCTTGGCCTCATGTGTGAAGGATTACGGAATGTATGATCCCAGACTTCTTTGGGTCCGTATAAAACTAGGTGTCACCAAGGTATTCATGGTTATAGCATATGCTCCCGTAGGATCCTCGGTGGCATCAGACATAGAGAAGTTTTGGGACAATGTTAGGGAAGTTCTGGATATGGCAGAAACCAGTGAACGCGTGATTGTATGCTGAGATTTGAATGGATGGGTGGGGACCAAGCGTCCCGACTATGAGGACGTACTTGGTCCATTTGGTGATAAGAGAGTGAACGACGCAGGTAGGCTCATAGCGGATGTATGTATGGAGAGAAATCTTATTGTGTCAAACACATTTTTCCAACATAAGGACATCCATATGTATACTTGAAGAAGGAATGAACAGAAAAGTATAATCGATTTAATTTTGGTAGACAGTCGCCTCCGAAGCAAAATATTGGACGCAAGAGCCTACAGGTGCCCCACAGTCGATACGGACCACTATCTCGATATTGCGAGATTTAGTGCTCTGTTCAGAAAGTGGAGGCACTGGCGAGAGCGTGTCCACTTCGGAGGGCTTGAAAGAATAAAGGTTGAAAGAAGAGTGTGTAAGAGAAAAGTATGCAGAGGGTGTCCAAGAACGGCTGACGATGGCAAGCCAGCCGCAATCGGACATTGAAGAATGCTGGAGAGTATTGAAAGAGAGTATGGTCGATACAGCGAAAGAAGTATGTGGAAGTTCAAAGAAGCATAGAAAAACAAATGGTGATGCATGGTGGGATGCGGAAGTGGCAGCTTCCGTAGAGCAAAAGAAGAAGGCGTGGCTGGACTATGTCTCTTCTTTGAATCTGAATGACAGTATGACTGAACAGAAGAAAAAAATATATCGGCAATGTAAGAATGACACCAAGGCCTTAGTGAAAGAGAAACGTGATAGAGCAAGTATGAGTGCAGAAGATAGGCTGACTAAAAACTTCGAGGGTAACACCAAACTCTTTTGGAGGGAGGTGAAGAAGTCTCGGGGTGGTTGGTCAGGCTTCAGAATGAATAAAATAAGGTCTAAAGGTGGAGACATTCTTACACAAACACAAGACGTGTTAAGCCGATGGAGTGAATATTTTGGCGATATGTATGCGGATGCTACGGTTGGCGCCGGCGTTGCATGTGGTTTAGTAGTTCAACATTCGACAATGGCGTCCTCCGATGGCATCAGTATGGATGAAGTTGAATGGGCGATAGGAAGTTTGACAAATGGTAAGGCAGCGGGCATTGATATGGTGTCTGCCGAGATGATCAAGCTTGGTGGCTCCTGTGTCTGGGAGGCGTTCCTGTTGCTCCTCAATTTATGTTGGAGCTCGGGAATGGTTCCCGGGGACTGGAATAGCGCAGTCATCGTGCCTTTGTTTAAAAACAAGGGTTCACGTTATGACTGCGCAAATTACAGAGCCATAAGCTTGACCAGTTTGGCAGCAAAAGTGTATGGTAAAATTATTGAAAGGAGAATGAGGATGGTGTCCAATGGTTTACTGTGTGAGACACAAGGAGGTTTCAGGAGTGGAAGGGGATGCATGGATCAAGTGTTCTCTCTGCGCAACATTGTGGAGAAGCATCTGGCTCTAGGTCAGAGGGTTTTCTGCAGTTTTGTGGATCTGGAGAGAGCATTTGACACGGTTGTACGAAAGGAACTTTGGGACATTTTACCGGAGTATGGTATTAACGGTAAACTGCTACAGGCTGTGCAGTACAGTTACATGAGCTGTAGAGCCTGTGTGCGGCTGGATGATGGAATGTCGCCTTGGTTTGCCGTCAATATCGGCGTTAAGCAGGGGTGCATTCTGTCAGCCAGGCTGTTTATCATATATCTGGATAAATGTCTGCAAAGGTTGAACGATATGAATGTAGGAGTCCAGATGGGCGACTCAGTGGTCACTGCTCTGCTTTATGCACATGATGCAGTCCTGCTGGCACAGTCAGCCGCTGACCTGCAGACCCTAGTCGACACAAAAGATTGTAAGAAAAGGGGTCTACGCGTGAATGTGAGCAAAACGAAAATAATGGTCTTTGAAAGAGATGAAACCAGAACAGATGTAAGAGTAACAATAGGTAATGATGTACTAGAGCAAGTGGATGAATTTGTATATCTTCGATGTGGATTTAGCCGAGATGGAAGGTACACCACTGATATAGATCGAAGAGTGAATGCGGGAAATAGAGTGAACGGAGCGTTGGGGCAACTTCTCGGCAGCCACCACCTCAGCCAGAAGGCACGTGTAGCAATACATAACGCAGTGCTTGTCCCAACATTACTGTATGGAAGCGAGAGTTGGGTATGCAGAAAAGAGTATGAAAGTAAAATTAATGCGGTCGAAATGCGATCTCTGCGGCAAATCTGTGGAGTTAGGCTGACCGACCGCATTCGTAACGACGACGTAAGAGAGCGAGTAGGTATGAAAGAGAGTATTGGTGTAAAGATGCGAAAGGGAATGCTCCGATGGTTCGGACATGTGGAAAGAATGCCGAACGAACGTCTGGTTGAGAAGATATACAATGCGAAAGTGGAAGGATGTAGGTACCGAGGGAGACCGAGACTAACCTACCTAGACCAGATCGGTCATGTACTGAAGGAAGGTGGAGTCAAGAGTCTCCTAAACCGGCGAGCGTGTATGAAGAGAATTATGAATGTTGAGGATGCGAGTGAAGTATGCAGAGATAGAGTTCTCTGGCACTCTGTTCTCTCTGCCTACCGTGCAAGGGATATGGCGTGATGATATGTATGTATGTACTATAAATAACAGTGTAGCAGTAGCCATAAATATAGCAAATAGAAAATAGTATTAATGAGGCATTATCTATCATTGACTTATTATAGAATGTCGAATGTCATTACAAATGATGGAGTACCAAATGATTATCATTTAAATAATCAACACTAAAAAATTCGTGGCTTCATCATCATTCTTTTACTCTTATCTCAATTACTTGGGGGCAATAGTTTTATAACCGGCCGCCTACCTGACGTTAACCCTCCTTGGGAATGTAATTGTTGACTAACGGGCATCAGATAAAGTTGGCCCAGGTTATTATAAGGCTCTTAGTCGTCTTTTACGATATCCACGAGCAAAGTAAGGAATCTGAAAATTATTAACCAACAGATCTTTTATCTACATCTTATAACGACCTAGGCCAAATCTATCTAATGCCGTTTGGTCAACAATTACATTCCCAAGGAAGGTTGACTTCTGGCTGGCAGCCGGTCATAAAATTATTGCCAATAACTTTGACAGTATTTGCTATGAAAGAAGAGGAGATATTGTATCGACCCCAAGTAATTAGAATAAGAGTAGGAGAATGATATGAGATCTTTTATCTAGCTCACGTAAAATTTACGTGACAAGTAGCAAAAAATGTCTACATTCCTTAAAAACGACTTTATAAAAATCCTTCGTCAACTTTACCAATACGAGACAACAAAAGATATGCCATCGGTGTGTCATCTTGGAATGCGTACGATGAAACAAAATGCTTTATACGTAGTTTTTCATAAACTATACAATATTGAGAGATACACCAAAGATGGAGTGGTGTTATTAATTTATATTTACAAAATCATAAAGATTACCCCGAGGTCATGATAAATAATTAGCAATACATATTGAAATATGTAATATCAATCAAAATAATAAACAAAGAATAATGTTAATATGTTTAAATATCTTTTAGTTTCAATAAGTATTAATGATATGCCAAAAAATATACGAGCCCACTATGATTTCAATAGCACTTAATATCTTGAAAAACTTTTGATTGTTAATTAAAGCCTTTATTGAAATGTTTGTTAATATGAGCAAGTTGTATAGAGGGGCTATAAACTATTGCCAATAACTTTTATAATATGTACTATGAAAGAAGAGTACATATTGTAAAAGTTATTGGCAATAGTTTTATGACCGGCCGCCTGCCAGACGTCAACCCTCCTTGGGAATATAATTGTTGACCAAACGGCATCAGATGGAGTTGGCCCAGGTCGTTATAAGGTTCTTAGTCGTCTTTTACGGCATCCACGAGCAAAGTAAGGGTTGGTAGTATTCGTAGCTGCTACCACACAGCTATATATATATATATATATATATATATATATGCGCGCACTTGCCTGGTGAGACTCTCAGCCGGTTTTTGCCATTCTCATAGGCAGGTAAAGGATGATGACAACTGTATTTTTATAACAACGCCCCACGGGTTTCAAATGATTAACTAACATAATTATCATCTCAGTTCATATCGCAATTAAATCGCCTTAATAGACCACAATTACCAGCCAGATAAGCTTTCATTTTCCTTCCCTTTCAATGATATTATCTGCTTGTGTCAGGTCGTCTTATATACATATATTACCCACGGACAAAAAAGGGATAAATGGTCGCCAGATGATATTATTTTTACTTAGTCATTACATAGAGAATCACCATTTCGTCATCATCATCTCAGCTCATATACGTCCCAATGCTGGGCTCAAGACTCATTTATAATGGGAGGCAAATTGACCTACTATACCAAGCTGGATAAGCAGGTTATTGGATAAAGAGTTTTATTTCAAGTTATTCTTCTCACATACAAATGTTATAGGCATATCATATCCGTTAGTTGATTTTTACGACACTAAGGGGATGGTGAATTGTATTCCTTCTACGTCACCACACAGAAAACTGGTCTTCTGCGTGATACGTAGAGAATACGTCACATGAATTTATTCAAACTACTTTAAGTTTTTTATGACATCATCACAATATTTTTTTTATGATATTTAAGTCACCCAATTAGACTAACAAATATAATTTATTTCTGAAAATAACTAATGGTACGAGTATATTATGTGTAAGCAATCGAGTTCGCTCTGAAATTATGAATGTCATATTTCAGCGTAAACAGCCATGGATATGACTGATGATTTGCAGTATCCACGGACGATGAGTAACGCCGACGGTCTATTGACTTAGTGCCACAAGTATGCTGTTACATATTCGGTTTAAGCCGATTACGTTTTGATAAATGTATCCATTTATATCAATCCATTATATATCACACCATAACTTAGATCATTTTCAATGAACTTTAATAATCTTTTGAAAACGTTATGCGTGCACATCGAATTCTAAACATAGGGTTACTTGTGTTTAATATACGACCTTTTGTTGCCAACGATATACGTATATTCATTTGGTTTTTATGTAAATTGTGGCTTATAAAATATTATTTTTTGATTGCTTATGGTGGTAAACCAGCATATTGCCCAACTGATAGTAGTTACTGCCTCTGAAGCTCTGCAATATCAGGAGTACAGCTAAACCTTTGCCTAGCAAACCAAACTCGCCCAGAAAGTCGGGCTTCCGGCTCTCTCAGTCACTGAACGAAGCGCAATAGCACATTGCCACTGTTCAGATGTAAATTCTTCTAGGAAAGTGTTGTACTACCTTGGAGTGACCAGCCTGCAGCTGACAGACAGAAAACCGTCAACAGTGTAGCATTACTTGTAGCCCTACTACTACTGGGCGTGACCACTCCATAGCACACCGCCAAAAAACAAAAAAAAAGTGTGTGTGTCAGCTCCGACGCACGACTGAAGTTTACTCCTTGAGTAGGTACGATTATCAAAACAGGCGCAAAAAAAGCTCATTTGACTAAAAATAATATATATATTTTTATTTACATTTATTGAAACTGTTCAGTGAAGTATTATCTCACGTCAGAAAGTGAAAGGTGTGCAGAATAGGTTGCGCACCAAAAACGTAACGAGGTCATTCTATCACTAGATTTTACTCCTCACTTTTTTCTCATACCGGGCGCCTTATATGAAAATCGATTCTTAAGGAGTAAACTCCAAAAAAAGCCCCACTGCTACTAAAATATAAAAAATATTATTAAATTTTTACTAAAAATTATTTTTATATTATTACGATGTAAATTTTTATACATAAAGAATAATAAAATACGTAAATCGATTCGTATTGATAAACTTTAAGCATGAAAACCATCTTAGCACTCGCTTAGTTGGGAACCATAATAAATTGTAATTAAGTGGCCACTAATCTTGTCACATCTTGAGCGAGGTACGATACTAGCCGTCATCATCGCCTGTAAATACATTTTCACATTTTAGATAACTATAATGATAACGCAACAGCCGATCACTTCCTTTAAAATCAGTGAACAAAAAAATATTTTAAGAACCCAATTACGAGCGTAAAATGGTACACCCCACTTGTGACAATCATTTTTCGCTCGTAATCGGGTTTTCATAAGTAATCAAACATATTAAATGCTAAATTTCAGTAATTTGAATAACAGGGTTGTGTCATCGTTTAATACAATTCTAACTGCAAAATTTGAGTATTAAGTATGTACAATGTGTAAACATTGTCGGGTAGATGGCACACGTCTCCTTAGAGACGTAAATATAATACGATGCGAGAATTGAATATCCTACAATAGTTCACAGTGGTGTAAGTGGCAGCACGATTGGAACGGATTGCCAATAGGTGTAGGTTCGTATCCCACTTGTAAGAATCATTTTTCGCTCGTAATCGGATTTTTATAAATAATCAAGCAATTAAATGCTAAATTTCAATAATTTAAATATTTTAAGTACCTATATATTCCTATTGCATTAATTTGAATAAAATCTATACCAAATGTTAACACTACGGACGAAGCTTTCTTGAAAAAAAAATCCTTTCGTTGGGTTTGTTTAGCAAAATACCGTTATATTTTAAATGCTTTGTTCCATGTTCAATTATACGCCCATTCGAAAGTAGCCCTCTTGCAATATTACAACGGAAGGGAACGGACAGAGATTTAAAGATTTATATTTTGAGGCAGCCCATCGAAAATTTATGCGTTACGTTCTACTTTACTATAGATTTTAGTGACTACAACAACTAAAGCCTTTTGCTATCCCAACTATCATAAAATTGCCTATTTATTACAGACTTCAGTCGCCTCGTAATATTCAACGTAATAACATATTTTGTGCCGTTGTAAAATAGTCTTAGGTAACTCACAGCACTCTGTTGACTTCCGCACCGGATAAAAGTTGCTTTTGCCCATCTCATCTTTTGTTCAGAAGCTCGTTAAATCGCACTGCTATATTGGTGGCTATAAAAGCAGTTTATACTTGCCGATATCTACGTGATTATGAGGCATAAAATAAAACAGATTTTATCGCGCTACTCGCCCCCTCACTCCAAACTTATATCACTTATACATCTGTCAAGCATAAGGTCTTAGGTTTCATTCTAGGGTCGTACAAAATGGTATTCGATGTTATCGTCAAAAAATTATAAATGTAGTATTAAGTCTAGGAAACTGCATTAGGAATTAGTGATAATAGAATCTCTTAGTATTTTGTAAGTTTAAAATTTGTACGATGAGTTTTATATGAGTCAATGCCCCTCTCAAAGGGGAAAAGGCTCAAGGCCAGCAGGAGTATATGAGCCGAGATGTGGATTATCATGAGCGGTGAACAATCCTATATTTTCCTTTTTCTTCTTCTTTCATAGTACATATTGTAAAAGTTATTGGCGATAGTTTTATGACCGGCCGCCTGCCAGATACCAACCCTCCTTGGGAATGTAATTGTTGACCAAACGGAATCAGATGGAGTTGGCTCAGGGCATTATAAGGCTCTTAGTCGTCTTTTACGATATCCACGAGCAAAGTAAGAGCTGGTAGTAATCGTAGCTGCTACCACACAGCGTTCCTTCCCAATCATAAAAAAATAAAGAGTTAATTGAATTGCCCTAAAACATGTTCAGCGTAAATTTTTTAATTCGATCTTATTGCTGTGGCGCTTGCCGTCAGCTACAAAACTGCCAAAATGTAACACTTATTTACTGAACATTTATGAGAATAAAGGAGAAATATATGCATATACAAGAACTCGTTAGATAATGGAATTGTTACGCAAATTGATCATATACGTCCTACTTCTAGGTTCGAGCTTTCCTCACGTTGGGAGAGAAATTTGCCACGCTGCTCAGACATGTTGGTATAGGGTTTTATTTAGTATTTATATTAAATAAAACCCTATTTATATATGTATTTATATTTATATATGTATTTTAGTTCTTGTATAGACTTTGTATGCATATTTTATCTCTTAGTCGTCTTTTACGATACTCACGGGAAAACATGAGTGGTAAATTGTCTTTTTACTTCGTCACCACACAGAAAAACTCTTATTTATTATATTTTACCTTGCCATTCATCAGCCTATTAATATCCACATTATATATAGATAATCCGAATTACTATATACTTTTATACATAGATTATCTCGAACTATCAAGCATAGTCCAATTTGAGAGTCATTTGGAGGACAAAGCCAAATTGGCAAGCAGGAATCTGGGCGTCCTGAACAGATCCATGTGGTACTTAACACCTAGACAACGTCTTATGCTATATAAAGCACAAGTCCGCTCTCATGTACCACTCGACACCATAGCAGGGTTCATTCACACCTGGAAAGGATACGGTAGTCAACTGTACGTTTTCAGCGACCATTTCTCCCACGTCTTACGTCGTCGTTACGAATGCGGTCGGTCAGCCTAACTCCACAGATTTTCCGAAGAGATCGCATTTCGACCGCATTAATTTTACTTTCTTACTCTTTTCTGCATACCCAACTCTCGCTTCCATACAGTAATGTTGGGACAAGCACTGCGTTATGTAGTGCTACACGTGCCTTCTGACTGAGGTGGTGGCTGCCGAGAAGTTGCCCCAACGCTCCGTTCACTCTATTTCCCGCATTCACTCTTCGCTCTATAATCAGTGGTGTACCGTCCATCTCGGCTAAATCCACATCCAAGATATACAAATTCATCCACTTGCTCTAGTACATCATTACCTATTGTTACTCTTACATCTGAATAAATATAATATATTAAAATTTATTATATTTATTTTGTTGCAGTTATTGAATTGTATTTATTAAAATAAATACACGCCTAAATGAAAAGCATGCTCAGAATCTACACTACGAATGGAACACCGAAACCTTAATATTATTTATATTCAATCTCATCACTTAGCTATTGCATTTTAACCCACTAAATAGTTAGGTAAATAAACATATGTAACGCTACAAAACCAACAACAGGAACAAATAGATGTGTAGTTACGAGTCATTGAACGGCACTTCTCGATCCAGTGAGCCCCTTGGGAGTGAACTGGAAAAAAACTTGAAAATCCATCGAGCAAATGTGGATATTTTTTTCTGCTGAGTATATAAATAAGTCACTTAAATTTAAACGAATAATTTAAGTAAAGATGCTCATGCTTTTGAACATTTTTTTAACATCTATATATCTATATGCCAATGCAATAGATTTTCTTAAAAATTAAATTGAAATATATACAGAGTGGAAGTGGACCGCTCCCGAAAACAAAGACGGGGGACCGTACTAGTTGTACCCTTCTACTTGTAATGATAGGCTAGAAAAAATCGATTCAGATGAAAATTTTTTTTTACCACGCGAGGTCGTAGAACTCTTGAACATATGATCGTGAGTTTTGAATAGATTACGTTTTTCTCATCTGAGTAAAGTGGCGTATTTTTATGGAATTATCGTTACATGACACTGTCCTAATACGATGGAATTAGAAATAGGACTAGTAGGGTCATCTGTCTTTGTTTTCAGGAGCGGTCCACTTCCACTCTGTAAGTATATTGTATGTATATTAGGGTGTGCCAAAAAAAATCGATATTTTTTTTTCACTCTCCGCTCAAAATATCGTAGAAGATGTCGAAACAAAATCCCTGTCGAAACAAATTCCCGTGTTATTTACACGGGCAATTTTTTTTTTTCATTATGCACTGCCGCAACATCTGAAGATTCCGTGTTTTCATGAAATAAACTACTCTCCTTTGGACAGGCCTTTTGTTTCGACATCTTCTACAATATATTGAGCGGAGAGTGAAAAAAAATATATCCACTTTTTTTGGCTTACCCTAATGTATATATAACCCCATTTTTTTTTTCAATTGATAGTTATACATATAGTCACTAATTGCCTTACAAGTAAGTTTACGTGACGACGAAAATCAAACTAAAAATATCAATAAAAAGCTGTTTTGTACGTGTTCCTGATACATATAGTAAGTAAGGAACAGTCGCAAATAGTGCCATCTACAATGACCTGTGGAAGTATGGCGCTCTATTAAATAGGTAATTTAATTAAAAATATTACATGAGAAAAAGTATCATATAATGTATATGATTATAAATAATAGGCATATGAACTTCCATCCATGCACTATTTCGCAATATTTTAATTTTATTATTAAATAAATAAGGGCTAAATTTACTGGACTGGGGATACTACTGAAGAATGTGTCCCGCTGACCTGATATCGTATACTAAAAGGGGCCATTATCTGATTATAACCAAATCGATTTTTCGTCAATGTCATCAGGATGGGTGTAAGTGAATTGATTGGAACGATGGACGTGGTAGAAAAGTGTCAGTTGTAGATCAAATAAAATCAATTCAATATACGTCATAAATATACAATCAATTCGCTGACGTTTATTGGCAGTGAAATTGTACAAGACATAGCTACGATTATTTATAAAATATGTTACACCTAGTTAATTATTCTAAAACATTTCCAGGCTAGAGTCGAATCGAATAAATCATTATTTTACGTTAATCGTTTCAAACGAAGCGTTACATCGTTTCAGCGATTATCATAAGTGACAACCACTTAGAAAAATAGGCGTCATCACTTTAAGAAAAGAGAAGGCAATCTCGAAATAAAACCGCATGTGAATGACTCTGGCCCGAAATTGGCCAAATTTCTTCCGCTTTGTAAAGGAGGATCGGGACCAGGAGTAAGGTGTTAAGAACTGTAAAAAATAAAAATATAATAGAAGATATAATATTATATATAGATGGTGTCCGATGGTTTACTGTGTGAGACACAAGGAGATTTCAGGAGTGGAAGGGGATGCATGGATCAAGTGTTCTCTCTGCGCAACATTGTGGAAAAGCATCTGGCTCTAAGTCAGAGGGTTTTTTGCAGTTTTGTGGATCTGGAGAGAGCATTTGACACGGTTGTACGAAAGGAACTTTGGGACATTTTACCGGAGTATGGTATTAACGGAAAACTGCTACGAGCTGTGCAGTCCAGTTACATGGGCTGTAGAGCCTGTGTGCGGCTGGATGATGGAATGTCGCCTTGGTTTGACGTCAATATCGGCGTTAAGCATGGGTGCGTTCTGTCAGCCAGGCTGTTTATCATATATCTGGATAAATGTCTCCAAAGGTTGAACGATATGAATGTAGGAGTCCAGATGGGCGACTCAGTGGTCACTGCTCTGCTATATGCAGATAATGCAGTCCTGCTGGCACAGTCAGCGACTGACCTGCAGACCCTAGTCGACACAATGACAAAAGATTGTAAGAAAAGGGGTCTACGCGTGAATGTGAGCAAAACCAAAATAATGGTCTTTGAAAGAGATGAAGTCAGAACAGATGTAAGAGTAACAACAGGTAATGATGTACTGGAGCAAGTGGATGAATTTGTATATCTTGGATGTGGATTTAGCCGAGATGGAAGGTACACCACTGATATAGATCGAAGAGTGAATGCGGGTAATAGAGTGAACGGAGCGTTGGGGCAACTTTTTGGTAGCCACCACCTCAGCCAGAAGGCACGTGTAGCAATACATAATGCAGTGCTTGTCCCAACATTACTGTATGGAAGCGAGAGTTGGGTATGCAGAAAAGAGTATGAAAGTAAAATTAATGCGGTCGAAATGCGATCTCTACGGAAAATCTGTGGATTTAGGCTGACCGACCGCATTCATAACGACGACGTAAGAGAGCGAATAGGTATGAAAGAGAGTATTAGTGTAAAGATGCGAAAGAGAATGCTCGGATGGTTCAGACTTGTGGAAAGAATGCTGAACGAACGTCTGGTTAAGAAGATATACAATGCGAAAGTGAAAGGATGTAGGTACGGGGGGAGACCGAGACTAACCTACCTAGACCAGATCGGTCATGTACCGATATATGTATGAAGGTGGAGTCAAGAGTCTCCGAAACCGGCGAGCGTGTATGAAGAGAATTATGAATGTTGAGGAAGCGAGTAAAGTATGCAAGGATAGAGTTCTCTGGCACTCTATCCTCTCTGCCTGATGGTATGTATGTATAATATTTACCCTTATTTATATGATCATTCATCGTTAAGGATATCTATGTATGTATATATATATATATATATATATATATATATATATATATATATATATATATATATATATATATATATATATATACAGAGTGGAGACGTCAATACGACAATAAATGAAAACACCGTCAATACTAGTGTATAGGAGTATTTTGAAACTATTAAAAAAGTCCTCGCATGCATATTTAAAAAACAATTTTTTCAAACAAACTTTTTATCATAAATATTGAAACAAAATAGAACACCGTTTGTAAATATTAGTTCACTAACCTGTGGTCGGCACGCGAGTGACCTTGTGGTATCATATGTTACAACTTCGAAACGTAGGTAAATACATACACTTAATGTTTGGGCGCTATTCATTCTTACTCGATTATTTTATTAAAATAATCACGATAACTTTAATAATTCACTTGGTCGTTAAACGTTTAAATTTTCGATATGTGCGCCATGTACCCGAACGCACAAATTATATCGTTTTAAAATATTATTTCGAACTCTTGTTAACAGGTCGCCATTGACGGCGATGTATTTTAACTTGTCGAAAGATCGTACAATTCCTTTTTTTAAGCACTCCACATTATCAACCTCTGTCAAATTTGCGAGAAAATAATTTAAAATTTGTTCATCTAGGGTGACTCTTACACGCGAAGGAGCACTATCCATATGAGGCAGTAAGGATTGATTATCCCGTAACCTCTGGACAGCTTGCACAATAGTCCGGCCATTGGTAGTACAAACACGTGTGTTTCCATATCTCTTTCGGTACGTACGTATGGTTAAAGCTGCATTTCCGTGATATTCTCCATAAATTAAAATCATATCTGTATACCCGAAGCTGTGTAATTATAACGAGGCATTGTAAATGAGAAAGAAATACTATTCTAACACAAAGTAAGCGTCTAATTACGCACATTCACGTCACAGGATCACGGTGGCACACTGACCTACAGACCTATTATAATAGTTTTGAACGTGAGACCGAGGTCTTCTTCCATTAAGCCGCATTAGGTAGTTTTAAATTTCTCATCTAAGTCTGATGACACGGTTTATATGTATCTTAAGACTTAGGAATAAGGTATAATATGCATTGATTTGTATTACGTTTGGGGAAGACTTGAACTGGTAAACATGGCGATATGTAGGTACTAGTTTCATATTAGTTTATACCGATGCAGCGCGGGAGCTCATTTGATAGGCGAATAATTTTAATTTTTATACAGAGTGTGGAAATTGTTAATAATACAAAATAATGTGCTGCGGCTAAACTATTCGACATATTGTATTCAAAGTTTGTATACAGGCTGGGCAAGTCATCAGATACACTAGATTAAAATTATTGTCGTATGGTCGTCTCCACCTTGTATATATATTATAGTATTCTATATAATAAAATAATAAAATTTTATAAAATCCGATTACGAAATGAAAAATTGATGTCGCAAGCGGGATTCGAACCCGCGCCTATTGGGATTCCGGCCCAATCGTGCTGCCACTACACTACCGCGACCAATTGTAGGACATGCAAATTTTCATCTCGTATTGTATTTACGTCTTAAGGTGACGGTGTGCTATCTACCCGACAATGTTTACACAATGTTATAGGCTTAATACTTCAAACTTTACAGTTAGAATTGTATTAAACGATGACACAACCTTGTTATTTAAATTTACTGAAATTTTAGCATTTAATATGCTTAATTTATAAGGATTTTATAAATTAAGCATATTAAATGCTAAAATTTCAGTAAATTTAAATAAAATTTTAGTTCAAATACTATTTATTTTCGGTAAATATGAAAATAAAAGCTATCAATCGACTTGTGTTCATTCCTTACCGCCGAATATACTTAAAAATTAAATTAATTTACAGGCCTCTTGCAAATAATGAAATTTGATGAGTCAGCGCATACGTATCATTTCTGCGGTAATCGACCTAAAAGGTCGAACTAAAACGTCGATTACCGTGCTTACGTAACAAAAAACTTGCTTCAGACTGGCATATTACAAGTTAAGCTTCTTGTTTGATGCTCATTACGTGCCAATGTTATTATTATCAAATTTGGAAATGATTCACATAGCATTTGTTATTCAGTGCATACTTCTCTCATTAATGAACGCAGGCCTGTTTCTAGAGCTAGTGAAATGATTTAATGTAACTGTAGAGTTTTATTTGTCACTTTATAGTTTTTATTCTTTTAAGTTGTTAGTAGTGAAATGATTTAATGTAACTGAAGAATTTTATTTGTCACTTTATTGTATCTATTATTTCAAGTTGTCAGTAGTGAAATGATTTAATGTCACTGAAGAGTTTTATTTGTCACTTTATTGTATCTATTATTTCAAGTTGTCAGTAGTGAAATGATTTAATGTCACTGAAGAGTTTTATTTGTCACTTTATTGTATCTATTATTTCAAGTTGTCAGTAGTGAAATGATTTAATGTCACTGAAGAGTTTTATTTGTCACTTTATTGTATCTATTATTTCAAGTTGTCAGTAGTGAAATGATTTAATGTCACTGAAGAATTTTATTTGTCACTTTATTGTATCTATTATTTCAAGTTGTCAGTAGTGAAATGATTTAATGTCACTGAAGAGTTTTATTTGTCACTTTATTGTATCTATTATTTCAAGTTGTCAGTAGTGAAATGATTTAATGTCACTGAAGAATTTTATTTGTCACTTTATTGTATCTATTATTTCAAGTTGTTAGTAGTGAAACGATTTAATGTAACTGAAGAGTTTTATTTGTCACTTTATTGTATCTTTTATTTGAAGTTCTCCTTTCCAAAGCATTTATGTTATCCGCTCACATCATATTTGACTAAGCCCATGGCAAACGAAATAACTAGTGACAGGATAATCACGTACCATTAACTTTTTTTTTTATTAGATAAAATGATTTTAAGAGGAATAGATGAATATTAAATGTTCTCTGAAACAAAACTAATGTAGTTTGATGAAGATATAGAAAATTATTTGCACAGACGTATATTATAGTTTTCGGGTAAAATTTTCGACACAAAGAATATTCACCCGCACTTTCTTCATCTGCTTTCATAATTAACCCGCCGATAATATAAAATACCTGCTGATTAACCAGTATTATTTTTCGGCAATTTAATTTAGAACTTTTTCTTCAACTACCACCAATGCTGTGTGGTAGCGGGTAGGAATACTACCATCCCTTACTTTGCTCGTGGGTGTCATAAAAGACCACTAAGAGCCATATAACGATCTGGGCCAATACCATCTCATGCCGTTTTGTTAACAATTACATTCCCAAGGAGGGTTAACGTCTGGTAGACGGTCGGTCATACAACTATTGCCAATAACTTTTACAATATGTACTATGAAAGAAGAGTACATATTTTATTGACCCCAAGTAATTGGTATAAGAGTAGAATGAATGATGACCTCAACTACCAAACTTAATAAGTATTAAATAATGTAACATCATGATCCACCGCTTAATCATTAAATCACTTAAATCATAGATTGATAATACAGATTTTCTATTGAAACTCTATCTACATACTCATGCTCATAAAAAACCCTAAGCTAAAGTAAAAGACAAGCTTTCTCTGTATAATTCAATAACCAATAATACGTGACATCAAAATAAACTATTTTTTTATTGCTGGGAGTAATAATAAAATGAGCTTACTGTGGCGTCTCTACCTGGGGAAATCTTTCTTCGCGTATCAACCTAATAAAACTGATTATTTCGCCTTTGAATTCATAGACGAACATTGCTATAATTCAAAGATTATCGAGCTTATAGTAACACTTGCGTGAGCCAACTGCTAATTTTTTATTTATTA
Organism: Lymantria monacha; assembly: GCA_905163515.2. Taxonomy (NCBI): domain Eukaryota; kingdom Metazoa; phylum Arthropoda; class Insecta; order Lepidoptera; family Erebidae; genus Lymantria; species Lymantria monacha. The sequence goes on along the minus strand of LR991081.1, from coordinate 49,143,557 downwards.
TTATCCGTCAAAATATATATTATTTATTTATTTTCATATCACACGTTAAATATATTTAATTCCATTTTTATATAACCCAGAAAGGGTTTATCAACTTTCATTATGCTACATATTTGAAAGGTACTATGTTGTATTATTTATTCTCACATCATAATTTGGAAGCTTATTACGGCTAACTGCTCGCAGTTACAAAATACGAACTGCTTACGCTCAATGCGACGTTAATTGTAAAATACCTACATTAAAAATTAATGAAATTTAGCATTTAGTATGCTTGATTATTTATAAAAACCCAATTACGAGCGAAAAATAATTGTCACATGTGGGATCCGAACCCACACCTATTGGGAAACCGTTTACACGATTGGAACGGATTCCCATTGGAATAGGTATGGGTTCGTATCCCACTTGTGACAATCATTTTTCGCTCGTGATCGGGCTTTTTACCTACATTAGCTTCATATTTACAATTCAACACACACACATGATAAATTGTATCATTCAGTACAATTTTACTAGTCTAGTGAAAATTAATGAATGAATGCACCAAGTTAACTTTAATAAGAAAATATGAAAACGTAATTAAAAACACACTTTATAAACAGCCTATAGCTCACACATAACACGATATCTACTCATAATTTTGTGCACTTTCCTACAATGTCATAATAATGAAATCTAAACAAATGAAGGTAGGTAGATGGTACATCAATATATATATTGATGTACCTAGTTATATGATAATATTGTTGTTTTGGCTACGCAAAATGTTATTGCAATCTGGACAAACCTTAGTGGTTTTTAGATTGTAAACAAACAATTGTTAATTTTTTATAAAATTAATAACAGTAATAAATGAAAAAAAAAATCAGTAATATATGTTTTGTTACTTAATATTATGTACAATAAAAACTATCATAATAGCTAATGGTGAATCAATTCGATTACGTGGATAAAATATGAATAAATTCGATTACGTGACTACGTGGAGCAGGTTTCTTCCTTCTCTCGAATGTGGTTGAGGGGTGTGATGGCTGCTCTAGTAGTTAACTCGTGATCGGGTGCCGCTTGTGGAATCTGGTCCAACCATTTCTGATATTTTTTTGTTTTAATTTTGTATTTAACTTTAATAAAAAAACAGTCTTTACTCGAAGGGCATCTCACTGGAGCTAATATAGAGAATAAAACTGTATCCAATCATTGTTGGAAAACGTATAATTTAAAAAATATGACGAGCCGCTGAGTTTCTTGCCAGATCTTCTCAGTTTGCGGCCGCTTTCCGATCACCGGATCGGAAAGGATAATTTAAAAAAATGTGTAAATTTGACAATATGTAAGTGCCCTTAGGGGCTTATGCGTAATAAATGATTTGATTTGATTAAAAATAATTTTGAGTGCTGTAATAAATAGAGAAATACATACCTACCTATATTATTTTCAAAGCAAAACCTATGAAGTTGGTAGCAAGTAAGGACCATGAAACATCTTATTCCTTATCCCCACGAAGGGGAAATAATAATTTCCCATAAGTTACCTAGCAATTTGCAAATCCTACTATCCTAATGATATAAGTATAAAAGTTTGTGACGATGTTTAGATGTTATGATGTTGGCTATTCAATCCCGCGTAAACCGTTGAACAGATTTGAATGAAAATTGACACATAGATAGAGCATTTCCTGGGATAACACATGGGATACTTTTTATATTATGTATTTCACTGGGATAATAGTCAAACTTTGGAAACGTTACATTTTACGTGGATGAATGCAAATAATGCTTTTGTTTACATTACTTGATTTCTAACTTTATTCTTTTCTGTTTCAAATAGCTTGTATTCTTCTATATTTACAATTTCATATCTTATACGTATCGATGGTAGTATACGTATGTTTCTTTGAATTTAAAATTTGTATTCGTTTATGACATCAAACGTTATTAACTTAAAGTCAGCAGTGAACAAAATGTTTACTATGATTACCACTTCGTAGCGATGTATGGTGCTATGTATATAATAATTCCAGAAATTAATAAAAAGCGTGGCACGCTACAGCCGTCATAAAACGAAGTGTAATAACGAGAAAACACATAAATCAATATACCTGTAAGTAAATAATACTTCTATGTGCCCGTAAACCAAGCTTCAGCTGATGACAGACAATTTATATACAATGCTAGAATATTCTTTATTATCCTTTTAAACAAATATTTATACAATGTGTTTACATAGGGACAGGGGCGGATCGTGAATTTGTGGGGCCCTGGGCTAATACAACACAGAGGCCTACTAATTATTCAACTAACTGTCATTCTGTTAGGAAACTGCTTTCTATAATGAAAATGATGTAGGTAATAGGATAAATATAAAAAAATGTGATACACATTTAGAGAGAATACCTTTTATATATTTAATACTAGCTTCTACCCGCGTAAATGGTTACTTTCCTAAAGTTTTTCAACCCCTATTTCTATTTTACCCATTAAGAGTAATTTTTTTACAAAATTTTATTGTCATATTTATTTACAATCAATAGTCTAAAAATAAGTTTCAAGCTTCTGGCTTTAAAAATGACGATACTACCTTACAACTTTTCATCCCCCTTTACAACTTTTTTTGCATTAAAAAGTAGCCTATGTCTTTTATCAGGCTCTAGACTATCTGTGTACTAAATTTCATTTAGATCGGTTCTGTAGTTTTGGCGTAAAAGAGCGACAGACGGACAGTTACTTTCGCATGTATAATATTAATAATAAGTAAGGATAATTAAATGTTTATGTACCTATATAAATAGCGTATGTGTATGTCGTACCTAGTTATATATATATATATATATATATATATATATATATATATATATATATATACATAAGCATTATACAGCAATTGTTTTTCTGCTCTTCAGAATGTAGTTTTTCTTTGCTAAATTACAATTTATGTAAAGAATTGATAAAATATTTAGTCAAACGTTTAACATTGTTGTTTTATATTTGTTTTCTATATATTATTCTCGAGAACGACCGAAAGCAAGCGACAGGAAATTCCTCGTTTCGTTCAATAGACGGTATGATTGATCTCAGGATATCAGATATATTTGAATTTTATTTTACATACATACATACATATCATCACGCCATATCCTTTGCAGGGTAGGCAGAGAGAACAGAGTGCCAGAGAACTCTATCTCTGCATACTTCACTCGCTTCCTCAACATTCATAATTTTCTTCATACACGCTCGCCGGTTTCGGACACTCTTGACTCCACCTTCCTTCAGTACATGACCGATCTGGTCTAGGTAGGTTAGTCTCGGTCTCCCTCGGTACCTACATCCTTCCACTTTCGCATTGTATATCTTCTTAACCAGACGTTCGTTCGGCATTCTTTCCACATGTCCGAACCATCGGCGCATTCCCTTTCGCATCTTTACACCAATACTCTCTAACCCAACTCTCGCTTCCATACAGTAAATGATGTTGGGACAAACACTGCGTTATGTATTGCTACACGTGCCTTCTGGCTGAGGTGGTGGCTGCCGAGAAGTTGCCCCAACGCTCCGTTCACTCTATTTCCCGCATTCACTCTTCGCTCTATATCAGTGGTGTACCTTCCGTCTCGGCACATTTTATTTTATTTTTACATATTTTACTTGAAAATAGTATCGTTTATTATTTTCAATGGTGGTTGGGGGGACTCGTATGTCCACGGGGCCCTGGCCTACACGCCAAAAAGCCCTGAAGTTGATCCGCCCCTGCATACGGAGCATATTACGCAATATATAGAAATTATATTTTAATGTATTTTGTTATAAGCTTATACCTTTTTAAATAGTACTTCGTTACCATATCATTAAACTCCTTCTAAATGAATAGATATTTGTTTTATAATTGTTTTTTTGTTATATTTGATTATGTTACTGAATATTTTAGGATTTCGAATGTCCTAGGACAATTGCTATGATTGAGTTGAACTAGTTATTTTTTTAAGTAAACTTAGTTTTACATCTTTTCAGTTCGTACACTTTTTAGTTATTCTTCGCATCAAAACTTCAATCACAAATTTTTCATAACTTCTTGTTTAAGGCATAAAGCGAAACTATTGATATTACCTGACCTTTTTGTTGTTCTTTTTTCTTGTGGTGGACTATGGATGTGGTCGCGCCTCGCCAAATTGGTCCGGGGCGATGGAAGAGGCGGCGCGCAACCCCATAGACCCACCTTGCAATCATCTCTCTTCACCGTGCGAGCGGGCCACCGAAGACAAAGATCGTCCTCACGCGGTGACCTCACTTCGGGTGACCGGACTAGTCCCCGGTTCGATCACCCGATACCACAGCTAGAGCGGCATCAGGCGCAGATATTCGCACCTGCGCCGCCCGGGGCGCTGGGGCGGTTCGAGTCGAGGGAATCCTCCCGGACTCGTTCCGCCACCTCCTCCTGCGAGATGACTGCCTCGCTGAAGGCAGCGACCGCGTCCCCTTAGGCTCCCCCTCAACGTCCAGTCGTTATGGGGATCTTAACTGATCTGCCTATTAAGGCAAAGTCAAATGACTAAGTTATAGACAGCTGTTATGTTATTTCATGTCGAAATATGAACTTGGTAGAGCCCAAAAATTGCTATGAGCAGTCCGACAAATGACTTTCATTTACACCACCCTTTTTTTATGATGTGGTGGGCTATGGAATGGCCACGCTCCACCAAATCGATCCGGTGCGACGGCAGAGGCGGCGCGCGACCCCATAGGCCCACCCGTGCGAGCGGGCCACCGGTACCTGATCTTTGGCTTCGGTGGCCCGCCCAGCTTTTTACACCACCCTGCATTAAGGAAATAATCCTTGTATTGCGGGGGACTTTACAAAATTTCAATTAACGCGGACAAATTACAACCAGACTCAGAACAATACTATACTTTGTGCGATTCACAGATTCCACAAAGTATTGTCCTGCATGGGAATCGAATCCACGGCACTGGCATGGAAGGTCGGCATGATATACGAAACTTTACTACGAAACCTAAAAACTAATATATTGCAATGCACTGTTTTGTTTTTATGTATAAAAACGTGTTTTATTAAAATTCCTTAACTGTGTAAAAAATATCCAAACAAAATGATATCCAGAAAAAAAAAGATGGTTTTAACTAACTTACTCGTATAATATGATACAATACTAGATAAAATAACGATGCAGTACTAAACATATAATCTTATTACATTATAAATAAACATGGGTTAGTAGAATAAAGGATACGGCCTCGATAAATTCTCTCTAAGCCTCGATAACGGGTACCGAAATCCCTTGAAAATTACCTTTAAATGTGACGTGATTTTTACGTCTCGTTTATTAATAATTCATTGCTCTAATCGTATTAACTTAACTGAGTATTTTGAATTAAAATTACCTTAACTTAATGTGTTTTCTTTTATATTAATATTTTTCAAATCTTTACTAATATTATAAATGCGAAAGTAACTCTGTCTGTCTGTCGCTCTTTCACGCCAAAACTACTGAACCGATCCAAATGAAATTTGGTACACAAGTTAGTCTAGAGCCTGACCAAGGACATAGGCTACTTTTTAATGCAAAAAAATGGTTGTAAAGGAGGGTGAAAAGTTGTAAGGAAGTATCGTCATTTTTAAAGCCAGAAGTTTGAAACTTACTTTTAGGCTATTGATTAGATATAAATAAATTTGACATTAAAATTTTGTAAAAAAATTACTCTTAAGGGGTAAAATAAAAATGGAGGATGAAAAACTTTAGGAAAGTAACCTTTTACGCAGGCGAAGCCGCGGGCAGAAGCTAGTCTTTTTCTAAGATTTACTGTAAATTTCAAACACGTAATATTAAGTTTACTCTTTAATCTTATTTTAAAATTTTTTAAACGCATTTTTAAATTCTCAATTATAGAAAAAGAATTCTTTGTAATAATTCCTAACGCCGTTAAATCATTTGAATTAAAAGATATTTTGCTATTTAAATTAAAACATATTTTCATTCTAGAAACATTGAATAGTAATAGCTAGCTATCGACTAAGAGCCTTATGACGACCTGGGTCAACTCCATCTGATGCCGTTTGGTCAACAATTACATACCCAAGGAGGGTTGACGTCTGGCAGGCGGCCAGTCATGAAACTATTGCTAATAACTTATACAATATGTACTATGAAAGAAGAGTACATATTGTATCGACCCCAAGTAATTAGGATAAGAGTAAGAGAATGATGAAACACATTAAATAGTGATGTAAATCTGTGCGTGTCCAACTGTTGAGCTCGAGCCCCTTCCAAATGGGAGGGAAATTAACCTACCATACCACACTGGTCAGACGTGTTGATATAGTGTTTAGTTGCGAGGTTTCATTCTCTTTCATAGATTTTACATACATACATATACATATCATCACGCCATATCCCTTGCAGGGTAGGCAGAGAGAACAGAGTGCCAGAGAACTCTATCCTTGCATACTTCACTCGCTTCCGCAACATTCATAATTCTCTTCATACACGCTCGCCGGTTTCGGAGATTCTTGACTCCACCTTCTTTCAGCACGTAACCAATCTGGTCTAGGTAGGTGAGTCATAGATTTTATATGCGTTTTTATGTCCCTTAGTCATCTCTTACAATCACCCACGGGTAAGATACGGGGTGCTGAATTGTATTCTTACTCCGTTACCTCACGGAAATATAAGATCCCCGTGTTATAATGGGTAATTAGACAATATGTCACCTTATTTATTTTAACCTCTTATTTTCTTGTGGACATCGTAAAAATCTATTATGGAAGCAGTACAGTAGCGGATACCAATGGAAAAATCATAACAATAATTTGAATCGCCATGCCGTCAAACGTGGCTGTTATGATACCATTGTCCTTGAAATGAGGGCAATTTTCAAATTTCATTATGATTATATAGATCATAATCTTGGCTCGTATATATCAGCCTACTGGAGCCTCCTCCAGAACAAGAAGGAAATTACACTTCTACTAACTACGCCGCGATGGTCAGACGATTTCGTATATGGTTTTATTTCGAGTACTCCATCCATTTCTTGCCCTTTTTTTTTTTGCGGTGGGCCATGGACGTCGCACCCCGCCAAATCGGTCCGGGGTGACGGAAGAGGCGGCGCGCAACCCCATTGACCCACCCTGCAAGCACCCCTTCTTCGCCGTGCGAGCGGGCCATCAATACCCGATCTTTGTCTTCGGTGGACCGCTCTGCGGTATGCCCTCTTGGGCTCCTCTCCTGTCGACGCCCCAACAGCTTTCGTCGTCGAGGCGTCGCCCTCACGCGGTGGCCTTACGTCGGGTGACCGGACAATTCCCCGGTCCGTTCACCCGAAGCCTCGGTTAGGGCGGCATCAGGCGCAGGTACTCGAGCCTGCGCCGCCCCGGCCGCGGGCGGCGGCCCGGGTCACGGGAATCCTCCCGGGTCCGTTCCGCCGCCTACTTCTGCGAGATGACAGCCTCGCAGAAGGCGGCGACCGCGTCCCAATTCCTGACACTGTCGACCATCGCTCGCGCAACAGCCGGCAACGTCAGGTCGGCACCGATGACAGCGATGAGATCACGGCGCTGCCCGTCCCAACCTGAACATACCTCGAGCGTATGTTGCACCGTGTCCTCGTCGCTACTGCAATGGTGGCAGGACGGAGTCCACTCCCTCCGCACGACCGTGTGCAGGTACTTGCCGAAGCAACCATGCCCCGACAAGACCTGCACCAACCGGAAAGAGAGAACTCCGTGCCGCCACTCCATCCACTCCATCAGTACGGGCCGGAGGGCCTCAACAGTAAAAACACCGTGTCTAGGCCTCTCCAGCCGCGTAGCCCAACGATGACTTCTCGGCGGGCGTCCTCGCGCCAGGTGGCTATCTCGTTGAATGATGGGGAGCCACCCTCTTCGCGCATTGAGGTAACCCGCCGGTAGAGGTCGGAGAGCATCTCCGCCTCTAGGTCCCAAGGGGGTGTCCCGGCCAATAGGCATGCCGCCTCGGTAGACACCGTGCAGTACCCGCGAATGGCTCTGACCGCCATGGCTCGCTGTGGCCTCCACAGCACCACCCTGAGCTGGGCGTTCAGAGCCCTCGCCCACAGGAGTGCGCCGTACCTGGCCATTGAGCGGATCACCCCCGCATACAGCCGTCGGCCCTCGAAACTGGGTCCGCCCACGTTCGGCATGAGCCGAGAAAGGGCGGACGCCGCGCCGACCAGCCGGGGAGCAATTTGACGGAAATGCTCCCGGAACCACCATCGCCCGTCGAGCACCAGGCCCAAGTACCTCATATGGGCCTGGATACTGATGTGGATGGAGTTGACGACTAACGAGGCGCCGATGGGCAGCCTCACACGGGGCCCATGGAATAGTAGGGCCTCCGTCTTGTTTAGGGCCACCCTGAGCCCCAGCGCCTCGATTCGCCTGACCATCTCCTCGGTGCCGCTTCTTCGAGTGTCCTGCCCCGGGCTGTGACGAGCCTGTCGTCAGCATAGCAACTAACGCTCAGCCCGGGGGGAGACTCCCTCTCAACGCCCAGTCGTAACCGATGTCTCACAGAGTCGGCCCCAGAACCGACCCCTGCGGAACACCGCACGACATGGGCGTCTGCACAATGTCCCCTGCGGGACTCGCGTAGAGAACACTGCGCCCCTCCAAATAGTCTGCCACCAGCCGCCTGAGGTACAGGGGCACTCCACGGAACCGGAGCGCCTCCCTGATGCAGCTGAATGGCAGACTATTGAAGGCGTTGGCGATGTCCAACGACACCGCCAACAGCACTCCTTTGCCATGACCGGGGGCGTGTGCTCCGACTGCCACGGGAACAGCTCCTCGACCACTCTGCGAAGGAGGTCGGGCTGGAGAGTCTCGGTGAGGGGGGGGGCCTGCGCGCGAAGCTTATTCAGCGACGCGCGATTCGGGCGACCCCAGGGGTCACGGTCGAGACCGTCCAGCATCTCCTGCCAACTCGCGTCCTTGGCGGACCGGATGGCCAGCCGAAAGACGGTACGCGCACTGCGGTACGCCTCGTACAGCTGGCCCTCCCGCTCAACATCGCGGCGATGCCGCCGACTGCGGGTGTAGGACCTTCGAGCACTAATGCACGCCGCACGAAGGTCCACCAGTCTTGGGGACCACCAGTAGACCCCCTGCCTCGGAGGTAGACGCCGCACCCTGGGCATGGCCGCATCGCAGACCTGCGTTAACGCACTGCGGATGCGGACAGCCTCAACGTCCACTCCGTCCGCTGGGGGTGGTGAGGACAGCCACGTGTTCACGATGGCCGCCTCCGCCAGTAGGTCCCTATCCAGACGCCCCACAGCCCACCGCGTAAATGTGGGAGCTCGGTCCGCCCTGTGACCCCTGCTGGGGTCCCGGAGAGGGGAGACCTCCATCTGGATGTAACGGTGATCCGACAGGGTCTCCGCCTCCTCCAGGACACGCCAGTTCCTCACTCGTTGTGCGACAGCGGGGCTAGCGAACGACAAGTCCACTATCGACCCATCCTGCAGTCGCACACACGTGTTCACTGAGCCTCTGTTTAGGACACAGAGGCTCAGTGACGCCGCCCACTCCACGATCGCCCGCCCGCGATCGTCCGTCATCGATCCATTTCTTGCCCTAATGTATCTATCTCTTAACTATGTTCAGTAGTTGCTCTAACATTATATATTAATAGTGAATTATTCTTACTCTGACACCACATGGCAATATATACATAAATTGAACTATTATTGGTCAAAAACGATTAATTGATTTTTAATATTAATAATATTTTTATAAGGATTTCTTGTGAAAGAAAAAGAAAAGAAATAAAGCTTAGCGTGTGATAGCGGCTACGAATACTACCAACCCTTACTTTGCTCGTCGATGTCGTAAAAGATGACTAAGAGCCTTATCTGGGCCAATTCCATCTGATGCCGCTTGGTCAACAATTACATTCCGAAGGAGGGTTGACGTCTGGCAAGTGGCCGGTCATAAAACTATTGCCAATAACTTTTACAATATGTACTATGAAACAAGAGTACATATTGTATCGAGCCCAAATAATTGGGATAAGAGTAGGAGAATGATGTAATAAGAATTTCTTGTGAGCTAACACGTTGAAAAGATAATTAGAGTAATACTGTTCCAAATATGCGTCATGGCATGAATAAAAAGAGGTCACCGCAGATACGCGAATATAAGTCTAACCATAAATGTATTGTGTATATATATATGGTTGTAATTGGGGAACGTCGTTATTTTTATGACAAACATTAAATCATTCTATGTAAAATTTATCATCTGTCGAATTGTCTGGTCACAATTTATTACGAGAATAATAATTTAAAGACAAGCTGCATTATGATTAATGTTATAATCATCCTTCTTTTATCCCAATTCTTACGAAATATATACCCTTCTTCCATTGTACAAATTGCATAAGATTTGGTAATAGTTTCATGACCAGGCGCCTGCTTGACGTCAACCGTCCTAGGATTAAACCTATATAATTGTTGAATATAATGTACTGTGTGGCGGCTACGAATACTACCAATCCTTACTTTGCTCTTGAATGTCGTAAAAGACGACTAAGAGACTTATTTTGACCTGCGCCAACACCACCTGATGCCCTTTGGTCAATAATTACATTCGCAAGGAGGGTTGACGTCAGGCAGGCGGCCGGTCATAAAATTATTGCCAATAACTCTTGCAATATGTAGGAAGAGGAATACATATTGCGTCGACCCCAAGTAATTGGGATAAGAGCAGGAGAATGATGATGATGATGATGAATTGTTGAATATAATATAACTGTTCCCTCCATCCGGATGAAGGTCGATATAAACTCTTAGTCATCTTTTACAACACAACGAATAATGTAAGAGCTGGTGATATACGTACCACCACCACACAGCAACTTCATATATTATAATCAGTATGAAGATATTTTATAGATATTTTAATAAATATGTTTGAATCAATTCTTTATTATTCTATCAATAAATTGAATTGCCTGATAGCTTATTAAGTTACAAGAATTGTTAAGTCTTTCTTGACTTAAACAAATTGCTACACTAATTAATAAAAATAAAACATCGTGTTGATTATTAAAGAATATTTTTTAAAATACTTCAGTACAAATATATTTAAAAGCTTTTAAAGTAACTAACAGATTTTAATCTATAGGGAAGAGATGCTCATAGCTAATTTTGTAATAACATTTTTAATGACTTCTAATGTTTACGCGAGTATTACACATTTGAAATAAAACTACTTTTGCGGATTCTATCGCGTTTGTATTTGATTTATAATTGCCCGATGTTTCGAACACTTTACAGTGATCATGGTCACGGGAGGACTGAGGTGTCTTACGTCCAATATGTCATTGTTATTACAGAAATTTATTTATATCTACCCTATAAGATATTAAATTTTGACCCACATTTTTATACAAAATTAATACAATTGATTGCCAGTACAAAAAGAGAATGATTCTATATATAAAATTTATGTTGTTTATGATTTGTTATTATTAAGGTATTCAATTTATGATAATTATTATTGTGGCAATTTTACAATTTTTACAAAACTAACAAAAACTATTCAGCTACTACCGGATCGGAACGCGGCCACTCTGAGAAAGATCCGGCGAGAAAACTCAGGAGGCATGATACTAATTTTATTATTGAATTTTTGGGTGGCGGCCTACTTTATCTTACTAAAATTAATTAAATTAAAATTTAACTATTATTGTGGGTCAAATCTATACAATAAGTGCTCACAGTGTCTTGCAGTCTTGTGGTGGTTTTCTTAGTTTTATTTTTAATTAAGTGAATAACAGGATCCCAGCTTGATGATAATACCCAGCCATCCTCCCTATTGAAATTTTTATGTTTTTTGATTTCAATACCCTCGCGAACCATTCTAGGCAGGTATCGGTGTTCTTTTGCGAGGATTTGTGGTTTATCAATCCTGATGTAATGGCGGGCGCGGTCCTGACTATGCTCACAGACTGCACATTTAGTGTGACGGCGGTGTTTCACATCAGCTATATGTTCCTTGATCCGAGTTCTTACAGATCTCTTTGTTTGGCCTATATAAGAGAGACCACAGTCACAGTCTAATTTATAAACTCCTGCATCCTGTAGAGGGAAGTCAAGTGCCAGATCCCTCTCCGTCAGACGAATGATAATATTTTATAATTTATTGTACCTATCATATTTATCTCAGCTCATATACGTTGTTGGGCTCAAGCCTCCTCTACAATAGGAGGGAAATTAACCTACTATACTACGCTGGTTAGACGTGTTAGTTTGTTTCGCGTTTTCCTTCTCTGGCATAGATGTTATATGCGTTTTATATCACTTAGTCATCTCTTACGATCACCTACTATAGATACCCAGATAATAAAATGGATTCTTTTGATACGGCCATGTGAGGGAAAATGAAATTTCACATCTACATTTAATTTTTATAGAAATAATGGCTATGAGGCATTCTATTAAAGCAAGGTGAATAAAATAAAATTTTGGGATTATACGTAAGAAAAAGGAAAGAACAGAAACTCTACATAAAATTCATCAAGCACGAAAAAGAGTATTGTGAACACTTTTGTTAAAACTAGTAGAGTGCCATACTTTTGTTCTACAAAATTGCATTACCCTGGCGTAACAGTAGCCTTTCATCCAATTACGACGTTTTAATATTTGGCCCATCATATTTATAACAATGCGTATAGATACATTTCGCGTCCATTTTAAAAGTAAGGAGAAACCTTAAAATTTTTGTATTAAAATAAACTTGCTATCGTATGCAGGTTTATATGAATATGTGCTATATATACAATATATGTGCTATATATACAATAACATACATACATACCATCACGCCATATCCCTTGCAGGGTAGGCAGAGAGAACAGAGTGCCAGAAAACTCTATCCTTGCATACTTCACTCGCTTCCTCAACATTCATAATTCTCTTCATACACGCTCGCCGGTTTCGGAGACTCTTGACTCCACCTTCCTTCAGTACACGACCGATCTGGTCTAGGTAGGTGAGTCTTGGTCTCCCCCGGTACCTTATCCTTCCACTTTTGCATTGTATATCTTCTTAACCAGACGTTCGTTCGGCATTCTTTCCACATGTCCGAACCATCGGAGCATTACCTATATATATACTTGTGCTATATATACAATATGTCTGCTATATATACAATATATATACAATATATATACAATATATGTGCTATATTGTACATTCTGTGATAATATGAATGTCATAAATAATATCTAGCGCGCGCTGTGGTGTGAATGAAGAAGTAGTGACAAAGATCAAAAAGGGTATGCTGAGGTGGTTTTAGACATTTAGAAAGAATGAGTGAAGAGAGGTTGACGAAGCAAATATATAAAGCAAGCGTGAATGGGACGAATACAAGGGGAAGACCACGTCATACTTTTCTGCACCAAGTTGGAGATGTGTATGCCAGGATCGTGGTTTGTGGCAATCCGTAGTCTCTGCCTACCCCTCTGGAAAACAGGCGTGAGGCTCTGTATGTATGTATATATGTATGTATGTATGTACAAATAATATCTATAATAAGACAATAAAGGGAATTTAAAGATATTTAATAAAAACCGCATCATCTTCATCGTTATTTCGGCTCATAAACCTTTCACTTTTGGACTCGAGCGTGTTATACGCTGATTAGACTTTTTTCTTTCTCTTCTTTTAAAATACCTACCGTTAGGATAGGAGATGAATTGTATCCTTACTCCGTCACCATATCCAAAAGGGAGGGTAGCAAAATCCTTCACCTAAAACATTCTCCATATTTAATACCTGGCGTGATTACAACAGATTTATAAATGGATTAATATATGTTTGCGTTTGTTTGTGTGTTTGTTTTACATACGTGCTAAATAAATTGCTTATTAATAATTATATTATTATTAAATTAGACAATGCCCAGCAGAGTGGAAAGGTAATAGGAAAAATATAAGCGAGAGATTAATTTATTTATGTTTGGCAATTGAATATAAATAATAGGAAAAATCTTAAAAATCTAGAAAAAAAAACAATTGGTATTAAAAACCTCCTTTTCCATGTGGTGACGGAGTAAGAATAAAATTCACCATCCTCTATCTTACCCGTGGGTAATCATAAGGGACGACGGAGGGATATAAAATACATATAACATATATACAAAAGAAGGAAATCTCGAAAGAAAACCCTGTACCAACACGTCTGACCAGCGACCATGCTGGTCTACTACTATACCAATAGTAGTTCAACTTTCCTACCATTATGGAGGAGGTTCGAATCCAGCAGTGAGACATAATAGAGCTGAAATGAAAAGCTTTCTAAAAACTATCTATATCTGATACATATATTAAAATTATGCAATATGCGTCAATATGATTATATATAATATGATAATGTGTTATGCGAAACTAACTTTCTTAGGTTCGATTCGCCCCGGGATCTACCAAACAGGAAATAAGAAATAAACCAGGAAAAGCGGCAGGCCGATATCGACCTGAACGGCACTAAAGAGTATTTTTAGTAGTGATGGGACAGACAAAAATAAAGGGATATCGAAAATAAATCAGAATTATTGTAAAAGAAATGATTTTTTTATTTACTTATGTAGTATGCCTGTCTTCAAAACATATGACGCGACGCGATATGCTTTTAGTTGCATTTCCTGCAATATTTTTTAACTTTTTCTTTGTCTAAGTACTATTGAAGGTTCTTCTCAGTCTCTCTTAGCACCCTGCACAATTTCGCCATTTATCGCACATCTCAAGGACGTGATCATTGTCTTTATTTAGATTTTACTTGATTTTCTGAAATATTTGTTGTGATTGATGATGATAAATAATCATATAACTTACTGAAATTTAGCATTTAATATGCGTGATTATTTATAAAAACTTGATTACGAGCGAAAAAAAGTATTGACCCATATGGGATCTCATAATACTACTCTATTTTCTTTTTACTGCTTGCCATCGTTGATTATATCGAACGAACGCTACTTCATATCAGTTAGATAGCACAACACTAAAAGGCGCGGCGCGCGCCCTGTGCGGCATCGGGTCGTCCAAGGCCTATTGCGACGGCGGGCCGAAATAGGCCCACTGTCGCACTGAGTGGATGTTTTTCACCGTTAGTGCGTGGTAGGCTGAAAACGGCCTGCCATGATATTTTGATGAGGAATATCTATAATTTTGACTACAAACTGAGATATATATTTGTCTCTCGAGATAATCGTTCCGCACCAGTGAGAGGCACATGGTTTTCTTCGTCCGCACTAGCTGAAATACCGTGGCAGGCCGAAATGGGCCTGTTTCGCAGTGAACGTGTTAAATTAATATGCTAAGTAAAATAAATAATAATTTCCATTCTTCATTCTAATACAATTTTAATATCTACGATGTTAGAATTGGAAATTATAAAAATAAATTCTAATTGTTAAGTGAATGAAAGTACGACAGCAATATATAGCTACATTAGGCCGTAAAAAGTTTCAAGTAAAACCCATTTCTATGTCCTCTCCTAAAATATTTATCTTAGAGGACAAGACGATATATTAGATATATGTATTTTACTTAAGAAAACTGCTTCGTCTGTGAACAATGTTTTCATTAGTTACTTCTAGAATTCGTTTTGTTGTTAAAATTTCTAATACGTGCCTAAGCTTAATAAAGAAATACAAAGCATCTATTTATTCAAAATAAAATGAATTATTTTGTTTAACTTACTCGAACTTTAACTTTGCCGTACATTATATTTGTTTAAAATTATCGAAACATTATGCTACCAAACAACATTAGTTATTTTCTTGGAAATTATAAAAAAAAAGTTAAGTACAAATATAAAGAGTACTGGACATTTTTTGGAAGAATGTAAAAGAATTATCTCCAAAGTCAGTAACTAAGTTTCCCTACTTAAGTCTCTAATTGATATTTCAAATGGCCCGTAGTCGTAAAAGAGACATTAAAAAACATTATTTAAAATATGTAGATTCGGTTCAGTTTTCCGTGTGGTGACGGAGTCAGAATACAATTCACCACACCCAATCTTACCCGTGGGTATCGTAAAAAGACGATTGGAGGATATAATAAGCATATGGCATTTGTGCAAGAGAAGGAAAGCTCGAAATGGAACCCTATACCAACGCGTCTGACCAGCGTGGTATAGTAGCCCAACAGTATGACATATGGGCTGAGATGATGATGATGATGATTGATAGTATGATTGATTGATAGTACATTTTTATTTCACAAATGACATAATTATATTCGTCCGCCTCACACACTAGTAAAATTTTAAACATATTACTAATTTACGAATACATTTGATCAGCAAATCTAAATATGAATATTATTATATAAATTTGGCGGTTTTTCCAATATTACACGCAGATTATGACACTAGCCGCCCCACTGCCCCGCGTGTGCAGCGGGCAATAAGCCTGCCAAGCACCGCATGGGCTCTGGGGCGTGCAGACCTCCGGCTTCGGCTCCAAAGGGGCGGAGCGGCCCTTCGACTCCGGCCGCTCCCGCTCCTAGCGCGGCCCGATCGCCCGCCGCAAGCCAGGAGGTGATAATGGACACGGCCCATTAATAGCTGCCCAGTCCACTCACCTCCTGCAGGCCAACACCAACCACTCCGCCGGTGCGCAGGATCTCCTCCTGCAATCCATGGCGGAGTGGTCGATCGGTGCAGCCGTAGTCGCGGAACCGTACGTCGTGCCTGATCGCCCCAATTGGGTGGTCAGCCAGAACGGAACCGCGGCAATCGTCACCTCCACGCAGCGGCACTTCCCGTCCTTATCCCTCTTGGATAGGGGCGAGGAATTTGTCGCGGCGGATTGGGGAGGGGTCACACTGTACAGCGTTTACCTCTCCCCTAACAGGAGAATGGACGATTTCGGGGCCTCCCTCACCACCTTGGAGGCTTCGATACGGCGACTGGCACCGGGCCTCGTCCTGGTCCTGGGGGACTTCAACGCCAAATCCACGGCGTGGGGTCCCCGATGACGGACGATCGCGGGCGGGCGATCGTGGAGTGGGCGGCGTCACTGGGCCTCTGTGTCCTAAACAGAGGCTCAGTGAACACGTGTGTGCGACAGCAGGGTGGGTCGATAGTGGACTTGTCGTTCGCTAGCCCCGCTGTCGCACCAAGAGTGAGGAACTGGCGTGTCCTGGAGGAGGCGGAGACCCTGTCGGATCACCGTTACATCCGGATGGAGGTCTCCCCTCTCCGGGACCCCAGCAGGGGTCACAGGGCGGACCGAGCTCCCGCATTTCCACGGTGGGCTGTGGGGCGGCTGGATAGGGACCTACTGGCGGAGGCGGCCATCGTGATCACGTGGCTGTCCTCACCACCCGCAGCGGACGGAGTGGACGTTGAGGCTGTCCGCATCCGCAGTGCATTAATGCAGGTCTGCGATGCGGCCATGCCCAGGGCGTGGCGTCTACCGCCGAGGCAGGGGGTCTACTGGTGGTCCTCAAGCCTGGCAGACCTTCGTGCGGCGTGCATTAGTGCCCGAAGGTCCTACACCCGCAGTCGGCGGCGTCGCCGCGATGTTGAGCGGGAGGGCCAGCTGTACGAGGCGTACCGCAGTGCGCGTACCGCCTTTCGGCTGGCCACCCGGTCCGCCAAGGACGCGAGTTGGCAGAAGATGCTGGACGGTCTTGACCGTGACCCCTGGGGTCGCCCGTATCGCGCGTCGCTGAATAAGCTTCGCGCGCAGGGCCCTCCCCTCACTGAGACCCTCCCAGCCCGACCTCCTTCATAGAGTAGTCGAGGAGCTGTTCCCGCGGCAGTCGGAGCACACGCCCCCGGTCATGGCTTCGCCAGATCACGACCGGGAGGCCGTCGAGAGTGTTCCGCCCGTGACGGAGTCGGAAGTGGGGGCAGCCGTGGCGAAGATTCGTTCCACCACCACGGCCCCCGGCCCGGACGGAATCCCAGTCCGGGTGTTGACGTTGCTCCTCGAGCATCTCGAACCTCGCCTCAGGCGACTGTTCAACGCCTGTCTGACGTCTGGACAGTTCCCTGAGTGCTGGAAGGAAGGGAGGTTGGTTCTCCTGCCAAAGCCGGGTCGGCCCCCGGATTCGCCGTCGGCCTACAGGCCCATTGTGCTTCTGGACTATGTGGGTAAGCTGCTGGAGCGTGTCCTCGCTGCCCGCATCGTCCAGCGCCTGGAAGAGGTGGGGCCCGATCTGTCGGACGCTCAATTTGGGTTTCGAAGGGGGCGTTCGACCATCGGGGCCCTGCTACGCCTGAGGCAGACGGCCGCGGAGGCTGTCGCCGGCAAAGGAGTGCTGTTGGCGGTGTCGTTGGACATCGCCAACGCCTTCAATAGTCTGCCATTCAGCTGCATCAGGGAGGCACTCCGGTTCCACGGAGTGCCCCTGTACCTCAGGCGGCTGGTGGCAGACTATTTGGAGGGGCGCAGTGTTCACTACGCGAGCCCCGCAGGGGACATTGTGCGGACGCCCATGTCGTGCGGTGTTCCGCAGGGGTCGGTTCTGGGGCCGACTCTGTGGGACATCGGGTACGACTGGGCGTTAAGAGGGAGTCTCCCCCCCCGGGCTGAGTGTTATTTGCTATGCTGACGACATGCTCGTCACAGCCCGGGGCAGGACACTCGAAGAGGCGGCGAGCCTGGCCACTCTCGGCACCGAGGAGATGGTCAGGCGAATCGAGGCGCTGGGGCTCAGGGTGGCCCTAAACAAGACGGAGGCCCTTTTATTCCATGGGCCCCGTGTGAGGCTGCCCATCGGCGCCTCGTTAGTCGTCAACTCCATCCACATCAGTATCCAGGCCCATATGAGGTACTTGGGTCTGGTGCTCGACGGGCGATGGTGGTTCCGGGAGCATTTTCGTCAAATTGCTCCCTTGCTGGTCGGTGCGGCGTCCGCCCTTTCTCGGCTCATGCCGAACGTGGGCGGACCCAGTTTTCAGGGCCGACGGCTGTATGCGGGGGTGATCCGCTCAATGGCCATGTACGGCGCACCCGTGTGGGCGAGGGCTCTGAACGCCCAACTCAGGGCGGTTCTGTGGAGGCCACAGAGAGTCATGGCGGTCAGAGCCATTCGCGGGTACCGCACGGTGTCGACAGAGGCGGCGTGCCTATTGGCCGGGACACCCCCGTGGGACCTAGAGGCGGAGATGCTCTCCGACCTCTACCGGCGGGTTACCTCAATGCGCGAAGAGGGTGGCTCCCCATCGTTCAACGAGATAGCCACCTGGCGCGAGGACGCCCGCCGAGAAGTCATCGCCCGTTGGGCTACGCGGCTGGAGAGGCCTAGATACGGTGTTATTACCGTTGAGGCCCTCCGGCCCGTACTGATGGAGTGGATGGAGCGGCGGCACGGAGTCCTCTCTTTCCGGTTAGTGCAGGTCTTGTCGGGGCATGGTTGCTTCGGCAAGTACCTGCACACGGTCGTGCGGAGGGAGTGGACTCCGTCCTGCCACCATTGCAGTAGCGACGAGGACACGGCGCAACATACGCTCGAGGTATGTTCGGGCTGGGACGGGCAGCGCCGTGACCTCGTCGCTGTCATCGGTGCCGACCTGACGCTGCCGGCTGTTGCGCGAGCGATGGTCGACAGCGTCAGGAATTGGGACGCGGTCGCCGCCTTCTGCGAGGCTGTCATCTCGCAGAAGGAGGCGGCGGAACGGGCCCGGGAGGATCCCCGTGACCCGGGCCGCCGCCCGCGGCCGGGGCGGCGCAGGCGCGAGTACCTGCGCCTGATGCCGCCCTAACCGAGGCTTCGGGTGATCGGACCGGGGAATTGTCCGGTTACCCGACGTGAGGCCACCGCGTGAGGACGATGCCTCGACGGCGAAAGCTGTCGGGGCGTCGACAGGAGAGGAGCCCAAGAGGGCATACCGCCGAGCGGGCCACCGAAGACAAAGAGTGGCCCGCTCGTACGGCGAAAAAGAGGTGCTTGCAGGGTGGGTCAATGGGGTTGCGCGCCGCCTCTTCCGTCACCCCGGACCGATTTGGCGGGGTGCGACGTCCATAACCGCAAAAAAAAAAAAAAAGATTATGACACTAGGATACTCTAGTTTTACATACATATCATCACGCCATATCCCTTGCAGAGTAGGCAGAGAGAACAGAGTGCCAGAGAACTCTATCCTTGCATACTTCACTCGCTTCCTCAACATTCATAATTCTCTTCATACACGCTCTCCGATTTCGGAGACTCTTGACTCCACCTTCCTTCATTACGTGACCAATCTGGTCTAGGTAGGTTAGTCTCGGTTTCCCATGGTACCTACATCCTTCCACTTTCGCATTGTATGTCTTCTTAACCAGATGTTCGTTCGGCATTCTTTCCATATGTCCGAACCATCGGAGCATCCCCTTTCGCATCTTTACACCAATATACTCTTTCATATCTACTCGCTCTCTTACGTCGTCGTTACAGTCTAGTTTTCGATGCCTTTTTTAATTATTTTTTTTGCCTAGGTATAGTTGAATCGCACCCCGACCAATTCCAAGACAATCAAAGAGCGTTGTGATTCCTGGAAGCAACTACAACCTGTATCTTAGTGTATAGAATTTATGCAGAATGCATGAAATGGGCGACAAGTAATGGACCCCATAAACAAAAGAGACTCCATAAATAAAACAGACCCCTTAAATAAGAAAGTAAACTTTAAAAAGATCTACTGTCCTCTGATTTATCATGCAGACCAGTTCCTCCTTTAATGTAGGTTGAATATATCTAGTAATAGTATGTTAGCTTTGAAAAACAAATGTTATTGTTTATAGTTATCGATTGACTAATTATTTGGCTAAGAAAATATAATTTGACAATAGGTATCCCAGTCACCATCATAGCAATAAAAGGTATTGACTCTAAAGGCTATAAAGCTAACGTGATTGATAATATTCACGATTTAAACGATTTTTTTTTTGCTTACAGTAGCAAACGAGCAAGTAGCACACCTGATGGTAAGTGTCACTACCACCCATGGACCTTTCTACCATGAGTATAGCTTAAGCCGCTGCCTACCAATAGGATCCCCAAAACCACCCACATGGGCTTCCGGCTCTCTCGCTCACCGAACGAAGTGCAATAGCACATGGCCATTACTCATACGTCGATCTTCTGCGAGAGTGTGGTAATACCCCGAACGGACTGGCCCGCGGCTGTAGACAGATTATTTATCTTTTATTGGTTATTTATTGGTAGATTTGATAGTCCTTTAAATTAATAACCATGGATTGCCGAAGAGATTAGGATATTGAACTATCGTGCCAAGTGACATAGTTTTGGTCCCCATGCAGAAGAATGCTTAGTGCGTTCCATATTTTTCTTCTGAGTATTAATGTAATTCATTTCTTTTAGTTGTATGTTTAAAAAGTCCCATCCATTAAAAGGATTATTTCATTAGTGCAAAGTGTTACTTAAAATGCGAAAAATAATTAATCAACGCTCAGCATCACAGTATAAATTGCTTTTATTCGCATTGCGAATTTCGTTTCCACTCTTACATGCGTGTAGCAAAATAGTCGCTTATTTACATCTACGGCAAAGTACTACATAGGCATTCTTTATAACTTAAATGCATTCGAATCTTCTAGAACTTCAATAGTATTGTTTTTATAATAGAATATGAATTAACATCGAAACACCTATCAAATTTACGCCTGATATTATTATGAATAAAAAAATAAGCTTTGGGAAAATGTTTGAACATTAGAACGGATGTCGAACTTTAACATAATTTAGCTACTATTTTTTTTATTTTGATTAATCTTTAATGATGAAACGACATTACAGTTTACTTTTCAGAATAACACTTAGTTTATTACTTGTAAGCATATTCTGTAAGCCAACATTGCAAGCCAAAGTAAATGTCTATTAAGTCAGAGAAGTCTCTTTTCATATTTCTGGTTGTGCATCGTTACTCGCCGTTATACAGTATTTAGAGTTCACGAGTCTAACATTACTTGCACGATGATGAATTAAGTATACGAATTATCGCCACTAGCTACTTGCCTGTATGTATCATAAAAACTGTAATGTCTGGAAAAGGTTTAATATTGCTCTGCGATCGCCAACACAGTTGTCAAGCATTGCAAATACAGTTTTATCAAACACGTAATCACATGATGAGTGCTACACCAAAAACGATGCCCAATCACAATAATTTCACTAGACTATGGAGCTAGCTAAGGGCTACTGTGATACGATAGTGTCCCTGGACTAGACTAACGGCGCAGCAGAGGTCGCTAAATATAAACGACGACAACGACCTTAAACATTCATATAATATATGTGTATATATATCAATGTTAACTAGTTTTTTCGACTTCCACAGCAAATTAAGGGAACGTTGCATATTGTATTCTGTATCTAATATTTGGTAGTCACATATAGGGAACTCAGAATGACTAAGCGATTTATTGACATTCATAAACGCTTACTGATTAAACTGAAACTAGAAAACGTTCGTACCTAACAGTGGATGAAGCGTACGTAAATGAGCTGTGTAGAAATTATTTCCTAAAAATTATTAATTGTACGTTATTTTTGGACTTGGAGTGAGATAGAAAAATTGTCCTACAAAACGCTTTTGAAGAATATCAGCAGAACTCTCTGCCTACTTTGACAAGCATTTTATTGATTTTCTTACTTCCTAGCGTAGTACCCCTTCTCCGGGAAGGATTTTATCATCCATACAAAATGAGTGGATGAGCTACATTTTTAATGGATCGTCGTGGTTTGTTGTACAAATTTAAGTACAAGTTTGTCGTAGAATTTTACGAGCAGCTTTAAGAGTTCACATTTTATTTCAAATCAAAGCACAGCCAAAACAAAATTTCTTAACCCAAAGAATCCGTGAGTATTGGTAATACTTGTTATTTAAAAAAAAAACACATATATAACTAATCCTTAAAAGATTTGTTGCCAAAAAAGCTTTTTTGTCAACAAATATCTACCTACACAATATTTTACGATACAAACTTTTAATAAAAAATAACATCAATAGTTTTAATTTTAAACAAAAAGACCTATAAATATTATTCAATAAGTAGTTTCTTCTCCATTTTTTAAGGGAGTCATAGTGTCTAAAAATTAAGCCAACCTTAAACTTTTAAATATTATTTTAACAGACTAACTAACGTGAATTCTAATCATAACAGATTCTTCTATCTTTAAAAAGTTTAATGTATTTATTTTAACCTTAAAGAGCAACAAAAATTGGACCACCGTTGCCAGCTTCTACGTGACTGTAGTGTACCTGCATTCATAATATAGTAGTGTACTATAACCACATAACGTATAAAATTTAACATCTAAAACAAAAACTTTTATATGTAAATAAAATATTTTTTACAGTTCTTCATATCTGTAGTAAGCAGTACACTATAGAAATTATCACCATACAAAAGGTGCACCAGAAATTGACACACAATTATTAGTTATGAACTTATTACTATTTATTTAGAAGTATTGTGACCCTTGACATAATTTGGATCCCCTCGCAGAGTCGCCGCCATTATCAGACGCACCCTCTGACTTTTGCGAGACCTACAATAAAACCCATTACAATACAATATTCAGGCTATATGGTATGATACGCTCAAAGTTTCCAAGTTGAAATAATGTTTATTCAATTAAAATCTCCATTTCAATTTCGATTTTAACATTTACTAGTTACTACAACAAAAAATGTTTAAATCGAAATTACTGCAGCGGCCAGCAAAAGAGGCGTTGATGGCGAACGTGTATAGTGCTTTTCTCAAATAATGCGCGGCAATTAAAACTAAGTAGTACTAAGTAGAACTGTATACATGACCAACAACGAACAACATTTTTCACGTAATAAGGGGTTCATTTGTTTTTTTTTTTTTCATTATCTAACAGGTTTCTTTTTCAAGCCAGTTCGAAATTTAAATGAAACTCTGATAAGTTACCTATTTGGTTATCATGATTTGAAGTAACAAATCGTTCCATTTTTAAAACACACGATAGATATGAATTTACATGTATATTTATTTGGCCGCTAAAACACGACAGATATGGATTTACATACATTTTTTTGCCGGCCGCTGCTCGCATGTATTTGGTCAGTACAACAATTTCGATTTATTTCGAAGAAGGTTGTCAAAATAATGCTCAAATTTCCAAGCATATTTGAGAAAAGGTTATTATAGTACCGTCCACTGATGAGCAGGTTAAATTTGAGCAAATCGCTAATTACGAACGGCACAGGACTGTGCAGCATAGCACACTCCTTTTCAGCCCATAAACAGATAAAATCACTATAATATCAAAAAAATCAGAATAAATACTTACTTCAGACCGTCTGGCCAATGTAATATGGCACATTTTTCTCCTATTACGAAGGAGGCTTATAACCAACAATGCCAATTATAAAAATTAAGAATCATAGAATTACCTACTAAAGTTTTAGGTAATTAATTTAAGGAAATTTAGTTGAACTAGTTACTGTTGCAGTAATACTGTCAGCATAATTTACTTCTATTGTTATTTTTAACGAGACTCGTGGGATACACAGCGTGTGTAATTAATCCCTACAAGTCTCATATAATCTATTTAACTTTACATCTGGCATTTCCTTTACACGCTTATCAATTTAGTTGATATTTAGGTATCAAATAAACATTGGGGGGCATAGTCCGGAGCGTGCTTGTTCGCGTCCCCTGCCAGTCTAATTAGACTGCTAATCCGGCTCGATATGCGTACCGCAATGCGGGTTAGGGCGTCCACCGGAGGCGACGCGTACCGACCCGCCCCCGTCGGTACGAACATCGGCAGTTGCGGCGATGGGGGGCGCCACCCATCACGCCTTGCCCAGTCAGGCGAGTCGAGGAGAGCAGAGTGCCGGGTGGGCACGTGGAATGTAAGAGGTTGTGTGGAAGGTAAGTTGCACAAGCTGATATCCGTCATGGCGGACAAACAGCTAGACGTGCTCTGTGTAACAGAGACCAAGCGAAGGGGCAGCGACACCTGCGATCTTCCTGGTGGCGGGATGGCTCTGTGGTCTGGTGTACCACAGAGCGATCGAGCCAGCATGGGGGTAGGAGTGCTGTTATCCTCTCGCTTGGCCTCAGGTGTGAAGGATTACGGAATGTATGATCCCAGACTTCTTTGGGTCCGTATAAAACTAGGTGTCGCCAAGGTATTCATGGTTGTAGCATATGCTCCCGTAGGATCCTCGGTGGCATCAGACCTAGAGAAGTTTTGGGACAATGTTAGGGAAGTTCTGGATATGGCAGAAACCAGTGAACGCGTGATTGTATTCGGAGATTTGATCGGATGGGTGGAGACCAAGCGTCCCGACTATGAGGACGTACTTGGTCCATTTGGTGATAAGAGAGTGAACGACGCAGGTAGGCTCATAGCGGATGTATGCATGGAGAGAAACCTTATTGTGTCAAACACATTTTTCCAACATAAGGACATCCATATGTATACATGGAGAAGGAATGAACAGAAAAGTATAATAGATTTAATTTTGTTAGACAGTCGCCTCCGAAGCAAAATATTGGACGCAAAGTTATTGCGAGATTTAGTGGTCTGTTCAGAAAGTGGAGGCACTGGCGAGAGCGTGTCCACTTCGGAGGGCTTGAAAGAATAAAGGTTGAAAGGTTGCAAGAAGAGTGTGTTAGAGAAAAGTATGCAGAGGGTGTCCGAGAACGGCTGACGATGGCAAGCCAGCCGCAATCGGACATTGAAGAATGCTGGAGAGTATTGAAAGAGAGTATGGTAGATACAGCGAAAGAAGTATGTGGAAGTTCAAAGAAGCATAGAAAAACAAATAGTGATGCATGGTGGGATGCGGCAGCGGCAGCTTCCGTAGAGCAAAAGAAGAAAGCGTGGCTGGACTATGTCTCTTCTTTGAATCTGAATGACAGTATGACTGAACAGAAGAAAGAAATATATCGGCAATGTAAGAATGACACCAAGGCCTTAGTGAAAGAGAAACGTGATAGAGCAAGTAGGAGTGCAGAAGATAGGCTGACTAAAAACTTCGAGGGTAACACCAAACTCTTTTGGAGGGAGGTGAAGAAGTCTCGGGGTGGTTGGTCAGCCTTCAGAATGAATAAAATAAGGTCTAAAGGTGGAGACATTCTTACACAAACACAAGACGTGTTAAGCCGATGGAGTGAATATTTTGGCGATATGTATGCGGATGCCACGGTTGGCGCCGGTGTTGCATGTGGTTTAGTAGATCAACATTCGACAACGGCGTCCTCAGATGGCATCAGTATGGATGAAGTTGAATGGGTGATAAGAAGTTTGAAAAATGGTAAGGCAGCGTTGATATGGTGTCTGCCGAGATGATCAAGCTTGGTGGCTCCTGTGTCTGGGAGGCGTTCCTGTTGCTCCTCAATTTATGTTGGAGCTCGGGAATGGTTCCCGGGGACTGGAATAGCGCAGTTATCGTGCCTTTGTTTAAAAACAAGGATTCACGTTATGACTGCGCAAATTACAGAGCCATAAGCTTGACCAGTTTGGCAGCAAAAATGTATGGTAAAATTATTGAAAGGAGAATGAGGATGGTGTCCGATGGTTTACTGTGTGAGACACAAGGAGGTGTCAGGAGTGGAAGAGGATGCATGGATCAAGTGTTCTCTCTGCGCAACATTGTGGAGAAGCATCTGCCTCTAGGTCAGAGGGTTTCTGCAGTTTTGTGGATCTGGAGAGAGCATTTGACACGGTTGTACGAAAGGAACTTTGGGACATTTTACCGGAGTATGGTATTAACGGTAAACTGCTACAGGCTGTGCAGTCCAGTTACATGGGCTGTAGAGCCTGTGTGCGACTGGATGATGGAATGTCGCCTTGGTTTGACGTCTATATCGGCGTTAAGCAGGGGTGCGTTCTATCAGCCAGGCTGTTTATCATATATCTGGATAAATGTCTCCAAAGTTTGAACGATATGAATGTGGGAGTCCTGATGGGCGACTCAGTGGTCACTGCTCTGCTTTATGCAGATGATGCAGTCCTGCTAGCACAGTCAGCGACTGACCTGCAGACCCTAGTCGGCACAATGACAGAAGATTGTAAGAAAAGGGGTCTACGCGTGAATGTGAGCAAAACCAAAATAATGGTCTTTGAAAGAGATGAAACCAGAACAGATGTAAGAGTAACAATAGGTAATGATGTACTAGAGCAAGTGGATGAATTTGTATATCTTGGATGTGGATTTAGCCGAGATGGAAGGTACACCACTGATATAGAGCGAAGAGTGAATGCGGGAAATAGAGTGAACGGAGCGTTGGGGCAACTTCTCGGCAGCCACCACCTCAGCCAGAAGGCACGTGTAGCAATACATAACGCAGTGCTTGTCCCAACATTACTGTATGGAAGCGAGAGTTGGGTATGCAGAAAAGAGTATGAAAGTAAAATTAATGCGGTCGAAATGCGATCTCTGCGGCAAATCTGTGGAGTTAGGCTGACCGACCGCATTCGTAACGACGACGTAAGAGAGCGAGTAGGTATGAAAGGGAGTATTGGTGTAAAGATGCGAAAGGGAATGCTCTGATGGTTCAGACATGTGGAAAGAATGCCGAACGAACGTCTGGTTAAGAAGATATACAATGCGAAAGTGGAAGGATGTAGGTACCGAGGGAGACCGAGACTAACCTACCTAGACCAGATCGGTCATGTACTAAAGGAAGGTGGAGTCAAGAGTCTCCGAAACCGGCGAGCGTGTATGAAGAGAATTATGAATGTTGAAGAAGCGAGTGAAGTATGCAAGGATAGAGTTCTCTGGCACTCTGTTCTCTCTGCCTACCCTGCAAGGGATATGGCGTGATGATATGTATGTATGTATGTATGTGTAAATAAACATTTTTTAAGATTGGTAAATAACGATACACGATTACAAATAATTCTAATTCATTCAAATATTTGCTACTAGCCGTTACACGCCCGCTTCGCTAGGCATTAACAGGGCAGAAAAAAATGTTCATACCAAAAATCAAGTTTGTAGGGGCTATAATTAAGATGTGATATTTTCAGGTTAACAACCCCGTAAAGCCCCTTGCGGGAGAAATTTCGTAAAATCCGTTCTTAGCTGACCTCTACTTGGCAAAAGGAATATTCCTACCAAATTTAAAGTCTGTAGGCCGTGATGAGTCAATACATAGGTGGAAATCTCTTATATATATATATATATATACATATATATATCTCTTAATATATATAAATTACGTGTCACGTTTTTGTCCGCGATGGACTCCTAAAGTACGTAACTGATTTTAATCAAATCTTGCACAGCATGTGTACTTTGATCCAACTTAAAAGATAGGATAGCTTTCATCTCAATTTATAGTAATATTATTTTATTGCAAATTATTTGTTTATTATTTGACTAATTATCTGTTATCTCCAAACGATTGAACAGATGGCGGTATCTGTTAACTGGATTGAGTAAGTATTTAATAGATGGCACTATGTTAAACGTACAAACGTTTCATATAAACTACAATTTATTAGCATAAGCACCAAGTGTTACTGAGGCTACCTTAGCCACAGCAACACGTGGCCAGGTCTGCTAGTATATATATATATAGATTACCTACTATTACATAAACCCATTCGTCTTGAATATTATTATTACGAAAATATCATACGTATACGAATAACAAATACTAATTAGTCAAATGTTCGTCAATGTCAATTTGAAATGATGTATTAATAATATGTTAAACACCCATTCAACAGAATTTTAAATATTACGAATAATTTATTGTATCAGTCGTTCGTCGCTCTGTTCGCAGGCAAATAATCAATTCAGCAATCGATTTTTTTTAATACTTGTCATTCGTGTCAGTAAAAGTTAAGCATGTTCTAAGTTCTTTAGTTACTGGCAATAGTTATTTTTTTTTTGTACAAATAACAAATTATTGGAATACAGATTAAGATTGTATTCTGTATTCGAATAAATCGAATAGAATCACAGAATAAGAATATAATTCACTTTTCTATCTGTTTCATAAAAGATGCTTAGAACATAAGAATTAAGTTTACAAGGTATATCATAAAAATCAAAACCCATATCCATTCCACGACCATGGATGACGTAGTAGATCATAGTCCCCTGATTTCGGAAGATGCTTGTATCCAACAGTGGACCGTAGCTAGCTGTCATAAGAAATGCCAATTTAGGATCCTTTTGTAATTAAAATTTCTTCTTCTTTATTGAGGCATAGTTTGATTGTAGTAATAGGTATATTTCTTTATATCTTTTTTAAATTATTGTATAATATAAAAAGATATATAAATCGTTATTGAAATCGGGACAGAGTATAATGTATATCAGGTTTGGTATTTAGATGTAACGCAAATCTCTACAACCCATATTAATAACCATTTTGGGCAAAAATTTAGGGTAATAATAACATTTTGGAAGAACCAACAAGTTGACCAAGGGATTGTATGCGTATAAAACTATGGGCATGGTAATGTTATAAATAAAATAATAAATGGAAATCTACTAAAAATACCTGCTCATAATTTCTACAGATTAGAAATTAACAAGGGTCACATTTCTGCTAAATCGCTAAGGGATTGGAATTAACAAACCTTTGTTGGCTAAAGCCTAATCCTTATCGAATTTGGGATGGTCAACGCGGTTATCTGGTTAACGGGCAATTCGAAAAACGTCCATCTAAGCTAATTACATCCGTTGTTTAGAATTATTGATTTATTTTAATTAGAACCAATATACAATCTTTTTTTTTATAAAATCAAAACTTTGCTTATGAACTATCGAATCTCGTCTTATTCATTCATATGCAATATTTCTAGAAATTTTATGAAGATATAGACTAATTTTGTGTTCTTTCATATACCCAACATAGGACAATAGAAATTTCTGTAGGAATTATAAATTTTATTTCGTTTTTTTTTTCTTTTGCGTTATACTGTGTATATTTTTACAAACTTACAAAATGCAAGTGGATGAATTTGTATATCTTGGATGTGGATTTAGGCCAGATGGAAGGTACACCACTGATATAGAGCGAAGAGTAAATGCGGGAAATAGAGTGAATGGAGCGTTGGAGCAACTTCTCGGTAGCCACCACTTCAGCCAAAAGGCACGTGTAGCAATACATAACGCAGTGCTTGTCCCAACATTACTATATGGAAGCAAGAGTTGGGTATGCAGAAAAGAGCGTGAAAGTAAAATTAATGCGGTCGAAATGCGATCTCTACGGAAAATCTGTGGAGTTAGGCTGACCGACCGCATTCGCAACGGCGACGTAAGAGAGCGAGTAGGTATGAAAGAGAGTATTGGTGTAAAGATGCGAAAGGGAATGTTCCGATGGTTCAGACATGTGGAAAGAATGCCGAACGAACGTCTGGTTAAGAAGATATACAATGCGAAAGTGGAAGGATGTAAGTATCGAGGGAGACCGAGACTAACCTACCTAGACCAGATTGGTCACGTACTGAAGGAAGGTGGAGTTAAGAGACTCCGAAACCGGCGAGCGTGTATGAAGAGAATTATGAATGTTGAGGAAGAGTGTGAAGTATGCAAGGATAGAGTTCTCTGGCACTCTATTCTCTCTGCCTACCCTGCAAGGGATATGGCGTGATGATATGTATATATGTATGTATGTACATAATGTTGGTGAAAAGACTTACTACACATAATTTTACCGTGAAATAACTTGTGATAAAAATAATCATTCTTTAGATCGATGCGGCTATATTTAATTTTTATGGTCAAAGCAAATTTAAGAAGCCATTGCAATACTTTGAATCAGACCTCCTGTAATTGAATTGGAAGAATCAATACATTTTACTTTGATCCAGCGGAAAAGAAGATTTTAATAATTACTAATATATTGTTCCTTGGCTTTTTGTGGCTGGCCATTTTTCAGTAATCATGGTGATTGAAAATCGCATTTGTGAACTAGAAAGTTTACAAGATAGGCGTGATTTTTGACATGATCGTCAGTAATAGAACTAGCCTAGCTAGTATACTGTTTTGAGATTTTTGAATATCATACACTGTGTGGTAGTAGCTACTAATAGTACCAACCCTTACTTTGCTCGTAGATATCGTATAAGACGACTAAGGGCCTTATATCGACCTGGGCCAACTCTATCTGATGCCATTTGGTCAGCAACAGCATTCCCAAGGAGGGCAGATGTCAGTCAGGCGGCTGCTCATAAAACTACTGCCAATAACCTTTGCAATATGTAGGCAGAGGGGTACATATTGCGTCGACCCCAAGTAATTGGGACAATAGCAGGAGAATGATGATACAAAGGTTCTCCCGAAATTACGAAATCAAGATTAATGATTAGTTGTTGACCATTGAGGTATGATATATGTATCAGTTTTAGAGCCAGAAGATAATTATCTTCCAAAGCAGTTATGACCAATTTTAAAGAAATGATATCTGCCTATCTAACACGTTTTTTTAGTCTTTTTAGTTTCCGAATACTAAACATAGAGATCGATTAATATATCTCAATCTCCAGAATATTTGTAAGTTTATGTATGCGAGCTATGGTAATAGAATTTATTCTAAATTCTGTTTTTTCGGGTAGGTGAAACTCACAAAATCGTAAAGCTTTCATGCGAATCGTTATGTAAGATCTTTTGAAAATCAAACTTAAAACAATTATGGAGCTCTTTAAAAAGACTTTGTCACCTTTATGGACAAACACCATACTTTTGGGTCTCGACTCTAAAACGTTCTACCAGAGATTGTTATGGTTAAGAAACCTTTGAGAATCTTCTTGAGACATTGTGGCTTATCCTCAGAAATTCCGTTATTCCAGTCATTCTTCATTGTTTTTTTTATTGAGGAATCATTCTGACAATATATTAGCTAAACATCGGTACTTTTGCGGACTAATACGTCAGCATAAATCTTGGATCAAGCAAAATAATCAGTCTCTCGAAATATTTTTTAAAAATTCCTAAATCTACTAATATTGCACTGTTATTTCCTTTCACCTCTTCATAACTAACCAGATGTTTTTTTTAGATCTACCGCAACAGGGCTTGATAAATATCGTCCGGATTTTGTAGACAGTTTCGCGAAACTATTGTTTATATTGTTCGAGGATTTACACTTTGTGCAGGTATGTATTGCATTTTCAAATTTATAGACAACTAGCTTCTGCAC
The DNA here is from genome assembly GCA_905163515.2 of Lymantria monacha. NCBI lineage: Eukaryota > Metazoa > Arthropoda > Insecta > Lepidoptera > Erebidae > Lymantria > Lymantria monacha. The sequence goes on along the minus strand of LR991081.1, from coordinate 49,111,418 downwards.
GCGGCTTCGAACGCATAAAATGTTATTTTCCTAAAGTTTTTCATCCCCTATTTTTATTTTACCCTTTAAGGGTAAATTTTTTACAAAATTTTAATATCCTATTTATTTACTAATCAATCAATAGCCTAAAAATAAGTTTCAAGCGTCTGGCTTTAAAAATGACGATACTTCCTTACAACTTTTCAACCCTCTTTACAACCCTTTTTTGCATTAAAAAGTAGCCTATATCCTTTATCAGGTTCTAGACTATCTGTGTACTAAATTTCATGTAGCTCGGTTCAGTAGTTTTGGCGTGGAAGAGCGACCTACAGACAGAGTTACTTTCGCATTTATAATATCAGTAAGGATAAAACAATTATGAATAAATTTCTATTTATATTTGAATCAAAATTCAAGTTAATAAATAATTTCATTTATTCGTGTGGTTACGCATAAGAATATGAAGGAGTAATATTTGTCACAAATATTACCCATGGATGTTGTAAAAGACGATTAAGGCATACCTATAATATTCATATAACATCAATACAAGACAGAGTAAACTTGATAAAAATCTCGATCAACTCGGCTGACCATGATGTAGTATAATCAATTACCCTCCCATTATGTAGGACGCTATAGCCCGATAATGGAGCAAATTTGAAATGATATAAAGAAGCAAATGTCTCTGAGTTTATGAAAAACCCTCAAAATATCATAATCATCACTCATCATCTTTCTCCTACTCTTATCCCAGTTACTTGGGGTCGATACAATATGTACTCTTTTTCCATAGTACATATTGTAAAAGTTATTGGCAATAGTTTTATGACCGACAGCCTGCCAGACGTCAACCCTCCTTGAAAATGTAATCGTTGATCAAATGGCATCAGCTGGAGTTGACCCAGGTCGTTATAAGGCTCTTAGTCGTCTTTTACGACATCAATGAGCAAAATAAGGGCTGGTAGTATTCGTAGCCGCTACCACACAACTATTTTATTTATCATACTCTGATAATATAATTATGCTTCGTTGATGGTTCTAACGTTAGAATGAAATAGATTCTATATTTTGATCTAAGGCATATACTGTAAACAATCAACATTATATGAAACAAAATATTTAATATTAACTAATATACCTAAATTAAATTAAAGATTTTATTGGGTCAAAAATTGTGGTGTTAAAAAATCATATTACCTAATTTTCGGTGACACATTATGTCACGACAATTATCACGAAATTTTTACGCCTCTAGAAATTTTAAATCATGTCACCATGCCACCTATGTCATCATAACCGATTAACATAGGTGAGATATAGATCACATTTATCCTACTTTACTTACACTTTGATCTGTCAACTAGTAAATGTCCACTGTTGAACATAGGTTTCCCTCCCCATGAGAATGCCACTTAAAACGGGTGCCGTATGGATTGCCGTATTTCGGATTTTATCACGTAAGAAAATTCCGAACGCAGCCCTCTCTATAGCACACTGAGTGACTTTGAACCTAGTTATGAGCCGACATTTAGAGACCACGTTTCAATGACATACGTCACCAAAAGTAACACATACTGGTTTAAAAAGCTTTTTTCAAACACTGCGGCGAGAAGTACCTCCTAAATTTTTCGAATGCTAATCAGCCGAGCAGAATTCATCAGCTGACCGCTTTCTCGAAATTAGAACTTCCTAATAGGTCTGTTTGTAAACATAGTGATAGAAAGAATCACATTCTCAACCAGAAGCGGTACAGGAATGATATTGACATTATATATGACTTTCGTTTTGTACATGTTCATTTACAGACCTACTACTTGAGAAACTCTACTGATCATTGAGCAAGATCCTCCACGAATTCTGCCTACTATACCATCTGCAAATTGATAGTGAGTCACTTATTCGTTCGTACTCTTATCCTGGATGCAGAAAAATATTGTAGCGTTTCTTCAAACTCTTAAATATTTTGATAGTCGAATTTTTGATATGTGGATAGTCGATTACGCACCGCTGAAGCGCCTACAGAATTACTCAAGTTTTAACAAAATCAAAGACTGATATGTCTACAAATGTAAGACATAGAGGTCCGGTCGATTGTACTCCTTGATCTTTTGTATAGTTTGGTGTAGCCTATGAATGTGGTCTACGGCACCATGACCTGTTCAAAAAGTAGCATGTTCAGGCGGCTGGAACTCATCACTTGTAAGTGAGTTCGTAATAACTCTTGACAATAATTTGTACACGTGGCTTAAAAGTTAGATAAGTCTGTCTTATCAACATTCTTGGAAAATAGCACCACCACATTCGTAGTCCGCGACTCTATTTAATTCTGTTATTCTGGCTCGCAAAAATAACAGAATTAAATAGCCTCTGTAGGACTTTTAAAATCGGGTCTTTTGCTGCCCTCAGTAGCTCTGTTGTAATGCCGCCTCTCGGTGCCTTTCCGTTCTTTAATCGTTTCAGAGTCATTCTGATATTGGATTAAAGTTTTCAAACAGGCTTCAAATTATGTATTAAGGAGTCTATTGTTACTAATTATTATAAAATACTTTTTTTTTATATGTTTGTTTCCGAATTTTAACATCTAAAAAAATATATCTTAATTTAAACTCTACTATTTTTTTAGTCTATAGTTTCAGAACGCAGAAAATATAATGTTATATTAACAAAATAAGAATTCATATCTATCTAATTTTATAAATAACAAGATTTCATACAGATAGTATTTCTCCATTTCATGTATTTATACGATAAAACTTTATGAAGTTCTACCTTAGTAGACGTTAAAGCTATAAAAGATACGAACAAAATTTCAAGATCCAATTCTAATGTGTGGTTGTGCGTTATATCTCTCAATTTTCTTCTTTTATTTCTTATAGAATTATGATCTAGATTAATTTGAATTACGAATTGTAGATGTAGATATAATATTTTTAGTATATTAAATACTACCAATTGAAAAGCTGTGTGGTAGCGGCTAAGAATATTACCAACCCTTACTTTGCTCGTGGATGTCGTAAAAGACGACTAAAAGCCTTATAATGACCTTGGTCTACTCCCTCTGATGCCATTTGGTCCAGAATTACATTCCCAAGGAGAGTTGACGTCTGGCAGGCGGCCGGTCATAAAACTATTGCCAATAACATTTACAATATGTACTATGAAAGAAGAGTACATATTGTATTGACCCCAAGTAATTGGGATAAGAGTAGGTGAATAATGATTAAATACTACCAATTTGTCCAAGATTACCCTCGCATTCTAGTTCAATTAAATTCCATTATATTTATGTCCCGTTTCTAATGCAGTCAAATCAAAACGATAGAAATCAAAGACGTAATAATAATGGATTATATTAGATGCTATGCAAATGTAAACTAATTGTTTGATAGAAATTAATTCATTGAATTAATTTCTTTTTTTGAATTTAAAGTAGCTTGACTTACTTATCATAACTTCTGTTATCTGGCAATAAAAGTCTGTACGAGAAACAAATGCCAAAAATACGTTACGAAAAAAAAATCATTCTAAGATATTTACAGCTAATTTATGATTACTATATGTAATGAGTACTTTTCCACATAATGACGGAATAAGAATAGAATTCATCACCTTTTCCATGCGCCAATATTGTACAACACAATATAAAAATAGAAGTAAAGCATGATATAATAGACAATTTTCTTTTCCAACGTAAAAGAGACTGAACTCTCACAGTGGGATCTGCATGGACCGAAATAAAAAAATCTAAATAAAAAAATATTCTTCTGAGACGTATTTTAAACGTGTAAAAACCGTTTTCAAAATTTTAAATGTACGCTTTTTAGATTTGTCTTAAAAATAATACTTAAAAATAAATAACAATCAAGAAAATAGAGAAACTGAGTTTATAAAACAGCGAGGTCATTATTTCAGAAACTAAAATATATTTCTAGTAACCTTTAACTATTGGAACCTATTATTTTTTGAAAAATAATATGTATATTCAATATATTGTCTGTTCAATATTTAATTATAATTTCGTAATAAAACACCGTCTGATGACAGAAAAAAGAGATAAGGTTTTTACCTTATCTCTTATGTGTCTTTTGCCGCAGTTGTACAAGACAATTAAGACAAACATAAGCTTACTTCAAGATAAACCGAACGTAAACCACATGTTAATGCTTCCGTAGCAAGTAAGATAAATAAATTCTTTTAATTTGGTTTATATTCATTGCTCTTCTAAGTTTTCTAAAACAAATAATAAGTTCATAGGCGTCAGTTATTTACAATTGGTATACTCCTGTAGTAAAACTAAATATCTTGTTTACAAACTTTTTACAGCTTCATTCTAAAAACAACTTCAATATTATCTGCTTTAGGATCGCAGATTTGCCGCGATAGAAACTAACAAACTTTAATCAAGCAAGTCAAAGTAAGTGCTGAAATCATAAAATTTACTTTTAAAAATCAATCTAATTTCAAACATAAAAAGGAAATAAATAAGGACTTTTTTTACGTAATCCAATTTTTATTCAAGTGTCGTAAAAGCATCGCGGGACTAAGTTAAAGTTTTAATTAACTCCAAATCTTACCTTCTTTATTTCAAACAGTGAAGATCGTCTGCACTGGATCGAAATGATAGATTTTGTGAATTTACAAAGTATGTGATAGAAACCTCCTTTTCAGTAATTTTAATTTTGTAAAAAGTATACGTAAGTAACTTGTTTAAATTAATACACAATTTTTATGACAAAATATTGATAACATAAAAAAAATATGGTATACAGACAGAATCTGATAATATTCAAATGAGAAACGAAATCGTAACGCGAGGCGCGAATGCGAGTTGTGGCTCGCGCCGAGTCCGGGACACGACTAAACCACCCTCGCCTTGCCAGTCGACTGGACGTATCGCTTGCTGAAATGCTCACGGAGTCACAACCCGAGAAACGCGAAACAGCCAGTGACTAGTGAGGTGCGCATTTCCACCGTTTAATATTATTAGTCCCTGTTCCACGTTACACCTAATAACTGAACCTGCTAATTTGGCAACCTATCAAAATAATTCTTTAGATAACTGTAATATACATACATACATATGCCTCACGCATACACATCACGCCATATCCCTTGCAGGGTAGACAGAGAGAACAGAGTGCCAGAGAACTCTATCCTTGCATACTTCACTCACTTCCTCAACATTCATAATTCTCTTCATACACGCTCGCCGGTTTCGGAGACTCTTGACTCCACCTTCCTTCAGTACATGACCGATAATATAGCTATACTTATATATATATATATATATACATCTTAATATGATTTCACATATGAAATATATGAAATATGTATATATATACTGTAATCTATGAAATTACATATTATAATAATACTAAGCTAACCTTGAAAATTTAATATATCTACTAAAAAAATACAAAGCAGACTTATATATTAATACGTATACATATAAACTATTATTATTCATACTTCTTAATATTTTATTTAAGTTAATTTTTAATTACTGTTATGGATAACTTCTTCTCTATCATAAAGTTTATAAAAAATTAACATTATATACCCGTCAGTGACGAGGTAGCATAATAGTATTAGATAAAGTCCGTATCCTGTTTTTCTATATTTAATAGGTCATTCTTCAGTAAAAACTAAAAAAGAAACGAAATCAGTTAAAATATTAAATATAGGATAAATGACATCAGGTAAGTAGAGATCGTTGAAATATTCAGTGTAAAATCGATATTGTTATTGTCTTGCGTCCCATCTCTAGGTTTTAAGTCGCCCACCCTTCGCCCAACCTTAGCATTGCGATGTATCCACACCCGCAATTCCGCAAGCTATCTACAACGCGTCTCAGAAAGACTCCCGTGGATGAAACAACGTGGCCTTCAAATTGGTATAACTATATAATTGAGTACTTTGGTTAATGTAATATAAAATATTTATTTTATTTAATACGAATAAACATATCTATACACTTAACTTAGCTATTTTATTTAATCAGATTTGGTGATTTTGCATGTGACAATTCAACAATCTATCCCTGTCATGGGTGAAAGTAAGAATACAACAATCTACTCCTGTCATGGGTGTCCTAAAAGACGATTAAGAGATAAAACACACATCTAGACCTTTCTGGCCAGCGTGGCATGCTAGGTCAATTTCTCTTCTATTGTGGAAGATAATGGAGCCTGACTAAGCGACATGAGCTTAGATGATGATAATGATAATAAAACTAAGTCATACTTAGAACCCAATATTGAAAATAAGTCGGACGTTTTTGAGCCTTTTTTTTTTGGTGGGCTATGGATGCGTCTCGCCCCGCTGAATCGGTCCAGGGCGACGGAAAGGCGGTGCGTGACCCCATAGACCCACCGTAAAATCCTCTCTCTTCGCCGTGCGAGCGGGCCACCGGTACCCGATTTTTGACTTCGGTGGTACGTTTTTGAGCCTAGCAGTTCACAAACTGTCCACCCACAGATTTCATATCTGCTTAAGTACGATAGGTATGACGTATTAAAAAAGTAATTAAGTCATTAATCACGTTGCGGTCGCTGGCAAGAGACGACATAGAAGGAAGCTTTGGATCCCCAACATCCGGCAATGGGCGTACGACGCGAGTAATTGCAAATTGTTCTAATTCGAAGAAGACAAGCAAAGATTTCTTAAACCGAAAGTGGATTATTACTAATTAAACATTGTAATCCTATTCTAACCTACTAAAAAATATTACACGTCTCTCTATATAATTATTATAAAAATATATATTTATATGGCTACATTGCCAAATTTTATTAACATTCTTAAAAAAAAAATTTTCGACGTTATCGAATAACTTGTATTTTTACAATTAAACAACATTTTAATGTATATCCACATTATGGTTTTGGCCGAATAGCGAGTTTTGTATGTTTCCCTATCAAAATAAAAGATGTATTGCTATATTAGCATATAAAAACTATATTAGCAAATAAAAGATGTATTGCTATAATATACATTAACAGCACTAACATGGCGGTTCCTCGGAGATCCCACATCTAATAACCCCATTAGAGGTAACATTAGGATACGAGCCCTCCGAGTTATGGGGTTTCGAATGTGTAAGCTCTTTATTTAGTTAGTATCTTAGCAACTTTATTTAGTACATTGATAATAAATTGCGGTAAGGATTTTTATATACAATGCGCTTTATAATTTCGTTATATAAAAAAAAATGTTAAGGAATTTATATTTCTTTTCTCAAAAAAAAAACTCAAGGTTAAATTTAATGTCACTATAAGATTCCTAATTAAAAACTCTCTTGGTGTATTTTTTATATTTCCATGAAATCATTCTTCTTTGACGATTTAATTCAATATTTTTATTTAAATAATGATTGCTTGTTATATTCTACGTTACTTCACAGAGTTCTAAAAGCTTATCTTCGTATTATTCTTTATCTCTCTATTTATTAATCCGTAAATTTACTAACACCATGTAAGATGCCGCCATTGAGAAAATTATTCCAGCCATGTCATGCTTTCTGATTTATGACGGTAATTTAGCACTAAAGAAAACCACAACTTAGAAACTATTCAGAACAAATACCTTCCAAACTATTCGAATGGTATATGTATCTCGTCTCAGCGATACCTAGTAACTTAACTTAAATTCTAAAGCAGAATCTTAGAACTACTATCATTAACCAAACTGATGTACGATACGTCTTTTTTGTCGACTTTTATGAGACATTTGGTTTTAAGGTACATTGATACTGCATTATTAATTTTGTTCTATCTTTCTAAACCTACAGGTCCGAATCGTGATAAAAATTACAATACTTATTGTAATACACATACACATGATTGGTCAAGATATATACATATGTATTGGTAATATCAGTAAACTTTATGATTGTTATTTATAAAAAACCCGATTACGAGCGAAAAATGATTGCCACAAGTGGGATTCGAACCCACACCTATTGGAAATCCGTTCCAATCGTGCTGCCACTTACACCACCGTGAACTTGTAGGACATTCAATTCTTGTATCGTATTTTATTTTCGTCTTTAAGGAGACGTGTGCCATCTAGCCGACATTATTTACAGATTGTACAGGCTCAATACTCAAACATTGCAGTTAGAACTGTTTTAAATGATGACACAACTTTATGGTTGTTTTTAAAAGCCGGGCGGGCCACCGAAGACAAAGATCGGGTACCGGTGGCCCGCTCGCACGGCGAAGAGAGGAGTTTTGCATGGTACGTCTATGGGGTCACGTGCCACCTTTTCTGTCACCCCGGACTGATTTGGCAGGACGAGATCACATCCATAGTCCACCGCAAAAAAATGGTGGTTTTTAAAATAATTTTAAATATAATTTTTGGTTTTCTTTGATATAAGGCTAATAAATAATAAAATTCGTCCACGAATAGTTCATCTATTGTCCTTGTTACGTAAGTTTTTCTTTATTTGTGTTGTAAGGTGAAAAATATCGATGTAGAATGCATGCCTTATTTTACATATATAAGAAGAAATATATCCTCTGGGTGGCTGATTTTCGGAATATTTGTTTTATTTAGTTTCATCATAATACAAGAGTTAAAGTAGTAGACATAGTCAACTACTTGTTTGTGCTAGATTTTTTAAATCATTAAGAAATAAAGCATAGGTCTCCACAAAAAAATATCCTATACTTATTTTCTTTGGAAAATTAAAATTGACAATGATGGAACACGTATTTATTTATTTCTATTGAAGTGTGATTAATTTGAAGACAATGGATAAACTTTGCTTCCCAAACAACCGACCTGTTCGCCCCGTTGAGGTTGAATTTTTGGAAAATCTTTTTAGTAAGTTATTTTTTTAACTCGTGTTTTTAGTTTGAGTAATTTCCGCTCAGCATTGACGTGGGTGTCACTTCTTTATACATTAAATTTATTTATTTTCAAACTGCCAACTTAAGGAGGAAAAGTATGTATAATTCAGCAATTTTTTTATAAAAGAAGATTGCCGAAAATTTTCCTAATTTCGTGGTATCAGATTAATATAAATTTTCTATAAACTTAATTCAGGTCAATCAATCTTAGCTATTATTATGCTGTTTGTTATGCCACCGACAGCGCCATGCAAGCAACGTACCCATGAAATGTTGTCACATTCTTTATAGAAATTATCTTAGTAATTCCTCGACCTATTTTTAAGTCTCTAACAGGCAGCAAGAGGTGATTACATATTGCATTCTTAACCCGCCACATAAAGGATGTGTGAACTTCGTGTTTTTGTGAGTATCATCATCACTATAATTATCTGAGCTCATATAATATCTCATTACTAGGTACAAGTCTCTTCCAAAGTAAAAAGTAAATCAACTTACTATGCCACGCTGCTTGAACGAGATTATTGATAAGAATTAATAACGGTAGGGTTTTACTTTTAATTTATTATCTTCACTTGCAGTGATATATTAAAATACATCCCTTATTCATCTTTGACGATTACCCTTAAAAAAAGGAAAAGGTGTAACATGACAATTGTAATTTTAATCAATCACCACATAGGTGATAATAATACGAACAATAATGACGTACAATCATATTTGATTAATGGTTTCTGTATTTAATGAAGCCTACTATGAACTTTGATCTGCCTAAAGGTCGATAGAAAGATACAATATGTACAGACTTCGGCATTCCTACCACATTGCCCTGAGCAATTTAGGCGGGGTGAACCCGGACTATATTCTAACCAAATGTATATAGTTATATTACGAAATTTTATAACTATTAAGTTTGCAAGAGATTTCTCAGTTTGTGTTATGCTTACGCTAAATTGAAGCTACTATAATCTTCTACCATTACTGCTAGTTTAAACGTAATCATTGAACAACCGGTAAGTAGTATATTTTATATACATATATATATATATAAATATAATTCTTATGTACGTGTGTATGTCACTGAACTCCTCATAAACAGCTAGACAGATTTTGTTGAAATTGTTTATGTGTGTTCAAGTGGATTCGAGAATGGTTTAGATTTGCCATTGGAGCCTATAGGTGACGCTGCAATCGAGTTGTGGGATTTTTACTTTCCATACATAACACTAGCGGACCCGACCTCTAGACTAGATCCACCGAGAAGGAAAAGGATCATCATCATCTCAGCTCATATATGTCCACCTGTTGAGCTCAAGCCTCCAAGAAATTGGGAGGCAGATTGACCTACTATTATACCACGCTGGTCAGACGTGTTGGTATAGGATTTTTTTCCGATTTTTCTTCCTTCGCAGAGATACAATATGCGTTTCATATCCCTTACTCGTCTTTTATGATCACCCACGGGTAAGATAAGAGGTGGTGAATTGTATTCTTACTCCATCACTACACGGAGGGGGTTAAAATTGTTAAAACGTATGTGGTAGGATCACACTGTTGACAATTCTCTGTCTACAGCAGAAAAGTGACCTCTGAGTAATGGCAAAGTGCTATTGCGCTTCGTTCGGTGAGCGAGAGAGCCTTACCAACTTGGTGGGTGTGGGGTTTGTAATGGCAGGCAGCAGCTTAGCTATACAGTTGCAAAGGTTCATGAGCGGCAGTAACACTTACCCTCAGGTGTGCTGCTTGCTCGTTTGCCACCATAAGCAATAAAAAAAATGGTTCACGTGGTATGGGTATCTTCGCTTATCTATAATTATTTTTATCTAACTTATTTTACCGAACGAACGTCTGGTTAAGAAGATATACAATGCGAAAGTGGAAGGATGTAGGTACCGAGGGAGACCGAGATTAACCTACCTAGACCAGATCGGTCATGTACTGAAGGAAGGTGGAGTCAAGAGTCTCCGAAACCGGCGAGCGTGTATAATGAGAATTATGAATGTTGAGGAAGCGAGTGAAGTATGCAGAGATAGAGTTCTCTGGCACTGTTCTCTCTGCCTACCCTGCAAGGGATATGGCGTGATGATATGTATGTACCTATGTATTTTTATCTTGGTTTGTCGCTCGATAAGCTGTTAGTGCTTACTCATTGTGTTTTAATTACAACCTGCTTACAAATTTAGTCTAATTCCAAATTCAACCTATAGTTTTTTTTTTAATTTCATTGAATGGTTGCATGCCGACTATCGTTCAACATCGCCCCATATACTCATAAATCACACCTTAGCTGTAAAAATCGTTTAATGTTTTTACATCAACCGAAATGGAAACAGTAGATAATTTCATATTCATATACATTTTAAGGGAAGTGAAATAACTCATCTTTACGCATAATAACTATCCTGTCGAGTTTCTTCGAAAATTCTCGAGATATAGAAAAGTTAGATTATATAATGATTTCTAATGTTTACGCAAGTACACATTTGAAATAAAACTACTTTTACGGATTCTATCGCGTTTATATTTGATTTTTAATTGCCCGACGTTTCGAACACTTTACAGTGATCACGGTCACGGGAGGACTGTCGTAGAGTGTCGTAGGGTCTGACCCCATGGTCATAGATTCACCTGGGATATAGATTCACCTACTATGCCACGCTGGACAGCTTTGGTATAGATGTTATTTCTAGTTTATGCTCTGTAGTGCAGACCTTCTCATAATATCATAATCTTGCTTAAAAGATCCCATCGTTTCGATTGTAGTTGGTGTTATAAATTTCTGCAGAGTATATTGCTTCTCAGTCGACTGGTAATCTCTGAATCACCTTCTCTTCTGATATTAAACTCCTTGGTACTCACCCTTTAGCTGTTTTTCCCGACTGCCACAGGCCAAGAAGGCGATGGTGAATCCTATTTTTATGATTTTATAATTAATTTGTTATTTTATTATTCCATGTTATTACCATATTTTTACATGTTTTATTTAACATGTTTTTTTATTGATTCACTTTCTTGTACGTCTATCCGGATGGAAGTTTGTATTGGTTTTAAACCAAGTGCCCGGTGAGCTACTTTAAATATGTACCATAGCTAAGAAATGGATAATATGACATGAAAATGTGAAAAAAAAAAGTAATTTAAAATAAAGTAATATATTTAAAATCAATTCCAATTTCATTTACATAAACCCTAAACAGCAGGAAATACTAATAACAAAATATACCATGTTTTACGATATAATAATAATGATAATAAGGTATTGATAATAATAATCAATTAGATGTCATTTATCAATTATCCGTTGTATGCTGTCCCATGTTTCGTTCATTTCTAATCTTGAGAGAAATGATATTATAGTTTTTAGGCGGTTTAAAAACAACGTGGTACATTATTTTGTTTTATATTATTTTATTATCATTTGTATCTCCTTTTTATTTACGGGTTCTTCCATAGGGAAGATGCCTGGTCTTTTGAGAGGTTTACATGGGGATATGCATCCAACACGCAGAACGCACGCCTTTAGAGAAATTGAATCTAAATATTGAGATAGTACATCTACCGATGACATTCCACGTCTGCACATAATATTCGTGGAATACCAGCGGTAAGTGTAAAACTATTGTGTGATGATGATATCTAATATCTGAATATGGGAGTGCGTGCTTAGTGGACTGGTTCATCTTAAATCTATGAAATTTTAAACTGTCATCTGTCGTCAAACCCATATTGAGAAATGAATGGTGGCATACGGTGACTCGCCTCTTATTATTATTACTCAATAATTGTACTATATTAATGTAATTTACTTAATCCCTTAGTTTTACATAATTATTTTGCATTCAAAGATCTTAATAAATATTTTCTTTTCTTATCAGTAATGGGACTCTTTCAAGTCAAAATCTGTATACCGTATTTCATGATGTCAATATAAACGATTACAAGTACTTTCTTGGCTGATTTGATAAAATCTCTAAGTTATAGCAACTTTGCTAGCGCATGTATTGTTATAAAACATGGCAGGATAAAATATTTGTTTTCATGTTAACTCTCTTTCTGTGTTGTTTATTTTTTTATTTTATTTTTTAACTAATATATCCAGTTACAGGCATCTATGTAAACGAAATTGGTTAAAACGACTTTTTTTATCGTAGGTGTGTCCTATGTCATGTTAGTCAGACAATTTGATAAAGTCTTCGAGATTTCCTACCTTGCACTGATGTCATGTAATAACGGATGGGGAGAAAAAAAGATACATACATACATATCATCACGCCATATCCCTTGCAGGGTAGGCAGAGAGAACAGAGTACCAGAGAACTCTATCTCTGCATACTTCACTCGCTTCCTCAACATTCATAATTCTCTTCATACACGCTCGCCGGTTTCGGAGACTCTTGACTCCACCTTCCTTCAGTACATGACCGATCTAGTCTAGGTAGGTTAGTCTCGGTCTCCCTCGGTACCTACATCCTTCCACTTTCGCATTATATATCTTGTTAACTAGACGTTCGTTCGGCATTCTTTCCACGTGTCCGAACCATCGGAGCATTTCCTTTCGCATCTTTACACCAATACTCTCTTTCATACCTACTCGCTCTCTTATGTCGTCGTTACGAATGCGGTCGGTCAGCCTTACTCCACAGATTTTCCGCAGAGATCGCATTTCGACCGCATTAATTTTACTATCATACTCTTTTCTGCATACCCAACTCTCGCTTCCATACAGTAATGTTGGGCAAGCACTGCGTTATGTATTGCTACACGTGCCTTCTGGCTGAGGTGGTGGCTGCCGAGAAGTTGCCCCAACGCTCCGTTCACTCTATTTCCCGCATTCACTCTTCGCTCTATATCAGTGGTGTACCTTCCATCTCGGCTAAATCCACATCCAAGATATACAAATTCATCCACTTGCTCTAGTATATCATTACCTATTGTTACTCTTACATCTGTTCTGGCTTCGTCTCTTTCAAAGACCATTATTTTGGTTTTGCTCACAGCTATTACTTAACTTAATGTATAAAAAAAGAAAAAAAAGATCTCCCATCTAAATGGTATAGTTGATATAAAAAGTAGAAGCATCGAGATACATGTACACGCCTTGCTCATTGCGTTAGCGTGCACATGCTTCTTGAATCTCTACAAGTTATTTAACTTCTCTCATCCTTGTCCCTGTGTCCTTCTCCCTTTATCATTAGGGCGGACAGCACACGGTACGACTTCGTCGCCCGCGGTATTCTCATCTAGCCACTTTACTCGCTGCTCTGGCTGCCATCTTGGCGTTATCTGCCAACCTGGTCTTCAAGCCGTCTGGCGTTGTACCAGGCGTGCGCGAATTCCTGATGATGATGAACAGTGAATGGCAAAAGACTAATGTATAAATAGTTTCGAAAACTATTTTTTGTGCCAGACTATGATCTGGACACACCGCAATCGTACTGTCAGGACAACGGAAGGAGGAGGAGGTTGCTACGCCATAACCAACCATATGCCCTCCCCGTCATTGTTGAGGGCAACTACTGGTACTGATTCCTTAACTTCCGTGTCCAGCCCGACCTAACAAAATCTTCTGAGTTATTAAAATCGCATATCTTAACTATATTCTATATATATATAAATACTAGTTTATAATAAAAAGGAATATAGTTAAGATTTGCTTAACTTTTAGTCTGAAACTCAACAGTAAAAATATCAAAATATTTCTGAGTTATTCGGCAACCTAGAATTGACATAAAGTTTTACATTAGGCATATATCGAGGTCTTGGGCTAATTCAACTATAATATTAACGTAACCCGCCCAGCCATTCAGTGTGATATCAAGGAGGGCGGTGTCTCATAAGCCACAGTGCGACCTCTGTTTTTTCTTCAGGTTGAGGGCCCTCAGCGCTCACCCACAGTCCAGGTAAAGTTGTCATAGCCCTCTGCGGCTAACAAATACATCACAATAAAGATCTATCTTTCAGCCTACTAGCTGTCTACACGTGTGCGCTTTTCATTAATTAGTAATTCTTCATCATCATCATCGTCACAGTCCATAAATGTCGCACTGTTGGGCTCGGGCCTGCTCCGTAATGGGAGGGAAATTAACCTACTATACTGCGCTAGTCAGTCGTGTTGGTATAGGGTTTTGTTTAGAGTTTTCTTTCTCTCGCATAGATGTTATATGCGTTTTACATCACTTAGTCGTCTCGTACGATCACCCACGGGTAAGATATAGGGTGGTGAATAGTATTCTTACTCCGTCACCACACGGAATAATTCTTATTAACATTTATCCATCAGTAAATATTGAAAATGAAGAAATCTTGACAAGAATTAAATGTTATAAAGGTCCCTTGGCATTTAAGAATCTAAATTAAATTATAATCTTTAATTAAAATCACCACAACTTTGCAAAAGTTAAAGATAATCTAATTGTGGATACCAATTAAATATACCAAGTCTGCTAATAAAATGCTAGTTATATTTAAGGCAATGGAGTATATGTAATGATCGAACAACGTTGAATAATAACGTTGAATATATGTGGAAGGATATTGACGAGTGTAACAAGAGATTTGTTAGTATGGGAAATAAGACATTCTGTGTGATATTATGGTGTAATATTGATTATATACTACTGTGGGAACATAACAGGACAACAGTTTTATTCTATTTCGAGATTCTTACATTGCCCATTATAAATAATTCAACAGTCTAGCCTGGCCATCTAGTTCAATTATCTAGTACATATGTTATTTTGCATGTAGATATATCAAAGGTCGTGCTAGAAAATAAATTTATAAAAAGGTATTTCCATTCTTTGTTGATGTAATTGTACACTATCTATATCTATATTCTTCTATATATCTTCTATATATATATATATATATATATATATATATATATATATATATATATATATATATATATATATATATATATATATATATATATATATATATAAGAGATTTCCACCTATGTATTGACTCATCACGATATCTCTGGAACCATAAGACCTACAGACTTTAAATTTGGTAGAAATATTCCTTTCGCCGACTAGAGGTCAGCTAAGAACGGATTTTACGAAGTTCCACCCGCAAGGGGGGTTGCTGGGGTGTAATGATCACATTTTTTAAATATAGCTCCTATAGACTTAGAATTTGGTGTTGACTTTATTTCTGCCCTTTGAAGATTTTTGGAAATTCCTTCTCCGAATAGAATTCTATGAGCGGCAGTAACACTTACCATCAGGTATGGTGCTTGCTCGTTTATATATATAGGAGATTTCCACCTATGTATTGACTCATCACGATATCTCTGGAACCATAAGTCCTACAAACTTTAAATTTGGTAGGAATATTCCTATTGTCGAGTAGAGCTCAGCTAAGAACGGATTTTAGGAAATTCCACCTGCAAGGGGGGTTGGGTGTTAACCTGAAAAAATCTCAATTTTCAAATATAGCGCTTTGATTTGGTATTTGGTGTAGACTTTCTTTCTGCCCTGTAAAGGTCAGATGAACTAGGATTTTAAAAAAAATCTTATCTGAAAGGAAATTCAATGTATCGAAAGTAAACTACATAACTGAACTGACGTAACCGAAGCGAAGCGAGGGCGGATCCCTAGTTCTTTATAAATTTAAAATTGTTTGAAGTTTGGTGGCAGCTACGAATATCACTAACTCTTAAACTACTTGTGGGTATCGTAAAAAAACGTCTAGGATTATAATACATATTTGTACCAATACCATCTGATGTCGTCTAATCATTGCGATACACCTACATCGCGATGGAGGGCTGATGTAAAGCAGGTGGCCGGTTACAAAACTATTTCCAAAACTAATTGCTATATTAGCGAATATTTTGCGTCGAACCCAAGTTATTGAAATAAGAGCAGGACGATGATTATGATGACGTATTCAAACTTGGTAGGTAGATAATAAGCAAGAAATTAAAAAAATGTAGGTGGTATTTACATAGGTGATATCTATTAATTACACAATATAATTAGATATAAAAATTATACCCTTCTATTACTTTTTACCATCACTTCAAACATCACACATGACATTTCATTCAATATAAGCCTTACACGTGTGTTCGCGTCATGTTTAATGTGATGTGTGATGTTTAATGTGATGTTATATTTAGTCGCGTAATGTGTAATATGACAGTACACGGTCGGGTAATATTACGTGTGATGCATCACTCGCATTACTTACACATGTGTACCTTCTATATAAATTATTTTAGGCCATTATGGTATCATTGGTAATCATTTAGGTGCTAATGTAAGAATAATATGTATTATTCTTTGTCCTGAGTGATTGACAACAATGAGGTGATTGACAACGTATATTGTCAAACACCTCATTGTTGATAGTAGTATATGTATACCTCGTAGGTGCAGTAAAGACGACTAAGAGAGGTCGCGCGGGCTGGTTCGTCCGGAGTAGTACCACGCTCTCGCAGAAGATCGACAGAAGACAATCAGAGTAATGGCAATGTGCTAATGCGTTCGGTGAGCGAGAGAGCTGGAAGCCCAAGTGTGGATTTGGGGTTTATATTGGTAGGCAAGTGCCTAACTATACCCTTGGTATTGCAAAGGTCTATGGGCGCCAGTGACACTTACCATCGGGTGTGCTATCTGCCCGTTTGCCACCACAAGCAATAAAAAAAATAAGATCTTTACATCGCTCTGAACCAACTCTACCTGATGCCGTCTGGTTAACAACTGCATTGCTAAGGAGGGTTGACGACTAGGCAGGCAATTGGTCATAAAATTATTGACATTCATTCTCCTACTCTTATCCCAATTACTTGGGGTCGATACAACATGTACTCTTCTTTCATAGCACATATTGTAAAAGTTATTGGCAATAGTTTTATGACCGGCCGCCTGTCAGACGTCAACCCTCCTTGGGAATGTAATTGTTGACCAAACGGCATCAGATGGAACTAGCCCAGGTCGTTATAAGGCTCTTAGTCGTGTTTTACGACATCCACAAGCAAAGTAAGAGTTGGTAGTATTCGTAGCCGCTACCACACAGCTAAAAATATAATATCATAAAAAGCAAATATACCTAGTAGTAGTAGATAGTAGCAGTAGTACCTAGCTAGAAACTAAATAGATTGTAAGCGTACCGTATGGACTATACAAAGCGAAATCCTTTACATATACTCTCAGATCAAAGCAGAATGTTGTGATAGTGAACGTTTGTGATAGCAGAACAACACTATTTGTTACATTCAAAGGAGATTCTCCTTGAACAACGAGATTTGTCTGTATACACCATTACTGAATAAACCTTTTGATGTATACCATAGACTATTTATGTAGGTTAGGGCATACAAGATGTTGAGGCGTAACATTATAACATAAATTCCTGTATTGAAAAATAGATTTTTCTTTAAGGATGAACATATTATATACTAGCTTTCGGAGCATTCCCTTTCGCATCTTTACACCAATACTCTCTTTCATACCTACTCGCTCTCTTACGTCGTCGTTACGAATGCGGTCGGTCAGCCTAACTCCACAGATTTGCCGCGGAAATCGCATTTCGACCGCATTAATTTTACTTTCATACTCTTTTCTGCATACCCAACTCTCGCTTCCATACAGTAATGCTGGGACAAGCACTGCGTTATGTATTGCTACACGTGCCTTCTGGCTGAGGTGGTGGCTGCCGAGAAGTTGCCCCACCGCGTCGCCCATCTGGACTCCCACATTCATATCGTTCAACCTTTGGAGACATTTATCCAGATATATGATAAACAGCCTGGCGGACAGAACGCACCCCTGCTTAACGCCGATATTGACGTCAAACCAAGGCGACATTCTATTATCCAGCCACACACAGGCTCTACAGCCCATGTAACTGGACTGCACAGCCTGTAGCAGTTTATTATTATTATTTATTTTTATGTATTATTATCTAAAAATATTTGTACATAATTTAAAAAGAATTGGTAAAAGTTTTTTTTCTCCCAATACACAAACAAACAAACACAAACTTTGCCACTTTGTTACACCCCTTAGGGGCGGAATTCATGAAATCCTTTCATATTGAATCTCTACGTCATAAAAAGAAATGGCCGTCAAAATTTTATGTTTTTAGCTTTAATAGTTTCGACTTGGTGGTAACGAGTCGTTCAATCTGCTTCACGGGCCTAATTTACACAACCAGAGGGTGAAAATTGACAAATGACTCGTAATTTGAAAAAAATCAATAAAGATTTTTTTCTTTCCATACAAACTTTGCCACTCTTTTCCACCCCATTAGGTGGTAATTTCGTAAAATCCTTTCTTAGTAAATCTCTACGTCATAGAAAGAAACTACTGTCAAAATTTCAAGTTGCCAGCTTCAATAATATCGGCTTGGCATGTTGAAACAGGTGTTTATTTATTTTTACTAAAGAATATTTGTATGTAATTTGAAAAGAATCGATATTTTTTTTTAATCCAAGTATTCTTTAAATTGGCATAATTTTTTTATTTATGAACCAATTGACATGAAATAAGACTAAATGTTAAGTGAAACTTACCACAATATATTAGCGACACAACTTCTAAATCGGATAAGCCGTTTCTGAGATTAGCGTGCACAAACGCACAGACAAACAGAGAAAAAATTCAATAATCATTGTTTTGGGTTCTATTGTGTTGATAAAGGTCCCAGTAATATTTTTTCTCGTATATCTTCCATGTACAGACAGCGATCCGTTACATTTTTATTATATGTATAGATAAATAAAATGTTCTATTGTCTCGTTTTTTTTTAATTTTTCGTATCACCTACATTCATTTTCATTATAGAAAAATGTTTCTTGACAGGTTTGACGTATGGTTCAATTCCTTTGTCGTCACATACTTCTGTATTTTATATACCTACTTATGAAAACCAGATTTGTGCTTTATAAGTAGTTAAAAACTATTTTGATGTATAATACAAACGTTTAATAAGGACGTCCAGCTTGTTTTTAAGAATCGACGCTAACGTCTGAGGTAATTACAATGTTCGCACATGAAGATAGCTAGAGTATTTAATAATGAATACGATATTGTCCTTTAATTCACTGTAGGTATGTTTTGGCGAAATATCATTGCCATTTGAATATAATAGAGTTCCACAAACCGTACCAAAAATCACTGTGTATTTTATTAAACCTAGATTAATTAATATTGATTTTTTTTTATCATTTCTGATTCAATTACGATGGCGACCTGGATCGTGCGGTGAAACACAGAATGGATACGGGATGGATGAAATGGCGGCAGGTCACGGGTACAACATGCGACCCCAAAGTACCCCCTAAATTAAAGGGTAAAATATATAAAACCCTAATAAGACCTGCTGTACTGTATGGATCAGCATGTTGGGCGACAAAAGCGACGGATGAGAGACGACTGCATGTAGCGGAGTTGCGAATGTTGAGATGGATGTGTGGTGTGACGAGATTAGATAAAATAAGAAATGAGCATATAAGAGGAAGTTTGAAAGTTGCGCCAGTGACGGCAAAGTTAAGAAGTGAAAGGTTAACATGGTATGGACATGTGATGAGACGGGATGAAAGAAATGTTGTGAGTAAAGTTTTAAATATGAATGTTGAAGGCTTTAGGGGTAAAGGAAGACCAAAGAAAAGATGGATGGACTGCGTGAGGTATGACATGGATAGACAGGGAGTGACTGCAGAGATGACTTCTGATAGGACTGTATGGAGGAAGATGACATATTGCGTCGACCCCAAGTAATTGGGATAAGAACAAGATGATGATGACTGATTTCAATTATCATTTGTCAGACCTACGAATTGGAAAATGTTTTAATTGTTACGTTAGAATAAAATCCCTCTTCAAAGAAAGAAAAATTCTTTCTTTCTATTTCACAGACACATTCTGGTAAGTAAGAACCGAGATGCCGTCCAAGAGATCAAAGAAAATGCCAAAATGCAAACGTGACCACACATTTGGCGGCAATCATCGCTCCGATTAGAAGCGTGCAGCTCATATAGCTGCAATTGTGCTGCTCGACAATTGTTCTCTTTCAAACTGGATTTAATTGTAGTGGGAAGATCACATTGTCGACAGTTTTCTATCTACAGCCACTGACCAGCCCATCAGGGATAGTACCACTTTCGCTGAAAATCGACCTCTGACCAGTCGTAATATGCTATTGCATTTTGTTTGGTGAGCAAGAAAGCCAGAGGTCCAAGTTTTTGGATGAATTTTGGTTGATCGCTAGCTATCAATCGCTATCGGTAATTATCTGTACCCCTGGTGTTAAAAAGGTTCATGAACAGCAGTAACACTTACCAGCAGTTATGTAACTTGATTAGTTGCAACTATAAGCGATAAGAAAAGAAAATAGATCCGTTGGATTAAGGCCTTAGCTAGTATTGGGTAGGCACTAACGTGACGTCAATATTAACTAATCCAGTAAATCTTAATATATATAAATTACGCGTCACGGTGTTTGTCCGCGATGGACTCCTAAAGTACTTAACCGATTTTAATCAAATTTGCACAGCATGTGTAGTTTGATCCAACTTAAAATATAGGATAGCTTCCATCTCAATTTATAGTCGCAATATTATTTTATTGCAAATTATCTATCTATTATTTGACAGACATTTGATTCCAACAGATGGCGGTATCTGTTGACTGGATTGAGTAAGTATTGAATAAATGACGCTATGTTAACCATACAAATGTTTCATATAAGCTACAGTTTATTAGCATAACCTCCACACGTTACTGAGGCTACTTTAGCCACAGCAACGCGTGGCCGAGTCTGCTAGTAGATATACTATCTATAGTTTTATATAAGTGCCTGTAGTTATATCGTTCTTGTGAGCCGGCACATCGATCACCGTCAATTCGGTCCCTATCAGCGTCCGGGCCCACATAATATATCTAGGCAAACGGGGGAAACCACCTTTCGTGCATAGCTGTGTATGACGCACTAGTGTGGGCGGAGTCCTTGATCGTCTATATCAGAGTCCTCGTGTGCCGCCCACAGAGAGCCATAGCGGCCTGAGTCAAACGCGGATACCGCATAGTGGCCACGGAGGCAACGTGTCTGTTGACTGGAACTTTAGAGATGGAGATACTCGCCAGCCTTTACCAGCTTGTGGGGCGGTAATGTCTCACCCTGCGAGTCGTCTGTCTCGCAGGGTGACGCCCGCTGGGACGTCATTGATCGTTGGCCAGTCCGTCTGGAGAGATCTCGAACAATAAAAAAGGTAAGATTGCTCTTTAAGAAATTCTAGTGTTGATTAACACAAGTTCTAGAGAACAACCGTCAACGACACAAAGAAACTACTTTCTCAAAAAGTTTTTTATCTAGCTAATTCAGATAATAACCAGAGGATATGCCGTAAGCGGAAAAAGCATAATTTTAGTTTATACTTTACTGGAACTAACTCCACAAATCTACCGTTAGTAAAGGTACAATAATAAACATGGTTTGAATTTAAAACCAAGTATCTGCATAATTTAAAATATCAAAGCAAAAGTTGTAGAAAACTGGATATATAATGCAAATAATATTGTGTCCAGTTTCTAAATTTAAATATGTAAACTAGAAAGACGTGAACGTCACTGGCTTTGAAAATAACTAATCAGTGCAACAGCGATCTTTGACAAATTATAATAATTTATATGCAAATGTATGCTGAAATAAAACTTGAAAGATTTTTTAACATTCTTATACATAAAAGCCAACTGAAACGTGTTATAAATCTACTGTATCCACAGTTTCATTTGTATAGATTACAAATTTAAAGGTATTATTCTGATCACTTCGTCTCGATAAATCCAATTAACAAAGATAGGTATATAAGTTCTACGTGATGTAATGCAATGGGAGTGAGTGGAACATCCAACGATTGTTATTCCCTCCTATGTTCCCCCTTTTAATATTTTTTATTCCTGAAAAGATGGCTAAAGTGCTGAAGCAGAGTATAGCAATAGTACAAATAGAATTTCTTTTCAATGGGTACAACGCCTGTCAGAGCACTGTTGCTTCAGCAATTAATTGCATAAGATTGTGAGGAGGAAGGTTTCATACTACTTACAGCAACATTTTCTATATTTATATACTTTTATACAGTAAAATAAATTTGTATACAATCACAAATATTATTTCACTGCGTACGCGACATTTTCTTGCGTATTTAAAATTGTAAAAAATATTATAGGTAATATGGATAATAATGAATAGTCCACATAATATGAGTACGTGCCCTAAATATAATTAAAGTAGGAAACAAATGAGTATTTAATAATCCCACCACACTTTCCCACTATTGTAACACCTGTAAGCTAGGATCCATAATGGTCTCCATAAATGACACCAAAGTTTGACCCTCAGGCAGTCCCGGGATATGATTTTAATTGTCTTGGGACTTGCAAAAAATTTAATTTGAAAAGTTTAAAGAGGAAGAGTTGGCAATAATGATACCACTTCCCTCCCAGGCAAATCGGGAGACAGGAAAACAAAATCGACTTGTCAGCCAATAAGTAAAGGGTGTACAGCTACGATAAGCGGAGTAGTACGGTACCACTGATATGGAAGAGCTTTACACTTAACTTGAACATAATAATAGTGATACCATTTAAATTATTTAAATATTATACTAAGTTCTCTCGTCATATTCTTTTACGTACTATGGGGCCATTCATAAATTATGTAAGGCGTTTACAGGGGTCGCTGGCTGAATATTAGAACTTCTTAATTTGAACAGAGAGGGGGGGCGGTTCAGTGGTAGTAAATAAGATATTAAGTAAGTTATTAAACTGAAAATTACTAATTTTGTTCTAAACTGTGATAGATAATTAATCATATTAATGCCATTGCAGTGAGTTAATGATACTTGTAGTAAGAAGATTGTAATAAAAGATATTTTCAGAATAAATATTTGATCAATAGGGCCTTTTCTTACAAAAATTCCTATTAAGGGGCAAGGGGGAGTAGTTGCAATCTTATGAAGTCTTACGGTAGGTGGGAGAAGGCCAAATCATTCTTCAAAATCCCTTACGTTATTTATGAACGGGCACTATATGGTTTGTAAGCAATTCTGACTCTTGCTAAATAACAAAGCAGTACCGCTTTTTAATAAAAAAATACAACAGAACGATGTAGGTCTGAAATTTAAAGCAAACATTGGCACCCAACAGGAAATTTGTCTGCGTCAAACGAATATGCTTCCGGGAATAAATTAAAAGATCAATGACAGTTTTAATATAGTATATCCAATCAAATTAACAAGTAGATTATAGTAGCAAGTACAGTATTATTTACGAATTTTATCCATATGATTCTAATTTTTAAACATCGCTTAGCAATTATGTAAGTACGGGTAGAAAACAGCGAATTATGAAATATATCTGTAAAAAAGTATTATTAGATATTACCTGAGACGGTTATTGACAAAGTAGGTACTAGCAGGATTGAAGCATCCTTGTTTTCCATTTTTTTTTTTTTTTATTGGTGGGCTATGGGTGCGTCTCGCCCCGCCAAATCGGTCCGGGGTGACGGAGAAGGCGGCGCGTGACCCCATAGACCCACCGTAAAATCCTCTCTCTTCGCCGTGCGAGCGGACCACCGGTACCCGATCTTTGTCTTCGGTGGTCATCCTTGTTTTCCCTGCAGTAACGGAAAAAGAATACAATCCACCATCCTATTTCTTAAAAGTGTTTCTTCCCGTGTGGCGACGGGAAAAGAATACAAATGTCGGCACCTTTTGCTTGCCCATGGGAGTCGTAAAAATTGGCTAAGGGTCACACCGGGAGAGTAGGCAGCGGCTATCTCCCGGAAAACTTAATACCATCTACCGCGATCGCCAAACTGCCTGCCTAGCGTGGTGTTATGGCATTATCTCCCCAAAACAATATGTATGCACAAAAAGTGACGGCACCAAGTCACGGCAGTTCCGCTGTACCACGGGCTCATTTTTTTTGATAGCGGGCCAGTTGGTGGCGGAGAAGGAGGTGCTAAGAATCTCCGGTCGCGATCCGGTTACCAAAAAAAAAATCGACCCTTGGCCCTAGTAACACCCAACATTCGGAAGCTTAGGACCGACGAGAGGGTCATCGAGCTGGAAGAGGAATTGAGCAAAATTCGATGTGACATTGTAGGATTACTAGAAGCGCGAAGAGAGAGGGCACGATAACCCTCCGGTCTGAAAACCTGCTATTCTACCGGGAGGGAGATCACCCATCCCAAGGTAGTGTAGGGTTTATCGTTCGTAAGTCTCTCGTAGACAACGTGGAGAGGATCGAGAGTGTGTTGACAAGGGTAGCATACCTTATACTCAGAATTATCAAACGGTATTCTTTGAAGGTCATACAGGTTTACGCACCGACCTCGACATACTCCGACGACGTAGTGCAGGCCTTATACTAAGACATCTCGAAAGCTATGCACGCGTCCAAAACACACTTCACGGTAGTTACGGGCAATTTCAACGCAAAACTAGGCAAAAGGACAGACGATGAGTTGAGAGTGGAGCAATATGGATTTGGACAGAGAAACCAAAGAAGCCAAACAGTTCGACTTTCTGAAGAAAGATGGCCTCTTTCTGATAAATTCCTTCTTCAAGAAGCGGCCCCAAAAGAAGTGGACCTGGATTAGCCCTGATGGATCCACTAAAAATGAGATAGACTTCATCTTGATGGACAAATGACAAATATTCAATGATGTCTCTGTGATTAGCAGGGTTAAAGCTGGGAGTGATCGTCGGATGATACGAGGCACATTGAATCTTCGTACGAAAGTCGAGCGGTCTCGCTTGATGAAATCTATACTGCGACCTGTAGGTCAGGTGTACCTGTCCAATGCCAGAAAACCGATAGCTTTCCACTCAAATTATATAATCGCTTCCAATGCCTGGGCAGAGTGCGAATCTTCGAACGACATAACAACAGGCGTATTGAAGAAATGATAGAGCGAAATCAAAACTCCAAAGTGTTCGCACGAGATTTGTCCATCGGGCAGAGCCAAATGCAGCTGAAAACCGATAAAGGTACTGTCATTTCATCCCAGAGTGAGCGAGATCAGAATGGCTCTGAAATAGTTAAAGAACGGAAAGGCACCGGGAGATGACGAAATTACTGCAAAGCTCCTGAAGGCTGGCGGCAGGCCGGTTTTCAAAGCCCTATAGAAGCTGTTTTTATTCTGTCATTTTCGGTAGCAATGTTACAGAGTCGTAGACCAGGGTGTGGTGGTGCTGTTTTTTTAAGAAGGGCGATAAAACACTCTTAAAGAATTACAAACCCATCTTACTCCTGAGCCACGTTTACATAGTGAATTCAAGAGTCATTACAAACCGACTCGCGCGCAAGTTAGTTGACTTCCAGCCGCCCAAACAAGCCGGTTGCCGAAAAGGTTATAGTACCATAGACCACATCCACGCGCTACACCAGATTACACAGAAGACCGAGGAGTATAATCGGCCTCTGTGTCTAGCGTTCGTGGACTATGACAAAGTCTTTGATTCTGTCGAAACTTGAGCAATGCTGCATTCCCTTCAGAGGTGACTAATTGACTATCGATATATCGAAGTGCTGAATTTTTGAATTTGAATGTATTTGTATAAAAACGCTATTAGGTCAGTCCGCATCTGGGATAAGAGTACGAAACCGGTCCAGTTGCAGAAAGGCGTGAAACAAGGAGACTATATCTCTCTGAAAATGTTCACCACTGCTTTGGCAGATGTGTTCAAGCTCTTAGACTAGACCGCACCCCGTATCAATATCAATGGCGAATACATCACTCACCTTCGATGCGCAGATGATATCGTAGCCATATCAGAATCCCTGGAGGACCTTGGCACCACGCTCAATGACCTCAGCAAGGTCTCCCAACTAGTAGGACTGCAAATGAACATGGACAAGACGAAAATCATGTCTAATGCCCATGTCGCTTCTGTACCGGTCCTGGTTGGGAATGTGATTCACGAAGTTGTCGATCACTATGTTTACCTAAGACAAACAGTACAATTAGATCCAATTTCTAAATAGAGGTCAGCCAACGAATCCAACTCGGCTGGGTAGCTCAGGAAACTTAGGAGGATCTTCTCATATAATATTCCACAGTTTTATAACCAGTGTGTGTTACCAGCGATGACGTATGATACTGAAACGTGGTCTCTAAATGTTGGCCTCATCGAAAGGCTAAAAGTCACTCAGCGTGCTATGGAAAGGGCTATGCTCGGTAGGTATTTCTCTAAGTGATAAAATCCAGAATACGGAAATCCGTAGAAGAATGGGTGTAACTAACATAGGCCGAAGAATTAGCACGCTGAAGTGGCAATGGGCAGGCCACATCGTTCGACAAAACGACAACCGTTGGGGAAGAAAGGTACGCGAGTGGAGATCACGAATCGGATGACGCAGCGTAGGACGACCCCCCACTAGGTAGACTGATGATATTATCAAGGTCGCAGGATACTGTTGGAAGCAGGTGGCACGGTCCCGTTTCGAATTCTCGTGGGGAGGCCTATGTTCAACAGTAGACGTTTACGGGCTGATGGATGGATTTCTTTTATTTCTTTTCGTTTTTTATTTTTGTTATTTTCTTTTCTATCAATAGTTTTTGGAATCGAGCAAGCAGCTCACCTGATGGTAAATGATACTAAGTACTGTACATGAACCTTAACAACACCAGGTGTACAGCCTGGCCACTGTCTACCTTAAAGAAAGTGCTCTTCCTAAACCTCGTTTGATAAAGAACAAGTCATAGCTTGAGAAACACAGCGGCAGATAGTTCATTCCAGATCTTACAGGTACGTGGGAAAAATGATAGCTGAAAGCGTATATATAGCCCAGGTGAAATGTATGGCTCCCCATCGTTCAACGAGATAGCCACCTGGGGCGAGGACGCCCGCCGAGAAGTCATCGCCCGTTGGGCTACGCGGCTGGAGAGGCCTAGACACGGTGTTATTACCGTTGAGGCCCTCCGGCCCGTACTGATGGAGTGGATGGAGCGGCGGCACGGAGTCCTCTCTTTCCGGTTGGTGCAGGTCTTGTCGGGGCATGGTTGCTTCGGCAAGTACCTGCACACGATCGTGCGGAGGGAGTGGACTCCGTCCTGCCACCATTGCAGTAGCGACGAGGACACGGTGCAACATACGCTCGAGGTATGTTCGGGCTGGGACGGGCAGCGCCGTGACCTCGTCGCTGTCATCGGTGCCGACCTGACGCTGCCGGCTGTTGCGCGAGCGATGGTCGACAGCGTCAGGAATTGGGACGCGGTCGCCTTCTTCTGCGAGGCTGTCATCTCGCAGAAGGAGGCGGCGGAACGGGCTCGGGAGGATTCCCGTGACCCGGGCCGCCGCCCGCAGCCGGGGCGGCGCAGGCGCGAGTACCTGCGCCTGATGCCGCCCTAACCGAGGCTTCGGGTGATCGGACCGGGGAATTGTCCGGTCACCCGACGTGAGTGAGGACGACACCTCGACGGCGAAAGCTGTCGGGGCCTCGACAGGAGAAGAGCCCGAGAGGGCATACCGCCGAGCAGGCCACCGAAGACAAAGATCGGGTACCGGTGGCCCGCTCGCATGGCGAAGAAGAGGTGCTTGCAGGGTGGGTCAATGGGGTTGCGCGCCGCCTCTTCCGTCACCCCGGACCGATTTGGCGGGGTACGACGTCCATAGCCCACCGCAAAAAAAAAAAAAAAAAAAAAAGGTGAAATGTATGAAACCAGGTGTCGAGTGGTACGGTGGCAAACCGGTGACGGTGGTACCAAGTCAAACAGTTCTTCAGATTTCTACCTGTGAAAGAACCGGTAAAGTACACAGGGTGACCCAAAGTCTCTCCGCTTGACTACAATTTATCCGTAAGGTTAAGATTTGAACGACGATTCGAACAGTACGCCTTGCAGAGAGTCAGGGAAAATATTGCTGATATTTAGGCGCACCTGTGCGGAGATGAGAATAGTACTTGACACCTGTAAACAAACTTGTGCTTTGTATAGCACTAGATGTTGTCTCGGCGTAAAGTACTGCATTGCTCTTCTCAGCACGCCTACCTTTAACCAGTGGCGGAACAAGGGGG
The DNA here is from genome assembly GCA_905163515.2 of Lymantria monacha. Lineage (NCBI taxonomy): Eukaryota > Metazoa > Arthropoda > Insecta > Lepidoptera > Erebidae > Lymantria > Lymantria monacha. Next base: position 49,082,548 of record LR991081.1, on the reverse strand, counting down.
CGGAAGGGGCGTCCCGCCCCGGGCCTCTGGTCTTGGGGGGCCCCCAATGCGTCCGCGTTCCCCTGATCAAATTCTAAACAAGACTTTGAAAATGTGCTTAGTAGCTTCATAATTTCATCAAGATCAAAACATTACAGCCGACACAACATTTTCAACATCCATCAAAAGCAAATCTAGATCAAGAGCAAACCTGCTCCTGCCGGCTATTTGTGATTTTAGCTTTCTAACCTATATACAATTCTGGCTTTCTATACTTTTCTTTTTGGGTAGGCTGTGGTCCGGACACACGCCTCCCGTTTCATCCGGGGTGACGGAAGAGCAGCGCCTGGCCCCATAAACCACCGTATTCCCTCCCAATCGCCATTGCGCCAGCCACTGGTACCGCTTCCTTGCCATCCATAGCCAGCCCAGCGGGTTACCCTTTCGGGTACCATCCCTTTTGGACGCCCTGACTATTCCTTAGTCCAGTCACCCGCGACCTTAGCTAGGGCGGCATCAGGCGCAGGTACTTGCGTCTGTGCCGCCCCAGGCACCGGTGGTAGAGCATATCACACAAGAGGTTTTCCTCTCAGAGCCCTGCTGCCGCCTCCTTTCGCGAGACGACTGTCCCAGAAGGTGGCGACCGCGTCCCGGTTCCTGACTATGTCAAGCATCGCCTTAGCGATGATCCTCGTTGCAATCGCAGTGGTGGCAGGACGGTGTCCTCTCCCTCCTCACGACCGTGAGCAGATATTTGCTGAAGCAACCATGCCCCGTCAAGATCTGTACCAGTCTCTCGTTCTCTTTACTCTTGTCTCTCTCTTCATCTCGTTTACATACATACATCAACCAATAGCGTGTATTTTTTCTCGTTCTCCTTTTCTCTCTCCCTCCTCTCGCTCCATGGCTATGTGCGTTATGCGACGTTCGCCCTATCTTACTCTCTCTCAACCTTTCTCATTAGCTCTCTCCCACCTTTCGCTCCATGGCACTGTTCGTGATACGACGTTCGCTCTATCTCACTCTCTCTCGATCTTTCTCACTCGCTTGCTCCCTACTCTCGCTCCATGGCCTGTGCTTCATGCTATGTTCGCCCTTTCTCAATCGGTCTCAATCACTCTATCCCTCTTCTTGGACAAAAAGTCCTACATTTTCGTGTCACTAATATTGCATTACATCTGTAAAAATTTTACCCTCATGGCGCGCAAAGAAGTTGCACTTCAAAAAGAAGTTGTAAAATTACATATTTTTTAAAGCTGGGCCTCATTCAGTCATTGTCAGACGTCATCGCCCGTTGGGTTACGCGGCTGGAGAGGCCTAGACACGGTGTTGTTGCCGTTGAGGCCCTCCGGACCGTACTGATGGAATGGATGGAGCGGCGGCACGGAGTCCTCTCCTACCGGCTGGTGCAGGTATTATCGGGGCACGATTGCTTCGGCTTGTACCTGCATACGGTCGCGTATAGGGAGTGGACTCCGTCCGTCCATTGCAGTAGTGACGAGGACACGGCGCAACACACGCTCGAGGTATGTCCGAGCTGGGACGGGCAGCGCCGTGACCTCGTCGCTGTTATCGTCATCCATCATCTCAGCTTATAGACATTTCACTGTTGTGCTCAAGGCTCCTCACTAGTAGGAGGGAAAATGATCTACTATATCACGCTGGTTAGACCAATTGGTATAGATTTATTTCGAATTTGTCTTTTCTGGTACAGGTATTTTATGCATATATACCTTAATCATCTTTTACGATATTCCCCGACAAGACAGAAGGTGGTGAATTATATTCTTACTCCGTCACCACACAGCAAAGTCCTTTAAATATTCGCGATCAAAAATAGGTTATAAGAAATCATATTTACAACCTGTCGAAAAATAAATCATCACACTGTTGACAGTTTTCTGTCTACAGCTGCGGGCCGGTCTGTCTGGAGTAGTACTACATTCTCACAGAAAATCGATGTCTGAGCAGTGTCAAAGTCCTACTGTGCTTTGTTCGGTAAGCTAGAGTTCGGATACTCAACTTTCTAGGTGGGTTCTGGTTAGTAGGCAGTGGCTTAGCTGTACCCCTGGGAATTGCAAAAGTCCGTCCGAGCGTAACATTTGTCATCAGTTGTGCTCGTTTGCAAAACACTAAAGACTTTTGTTTTTGTTTGACATAACTTTAATAATCTTAGGGATGGCTCTCCTTACAACTTGGATTCTATAAATCTTATTTTTTTTTTTTTTTTTTTTTTTTTTTTTTTTTTTTTTTTTTTTTTATATAGCTTACTAATCTATATAAAATTTAAGCTATATGTGAAATATTAAAACAGTATACATAAAAACAATGACATATCAAGCGTCCTGGTCAGTCGCCGTTGCATAACAACTGTTTCGATAACAAAAATGATTGTTGTATCGTGGACGTTATTAATGTAGATATTTTAAAAGTATCGCGTCTTGATGTAGATTTCAAACGTATGTACCTAATCATACATACATACCATGACGCCATGTCCCTTGCAGGGTAGGCAGAGAGAACAGAGTGCCAAAGAACTCTATCCTTGCATATTTCACTCGCTTCCTCAACATTCATAATTCTCTTCATACACGCTCGCTGGTTTCGGAGACTCTTGACTCCACCTTCCTGCAGTACATGACCGATCTGGTCTAGGTAGGTTAGTCTCGGTCTCCTCCGATACCTACATCCTTTCACTTTCGCATTGTATATCTTCTTAACCAGACGTTCGTTCGGCATTCTTTCCACATGTCCGAACCATCGGAGCATTCCCTTTCGCATCTTTACACCAATACTCTCTTTCATACCTTTTTTTTTTTTTTTTTTTTTTTTTTTTTTTTTTTTTTTTTTTTTTTTTATATAGCTTACTAATCTATATAAAATTTAAGCTATATGTGAAATATTAAAACAGTATACATAAAAACAATGACATATCAAGCGTCCTGGTCAGTCGCCGTTGCATAACAACTGTTTCGATAACAAAAATGATTGTTGTATCGTGGACGTTATTAATGTAGATATTTTAAAAGTATCGCGTCTTGATGTAGATTTCAAACGTATGTACCTAATCATACATACATACCATGACGCCATGTCCCTTGCAGGGTAGGCAGAGAGAACAGAGTGCCAAAGAACTCTATCCTTGCATATTTCACTCGCTTCCTCAACATTCATAATTCTCTTCATACACGCTCGCTGGTTTCGGAGACTCTTGACTCCACCTTCCTGCAGTACATGACCGATCTGGTCTAGGTAGGTTAGTCTCGGTCTCCTCCGATACCTACATCCTTTCACTTTCGCATTGTATATCTTCTTAACCAGACGTTCGTTCGGCATTCTTTCCACATGTCCGAACCATCGGAGCATTCCCTTTCGCATCTTTACACCAATACTCTCTTTCATACCTTTTTTTTTTTTTTTTTTTTTTTTTTTTTTTTTTTTTTTTTTTTTTTTTTTGCGGTGGGTTATGGACGTCGCACCCCGCCAAATCGGTCCGGGGTGACGGAAGAGGCGGCGCACAACCCCATTGACCCACCCTGCAAGCACCTCTTCTTCGCCGTGCGAGCGGGCCACCGGTACCCGATCTTTGTCTTCGGTGGCCCGCTCGGCGGTATGCCCTCTCGGGCTCCTCTCTTGTCGACGCCCCGACAGCTTTCGCCGTCGAGGCGTCGTCCTCACGCGGTGGCCTCACGTCAGGTGACCGGACAATTCCCCGGTCCGATCACCCGAAGCCTCGGTTAGGGCGGCATCAGGCGCAGGTACTCGCGCCTGCGCCGCCCCGGCCGCGGGCGGCGGCCCGGGTCACGGGCATCCTCCCGGGCCCGTTCCGCCGCCTCCTTCTGCGAGATGACAGCCTCGCAGAAGGCGGCGACCGCGTCCCAATTCTTGACGCTGTCGACCATCGCTCGCGCAACAGTCGGCAGCGTCAGGTCGGCACCGATGACAGCGACGAGGTCACGGCGCTGCCCGTCCCAGCCCGAACATACCTCGAGCGTATGTTGCGCCGTGTCCTCGTCGCTACTGCAATGGTGGCAGGACGGAGTCCACTCCCTCCGCACGACCGTGTGCAGGTACTTGCCGAAGCAACCATGCCCCGACAAGACCTGCACCAACCGGAAAGAGAGGACTCCGTGCCGCCGCTCCATCCACTCCATCAGTACGGGCCGGAGGGCCTCAACGGTAAAAACACCGTGTCTAGGCCTCTCCAGCCGCGTAGCCCAACGGGCGATGACTTCTCGGCGGGCGTCCTCGCGCCAGGTGGCTATCTCGTTGAACGATGGGGAGCCACCCTCTTCGCGCATTGAGGTAACCCGCCGGTAGAGGTCGGAGAGCATCTCCGCCTCTAGGTCCCACGGGGGTGTCCCGGCCAATAGGCATGCCGCCTCGGTAGACACCGTGCGGTACCCGCGAATGGCTCTGACCGCCATGGCTCGCTGTGGCCTCCACAGCACCGCCCTGAGCTGGGCGTTCAGAGCCCTCGCCCACACGGGTGCGCCGTACATGGCCATTGAGCGGATCACCCCCGCATACAGCCGTCGGCCCTCGAAACTGGGTCCGCCCACGTTCGGCATGAGCCGAGAAAGGGCGGACGCCGCGCCGACCAGCCGGGGAGCAATTTGACGGAAATGCTCCCGGAACCACCATCGCCCGTCGAGCACCAGGCCCAAGTACCTCATATGGGCCTGACTCTCTTTCATAACTACTCGCTCTCTTACGTCGTCGTTACGAATGCGATCGATCAGCCTAACTCCACAGAACCTGTTAACTGTACCTAATCAACGCGAGTAAAGTTGCTAGCACAGGTAGTACGAATATAAAATGATTAGCATTTCGAGTATTAAGTATACCGACACAGTGCGTGCTGTGAGGCGTGCAATTGGTACGCTTCAGTTATTATATCAATTACTCTATGCTTTTAGTACTAGCTCTTATGTAGATACAAAGTCATACATTATATGTATTTGTGTATTACTCTATGCATGTTCAATATTTGTTCATAAATATTACAATATGCCTTATTCAAATGGTAATTTCGTATACATAACTATACGAAAAGTTTGTAAACTTAGGCGCATGGTTATATGTTTGATTCGATAGGAAACTACGAACAATAAAGCATGTTATACAACACCATAAAAATTAACAACCGAACAGTTTTTCAAACGCAATGGTCTATTCAAGATTTCTTTGGATTACTCTAATAATTTCATTTTTTTCTAATAAATATGTGAGTATTTTATTTAATTTATATAACTATATTCGCGTGAACATAATGAATTTTACTAAACAGTAATTAAACATATGACACTCGAGACGGGCAGTCCAACTTACACAATTTCTTCAAAAAATTACACCTGATGACGTCCTCCTAGCTGCGATCGCGGGTTGTTGGACTGGCGATCAGTCCGTCACCAGCAGAGAAACCGACCGCGCTAAGTCGAGAGCATCGATAAAGGATACTAAAATGGTAACCTGCTAAGCTGTCCACAGAAGTTGAGGAATCGGTCACCAGTGGTCGTCTAATTGCGACGACACAGAAAATCGGTAGATTACGGGGCCGCACGGTGCCCTTACGTCACCCCGGATGAGGCGGTGTAAATTAACACCATATCTGCCAGAAAAACATGTATTATAAATATTTCAATTTCCAAAACATATTTCGAGTTAACTTTCTTGAAGTAGTCTATAATCATCATCATTATCACAGCCCATATATGCCCCACTGCTGGGCTCGGGCCTTCTCCGTAGTGGGAGGGCAATTAACTTACTATACCGCGCTGATCAGACGTATTGGTATAGAGTTTTGTTTCGAGTTTACCTTCTCTCTTCTCTTGCATAAATATTATAAGCGTGTTATATTCCTTAGTCGTCTCTTACGATCACCCACGGGTAAGATAGAGGGCGGTGAATTGTATCCTTACTCCGTCACCACACGGATACACTCTTTATGTAATGTAACGAATTGACTAGGTACTTAATGTAATCTAATAAATTGGCAACATCAGTATTTCGTAAATTTAAATAAACGTAAATGTGTTTACGTTAAAATTGCATAGGTTTTTAATAAGGAAAGAAGCTGTAAGTTATTCAATTAAAGCTATATCACATATGGGTTTAAACTAGGTATGCATTTACCATATATTGCCATATAATTCAAAGCTTACAAGGTAGCGGTAGTAAATACCTACACAAAAGTATACAATTCCATAAGAACCATTGATAGGATGACCGCACGAAGAAAGCGTACTACTACATATTTAGTGAGACAATCTGTAGTTTATTAAGGTCTCAAACTTATCATATGATGTAAGAATAGCTCATGTAATCCTAATTAAACGCATAGAATACTGCAGGCATGTTTGATATTAATTAATTTACAAAAAATACATGTCCGCATAAAACTACTGTCAAATCTTTTGTCATATAATTTGTATCTAACGTTATGACTATAGTTATTATCCTTCCTATCATTACAGCCTTAACTCTATTCTGATAACGTTCGTATATTTTTTCTGTAACGCAAGTGAGTTAACGAACTTTGATAAGTTTTATGGTCATCTGTCTCATTGATAGATGGGTGAAAATCCATCAGCCTATCAACGATAAGTCTTTGCGACTCATGGAGGACAAGATCGCCAAGCTCGGGTTGGCTTTGGTATTTAGTGTTTCCTCAGTCGATTTTTACGATGACCAATGAGCAAGTCAGATGTATTGACACAATGTACTGACTTATTCTTAACTCATCACTACACGGAAAGTTATCGGACGTCAACGCTCCTTAGTAATATAGTCATAAACCATACCGCACTAAATTAAATTAGCATAATTAGAAAAAAATGTTTATAACTCTCATTTTTGTGACACTCAAGACCAATATCAAGTTTGTTAGTATTCGTTACTATATGCGTATTCATCATCATCATTCTCCTACTCTTATCCCAATTATTTGGGGTCGATACAATATGTACTCTTCTTTCATAGCACATATTGTGAAAGTAATTGGCAATAGTTTTATGACCGGCCGCCTGCCAGACGTCAACTCTCCTTGAAAATGTAATTGTTGACCAAACTCAGATGGATTTTTTTTTTGTGTTGCTTAGTTGTTAGCCTCAGATGGCTATAAATATTAAAAAAAAATGCTATGACAACTTTACCCGGACTGTGGGTGAGCGCTGAGGGCTCTCAACCCGTCACTCAGATGGAGTTGGCTCAGGTCGTTATAAGGTTCTTAGTCGTCTTTTACGAAATCCATGAGCAAAGTAAGGGTTGGTAGTATTCGTAGCCGTGGCCCGGACGGTGTCCCGGGACTCGTACTCGGCGTCGTCGCAGAATACTGCATGGATGTACTCCGGGAACTGCTCAATGAATGTTTGAGGTCCGGGCAGTTCCCGGAACAATGGAAGAGCGGAAGGCTTTGTTTGCTGCGGAAGGAGGGTCGCCCAATCGACTCTCCTTCTGCATACAGACCACTGGTGCTGCTGGACGAGACGGCAAAATTATTCGAAAAGGTGCTTGCGGACCGTCTTGTCCGGCACCTCGAGGCTATCGGGCCAGGACTGTCGGCAAATCAGTTCGGGTTCAGGTGCGGCCGGTCAAAGCCGCTAGCACACATCAACTGCGCAGTTACTGTATGCATATTATACCATAGATATGTTAAATGTTGACTAATTATGTTATAGATATTACTTACATAGTTTATAATGAACCGCGTGCCTTTATTATACTCATTCGCTTTAGAATCACTTCGCTAGTCTAACCAGTTTTAGCAGAATCATCGTCCAACAGGCTACAACAATCCGATAGCCAATCTTCTGCTTAAAAAGCGGCAAAGTAGGTCATAGAGTCCACAATAATATATTGTCATCCCGGAAATAAAATTGTCAAAAGAAAACTCAACAAAAATAACTCGGGGAAAATCAGTACTCTATTGTAAGCTAAATTTCTTGTCATTTTAAACGACATTCTTGCCCACAGTGGATAAAATATAAATTAAAAGTAAATAATGATAAATAACTGTATGTGCTTAACGCAAATTGGAATGAGTGACTAGTAGGTAGGTACTTATCCAAATTACATCTATTCTCAAAATCAATAAGTTTATCAAGTATTAGCTGCCTAGTTCGGCTTTGTGCGATGGTGCTTTGATTAAAAAAGATCTATATTTAACTGCCTTTCTGAGGATATAATTTTCAATAAGGTTTAATCTTTTATGAGAAATAAATCAAAAGTAAAAGGTTGATGATTTAAATAATCCTACCCGAACTGATTGTCTTAGCTTAGATGTTTACGAGCGGTTATCGTTATTGAAACTTTACCGTTTCAGTTTCTAAATATTGTTATATTTGTCAATTTTACATAATATTTTTACAAATTATAACTATTTTACCTATACTATAGTTTACGAGTATTTATAAGCCACAATGTAGTTTCATGAAAAATCTCTTCGATAGTTTCATCTCGCGCAATTAAAACAAAAATCTATATATTCTCATAAAATTTAGCATTTTTTTCAAGCTTATTACTTTAGCAAGATTATACTAAGTTAAACGCAGCAATTTTCTATTAGTTATATTATTACTCTTATAAAATTTTCTAGCTGACAGAATCAATATTTTTTTCAAATGACAACGAAAAGAATAAGCATAAAACTAATAGACGAGACTGATAGAAAATATTTATTCTAACTACAAAATAGTAAAATTGTACGGAGCGAATTTAATTTAAAGTTTATTTCATCAAAATTGAAAATATCTGCTAGTGAAAATACAACCCAGTAATGGCTTCGAATCTGCCCTATAATGTGAGATAAAATGCTCTATGCCACACAAGAAAAGTTCAAATACTTGTTTCTTATGTTGTAAATTAACTTTCCACACAAAAGCCATCTTTAAATAAGTATTTAACTCTGCACCAATTCTTATCATAAATTTAACAATTTTGGGTCCGACTGTGTTACATATTAAACATGAATCGTTGTGTTAACTGTTGCGTGGCTGCAGCTACGAATATTACCAACACTTACATTTGTCTTGGTTGTCGTAGATGACGACTAAGAACTTTAAATCGACCTGGGCCCACTGTATCTGATGTCGTCTAGTCAACAATTGTATCCCCCAAGGAGGTGGCCAGTTATAAAACTAATGCCAAAAGTTTCGCAATAACTACTCTACATATTGCATCAACCCAAATTAATTGGATAAGGATAATAATAATGATAATTAAAAAGAATAACTTACCTATTCTTTTTTGACTGACCGTTTGGTATAACAACTTTTTGAGGCACATCACCATAATTTAATGCTCTTAGATGCAGACGCTACGATAATCATTAATTGCCGAGCAACCATTAATTGCGAGCTCTTAATCTGATCAGTACCATTAGGTACTGGATATTTCTATGTAACTTGAGATATCCGCCGGCTATCTTACCTTTTCGAGTACCTACCATCGACCAAACGACGTGCGGGTGAATAAATAACCTCGCCTAACCTCTGCCTTACTATCGGGTTGAAAGCCCTCAGCGCTCACCAACAGTCCATGTAAAGTTGTCAAAGCCATCTGAGGCTAGTAATACCCCCAAAAAAAATACTTGCCTTGCTCAGTCTGTTGATATCAGGCCATAACGACGCAAATAAAAGAGTAATAGGTACATATATCGATACAACCATCTTTGGTCATTACCAAATAGTATTTCATCAAGTAATTTAAATAATAAATAAGTTCGTTATAGGCCAGTAAGTCAAAGATCATTACTAATGAAGGATATAAGCAGTGGTTATAGCGACAGAAGGCTAGTCAAAAGATAAATTCGAAGAAAGTCTAGTCAAAAGATAAATTCGAGGAAAGTGTAGTCTTTGCCAACCTGTCTCTATGATACAGAAAACCGATTTAATTGCTGATTTAGTTTATAATTATATAAACCAAATCAGTAATTAAATCGGTTTTCTGGGCCTGAAAAGGCAAATAAAGAGACTATGGCAATCAATTTTAAGCAGACTGTGCTAGTGTATTATTATACCTGATGCATGTTTTTTGTGAAAAGAATTGTGGCATATTATTTATTAGATTTCCGTCCAGCGAAGTGTATTGATAGGAGAGAATCAATAAAACAGATACACTCCATTAGAACGCAGATGAGGAGCAACAAAATTTACTTGAACTGTTTTATTACACTTTTTGATTTATTCGCTGCGTCTCTTTTTTGATATTTCGATATTTCTTGTATAAATAGTTTGAAATTTATATAAAGAAGTGCCCGTTGTAAATAAGACTGCGGTTTAATCATAGCTGCTAATGGTCGTTTTATTGCAGAAATTCAAACAGGGAGTTAAAATTATAACATCACGAAACTCTTTTGTGTAATATCTCTATAATCGTTGCATTTATGGCAAATTTGTGGCTGCTTTTAAAAACTCCCTTGAAAAAATAAAAACAATATATATTTTTATTATTACCTATAGCAAGCCTCATAAGCAAAGAGCATTGAGGTGACGCTCTACTCCCGATATATGTATGAAAATCAAGGACTTTTCAGAACTAAAAATAATTGTATTTTTCTCACACTGCACTTATAGGATAATATTATCGTACATACCTATATCAAGAAAAACATGCGTTTAAATGTTTTTGATACTTTTAAAAAGCAATTATTTTGTTTAAAGTAAGAAAAAGGTGATTAAAAAAATATTCGAGTATATCCGGATATCTCTCCGTATGGATCTGAGACTCTCACGACCGTACAAATTAATGTATCCGAAGTATTTGTATTTTTAAAAGCTTCATAATCGCAACGCGCTGTTTCCTTTTGAAAATGGCTTGGAAATTCTTTGTCTTTTAATTGTAATTAATAAAACAAAAAAATGTGTTTTTATATCTTATGAAAATTGGGTTCGTTTACAATGCTTGCAAGCTATGTTTTGCGCTACGTCAAGAATGGCGCGAAATTTCAAAAGTACTTTACTTTTCTTTCATTTATGGCATTGACTAATAGAAAATGACAAATAATAAAAATAATATGAGGCGTGCACTTTTGGATTTTTAAACTATTTTTATTATTTAAGTACTGGATAGTAAACACATTTTTAGTTGAATGTGCTGTTAATTTAATCAACGTATAAATTTCTTAGTGAGAATCTACATTCTACAATTTAACATAGAGCTATATTTTTTTAATTTTAGAAATATAGTCATATTATTCAGCTTGTCGCATAGCACTATAGATAAATAATTATAAACCATGAAATAAGCATAAATAGTACAACTACTAAGTATAAGGACAAAGCCCTCAGCATCAGTCACTTTACAATGAAATTTGAGCTCGTCTATGTCATTCTAATAGAGTGAACGAGGTGAACGACTCAAGTGCTTCATAGATGAAAAATAATACCCGCGTGCTTATAAGTATTTCACTGTCTGTAATGAAACCACTAAATAAATATTCCTAATAAGAGAGTAATATGAGACATGTGTGTAAAATAATGGTCATTATAAAATATTAAACGATATTAAAGATAAGCGTTTAGAAATAATTAAGACCGCTTTTGAATATTAAAATAAAATAATGAATTTCAAAACTTATTGAAATCAATTAAGTATAAACATACATACCTATAATAAAACAACTATAATAAAATAAATTTCAAGGTACACAAATACAAATATTTATATTAAATCTGATTACATAATATAATCTTTAAATCACTGAAGTAAACTTTAACTGTAGCTAACATTTCTATCATCTAATAACGAAACCAAACATGTATCCATGGTAGATATTAAAATTCATTCAGTAGATATTTATCTATACATGATATGAAACCAAAATAGATTTGATATTGCTTTTTGTGATATTATACTCGTATGCGCTCCCTTCTTCGAAGATTAGAATCTCAGGTCTTATTCAAAGATTGATATTCAACAAGCAATGTTACTAACCTTTATCCACCACAATATACATAACATACTATATTAAAAAATAATCTCTTTGCCCGTAAATACTTTTAAAGCTGTTAAGATTAAAAACTTAAAATAATACGTGGTACCTAAATAGTAAAGAAATAATTAAGAACACAGTATTACAGTTTGTATGATGAACATAGTACTCGGACTTGGCTGATTATTTATAAGTAATTAATCACTCTTTTTTCTCTTTACAGTTATGTAAAATAGTTTTACCACATAAACTGCGATATTTGGAGAACATGTTGAATGCTGATGTAATAGCCAAAGCTGCTAGGATAAGACAACAAATGGAAGCTAATCCTAACATTCAAGACAGTAGCAAAGGATGGCCAATATTACTATCTCAATTACAAGCAGACATCAATAGTAACAAGCAAAACTTTAAGCCAAATGGCCTTAATAATTACAGACATTCATCAAAATTTAAATAGTTATTAACATACCTTTATTATTATCTAATAACTGTACGGGATAAGTTTAATAAATAGTATTAACTATACAAGTTTTTATTTCTTTTTAATTTGTTTTAACTCGCTTTGAACTATCTTTGATTCGTGTGTGAATATGTTTATAAAAGCTATTTAGAATAAACCTTTGTAAAAAATCTTACAATTAATCGTCAAATTTTCGATATATTTAGATAATAGTAATAATATTAATGTTTTTTTCCGAAAAACTTGCAAAATAAATCATAATTTAGATTAACTATAATAGAAATTATGAAGATGATTATGATGATGACAATACATATTGATTATGAGCTGCTTCTCATTTATCAGTTTTCCCCTTATTCTTAAAGAAAAAGTTACATACATTTTCATTTTGTTTTTACTACCTACATACATATCATCACGCCATATCCCTTGCAGGGTAGGCAGACAGAACAGAGTGACAGAGAACTCTATCCCTGCATACTTCACTCGCTTCCTCAACATTCATAATTCTCTTCATACACTATCGCCAGTTTCGGAGACTCTTGACTCCAACTTCCTTCAGTACGTGACCAATCTGGTCTAGGTAGATTAGTCTCGGTCTCCCCCGGTACCTACGGTAAAGTGGACGGATTCCACTTTCGCATTGTATATCTTCTTAACAAGACGTTCATTCGGCATTCTTTCCACATGTCCGAACCATCGGAGCATTCCCTTCCGCATCTTTACACTAATACTCTCTTTTATACCTACTCGCTCTCTAACGTCGTCGTCACGAATACGATTGGTCAGCCTAACTCCACAGATTTTCCGTAGAGAGCGCATTTCGACCGCATTAATTTTACTTTCATGCTCTTTTCTGCATACCCAACTCTCGCTTCTATATAGTAATGTTGGGACAAGCACTACGTTATGTATTGCTACACGTGCCTTCTGGCTGAGGTGTTGACTACCGAGAAGTTGCCCTAACGCTCCGTTCACTCTATTTCCCGCATTCACTCTTCGCTCTATATCAGTGGTGTACCTTCCATCTCGGCTAAAACCACATCCAAGATATACAATTTCATCCACTTGCTCTAGTACATCATTACCTATTGTTACTCTTACATCTGTTCTGGCTTCATCCCTTTCCTTCGAAAAGTAATGGTCTTCACCATTATTTTCGTTTTGCTAACATTCACGCGTAGATCCCTTTTCTTACAATCTTCTGTCATTGTGTCGACTAGGATCTGCAGGTCAGTCGCTGACTGCGCCAGCAGGACTGCATCGTCTGCATAGAGCAGAGCATTGACTAGTGAGTCGCCCATCTGGACCCCCACATTCATATCGTTCAACCTTTGGAGACATTTATCCAGATATATGATAAACAGCCTGGCTGATAGAACGCACCCCTGCTTAACGCCGTTGTCTTTACTACCTGCTGTAGGTAATTGTAAAACGTAGCGTGTTTTGCTTTACAAATTTAGTTTATTGTTATTTTGTGTGATGATTTACGCTTGACGCACTGAAAGGTATGCTTGCGGTAGTTACGTGGATCAGGTATCTCTTTCCCGTCCAAGATGGTAGAAGGAAGTGATTATTATTCTAGTACCTAATTAACTTGTCATCGGGGTCTTTTGGGATCTAGTAAAGCCATATTTTTTTTATAATATTTAAGAAATTAACCCAATGTTAATTATAGTGTTAAAATAGGGTTCGAAAAGCATTACACCGGCGCTACACTTTATTAAACACATTGTAAATAATTATATATAGAGTTGCTAGCGCGGTAGCGTTCCGATCCGATCCGGTGGTAATTTTTTTAATAATTTTAAAGTAAAATGTTAAATTTGACAATATGTAACTGCAAACAGGCTTTATGCGTAATAAATGATTTGAATTTGTGGAATATTGTAGATAATTAATTTTAAATTACCTACTTAATATCATTATTAACCATGCTTAAGATTGAGATTGAAAAAAAATATTACACTGTAAATTAATATTGTGCCGTTCGTTTTCCTCAATGTGGTGTCAAGTATACAGAGTCGTAAAAGCCGGATACGAGGTCATCAGGAGAATCGTGAACAAAACATTCTCGAGCAACTTACTTAAAACACCAACTGTGGAGACCAAGCATAGCTCCTACAGCATTTATCTGCTTTTGTACAGAAGCGTATATTCAACAGTGGCAGCCGATAAGCAGTGGATGGATGAATAGATAGTATGTTATTGGAACGAAGTTCCTTATCGCGCGTTGTGAAAGGGGGCTAGACGGAAAAAATTCTTACGAAAAGTTGTCACGACACTTTTTGCTATAGTAAGCTATTGTAAGCTGTGCGGCGTCGCATGTTTCTCTGTCTGTCTCTCTCTCTCTTATAGAAAGCAACCCAGATATTTTCATTTCTATTTCGCATTGAACAGTGTGGTGTCGCGACGATTTTTTTTATAGATAGAGTGATTCAAGAGGAAGGTTTATATGTATAATATATGCATAATGTAGTAGAGAAACACTGATAATTTAAGAGGTTTCTAATGTGATGTCGTAAATAAACACATTATTTTGCGCTTACATTGCAAACGCTGGCTGAACCCTACGAAATAGATCAAAATAAAGTACTACAGTATTATAGAGCTTAAAAAGGCCTACAAAAAAGTCCGCGATGGTATATGCCTATCTCTTAAGGATAACATACTATCTCCATTTTAATACTTTAAAAAATGGCCTATTATAAAACGATAATTTAAAAGCTATTTCCACAAATACTGTATTAATCCTTATCATTTTAAATACATTAGTTGGCTTGAGCATTTCATGAAGATAATTTTTTTCCTTCAGACCATGCAAATTAAATCAATACCTTAAGAGATATAGCAAAGTCAAAATAATGCGCAACGAAATTATTTTCGCCCGTGACCGGGCCGCGTGGCCGGCTCGCGTTCGAGCTCGGGGCCGAAAAGTTTTGGTAGTCTAGTGGAATTGTATATCCTATTATTAATACATATTATAAACGTGAAAGTTTGTAATAATGTATGGATGTGAACATGTTTGTTGCTCTTTCACGTAAAAACTACTGAATGGATTTTGATGAAATTTATAGTAATATAGCTTGCACATCAGAATAACACATAGGCTATAATTTATAAAGATATTTTGCAAATGGGCTAAAATATAACGATAAAAATCGCTTAAGGCAGAAAAAAATTATATAATTAAAATAGAACTTCGTTCCATCCGGGTGTCCCTTGACACCTCCGGTTTTTTTTTTTGTATAGGTAATCAGCTAATACAAACCTATTATTGCCAGCGTTACTCGTAATTCTTGAATTTTTTTTTATTGGTGGCAAACGAGCAAGCAGCACACCCGATGGTAAGTGTCACTGCTGCCCATGGACCTTTGCTACACCAAGGATACAGGTAGGCCGCTGCCTACCATTACAAACCCCAAACCCACCCAGTTGGGCTTTCGGCTCTGTCGCCTACCCAACGAAGCGCAATAGCACGTTGCTATTACTCGTCGAGACGTCGGTGTTCTGCGAGAGTTTACTACCATACGTCCGTACTAACCCGGACGGACCGGCCCGCGGCTGTAGACAGAGAACTGTCAAGAGCGTGGTCCTACCATTATTATTAAATTATCAGATTCTTCACATCT